>CM059190.1:1640849-2317687 GCA_030323885.1 Branchipolynoe longqiensis
ATGCTTTCTCCTGCTCTTCATTTTCAATTACGTCTTGTTTTCTTATGACATATTTGTTTTTGTTCGTTTATTTATTTGTTTATTTATTCATTTGTATTTGCTTCCTTGCACAGGCTTTCCTTTTTCCTCTTCGTTCCTCTTCGTTCCTCTTCGTTCCTCTTCGTTCCTCTTCGTTCCTCTTCGTTCCTCTTCGTTCCTCTTCGTTCCTCTTCGTTCCTCTTCGTTCCTCTTCGTTCCTCTTCGTTCCTCTTCGTTCCTCTTCGTTCCTCTTCGTTCCTCTTCGTTCCTCTTCGTTCCTCTTCGTTCCTCTTCGTTCCTCTTCGTTCCTCTTCGTTCCTCTTCGTTCCTCTTCGTTCCTCTTCGTTCCTCTTCGTTCCTCTTCGTTCCTCTTCGTTCCTCTTCGTTCCTCTTCGTTTCTCTTCGTTTCTCTTCGTTTCTCTTCTTGACATTGTTATTATTATTATTATTATTATTAAGCAATCACCAAGTGTCGCTGAGTGGTCGTTGTAAAAAGAAATGTTATGTACTGGCTCCCTTCAAGGTCATATTAGGAGGGTACCGACTTGTGACAGTGCACACACATGGCGACTTTATAGTGCTGTCCCACTTTGCGACCAGGCCGAAGGCACCATGAGCTGATGTCCCACTCAGTCACATTATCCTGACACTGAGCCAACCAGTCCTTGCCCTATCCTAATAATGCCGAACGAAAGGCTAGGTACCCGATGAGTATAAATGTTGTAAGTCATTAGTTTGACTCGGGCTTTGTTTCTAGCTCCAAACCTTCTATCGATTCGGCCACAGCGTCCGGTATGGGACCACAAGAGAGGTTGTAGTGTTGTGGTGGGTAGCAGTGCTTTTGGGGTTGTTTGTAACCTTACAATGGTTACCGGCTGCAGAACTGAAGCAATATAGAAAGGCCCCGAAAAATTGGTCCAATCTTTGGTTGAAGTTTAATCTTCAGTAGGGACTGTTGTAGAAGCTGGGGATGTCTTTACAACATTCAAAACGGCAAAGCATTGGGCGGCCCCAAATCTCTCCGGTCTGGCGGTAGCAGAGCACTCGTATCCAGTCGACAGCAGCAAGGGTTTAGGAGGAAGGGACGGGCAAAGGCGGGTACAGCGGTTACAGCAATGAGAACAAAGCGAGAGAAACAATAAGGAAAAGGGCCCCAACCAAGCAAACAATTCCCTTGATCAGGGGAAGTAAGCCTGGGAGAAAAAAAAAGGGTAGAGTATAGGAAAGAGAAATGAGGAGAGTTGAGTCAAAGGACTGTGTCTAATTGCTCTATGGTGACCAGCCAGCGAGCCAAAGACCCGGACAGAGTAAGAGTAGAAGGTGAAATGCTGGCGGGCTCCCCCTCCTGGAACTCTTTTCAGACAATATCAAGGAGGAGCAAGGCTAGCAGAGAGGAGATTGAGGGAGGTGTGGACGAAGTGCGGTGCGGATAGCAAGTTTGGCAGAAAGCCCTGTTGATGCACCTACTTATACCATATGAACCCATTGGACAAGCGCTGAAAGGAGTCGTATGGTGGCATGTAGATACAAGATTCACCCCGTACTGCTGCAGTAGGGGTGCAAACCAACCCTATGTAAAAGGTGGCGAAAATGCGGGTCAAAGAATTGAGAGCCTAATTTCACAATCTAAGAAGCAACATTTATTCTTTACATATGTATTATTGAGAGCCCGCTACCTTTGAGTTGAAAAATATAATATAATATCTAGTTTAATAAGATTTAAAAGTGAAATCGACGGCGTTCTGCGGCCGCCATCTTGTCTTTTTGCATTCTCTCCCATTTCACCAACTCTGTGCCGATATAAGTAGCCATTTGATACTGGAGCCACAGTTTCTAGGTGATGTTCCATACTAACGCTATTTTCGCCCGTATTTATATAAGGCTGATCTTCACCCGTGTACTACAAGTACCGGGTGAATCTTTTATCTAGGTGCCATGGGGTCAGCTGGGTGACACAAAAAGAAGGTTCACGTCTGCCACAGTCCGCTAAGAGCAGGCAGGAGTAGCGTCAACACTGTGCTGCCCTCTGGGATTTTACCCACAATGCAGCGTGTTCTATGGCGGGTGGGCGGGCGGGCGGAGGGGGTGGGGTGGAGAGGGGGGGGGGGGGAAGCGGGGTCAGGCGGGTGAGCACGGGGGTTTATTCAGGAAAGCCATTCATGTCCCGTGGCGCCACCTAGCCGGCACTGACATGGCTCTTTACACCGTGTCCAGGCACCTCTCTTGAGAGTGCACACATACATTGACTCTACACTGCGCAGGCGTGCTATGCAGCACGTCTTTGATGGCAGAGAGAAGGCCTCTTTTTCTTCTTCTTCTTCTTCTTCTTCTTCTTCTCATTCCTTGCTCTTCGTTGCTTTTCGTTGCTCCTCGTTCCTCGTCCCTCCCCGTTCCTCCCCGTTCCTGCTCGTTCCTCTTCATTCCTCCTCGTTCCTCTTCGTTCCTCTTCGTTCCTCTTCGTTCCTCTTCATTCCTCTTCATTCCTCTTCGATCATTCCCGTTCCTCTTCGTTCCTCTTCGTTCCTCTTCGTTCCTCCTCGTTCCTCCCCGTTCCTCCCCGTTTCTCCCCGTTCCTCTTCGTTCCTCTTCGTTCCTCTTCGTTCCTCTTCGTTCCTCTTCGTTCCTCTTCGTTCCTCTTCGTTCCTCTTCGTTCCTCTTCGTTCCGCTTCGTTCCTCCTCGTTCCTCCTCGTTCCTCCTCGTTCCTCCTCGTTCCTCCTCGTTCTTCTTCGTTCCTCTTCGTTCCTCCTTGTTCCCAGATGGGATGGCCAAATGAGTTAAAGCGTCCGTCTCCCGTGTTGGTAGATCGTGGGGTCGTGGGTTCGAACCCTGGTCGAGTCAAACCAATGACTTAAAATTGATACTTGTCGCTTTCTAGCCTGGTGGTCGACATTATTAGGATAGGGCAAGGACTGGTTAGCTCAGTGTCAGGATAATGTGACTGAGTTGGATATCGGGTCATTGTGCTGGCAGCCTGATTTCCCAGTGGGGCAGCACTATAAAGTCGACATGAGTGCACACTGTCACAAGTCGATACCCATCCTGATATGACCTTAGATGTTGCCAGGACATAAAACTCGAACAGTCACCAACTTAATTTTAAATACCAATTTAACTGCATAAGATAAATTGCCTCCCGAGCTACTACATGTACAGCCATTGTGTAATTGTAGCCACCTTATTACATTGCCAATACCGTCTCACATTCTCGTAAGCACTTATACTGCTCATTACTCCCCTCACAGTAATCACTTGACCTTCTCTCGGCCCCCGTCCCTACAGCCTTACAAGTCAGTGTAATGACAGCATGGGGCGCACCAGAATAATGTCATGTCATTATCATCCAAACTTCCCATTCACTCCCGAAACTGACTCGCTGCACAAGATTAGAATTACTGTGAGTACTTCGCTGAAAAGGAGCGGGATATAGCTCAGGTGGTAGAATGTCCACTTGTGAAGGTGTCTGTGGGTCGGTCTCAGATGACAATTGTTTGTAGTGAGTTTAAGTCCAGCTCATATCAGGGTGGGTGTGAGATGAGGGGGGGGGGGGGGTTAGGGTGGGCGTAAGGGTGTGGGTGTGTTGCGGTGAGCGTGAGAGTGTGGGTGAGGGTGTGGGTGTGGGTGTGGGTGTGGGTGTGGGTGTGGGTGTGGGTGTTGGGGGTGGGCTTGAGGGTGAGGGTGTTGGGGTGGGCATGAAAGTGTGGGTGAGGGTGTGGGTGTTAGGGATGGGTGAGGGTGTGGGTGTGGTTGTGGGTGTGGGTGTGGGGGTGGGTGAGTGTTGAGGGTGGGGGTGGGAGTGGGTGAATGGTGAGGGTGTGGGTGATGGTGGAGGTGAGGGTGATGGTAGGGGTGGTGGTGAGGGTGGGGTGGGGGTGGGGGTGAGGGTGTGGTGGTGGGTGAGTGTTGAGGGTGGGGGTGGGAGTGGGTGAATTGTGAGGGTGTGGGTGATGGTGGAGGTGAGGCTGATGGTAGGGGTGGTGGTGAGGGTGGAGTGAGAGTGTGGGGGTGAGGGTGAGGGTGAGGGGTGAGGGTGAGGGTGGTGATGGGGTTGTGGTTGTGTTTGTGGTTGAGAGTGTAGGTGAGGGTGAGGGTGAGAGTGTAGGTGAGGGTGAGGGTGAGAGTATGGGGGTGAGGGTGAGGGGTGAAGGTGGTGATGGGGTTGTGGTTGTGTATTTGGGTGAGAGTCTGGGTGAGGGTGTCGGGGTGGGGGGGTGGGGGGGGGGGGGGTGGAGGTGAGGTTGGTGATGGCGGTGGTGGTGTGGTGGTGGGTGGGGTGAGAGTGGGGGTGAGGGTGTGGGGGTGAGGGTGAGGGGGTGGGGGGTGGGGGGGTGAGGTGTGGGGGTGGGGCTGGAGGGTGAGGGTGGTGATGGGGGGTGTGGTGGTGTGTGTGGGTGAGAGTATGTGTGAGGGGTGTGGGGGTGGGGTGAGGGTGTGTGGGGTGAGGGTGAAGGTGAGGGTGGTGATGGCGGTGTGGTGGTGTGTGTGGGTGGGTGAGGGTGAGGGTGTGGGGGTGGGGGTGGAGGGTGTGAGGTGAGGGTGTGGGGTGAGGGTGAAGGTGTGGGGGTGAGGCTGAAGGTGAGGGTGGTGATGGCGGTTGTGGTTGTGTGTGTGTGGGTGAGAGTATGTGTGAGGGTGTGTGGGGTGAGGTGTGAGGCGTGAGGGTGGTATTGGGGGTGTGTGTGTGGGGTGAGGGTTATAGTGGAGGGTGGAGGGTGAAGGTGAGGGTGGTGATGGCGATGTGGTTGTGTGTGGGTGAGAGTATGTGTGAGGGTCTGGGGGTGAGGGTGAGGGTGTGGGGGTGAGGGTGAAGGTGAGGGTGGTGATGGGGGTGTGGTTGTGTGTGTGGGTGAGAGTATGTGTGAGGGGGTGAGGGTGAGGGTGAGGGTGAGAGGTGAGCGTGGTGGTGGCGGTGTGGTTGTGTGTGTGGGTGAGAGTGTGTGTTGGGGTGAGAGTGTGTGTGAGGGTGTGGGGGTGAGGGTGATGGAGGGGAAGGGAGTCAGATGATTATCAACTGTCTGGGCCACGTACAGAAGGAGAGAATGGCGATGGACTTGATCTGATATTTGCTGGTCGATAATATCAGGCATGCCGGGAAGTAGACTTCAGCTAATTGCCAATGTTATGTCTGACCTTTGATAGAGTTGGATGTGTACCAGGGTGGCGACCCCCCCCCCCCACCCCCAACCCGAAGGTCTAAGCATAAGCTACTTACTGATACAACCAAAGCTGTGTTGGGAGAGTGACAGATGCAGAGCCCACGTAGCGTAGATTTAGATGTACACGGGTTGCCCAGGTAGTCTCTGGTTTTTTTCTTGAAGATTTAAAGATTTTTACTGCCTATCATGGATAAGTCTGAATAGACTTGTTTTCACCATTAGACAGTTTGTCAATAGAAAGCCCGAGCCTACACTTTTACCGACCCAAGGGATTTTTAAGCTCCCACACCACATAGACATGGTATGAGAGCAATTGGCCTTTGATGACGCTGTAAGTTATACACAGACTGTTGTCTTTGCTCTGAGGGACCGGACGCGGTGGCCGAATCGGTAGAGCGCATTTGACTAGAGCAGTGCAATCACCAAAGCAAGCCAACTTTGTACGACTATTTAGGTCGGTTGGTTGTTGGGGTTTTACATCCATGCAACACCTAAGCTCATATCAGGACGGGTACCAACTTGTGACAGTGTGTAATATTCTCTGATTAAGTATATATTGAGTATCGAGATGGCTAAATAAGAAACAGTACTCTCTTTATAATGCTCACTCTGCAGGAGGGAAGCAGTGCCCCTTTAAGCAGAATCCCTCCCCCTTATCTCGCCCATCCACACTGTATCTGTCATGTTAGGTAATCCCACGATGGCCAAGTGGTGGCCAGAGCTGGGTGGGAGGGGGCGTGAGTCCTAAGCAGCCAATGGTGAACTATGTTAGGGAGAGATCATGCGGGAGAGGAGTGACTGGTGTGCATGAGTGTAATAGCCAATGAGAAGGTCTCTTACATCCACTGTTGTATGTATCTGAAAACAATATATAAGTGAATAAAGCTAAGAAATCAGCTCTTATCTATCTACACTTCTGCTGGTGCTGAACTCGGATCGCGTGTTGTGTCGCGTGTCATGTCTACTATGGGGTAAGCTCTAGCATATAATTGATCTAATACAGATATGAAAAGGGGGAACTTTGAATCGTACACCTTATGGAGGATATTACGCCTTATGCAGGATATTTCGCCTTATGCAGGGTATTAGGGCGGCTTAGCCTTATTGAGCAGTACAGCTAATAACATGAGTGAACATAATGAATGTAACCATAACCTTTGTGTACCGCCTAACGGGATCGGCTATCAATAGCATTTAAACGCCCGCATGTAGAATGCGGGGACCCGCAATCACGGGATTTCATAAGTGCACACTCATGACGATTTTATAGAACTGCCCCACAGGGACACCAAGCTACTGGAACCATGATCTTTTATCCCATTCACTGATGATTCGGTCACATTATCCTGACATTGAGCCAAACCAGTCCTTGCCCTATCCTAATAATGCCGAGCTCCAGGCTAGGAGGTGACAAGTATCAATTTTGTAAGTCATTGGTTTAACTCAACCGGGAATCGAACTCCCTGACCTTCTGCATTTTAGGAGGCATCATTCATAGCATGTTGACAGCCACCGTGCCAACTGTTGTTATGTCATAGTTAGTAATACATTGTACTTGTAATAGCACTGGTTACATCAGGGTCCGTATTCAAGTGCTGCTGCCAAGGCCTTAACCACGGCTACGGTAGCCCCACACGGCTAACGGTGGAAAATCCGTATTCATGTGCCTGTGCCAGCGCTAGCCGCTGACCGTAGCCTAGGCTAAGCTACCCCGCTTTCAAATCATGGGTAACTGCAAGCCGCGCCGGTTAGTGTGCGTCTGTGGGTGTCAATCTATTCAATGCGATCATATTTGACAGATTTACATATGCAATAAGTGAAATTTAATCAAATTAACCCTAAAATCGAACTGTTATTAATGCTGCCGCCACATTGGCGGCGTTATGCATATTGTCGAATCGACGAATGTAAACTAAACAAATCGCCGCCACCGCATCGACGTCGATATCCATACTGTCGAATGTCAACTGAACATCGCCGCTGCCGCCGCCGCATCGGCGGCAATATATTAGGCCCAAATCTATTCAATGTGATCATATTTGACAGATTTACATATGCAATAAGTGAAATTTCATCAAATTAACCCTAAAATCGAAACTATATTAATGCTTCCGCCGCATAGGCGGCGATATTAATATTGTCGAATCGAGGGAATTCCCAAATCTATAAATAACTTCACGGTTAGCTATCCGCCCCGGCTTGGACATTGGTGAATACGACTTGACCTATTTCTCCAACCCGCTGCTAGCCAGTGATGGCTACCCCAGAGCTAGCGTGTAGCACCGGTTACGCCTGGCACCACCCCATGAATACGGGCCCAGATGTCCAAACCCTAGTACCAGGAAATGCCCATGGGCATGCGTCACCAGTGGTGGGTTTGGGTTCAACAACCACCGGGTGCTGTGGCCGAATCGGTAGAGCGCGGCCCTCGCGTGCGGAAGGTCGGGAGTTCGGTTCCCATTCGATTCAAACCAATGACATATTTTAGCCTGAAATTGCCCTCCTTGGAAAGCAACATGGCTCGACACATTTGTCATTTGATGGTAAGAAAAATGACGATCGAATTTCCTGCAGGCGCCAGATGGTCATTAATGAACTCAGTGCAGGAACCAACGCCTGCAATAAATCCTCAAAACCTTTTAGTTGTTGGGTTTTTCCCCCAGTTTATATTCTTAGCTTAAAATAATCGTGCATGCTTCGGCCCCCCAACCAAATTAGTGATCGTCCTTTTGAAGTAAAAACTAGGGTCTTGCAGGCAGGTTTTATTTTTATTTATATTTTTTATTGTTGAAGTTGACGTATTACATAGCCAGAAGCGATGATCAAATGAGTCGAGCGCCCTGACTCCCGTTCTGGTAGGTCGTGGGATTCAAACTCCTGGTCCGAACCCTGGTCGAGTCAAATCAATGACTTAAAAATTGATACAAAAATTGAATTGCTGCTAGCCCGACGCATTTTTAACGATTAAACAACGATTCAGGGGCGGACGATTTTGTTCAGGCACGGGCGGGGACGATCACCATTTTTTGTTGTTGCCTTAATAGCAAAACTTATCAATTTCACCAAGATTTCAATTGCAGCAGGTCGGAGAAATAATTGTCAATCTAAGTTTAAAACCTTAAAATGAGCATCTTTAAAGACGGCCCCCATTACTTAGACATGGTCGTATTGTCATTGGTTTATATTAGTGAAGAATTGATATCCCATATCATGTTGACCAAAATATAAAAAGCTGTTTAACAATTATCAGAACAGCATCTGCTTTCTAATTCAAATGGCCAGATAATAAATCTCTCACAGTATCTTTTATTTAATTATTATGAGATTTAATTGAATAGGTTTAAAGTTTAATTTTAATTTCTTTGAACCTAAATATATTAGATCGTTATGATCAACCATGTTTTAGCTTGAATACACTTTATTTTAAAGGTTAATTTTGGAGATGGGAGCCTAGGTGGTGTAATGGTTAGCACACTGGCCTGAAACGCAAAAAGATATGGGTTCGAGTCCCGTTCTAGGCGCAATATTTCTCACTTTCATCAACCCCCACGACATTGTTCATGTTGGTTCGTCAACATGGGTAATTTGCACGCGAACAAGGGACTGCTCCTGTGGTGGCGCCACCTGGATTTGAACCCGAAACCCCCTACATGTAAGATCACGTGATCAGATCATGTAAAGGATACATGTAAGATCACGTGATCAGATCGTGTAAAGGATACATAGTAAGATCACATGATTAGATCGTGTAAGGGATACATGTAAGATCACGTGATCAGATCATGTAAGGGATACATGCAAGATCACGTCATCAGATTGTGTAAGGGATAACTGTAAGATCACCTGATCAGATCGTGTAAGGGATAACTGTAAGATCACGTGATCAGATCGTGTAAGGGATATCACGTGATCAGATCGTGTAAGGGATACATGTGTGATCACATGACCAGATCGTGTACGGGATACAGCTATGATCACATGACCAGATCATGTAATGGATACTTGTATGATCACATGACCAGATCATGTAAGGGATATATGGTAAGATCATGTGACCAGATCATGTAAGGGATGCATAGTAAGATCCTGTAAGGATAACTATGATCACTTGACTAAATCACTTAAGGGATACATGGTAAGATCATGCGACCAGATCATTTAAGGGATACATGGTAAGATCAAGTGATCAGATCGTATATGGGATATGTAAGATCATGTGACCAAATCATGTAAGGGATAAATAGTAAGCTCATGTGATCAGATCGTGTAAGGGATGCATGGTAAGATCATGTGACCAGGTCATGTAACGGATGCATAGAAAGATCATGTGATCAGATCGTGTACGGGATGCACAGTAAGATCATGTGACCAGGTTATGTTAAGGATGCCTAGTAAGATCATGTGATAAGATTGTGTAAGGGATACATAGTAAGATCATGTGACCAGGTCATGTAAAGGATGCCTAGTGAAATCATGTGATCAGATCATGTAATGATACATAATAAGATCATGTGATCAGATCAATAAAGGGATACATGGTAAGATCACATGACCAAATCATGTATGGCATGCATGTAAGATCACATGACTAGATCATTTAAGGGATACATTGTAAGATCACATGACCAGCTCACGAAAGGGATACGTTGTAAGTGGTAAGGTCATGTGACCAGATAGCTACAGGGATAAAAGTGGTCTCCAACAAAAAACGCAGAAATTAATACACCGACGGCGAATTTCAGCATATGGGGTAATGCAAATGTTCTATTACTGATCGGTGTACGTGACCAGGCACATGGCATGTATATATATATGTATGGGTTGGTGGTGTCTGAGAGGGATGTAAATAGACATAGTGGTGCTGGCAGGTCTGGGTGTGAGGGCACTCAGGGCCTACACCCCCTGCTGGGATTGTGATCAAGGTTGGTGGTGGCCATGGGGCCATACAGCTTGTGGTGGTGGGCAGACCACTGGTATCCATGGGGACCAGGAATGCTGGATTCCTATTGGTAGGGCCATGAATGCTTGTTTCCCATTGTGGGAAAGGGGTGGGGTGATACTCTACAATGAACCCATGTAACCATATAAATAATAAACCAGAGGGCTGGACTCTTCTTCTTTACACTTTATACTCTTCCTTTCTCTTTGTCTGTATTGATTTCACCATAGCTTGCCTACACAGCCACATATTCCAGCCTTAGCCTTTATATAATTGGAGACTATGACGAGTGGATTAGTTGATTAGACTTGACATAATTGGAGACCACGATGGGTGGTTTAGTCGATTAGACTTTACATAATTGGAGACCATGACGAGTGGATTAGTCGAGTAGACTTTACATAATTGGAGACCATGAAAAGTGGATTAGTCGATTACACTTTACAATAGCCCGCTCCAGTAACAAGTTTTTTTTTAAAGAAGATTTATACTGCATTTTATGGATAAGTCTGAATAGACTTGTTTTCACCATTAGACAGTTTGTCGATAGAAAGCCCGAGCCTATACTTTTACCGACCCAAGGAATTTTTAACCTCCCACACCACACAGACATGGTATGAGAGCAACCGGCCTTTGGTGACGATGTACGTTATACACAGCGGTGGAAATTCAAAGTGGTAGAGGTGGGGGCACGGGGAATCGAACCACCGACCTTCAGATTGGGAGTCTGACCTAGAAAAAAGTCAGACACTCTAACCACTCCTCCACAGAGAACACCACACGCACAGTTCTATTAAATTGATTCAGTATGCCCTTCTTCTTGGCAACAAATGCTTAATAAGTGCATTGGTATCTAAGTTAGATACGTAGAATCAATTCTAGACAATTGCTTCGGTTTTGAAAATTGAATGCTTCATGGGACTCTGCAGCTTTAATCGGTATTAATCGTAAATATAATCATAAATATAAAATCGTAAATATAAACATAAATATAAAATAGTAAATATAAAATTTCGGAGATCCGCGAAGTGGCGGAGATGTCATCCCTTTTCTTTAAAGGTCTAGCTGTCAGCAGCAGCGGGACCAAATAGATGGTTCCCAATTAGGACTTTAGTCTGTGCACTGCTTATTTGGACGAGGTGGCCTGTGAGAGAAGGTCATGTGATGAATGATGTCTCCATTATTGATGGTCATAGCTTCCCCCTCCTCCTTCTCCTCCTCCCCTCCTCCTCCCCTCCCCCTCCTCCTCCTCCCCCACCCTACCCCTCCTCCTCCTCCCCTCCTTCTCCCCTCCTCCTCCCCCACCCTCCCCCTCCTCCTCCTCCTCCCCTCCTCCTCCCCTCCCCTTCCTCCTCCTCCCCCTCCCCTCCTCCTTCTCCCCTCCTCCCCTCCTTCTCCCCTCCTCCTTCTCCTCCCCTCCTCCCCTCCTCCTCCTCCTCCCCTCCCCCTCCTTCTCCCCTCCTCCCCTCCTCCTCCCTCTCCTCCACCTCCCGTCCCCCTCCCCCTCCGCCTCCTCCTGCTCCGCTCCTCCTCTCCCCCCCTCCTCCTCCTCCTCCCCCACCTCTCCCCTCATCCTCCTCCCCTCCTCTTCCCGTCCTCCTTCTCCCCTCCTCCTCCTCCCCCCACCCTACCCCTCCTCCTCCTCCCCCTCCTCCCCCTCTCCCCCTTCTCCCCACCCTCCCCCTCCTCCTCCTCCTCCTCCCCCCTCCTCCTCCTCCTCATCCCCCTCCTCCTCCTCCTCGTCCCCCCTCCTCCTTTTCCCCTCCTCCTCCCCCTCCTCCTCCTTCTCCCCTCCTCCTCCCCTCCTCCTTCTCCCCTCCTCCTGCCCTCCTCCTCCCCTCCTCTCATCCTCCTCCACATTTCCTCTCCTCCTCCTCCCACTCCTCCTCCAGTACTCACCAACCCTGTCTAAGGTCAGACACTTTCTCTGTAATTCCATCTGGTCTATTCACAAGACTACTAAGGGAACAGTTGCTATGGACGCTCACTCCAGTTGATATGGACGCTAACTCCAGTTGCTATGGCAGCTCACTCCAGTTATGGCACCTCACCCCATTTGCTATGGGAGCACACTCCAGTTTCTACAGGATATTACTATAGTTTCTATGGAAGCTCACTCCAGTTGCTATGGATGCTCACTCCAGTTGATGTCGATGCTCACTCCAGTTGCTGTGGCAGCTCTCTCCAGTTATGGCACCTCACCCCATTTGCTATGGGAGCTCACTCCAGTTTCTACAGGATATTACTATAGTCTCTATGGAAGCTCACTCCAGTTGCTGTGGAGGCTCACTCCAGTTTTCTATAGGATCTCACTATAATTTCTATGGGAGCTCACTTCAGATGCTATGGGAGCTCACTCCAGTTGTTATGGGGGCACATTCCAGTTGATATGCGGGCACTTTCCAATTGATATGGGAGCTCACTCCACTTGCTATGGGAGCTCACTCCACTTGCTAATGGAGCTAACTCCAGTTGCTAAGGGAGCCACTTCCAGTTGCTATGGTAGATCATTCCAGTTGCTATGGGAGCACACTACTTTTTTTGTATTGAAGCTCACTCATGTTTTTATGGTAGATCACTCCAGTTGCTATGGGAGCTCACTCCAGTTGCTAATGGAGCTAGCTCCAATTGCTAAGGGAGCCAATACCAGTTGCTATGGTAGATCACTCTAGTTGCTATGGTAGCTCATTCCAGTTGCTATGGTAAGTCACTCTAGTTGCTATGGGAGCTCAGTCCAGTTGCTGTGGTAGATCACACCAGTTGCTATGGGAGCTCACTCCTATTGCTATGAGAGCTCACTCCAGTTGCTATGGCAGCACACTCCAGCTGCTATGAGAGCTCACTCCAGTTGCTAAGGCAGCTCACTCTAGTTGCTATGTGAGCTCACTCCTGTTTCTATGGGAGCTCACTCCAGTTGCTATGGAAGCTCACTCCTGTTTCCATGGGAGCTCACTCCAGTTGCTATGGGACCTCACTCTAGTTGTTAAGGGAGCACATTCCAGTTGCTATGAGAGCTCACTCCAGTTGCTATGGGAGCTCACTCTAGTTGCTATGAGAGCTCACTCCAGTTGCTAAAGCAGCTGACTCTAGTTGCTATGGGAGCTGACTCCAGGTTCAATGGGAGCTCAGTCCAGTTTCAATGGATTTGAAAATGATTTGGTGTAGTGCTGGTAGATATGACATTAATTCTGGGAGCTATACTTACAGCATCAGACAGAGCGTTATGTCATAGTTACTTGGCCTAGATATTGTTAGTGCTGCAGATGCAGTGAAGTTACGTCCTAGGTACTGTTGTCGTGTCATGAACTATAGATGTTGTTACCAAGGACAAATAAAAAGAAATATTAGTGATCGTCTCCACCCGTGCCTGAAAAATCGACCGCCCCTGAATTATATATATTTGTTATTGTTTTTAAAACTGTTAAAATGCGTCGGTATAGCAGCAATTCATCTTTCATATAAATTGTTAAGTCATTGGCTTGACTCGTCCAGGGTTCTAACCCAGCAGTTTGAATCCCGCATCATACCAGAATGGGAGGTGGACGCTCAGCTCATTCGGCCATCGCATCTGGTCATAAACTTTCATATTACGTCTGCGTCATATACCAGAAAAGATTAAAAAATATAAATAAAAACGCCTGCCCGACTGAGATTTTGATTTCAAAAGGACGATCACCAAACTTTTTTTCTTTTAATTTGTACGAATTAACATACACATTTGTAAGGATGCTGACGTTCAGCTTTTCCTGGGGGACCAGCAAACCTTGGGTCAGTCACACCCACATACATTTTGCTTCAATACATCACTCAACAAGAATGCTACCAACCACACACTAACCACCGGTGTGAAGTCGTTAACGCCTAATGAGAACCAACTAACCCCATAACAGTGGTCACTAACCACCTGCCAGCAGTTACGCGCGGATTGATTGTTAATGCGCAGAATTGCCCTAATAACTGATCGAGCTGCTCTCCGCCATCACACATCCTATCCCAACACAATGACGCTGTCACAAGTGCACATCTAAAATTATCCGACAATTCTAATGAGAACCAACTAGCATCATAACACCCGTCACTAACAATCTTCCAGCAGTGATGCGCGGATTGATTGTTAACGTGCAGAAGCGTCCTAATACCTGATCGAGCTGCTCTCCGCCATCACACGTCCGCTCCCAACACAATGATGCTGTCGCCAGTGCACATCTAAAATTATCCGACAATTCTAACGAGAACCAACTAACACCATAACACTCATCACTAACCACCTGCCAGCGGTGACGCGCGGCTTGATTGTTAACGTGCAGAAGCGTCCTAATATCTGATCGAGCTGCTCTCCGCCACACCACGTCCTCTATCAACACAATGACGCTGTCTCAAGTGCACATCTAAAATTAACCGACAATTCTAACGAGAACCAACTAACACCATAACAGCGGTCACTAACAATCTTCCAGCAGTGACATGCGGATTGATTGTTAACGTGCAGAAGCACCCTAATATCTGATCGAGCTGCTCTCCGCAAACACACGACCGCTCCCAACACAATGATGCGTCGCCAATGGACATATGAAATTATCCGACAATTCTAAGTGGCGTTTCGACACTGTTCCCTTTTCATTGTGGTGCTGCATCTTAGATTACAGTTTGCTTGTTGGTTGTTGGGGTTTTACATCCTAGACACACCTAATGTCATATCAGGATGTTTACGTCCTAGCAACATCTAAGGTCATATAAGTACAGCATATTACATTATATGATATATGTAAATGACTGACGTAGTAGCATGGATGGAAGACCAGGTCCCTAACGCTGACAAAAGAAAACTCCACTTTATTTGATGAATAAAATATAATTTACACACACAAAAAAGACAGATCGAACGCGGTGGCCGAATCGCTAGATTGCAGGCTTCCTCGCGCGCGAGAGATCGGGAGTTCGGTTCCCAGTCGAGTCAAACCAACGACTTATAAAATTGATACGTGTCCCTTCCTAGCCAGGCACTCGGCATTAATAGGATATGGCAAGGACTGGTTGGCTCAATGTCAGGATAATGTGACTGAGTGGGATATTGGGTCATGGTTCCAGCAGCCTGATTTCCCAGTGGGGCAGCACTATAAAGTGGCCATGAGTGCTCACAGTCACAAGTCAGTACTCATCCTGATATGACCTTAGATGTTGCCAGGACGCAAAACACCAACAACCAACAATCTAAGGTTATATCAGGACGGCCTCTTAGATTATAGTTGTTGTTTTATGTCCTAGTAACATCTATGGTCATACCAGGATGGGTACCGACTTGTGACAGTGCACACTCATGGCGACCTTATAGTGCTGCCCCGCTGGGAGACCAGGCCGCCAGCACCATGACCTGATATCTCACTCAGTCACATTATCCTAACACTGAGACAACCAATCCTTGTCCTATCCTAATAATGCCGAGCACCAGGCTAGGAAGCAATAAGTATCAATGTTAAAGTCATAGGTTTGACTCGACCGGGAACCGAACTCCCAACCTTCCGCACTCGAGGCTCATGCTCTACCGATGAAGCCACTGTGCCCGGTCCTGAATTTATCAATAGCCACCTACCGGGTTGGAGCTCAAATAGCCCCGTTCTGTGACGTCATTCCCGGAAGATAGCTTCTATGGCATAGTCAAATGGCTTCAAATTCACTATTAGTCGAAGTAGGTTTTCCGATTAGAGGAACTCTATTGCGGTGATACTCTATTGCGGTTTACCAAAGCAGATCCTCTATTCTCAACTGTCTTTTGGTTACAGAAAGAGAGGGCGCCTTCATCTCCGGTTCAAGGATACCATCAAGAGAAACCTGAAGCTGAGAGACATTAAGACCGACTCATGGAGGCAAATCTCACAGCAGAGAGCTAAATGGAGAGCGGCAGTCAAGTAATGAAAGCAGTCTTTGTCGCATTGCGACCGACAGCATGATGATGATGATGATGATGATGATGATTGTGGTGAACTGCTCCTTTATAGCCCGTCTCTATAATTAGTGACCCGTGAGTCTGAACAGGTTTGGGTTATATTTCACCGAGAGAGCCTACCTACCTCTGTGATCATTGGCGTACGTCAGTCTAACAGCTGATAGGAAGGTCATTAGGGTTGAAGGACTGTAATAGTCATAGCTTAACGATATAAAACCCCCGTCTTTATTTGACCCTAAATTACACCCAGAGAATAGTTAGTTTCAGCAAATACAAATCATGAAAAGCCATCTTCGATCATGATAATTATGAATAAATAAACTACCTATTACGTACAAGCCTATAATATGTAAATAGAGTAGGCTAGTCTAGAATTAAATGTAGGAACAAATAAAAAGAGGAAGTCTCTTACCAAGAAAATCAAAAAAAAACTAACATAGATCACTAACCACAAACCATAATATTAAGAAACATAGACCGATAACTGCCCAGCATTGAAAACAAGCTTGATCATCTGAGCTTATATGCTATGGACAGCATAAACATCCCATCAACAACAAAAAAAGTTGTGTTGGCCATATTCATGCCAAATTAAAGTTCCCTAATCCAATTGCTTTGAGTTTGTGCCATATTTTATATCTAAGCATATTAGATTGACCATTGATCGATATTAGATTGATCGATATTAGATTGATTGATTGATAATTTTGGAGTCACTTATTTTGGAGAAACCTTTAATTTAAATGGCTAAGTTTGGAGATATTTGAAGTGAAAACATGCAACATTAATTTTGAGTGTGCCCACCAAAGTGCTGAACATCCAGCCAGCAGTTTATGTGAGACATATACTACTTATGAGTCAGCCTCACGAAAATGGGCCAATTGGTGCTTTATTTAAGATGTCGGCATCGCAATTCTTAAAGTGTAGTGCATTTCTTTGTTTTATATTAAATTATCCTAGAAACAAATAAGGTTGTTGTATTTTCTCTACCCTTACATTCAGGATAAATTTAAGGACTTTGCAACACCTCTGTCAATGCTAAACTATAATTATGCCGTTTGACGCCGACATCCAATGCTCGATGCCGACAACTTTCCCCAATTGGCCTCTTTTCGTGATCCTGACTCATTATAAAAATATTATTAATGTATCTAATTCTGCTGCCTTGTTATTATATTTCTATTATCTGCATCTACTCCTATAACATTTACATGGCTCTCATACCATGTCTATGTGGTGTGGGAGGTTAAAAATCCCTTGGGTCAGTAAAAGTGTAGGCTCGGGCTTTCTATCGACAAACTGTCTAATGGTCAAAACAAGCCTATTCAGGCTTATCCATGATAGGCAGTATAAATCTTCAACAACAACAAAACACAAGTAGCAGCAATTGACTTAATATTTGTTCTCCGCAGCAATAAATTGTTTAACAAGTGCACCCATATCTAACAGGGATCATCATTATCATTATCATCATCATCATCATCATCAATCCCTTAACCACGAGGGTCGTTGTGGCGCCACCGATGACTTTGCAACCAGGTGTAAAATACTCTGATAATAAGCATTGGTGGGGGAATGCAAATGTTCTATTATGACACAGGTATACATGGCCAGGTGCATAACTGTGTTTATGTAGTTGCTGGTGGTTCCTGATTGATAGGTAAATAGACATAGTGGTGCTGGCAGGGCCGTGTGTATAAGGGGCACTCAGAGCTTACCCCCTCCCGCCCTCTGCTAGTCAGGATCATCACACACAGGCTCAGGGCAGGTGGTGGCCAAGGGAGCCACACAGCTTGCCCACCACTGGTAACCATGGGGACTGGGAATGCTGGATCCCCATTGGTAGAGCTAAGAATGCTTGTTTCTCATTGGGGGAATGGGGTGGGTCGATACTCTACACTGAATCCATGTACCATATAAATAATAAACCAGAGGGCTTGACTCTCTCTCTTCTTTCACACTTTACACTCTTCCTTTCTCTTTGCCTGTATTGATTTCACTATAGCCTGCCTACACAACCACAGATTCGAGCTGTGGACTTTACACAGGTTTCTCCAATTTTCCCTGTTCTCCACTGCCCTCTGGGACTTGCCAAACTCCACCATGTTCATTCCCTGAGGTAGCGTTCCCGCCTCTTCCTTTGTCCGCCCCTGTCTTCTTCCCCCTTTCACTGCGCCTTGTCGGCATTATTAGGACAGGGCAGGGACTGGTTGGCTCAGTGTCAGGATAATGTGACTGAGTGGGATATCAGGTCATGGTGCTGGAGGCCTGGTCTTATAAAGTGGAAGGATAAAGTTGCCATGATGGCGCACTGTCTCAAGTTGGTACCCATCCTGATATGACTTTAGATGTTGCTAGGATGTAAAACAACAAACAAACTGCGCCCTGTAAGTTTAGTTGTTTTTTTTACGTTGGATATGTAGGATCAAATAATATCGGCACGCTCTTCGACTTCGACAATTTGTATGGCTTCATCGGATTATGTAGCTTTGGTCGCAATGCGAAGCATTGCTTTTGATGCGAGGAGAGGAAGAGACCCTCCCCCGCCCCGCGCCGTCGCGCTGCTTTCTCACCTCGGCAGACGGCGCGGCGCGCCCCCACCTCCCCCGGCCCCCCCTGTCGCGCAGCACTCGTGCCTCACCCGACGCCCGCTGCTCGCCACCTCTCGCCCTCCCCCGGGCCGGCAGCATTCACACCTCACCCGCTGTCGCCCCTCCCCCTTCCCTTATAAGGTCGCCCGCCGGCCTCCCTCAGGCACTCGCCCTCCTGCCGTCTCCCAGCTCTCTGCCTTTTCCTCTTTGGGCCTACCTCCACCTCGGACCGCTGCTACACCATGCCTCGGAAAGGCAACGGACGTAAGGGCTCCCGGGCGGCCGCCCGCGGCACCCCGGCTTCAACACCGCGGCGGGACGAGTCCCGGGCCTCCGCCCCGGCGTCGCCCTCGGACCCCGCCTCGGGCGCCGAGACCGTGGCCATACTTGAGGCGCTCCAGCTTTTCCGACTCGAGCAGCGTCAGACTACCGCCGATCTCCACGCTCGGATCGACGGCCTGGAGGCCGGGGGGGCTCCGCCCCTCCCCGAGGCGACCTCCCCTGCGCCCAGACGCCAGGCCGCCGACACTGCCCGTCCACCTCGGGCGCGCGCTCCGGCCGGGGCCCGGCCCCCGCCGCCGCCTCCGGCGCCCCTGCCGGGGGCCCCCCACCCCCAGTATCAGCGCTACCATCACCTCAGGACCCAGGCCACAGCTCCCCCGTCGCCGGCCTACCACGAGGAGCCTACCCACCACACCCCGGCGTCCGCGGCCGACGCCGTCCGGGAAATACTTGCCTCCGCCGAGGCGCGGCACTCGGTTAGGCGGCGAGGGATCCCGGTCGACTATATCTTCCCATCGGACCTGGTAGAGAGGGGGCCTGAGAGGAAGTCGGTCAAGAGGGGGGAGGCAACCAAGGACGAATATAGCCTCGCCCTCCTCACCCTGATCGACCACCCCGACTTCCCGGCCCACTCCTTCCAGGGCCTACACCACCATCACCTCACCGTGCTCAGGGACGTCCTCCTCTACCCCTGGCCCACCGTCCGCCGCTACTCCGAGACGGTGTTCACATGGATAGCGGACGGGAGGCTCCCCCAGGGGTGGCACGACCCGGTCGCCCTCGACCTCCTGAGGGTCCAGACCCTCACCCTCCCCGCCCCTCAGGCCGCCCCAGCAGAAGCGGTCCCCCGAGGTGACGACCCTCCCCGAGGCACACACCTGCCCCGAGCCCACGTCGACGCCCGCACCGCCTACGATAGGCACACCCACGGGACCCCCTGTCCGGCCTGGAACCACGACTGCGCCTCGTGCGATCGGGCCCCTGTCGGAGAGGCCCACGGCGAGGCGGGGGACAGGCGCCGTCACATATGCGCCTACTGCGCAAACGTGAGGCGCATTCTGACTATGCACTGCGAGGCCGGATGCATGACCAAACAAGCCCGTGAGCACCAGACCCACCCCGCCTCGGCGGATTTTTGATCCGCCGGCCTCCCCCCGGCCGGCCCGGGGGGCCCTTCCCGGCGCCTCACCCTCACCACTGCCGACAGCCCCGCGACCTCCACCGACAACCTCCCAGTGACCACCGATCGCAGCGCCGCCCAGTCCCAGCCGGGGATCATCACCTCGGGCATCACACCTCGGACCACATCCCAGCCCAGCCTCAGGAGGAACCCTCTGCCGCCGATCCTCACGACACCGCCTTCAACAACACCGCCGCCCAGACCCCGACCACCACCCCATCCAGCCCCGAGGACTTCGCTGCCCCCCTGCTCGACCCTCGTCGGACCTCCTCACCGGATCCCGCCAAGGAGCGGGCCTCCCCCTTTTTGGCCGCCCGCTCCCTGTCGACGCAGGCCCCGGACACTCCCCGCCCCGAGAGGGAGCCTGACCCCCGACACGGCCCACCTCTCGGCCGGCCCGCCCCACCTGCTCCGCCTCGGGCGCGCCGCGAGCCCCCTCCGCCCAGACCTCCATCTCCGGACCCCCGCCTCGGGCGCCCCGGACCCCCGCCTCGGGCACGCCTCGAGCCCTCTCCTACTTTTGGTGGAGGGCTCCTCGGCACCCCCTCACTCCACTGACACTTATGAACTCAACCTTACTTTATTACCCTGCTCCTCATGAGCCTATCTACTTTCTTCCATTTATTGCTTATTTACTTACACTGTTGAGCCTTTGTACTTTCTTCCATTATTGCTTATTTAATTACACTGTTGCTCCTTATGAGCCTGCTTCCTCTGTATGCTCTGAGGCGTAAATAAACGCCTTATTTCCACCCCCGCCTTGCCTTCTTCCTTTTCGCGCATCAGTTACTGTCAGCATTGATTGGCTTCAAACTGAAACTCAAAGCAGCCTGCTGCTTGTTGGAGTTTTACGTCCTGACAACATCAAGGGTCATATTAGGATGGGAACTGACTTGTGACCGTGCACACTCATGGTGATTTTCTAGTGCTGCCCCACTGGGAGAACAGGCTGCCAGCCCCATGACCTGATATCCCACTCAGTCAAATTATCCTGACACTGAGCCAACCAGTCCTTGCCCTATCCTATTAATGCCGACCACCAGGCTAGGAAGCGACAAGTATACATTTTTAAGTCATTGGTTTGACTCGACCAGAGTTCATACCCATGGGTTCGAATCCCACGATCTACCAAAATGGGAGACGGACGCTCAACTCCTTCGACCATCCTGTCTGGTCGGCTGCGTCCCGTTGACCTCAACCGCCCTGAATGACGCACTGCAACCGGAGAAGGTCTCTGGGCCGGTCTAGTCAGTTCAAAACACTACCCCACAACAACACTACGGTAGTGTTTTCAACCTATGTTCAAAACACTATGGTAGTGTTTTCAACTTAGTTAAAGGTAGATTCAAAACACTACTGTGGCCACGCTCAAAACACTATCCTTAAGTTCAAAACACTCCCTTTAAGTTCAAAACACTACTCTCATGGTGCTGGCAGCCTGGTCTCCCAGTGGGGCAGCACTATAAAGTCGCCATGAGTTTGCACTGTCGGTCACATGTCAGTACCCGTTCTGAGATGACCATAGATGTTGCTAAGATGTAAAACAACAACAAAGAAACAATCAAACACCGCAGCACTATCAGCGTAATCTAATACTAATACGTGGTGCAGACGCCGCAGCGCTATCAGCATATACTACTAGTACTTGTGTCCTGATATGGCCTTAGATGTTCCCAGGATGTAAAACTCCCAAAAACCAAACCAAATAGTTTGTGCTTCAAACAACACAGCATGGTCAGCATACCAATATGTACCAGGATGTTGCATTTTTCGACATTTCACCTCCAGCCCCCACTGCCATGTTATGATAGTGTTTTTAACTTGGGTAGTGCTTTGGACGTGTGATGGGGTAGTGTTCTGAACTTAACAGTAGTGTATTCAACTTATGTTGAAAACACTACTGTAGTGTTTTGAACACTACCAAAAGCCCGTTCACACATGAGCCTTAAGCTGTTAAGTCGCCTCAACTAGTTCGCTTCATCTAAGTCGACTCAGATCACGTGTGTGAACACTCCTCTCAGGCGAATTAGGGGTGACTCGACTCAACTAGTTTGCCTCAAGTAAACCGCTTCTCGAGGTATATTAGATGAGGCGAACTAGCTTGAGTCGGCCTAAGTGGCATGTGTGAACGTAACTGGTTTAAT
Organism: Branchipolynoe longqiensis; assembly: GCA_030323885.1. Taxonomy (NCBI): domain Eukaryota; kingdom Metazoa; phylum Annelida; class Polychaeta; order Phyllodocida; family Polynoidae; genus Branchipolynoe; species Branchipolynoe longqiensis. The sequence continues at coordinate 1,663,102 of CM059190.1, forward strand.
AAAGGCGGCTTAAGCACATGGATGGAGACGGCTTCCTAACAGGTAGTTGCTTTCATAGTGGTTCAAACACATGTTTGGACCACCCTACATGTTTGGACCATCCCATTTCTTCATATATCATATGGAGACTGCTTCCTAACTAGCAAGACTTGCTATCCGGACCGCACTTCGTCCACGCCTCTCTCTCTCTCTCTCTTCTCTCCGCTGGCCTTGCTCCTCCTTGATATGTCTGAAAAGAGTTCCAGGAGGGGGAGCCTGCCAGCATTTCACTTTCTACTCTTACTCTGCCCATGTCCATCTGCCTCTTGCCTCACTTCAAAATATATATATATATATATATATATATATATATAGGAAGGTGGCGGTTGTAGGGAAGGGAGAGAGGGAGGTGGAGGTGGGAGGTTGAGGGAAGTAGGAGGTAGAGGTGGAGGGGAGGATGGAGCGAAAGTGAGGGGAGGGGAGAGGAGGTGAGGGGAGGAGAGGGCAGGGGAGGAGAGGGGAGGGAAAGGGAGGGGAGGGGAGAGGAGGTGAGGGGCGGGGAGTACAGGGGAGGGGAGGAGAGGGAGGGGATGGGAGGGGAAGGGAGGAGAGGAGAGGGATGGGGAGGGGAGGGGAGGGGAGGGGAGGGGATGAGAGGGGAGAGGAGTGGAGGAGAGGGGATAGGATGGGAAAGGAGGTGGAGGAAGGGGCGGTGACTGTCGGGGAGGGGGGAAGGAGGGGGAGGGGTAGGGAAGGGGAAAGTTTAATTTCGAAATAAAATTCGGGGGCGCATTCAAAATAAAATCTCCGTGCACGATTTTATTTCGAAATAGAATCACCAGGGAGAGACAATTTTGAATGGGCTATTTTATTTCATGACGCCGCCTCCCCTGCCAACTCAGCAAATGGCCGCGCCGCGCCGGGATGTAATCCTCCCAGGTGCATAAGCATATTCAGCGCTATACGTAGCGACCCAACCAGCCACGGTTGAACTCATTTGAGCCCATTTGAACTTGCCAGAAATAGACTTTCCTATTCTCGTCTTCGCGAGAACTCAGTGAAGTAGATTAGTTTTCCACATTATTGATAGATTATAGAAGAGAAATACTTGACAATAAACATTTACTTTGTTATAACTATAAAATGATATTTATTTCAATTATCATAATCATGTGTTGTGTTATTTTTTTATTGCAAATGCCCCCCCCCCATAAGGAGCAGCCATTTGCAATCGAAAAGAACAGCTCTGATTGGCTCAAATTATGGAAAGATCCCATTATTTTTTTAGTACTTTCTTGTTCAGACATTGTTACACATATATATGTTTCTTTTGCAGAAATTAAATTGTTTGAAGTATATTTTTAATTTATCTACATTGATTTCTGTTTAAATCACACAATATCACTACTTACTGAATGGGAAACTAATCCTGCAAGGGTATGCTCGATATGACCCAGTGGTCAGCGGTTTTTGCTCCTTTCGTCGCTGTGGACCCTTCTCCCCAGGTGATTGCCGATGGACCTCTTGCATGCCGGGAACAAGTTCTAAGGAAAGCCTTTGCCGCTTTCTGGTAACCGACTGACCCCCCCCCCCCCACACACACACACGCACATGTCCCCCTTTCGCCTGCCTCTCGCTCATCCCCACCGCCTCACCACCAACCACCCTGCTGCTTCCAACATGAATAAAGACCGGCGCACATACGCCGATACTCCAAATTCATCCATAACCGTTCTAAAGACCGACGCATATGCGTTGATAATCCAATTTGACCCTAAGCTAAGTCAAAGACCGACATGCATGAGACGATAATCCAACTGCACCCGAAGCCATTCTAAAGACCGGCGCACATGCGTTGATAATCCAATTTGACCCTAAGCTAAGTCAAAGACCGACACGCATGAGACGATTATCCAACTACACCTAAAGCGAGGTTAAAGACCGCCACATCTCACTCAGTCGATAATTTTAATTGATCAATACCGGCTAAAAGGCTGCCACACATTATTCGATATTCTGACATGACCTAAGGGAGCCTAGGTGGTGTAATGATTAGCACACTAGCCCGGAATGCAAAGATATGCAGGTTCGAGTCCCGCTCCAGGCACAATATATCCCATTTTCATCACCCCCATGACACTGGTTGCCGTGACTATGATCCTGTACAAGCTACGTGCTGTATAGTTGTTGAGCCTAGCCTGTGTATGTATATGTAAGTGCATTGTCTGTATGTATGTAATGGTAAGCATTATAAGACTTACAATTCCAGGGGGATGAGTGTAGTAGTCTGCACTGACCTCTCAGGCAAGGAGCTCCATAGACAGGTAGGCAGGCATGAGTAGTGTGGTAACATCAGGGAGCCTAGGTGGTGTAATGATGAGCACATTGGCCCGGAATGCATAGAGGTGGGTTCGAGTCCCACTCAAGGCGCAATATTTCCCATTTCCATCACCCCTATGACAGTATGTATTGTTGAAATTCCTTTAGGATAGTTTTAGGATGTCAATGACTCGACCCGGGTTCGAACCAGTGGGTTCGAATCCCACGATCTACCAAAACAGGAGACAGACACGCTCAACTCATTCGGGCGTCCCGCCTGGTCTTCGGGTCATGGTTTCTGGCATGGTATTCCAGTATGGCAGCACTATAAAGTCTTGACAAATTGCCTTAGAACCAGATGACTAACAGGGGAACAACACCTGTCCTTATTTATCCTAAATTTGGCGTCCTTCTGTAGAGTACTACTGATATCAGACGACAGTCAAGATAGTATCGATAACTTATTTCCCCTAAAATCATGTGGATTCACTCGCAAACAATATAATCTAATACTAATAGCTAACCCGTCCTGTTATGACCTTAGATGTTGCTAGGACGTAAAACTCAAACAAACAAACACATCTAATAGCTAATCTGCTGCTCTAACCGAGAATTTATCAATTTAAGCATACAGGGATGAAAGTGGTCTCCGGTAAAAAAAACGCGGAAAGTCATCATCACATCATGCTGTCGGTCGCGATGCGACAAAGACTGCTTTAATTACTTGACTGCCGCTCTCCATTTAGCTCTCTCTGCTGAGAGAGTGATGTCCATGAGTCAGTCTTAATGTCTCTCAGCTTCAGGTTTCTCTTGATGGTATCCTTGAACCGGAGACGAGGGCGGCCTCTCGACAGTTGAGAATAGAGGATCTGCTTTGGTAGCCTGTCTGATGACATCCTCATGAGGTGTCCAGTCCACCGCAGATTCTTTTTGATCAGAAGATCTTCCATAGAGGGCAGCCCCGTCCGTTCGAGTATTTCCTTATTTGTCACTTTGACATTTCATCAAAGCTGCCTGCAAAAGTGTTGAAGTGCTGCTGGCTTTTGCAAGTTACCAGTGACACTCTCTTGGGGAGCAAATAGAGGTTTCACACCGGCAAGAACATGTCAAGACAGGCGCAAAACTATTTGTCCTTGCAGTGGCTGGTCGGGAGATGTTGGGAGTTCCATACATCAACCGCCCTTAATGCTGCCACAGTGACATGGTTTTCTGTTTAGGGTTTGCTCCCTTAGCCTTCGGTTCTGTCAAGAACCTGTACCACAAGGCAGTGGTTTACAACTCTGCAGAGCAGGGGCATCAAAATCCCTGAGGTATTGCAATACCTGCAATACCTGCAAAACCTGCAATACCTGCATTTCAAATATTTTCAAAATTAGCTTTATAAAATAGAAGCCACTTCAAACTAAAACAAGGTATGTTATAAGAATCAACGTAGTGTATTTATCTCAATATATGCAAAGGCTTGGTGTGTACACCAACATTAATAGTTCCTGTTTTCCATTTCAAATATCTCCAAAGTTAACTATTTAAAATAAAAGTTACTTCAAACTAAAGCAAGGCAGGATAAAATAATGAACATAGTGTATTTATCACAATATAAATGTGCCTACATCAAAAGGAGGGAACAAGCGGAGATGGGATGGACAATCTTTATTGCTTGTCTGGCTAGCAATTATATGCCTACCGGTTAAAGTTTGAAAGGTGGCCGAAGACTGACCAATATGGTGGCCCGGCGGCCGAACCCACCGTTTTGGCGCCACTGCAGAGCAGGCCCGGGCTTAATAGTAAGGCATTGATTGGACAATATCGGAATAATTAACATTACAGATGATAATAATAATAAGTACTTTAACTCCGGCATTTGTATACGCATAATATATTATACTCCTTATAATGCAGAAACTCAACATCAACGGAGTACATCCAACTTTAATTACATTGCATTCAGGAGTTCTAACAAGAGCCATCGGGTACCCAGTGTAATGAATGGTCCTGAACAGATCAGTCTCAACCTACTCGGTTAGAGCTCAAATAGGTCATTATGTGACGTCACGGAGGGAGACGAGAGGTGGAGGGAGTTACGTAGGAAATTTTGTTCTATTTAACGACCCCTCTAGAGCACATTGATTGTTATCACCGGCTATTGGACGTGAAACATTTGATCATTCTGACCTATTTCTTTAGAGGAAACCTGCTGAATGAGTGGGATATCGGGTCATGTTGCCGGGGCATGATTTCCCAGTGGGGCAGCACTGTAAATTCGCATAAGTGCGCACTGTCACAAGTCGGTATCCGTCCTGACATGACCTTAGAGGTTGCTAGGACGTAAAACAACAACAAGCACCTGAAGGCATTTTGATATTTTCCTTTCTGAACTTGAGGGTAAGAACAGCTCTTAAAATTTAATAACCTTCCTCGATAATTTGTGATCTATGAGTCTAAACATGATTCGGTTCTGTTTTTTTTGTTTTTTTTGGTACATTAGTTGATTAAGCAGGGGACATTTCAGTCACAGACGACTGGTCTTCCTCATTCCACTGCTCCTTGCCCTATCCTAATAATGCTGAGCGTCTGGCTAGGAAGCGGCAAGTATCAATTTTTAAGTCATTGGTTTGACTCGACCAGGATTCGAACCCACTATAAAAACACGGGTCTCTGCCGCTGTGAGCACCCTATGTAATTACAAAACTCTCCCCCTTCATTTCACCTGTGATGCAATTAGCCTAGTCAATTTAACCATGTCTGGAAAGAGGAAGGAAAACTAGTCACAAGGATGAACAGTGAATAAGTTGTGCTTTATTGGCAGCAACTCCTGTCATCCCCCTTACATGTGACCTAGCACCTGTACTCCTCATATACTGCCCACACTATGTCTCATTGCCACTTTAGCCTGTATATTGAAACAGTGCCAACAACCCATGGGACAGGAGTCCTATGGCTGTGGATGCACTCAATTTGAATATCTGAATTTGGATAGCATCAGACAGAGTGTCTGGGGTCCTGCTCTAGAGTAGGTCTGTCTCACTCAAGAGCCAGGATGAGAGTGATTTTCCTTTAGTGTGTTAGAAGCAAAATCTTGAATAATTAATTAGTTGAGACTAGTGTGTGGTCAGGATAGGACAAGGGAGTCAGGTGACCGGACATTCCCCAGCCAGCCAATGAGACACTCCCCCACAGACTGGGTGGGTGACCACCCCATTAGGGGCTGTCACTCAAACCAGCTGCAGGTGGTGTACTCCATACATATGCAAATTAGGCAGGTGGGTCAGTCGGGTGGTCTTGGGTGGACAGGATCTTGCAACAGTTACAGATATTGTATATAGTAAAATCATTCTTTTCCTCTTTTGTATTCTTTATGAACACATAGAGAACATTTCAATCATCATGTACTGTTTCTTGCAAAGGAACTCTTCCCATTAACTCCAAACATCATATATAACAGATAGCTTACATCATTCAGCATCATATACATTTCCATCAACTCCACTCCTAATATATAACATATAGTTTACCTCCTTCAGCATCATGTACAATGGGAGTGGGATTCTATTGATTTTAGTTACTTTTAGTTTACATAACTTAAGTCCCACTCCGACATCCAAGAATAATAATGCTCTCTGCCAATATATAATTCTTAACCGAAAATCCGTATATTTTTACACCACGATCCCACGATCTACCAACACTGGAGACGGACGCTCTAACTCATTCGGCCATCCCACCTTCTATTTATAAAGCTTATCAAACTGTGTAGGTCTTCCCTGATCTAGGTCACTCTGACAGCTGAAGAGGATCATTGGGCCTGAATGACACTTTGACCACAGAGACGCTTCGGCTTGATCGACCCTTAAATAACTGCGAGTGAATAGGCATGTCTCGAGATATACAAAGCGTGACTAGTCATATGTGATCATGATAATTGTGTATAAGTAAAATATTTAATTCTGGCGAGAAAGCGGGCAGATACAGGGTGATGGCAGCAGCACCTGGTGGGAGAAGTGGGAAACAGTAGGGTACCTGCCTAGTAGCAGACCAGTTTGTCCCTCAGGTCGCTCACTGCCTCCCAAAGGACCTCAAATTAGCGGTGGGATGTTATAGTAGTTAGCTGACATATATCAGCACAATTACAATAAGTGTAGATAACAATTACAATTACAAGACAATTACAAAATACAAAATATATGTATAATAAATTGATACATTCTATTCAATATATTACTTCCCCTTTAAGCGATCATGCTAGAGAGACGCATGTGGCCGAATGAGTTGAGCGTCCGTCTCCCATTCTGGTAGATCATGGGATCGTAGGTTTGAACCATGGTCGAGTCAAACCAATGACTTAAAAATTTATACTTGTCACTTTCTAGGCAGCCGCTCGGCATTATTAGGATAGGGCAATGGGCAGTCGAATGAGGAAGACAAATCATTCCCGATTGAAATCTCCCCTGCTTAATGAGCTAATCTACCCACACAAACAAATATATATAAATGAATAATATCTGTAAATCTGTAACTATGGAAACACATAGCCTGAATGCATGGTGGCATGGTGAGGTGGTTAGGAGGAACGTGAATGGAAGAAGCAGATGGGCCTAGTTCAGCGTTGAAGCAACAGGTGGCACTGTGAATTGGACAACTGCCATTCAGGTTATATCTTATTAGTCTCGTGGGGTTATGAAAATTGGAAAGATTAGGATTCTAAGCAACACCTCTTGATATCACCACCTTACCCATGCCTATCTGTCTATGTGGCTCCTTGCCTGAGAGGTCAGTGCAGATTACTACACTCACCCGCCTGAAATTGTAAGTCTTTTAAATGGTCATTTAATGCTTACAATTATATACACACAGGCAATATGCTTACATATACATATATAGGGTAGGTTCAACAACCATACAGCGCAATCGCTTGTACAAGGGAGTACATGTCAGGATCAGTTGTATCATATATAAGGTTCAGACAACGTTGTCAGGAGTAGAATAATAACTAAAGAGTGGGGGCGAGAGTGGGGGCGAGAGTGGGGGCTTGGTTGGTTGTTGGAGTTTTATGTCCTGCCAACATCTACGATTATATCAGGGCAAGTACCGACTTGTGACAGTTCACACTCATGGTGACTTCATAGTGCTGCCCCACTGGGAGACCAGGGCACCAGCACCATGACCTGATATCCCATTCAGTTTGTTTGTTTGTTGTTGTTTTACGTCCTAGCAACATCTAAGTTCATATCAGGATAGGTACCGACTTGTGACAGTGCCCACTCATGGTGACTTCATAGTGCTGCCCCACTGGGAGACCAGGGCAGCAGCGACCATGACCTGACCTGATATCCCATTCAGTCACATTATCCTGACATTGAGCCAACCAGACTTAGCCCTATCATAATTAATAATGCCGAGCGCCGGCCGAGGAAGCAACAAGTATCAACTTTTAAGTCATTGGTTTGACTCGACCAGCATTCGAACCCACAAACTCATGGGTTCAGATCTCCCAATCTCCCAAAACAGGAGACGGACGCTCTACTCATTCGGCTACCCCGTCTGGTGGACACATTTGCAGTTTGGACTGTTTTCCGTTCCGACCAGTGGTCCACAAGTGGTTCATCAAAGGCTGTGGTATGTGGTGTCCTGTCGGTGGGAAAGTGCATATAAAAGACCCCTTGCTGCTTATCGGAAAGCTATGACTATGCACAGATATGCAAGGTACCTGTTGACCCATGCTTATCTAAGTATAATACCAAACGGTGGTTAAGTCTTAGGGTCGTTCTGATCACTACTCCTCTGTTAATTGGCGCTGACAACGCGCTTCATCATACATCACGGATGCTTTGCCATGTATAGGTTGTTAATAGGATGTTTTTTTTTCACCTGCCGCACATATTTCATATTCATTTTGATGGTTTTTACTAACTTTGGTCACGTTGCCCAGAGTGGTTTCTATTTTGAGTCACGTAACCACGAGTGTTGGTAACTCCACCATTAGATAGCACCACCAATATGGTTTACAGCATAATGATACAGATGGATTCCACCAGATGGCAGCACTATATTGAAATGGGACCGTGCACGATTCCAAAATATAGCAGAGAACGTAGATATATACACGGTCTCTGAATATAGTCAGAGACTGTTAATATGTGGGTTGTTCTCAGAAACTGTGTACCACTTTTGTGACATGGACGCCAAAAGTGAAAACATTCCAAATAATGGCAGAAAACATTCCAAATAATAGCAGAATCCATATTTATATAAAGGTGTATATGGTGTGCATATGTCAGAATTGAATATTCTTTTTCACTTTGTTATTTTGATCTCATACAAATAGAGAAAGATGTTAAAATTAACCACGTAACATACATCCACAACATCATTTGAACACACATCCATAGCTTCATTCTAGCACACACAACAAATTCAAACGGTATTGTATTGATTACAGTTAAGCCAAAAGAATTATTTCTTCCAAGAAAAACAGTTGACAAAAATGTTCCAGTAGATGCATGGTGTCAATTATACAAATTTCAATACTTTCACTTTAAAACCAAATCACCCCCCCATATTTTGGATACATTTTGTTGGATAGATTAAAATACACATAGTATTCCTAACATACTTAACACACAGAATCGACAGTCACTATTTGACTTACTTATTTTGTACTACTCCCCCAAAAAAGAAGGCAAAATAATTAACAATGTAATGTGGAAAGCAAAAATGTGATACTCAGTTTCTGAGAATGATTCATATATGAGCCTGTCTCAAAAGGTGATAACTCTTCTCTTTTTTTTTGTCCATTGTAACGATTGACACAAAACAGCACAGAAACGGTTACACTGAAAACACAAGGTCATTTGCTTCAAATCAATATGTATTCTATTGGGATTATGAAACACCATGTAAAAATCAAATCAGTTTATCCTGAGCAAATGCATAAGCAGATAGTATGTTGATCGTTACAATGGACAAAGTTTTGTCCCATATTGCTTAGCACCTTTTGAGACAGTCTCATATATATGACAGTTCAACACAATATTGGTCCAGGGATTGATGCGGAGCTAGTCTGATATATTTTCAGTAAGGGGTTTCTTAATGTGTATATGTTTCTGTTGCTGCCTCTTTCTACATGTGCAGTCTCCTCCTCCTCTCCTCTCATTCCCTCCTCCATCTTTCTAAGTCCTCTCCAGCAGCACCACACCCTCCCGACACCGACCAGCGGGCGACCTCTGGTGGAGCGAGTGAGTACTGCGTTCTAAGAGCAGCGAGTCGCACAGGTCTGTGTGCGTGTATGTGTGTGTGTCCGGGAGGGGGGGTGGGGTGCGCGCGCGTGTGTGTGATGGGGGGTTGTGGGTGAAACAGGGAGTAAAATAGTGTCCAGCAAAAAACGTGGAAATCAAGCCGAGATATTATTACACTGACGGCGAATTTCCGCGAAAACGCGGATCTTCTCCCATAGACTTAGCACTGTCAGGGAAATGCGGGGAAAATGCCGGAAGTCAGGTTTCAACTAGTCTTGTTGTGACTGTATAATCGATCATACCTAACTTGTTCTTGCTTGGGGTTTGTGTTCTAGCAACATCTAAGGTCATATAAGAATGGGATTTGAACTACCGAACTGTTATCATATAGATCCTGATTTTTTAGAATTCTGTTTAACATTAATCGGTAAATATAAAAAATCCGCGAAACCACGGAGATCTTTCATCTTTGATGAAGGAGAGACAGTTCCGGTCTAGATATACATGCGTGCAGCTTCTGCAAATGCGCAGCTCGTTGGAGGAGGGGGTGCAAGAGGGACACTTCCGGTCGGGCTGCACGTGCGCGCAATGTATGTGAATGAGCAGCTCATAAGGAAGGAGGGGGTGACTGTGGGACACTTCCGGTCGGGCTGCACATGCGCGCAATGTATGTGAATGAGCAGCTCATAAGGAAGGAGGGGGTGACTGTGGGACACTTCCGGTCGGGCTGCACATGCGCGCAATGTATGTGAATGAGCAGCTCATAAGGAAGGAGGGGGTGACTGTGGGACACTTCCGGTCGGGCTGCACATGCGCGCAATGTATGTGAATGAGCAGCTCATAAGGAAGGAGGGGGTGACTGTGGGACACTTCTGGTCGGGCTGCACATGCGCGCAATGTATGTGAATGAGCAGTGTCAAAGACCCTATAATACTAAGACGGCTCACTCAGCCTGTACTGTGTAATCAAAATGATCAAACCCACCACTTGGTGCGCTGGCTGTTCTCTTGGTTAAACAGGTGCTATATTATATGTATAAATGTATATATGAATGTGAAAGATGTGTGATGATGGCGATGCTGATGATGATGTGTATTTGTTCATAGCAATTTCATATTGATGTAGATTCATACTTACCTATCTCATGTATAATATAATTGTGTGTGTTTACATGTGAAACACCAACCAGCAGCTGGGCTGATCAAACCCACCACAAGGTGGCACTGCAAAATTGTCATTACCATTGGAGAGATAGGGAGTGAGCCGTCTTAGTATAATAGGGTCTTTGGCAGTGTGTAGGGAAGTAGGGGCTGAATGTGGGACACCTCTGGTGGGGCTGCCCATGCGCGCAATGTATGTGACTGAGCAGCACACAGGAGGAGTGGAGGAGGGACACTTCCGGTCTGGCTGCACATGCGCGCAATGTATGTGACTGAGCAGCTACTAGGTAAGGAGGGGGGTGAATGTGGGACACTTCCGGTCGGGCTGCGCATGCCTGCAGGGTCTGAGGAGGACAATACACATCGCATATCGCACTCAGTCACAGTATTCGGGTTTCAGCTAGCAATTGATAATAATGGGCCATTTGGCGCTATTTACGGGTAACCTAAATAGACGTCAGAACGAGGCTGAGTACGCATCGGGTGTTGTGAAACAGTGGAAATGGCCTTAATACACTGTTGTGTGCCGATGTGTATGAACTACGACAGAAATTAAAGGATAAAATTTGAAGATATTCACTTTTGAAACTATCATATTCATTTTTGCATACCTGTTTTCTACCTATTGGCCAATATTCATGAAGATTAGGTTATGATCAGATGCATTTTGAGGCTGAACAATAGGCGATGTTAACAAAGTCGCTCACCCTGGTCGCCAATCTTTTCTCAAATTCAAAATTGCATAATTTTCTTCATATATACATATTTAAAAAATATATATAGCCCTCTTAAAGCGGTTATTAATTTGTAATTACTAAGAATAGTTGTTTAACCGCATTATGCAGATAACTACGCTGACAGTGCTGCCTGGACTTTGTGACATATGTATTTGTATGCTTGTAGTTAAAGAATGGAAAAATCAGCATGAAAAGGGTTACCCAATCTTCGTGATAAATGGCCTATAAATAGAAAACAGGTATGCAAACATGAATATGGTAGTTTAGAAAATGAATGTCCTCAAATTTGAGTGATTTCGAGGGGTTATTTGATCGATGAAAAGCAATATTCGGAGCAATTTTCTGAGACAACCGTAGAGCAGCGCTTAGCAGATGCGTGCGTGGCCTCGGTCTGGTTTCAACATGGCCGGGGCGTGAATAGCGTCAATTGGCCAATCACCGTCGAAATTATGGGCCAAAGGAGGAGTGGGGAGCCACCACCACCGGTGCCAACATGACGTCATACAGCTGACATTTTAATTTCACTGCAGTATTATTTGCGCAGTCATCATTGAAGATCACCGCCGAGTGCTGCATTAAAGTTGTGTAGTCCAATTGGTTTGTTGTTGGAGTTGTAAGTTCTAGGAATATTCAAGGTCATATTGAGGGTAGGTATCGACTTGTGATAATGCATACTCATGGTGACTCTCTAGTGCTACCCCGCTGGGAAATTAGGCAGCCAGCACCATGACCTGATATCTCAGTCAGTCACATTATCCTGATACTGAGCTAACCAGTCCTTATCCTGTTGTATTAATGACGAGTGCCAGGCTGGGAAGTGACAAGTATCAATTTTGTAAGTCATTGGTTTGACTCGATCCGCGGATTCGGATCCCACGATCTACAAAAAATGGGAGACGGGCACTCAACTCATATTCAGCCATCGCCTCTGGTCGGAGGGAGCTAGGAGAGGAGGGGCATGGAGACTGACTTTCCCACATTGGGCTGCGACTATGAAGGCGTCAACACCATTATGTCCTGCTAAAACATAAAATAAAATATTAAAAAATAAAATAAAATAAAAACATAAATAAAAAATAAATAAAAGTATTTCTTTTAAAAGCCTGTTAAAGGCAATATCCCCAGTGTCTCTTAGAAAGCCAACTGGTGCTCTCAGACTTTGGACTGTGAAGAAATGAGTATTTCATTCCACTTTTTTCTTATCAGTGGGTGGGGGGTGGTTTCGTTCAAGTAGGGTGTCACTTATTATTTTTATAGGTTGTCTCTTCTTTTTTGTATTGGCTGAATAATGACGCTGTCAGCGCCCCAAAGTGCTGGTCTGGCTGGACTGCTTTAGTGACTTTGCGATGGACACCAAAGAACGGGGTGCGTGGGATTGGGAGTTCGACACTAAAGTAGACACACGCCTGTAGAAAGTTATCTCTGAAGGGAAATTGTGGGGCGGTTAAACTTAAAGCTGGATCAATCAATCAATAGTTCCGTCCTCTAGTCGAGGGTTGGATGCAATGGTTCTCCACTTGTCCCGATGGTGTGCTGTTCTGATAGACTGTGAATAATTCAAGCCTGTCCACTGTGAAATATTTGTAAACCATGATGTTCTTGGTCTCCCCTCTCCCTCTGCTGCCATTCACCTTCCCTTCCAACAATGTACCGTATATTGAACTCTGACGAATGATGTGGCCAAAATAAATAAGTTTCTTTGTCTGTATAGTGGCAAACAAGCTTTTCTTATTTTTAATTTTTCTGAGAACTTCTTTGTTGGTGATCTTCTTTGTCCATGATATTAAAGCTGGATAATCCGATGAAAACATCAAATTTTCTAAATCAAAGTGATGAGTTAGATTTGATTCTACGTATCTTAGTCAGATACTGGTGCACCAGACGGGATGGCCGAATGAGTTGAGCATCGGTCTCCTGATCACATACAACATATACGACATATATTACATATATTACATACATAACATATATATATGTAACATATATAACATACCGTATATTCCCAATAGACGCACACTGCACGAGTGCAGACACATGGATGCGCGTCTATTCAAAGTTAAAGAATTTCAAGGATTTGTTTTTGTCGAGCCTCTGAAATAAAGTGGGTTTGTCTTATTTTATGTGCATTCAGTCTGAATATGATCGTAAATTTTTATTTGTTTTTGTTGTGTCCCTAAAATAAAGTGGGATTGTCTCATTTTATGTGCATTCTGGCTGAGTATGATCGTAAATTTGTGCGCGCTTTCAATCTTGAAATGGGGGTGTGCTTCTATTGGTTATCATGCTTCCATTGGTATGTAACAATAACATACATAACATATACAATATGTAACAATAACATATATAACATATGTAACATAAATTACATATATATATGTAATATATGTAACATATTTAACATAAGTTACATATATATATGTAACATATTTAACATATGCAATATAAATTACATATATAGGTATAACATAGAATCTAGATAACAGATATAACACAAGTATAAAAGTAAAATGAGGGCACAAATGGCAGTGCAAAGCAGGTGGCACCACGTGATCACGCCGGGTGGTGGTGCCACCAGCAGATATTGGCATACACTTCAGCGTAACATAGATATTACCCACAATAAAGAGTCAGGTGAAGCTGGGGTCTTAATGATGCTGTCACATTACGACGCTTCTCGCCGGCGCGCCGCCAACTCGCCAAAAAGTCGAGAAACGTAAATCTTTTCGCCGTGGTGGGAAAAAGTTTGACGTCAGCGCAACATGTTGGTAGCGTGCGGCCGATGTTGTGGTAACGTATATCGGTGCGTGAGAAATAACCAAAAAAGGTTTGGCGCGCCGTCCTGATATGACCTTAGATGTAGCTAGGACATAAAACAACAAAGCAACATTTTGGTGCAATGTGTGGGCACGACCCTAACGCGCACGTGTCCTGTGCTTGGCATTCGCATTACGTTATTCCAGCGATGTCGATGTGCTTCTGACGTCGCCATAATATTGGCACCTGCACGTTGTTGCGTGTCGAATGTTTTGTGCAAGCACAAAACTTTGCCGATACCCTGATGCACGTCACCCACCGTCGCCGTGCATCAACGATTACCAGCGTAACACTTCCAGACGTCTCCCGACATAGCGCCAAAAAGTGACACACGTCGACGCGCTTTGGCGAGAAACTCGTAATGTGACAGGGGTATTACACTGGGTAATTCACGGTGTGGTGAAAACTGCCGTCACCTACCACGCCATCATGCGGGTACCGGCTGAACTACACTTACACTGCCATGCCACCTGGTGAGTGGTATGCAAACCACCACTGACCACTAACCACCCAAACAGCTGATGCGCTCAATAGCCTCCTGGGTCCTGAACATGCGCAGCGGGGATGGGACCTGGCAGCTGACTTCTCCACCTAACATGTTTTCTATATGTGTACCAAGGGATTTGTTTCTAGGTGGTGTGGTTGCAGACATATTACACTTCTTCTGTATGAAGATTTGCTCACGGCCATTGACAATGCATTTGAATGGATGTGTCCCTCGCAAACTGGTGTGCCGCGGAAACTGCAACACCGGGTATGGTTAAGTGCCAAAGGACTATTGTCAGACCGCCACTACACAACTCTATCTCGGCCCAGGCAAGATCCACTAACTCAACTACACATCTCACCTCCTAATTAGGGGCACGGTGGCCGAATCGGTAGAACGCGTGCGGGAAATTGGGAATTTGGTTCCCGGTCGAATCAAACCAATGACTTATAAAATTGATACTTGTCGCTTCCTAGCTTGGCACTCAGCATTAATAGGATAGGGCAAGGACTGGTTAGCTCAGTGTCAGGATAATGTGACTGAGTGGGATATTGTGTCATGGTGACAGGGACATGGTCTCGCAGTGGGGTAGCAGTATAAAGTTGCCAAGAGTATGCACTGTCCCAAGTCGGAAGCCATTCTGATATGACCTTAGATGTTGCCAGTACGTAGAACTCCAAAAACCAACCAATCTCCTGAATGAAGTTACATAGTCCGATAAAAGCATAACATTTTCGACAGCAAAACAATTATTTAGATTTGAACCTACATATCCAACTTAGATACCGGTGCATTTATTTAATATTTGTTGCTACATAGAAGGGCATTGTATCGTCTATGTCAATTTAATCAAACCCTTTACTGTTGATGCCTAGAGTATCAGAGTTTTGATAGGTACATGACAATTAAATTGTTACGTTTACACCTAATAGCACACCAAAATAAATCGTTCATGTTTACATATAATATATTAGTCATTCGGAATTTGTTATCCTTTTTTCTTCTTGAAGATTTATACTGCCTATCATGGATAAGTCAGAATAGACTTGTTTTCACCAGTAGACTGATTGATTGATTGATTGGTGGTTGCTTTACGCCGTGTCGGCAGCATAGGCCATATTCACGGCGAGAAATGTTTGTTTTTTTGTTCAAACCATCGCTTTTACATGTAAAAGCAGACAATCAATTATGTGCCAATAGACACTCATTAAATTAGAAAGCTCACAATCATATATTTGTGGTCAAGGGAAACAAATTCCCATAGAAAAAGAAAAGTTTCATTAATAATTAATAGAATCTATTTAGTAAACTATATGAGGTGGTACAGTCCAGCTGCCCTCAAAAAGGCTAAAATGTTTTCCTGTTTTACCTTAGTAAAAAGGTCATGCATACTGTCTGCAGTGTAGAACCGTTGGCGCAGGGCCAAAAAATCAACGCAACTTAGTAAAATGTGTTTGAGTGTCAGCGGGGACTGACACCCAATACATTCAGGGGGAGGTTCCCCCTTGAGCAGAAAAGCATGTGTAAGCCACGAGTGGCCAACACGGCAGCGAGCTAAGGACCACTTGGTCCCGCCGACCTCCCGCATGATCTGTGGTGGCTTTCCCACAGATGGTTCAATTTCTTTAAGTTTATTAATGTTTTCATCCCACTCATGTTGCCATTTGGATTTTATGTGGGTGGCTATTAGTGGTTTCAGATCAAGTGAGGGATCAGACACGGTTCAAGATCACAGTTCAGGGCCTTCTTCGCAGCCCGATCAGCTCGTTCGTTTCCTTGTATGCCAGCATGGCCAGGCACCCAGCACAGGTGGATGTCATACCCATCCGTTGTCAGTTGGTTCATTTTATAAATGACCGTTGCTAGAATAGGGTGATTCATTTTCAGTCCAGCAACAGCCAGGAGGCAAGAGAATGAATCACTGTATATAACATAGTTAGTGTGGTTGGATACCTCGATACACTCCAACGCGAGAAGGAGTGCTCAGGCTTCTGCAGTGAAAATCGAGCTCTGATCGGGCAAACATATGCCAAATTGTTCCTGTCGGCAGACTGCCGCAGCAACTACCTGGCTTTGGTCTTTCGAACCATCAGTGTATATGGAGAGGTGGTCTGCAAACTGGCCTTGAATCTCTGCATACAGTCCTTGGTACTCGAGTGGATGTGTCCCAGACTTTCTATGATAACTGTCACACTACCTGACAAATATTATGATGTTCAAAATTATCCAAACCTATGTACAACTTTTATTTTGCACCAACATGGGAATTAGATTGTGATACACCAGTATACAGAAATATTATTAGAACAAACAAAAGATCATACATGTTAAAGGGATATACTATTTGTATATTTTATATCCAAGAGATGATACATGATCATAAACCATTTCTATGTTTCTGGCAAGACAATCAAAACATAACCTTATTATACACTAGAAGAAAACTGAAAAGATCTAAGAACCAATACATAAAACCTGATACAAATGTTTTAACAAAAATATAAATGTGTCAGTTTGACATGAACTTCGTTACATCGTAAACAAATCTACTTTGCATTGGCTCATAAGTCATACTATTTTCATTCACCACTTCATGTATTATCATTATCGTGGTAATCATTCTCATCACTGTCATCATCACCCCCTCTAAGCTGAAGGTGTTCTCTTGTCTTCTCATTGAAGCAGGAACCTTGCTTTCCTTGGCAGGTGTAGAAGTGTGCGCAAACCATGTTAGCACTGTTGCAGCCACACATTTTTGTCTGAAAACACTATCTCACTCTCCCGGGCACCCCTAATCAGTTTAAGTAGCTCGTCTGGTGGCTGAGGAACATTTGGGGGCGATGCTATAGGTGTTAACGATTCAGCTTCTTTTTGCCAGGCATACATCACAGGATTCAGTTGTGGTGGGTCTGCATCTCCAGCATGTCTCCAGATAGCTACCTGCAAATGGACCCTCGCTGCATTCTCATTGAAGGTTTCAGTTGTTGGAGGCAGGATCTCAAGCTTTGGAGCTCCACAAATGGTTCTGGACACTTTATTGGACCATACCCTTTGTCTAGCTTCTGGTAGGCGTGAGCACCATGACCTGATATCCCACTCAGTCACATTATCCTGACACTGAGCCAACCAGTCCTTGCATATCCTAATAATGCCGAGCACCAGGCTAGAAAGTGACAAGTATCAATTTTTAAGTCATCGGTTTGACTCGACCAGGGTTCGAACCCACGACACACAAGTCTAATAATAACCTACCAACTTTCACCACTCACCATCAATATTGTTTGTTTGTTGTTGTTTTACATCCTAGCAACATATAAGGTCATATCATGACGGATACCGACTTGTGACAGTGGCGACTTCATAAAAACTCATTCAGATGAATTTTAAAAAAAGAACTAATTCCAATATACCTTGCAATATAGAACGTGTAATTGGCTACTTTCAGCTCCTCCACCACGCACAGGACGCAGCTCAGAGTCACGTGATGCTTACGTAGTGACAGTTAAATAAATGCTAGTGTGATTAAACTACTGCCATCTTTGTCCTGGGCGATAGCTCCAAGCGGATGTTTTATTGCCAATGTTACATCGCGTTGTACTGTCAGAGTGGAGAGAGCTTGTTTGTTTGTTGTTGTTTTACGTCCTAGCAACAAATAGGGTCATATCAGGACAGGTACCGACTTGTGACAGTCCGCACTCCTGGCGACTCTACAGTGCTGCCTAACTGGGAGACCAGGCCACCAGCACCATGACCCGATATCCCATTCAGTCACATTATTCCGACACTGAGCCAACCAGTCCTTGCCCTATCCTAATAATGCCGAGCGCCTGGCTAGGAAGTGACAAGTATCAATTTTTAAGTCATTAGTTTGACTCGGCCGTTTGATACTGGAACTAGGAGTTCTACTTCCGGTTCCATACTAAAGCAGTTTCCGCCAGTATTTAGACTACATTGTTGTTCACCCCTACTATACGGACGGGGTGAATCTTTTTAGTCGGGTAGATATATGAAAATATACCACCCTACCCCAAAACAATAAACTACATCACCATTCCAGTGGCGCGGTACATTGTGGGATGCGCGGAAGACAAACAAACCCGCAAGAAGCACATGGCATATGCTAATACACTGGGTGCAGCTATGAAATGTGCTAGTTTCAGCTCATCTCAGCTCTTGGTTGGTACATAGAATATCAACTAAAAAATATATATTGGTTATATATTTCTATGAAACAAGTGTCTGTTGACACATTTGGCATTTTAATATTTAGAACAAGAATTAATAATAGTGATGTGGATATCAGCCTTAAAGTGACTGATTGTGTTTTGTGTGGAATTTTATGTTTCTTAGCTCAAAATGTTTCACTATGGCTAGTTTTTGTCTTAGATATATTCATCAGATCATTACATTGCATGTGTGCATACATGTTTATGCCAAATTGTTATGTATTTCTATTCATTTTGAATATAATGTAAGTTTTGCCCTATGCGTATCGGCCAACTCAATGGCTGTACGCATTTGCTTTGCTTCCAGTGCCGTTTTCAGCGCATGCGCACTCAGAATGGTGATCTCGTCTATTGCTAGGCTAGCGAGTGCTCCTACCAATGGGGGACATCCAATTTTTTGGTTCAAATTGCTGCTGTTGGTGTCGCCACTGAACTAGTGGGCCTAAACGCCACACTGTCACACTGCAAACTCAATGGCTATGAGCAATCTTCATAGAGAACAAGTGAAATATCTCTAGAACCACACGACCTAGAAACAAACGGCCTGATACACATATAGAAAACATATTCAACGAATAGATTAGATTAAATTTATAAGGCTATGGTTCTGCATTTCTATTAATGTTGAATAAAATAAACGTTTTGCACTGAGCATACCGGTAAACTGACAATGCATTGTCATTGGCCATGAGCAATCTTCATATAGAAAAAGTGAAAAATCTCTAACAATACACCACTTAGATACAAACTGTTTGGAACTCATATAGAAAATATAATCAACAAACAGATTAAATTAAATTTATAAGGTTCGGATTCTGAATTTCTATTAATTTTTAATAAAATTGACGTTGTGAACTGCGCGTATCGGCAAACTCAATGAATCAATGCATTGTCAATGCCCGTGAGCAATCTCCATATAGAAAATATGAAATATCTCTAAAAATAGACCACTTAGATACAAACCGTTTGGAACTCATATAGAAAATATATTCAACAAACAGATTATATTAAATTTATAAGGTTCGGGTTCTGAATTTCTATTAATTTTGAATAAAATTGACGTTTTGAACTGTGCGTATCGGCAAACTCAATGCATTGTCAGTGGCCGTTTAGGTCCACTAGTACCGACGCGCCACCAAGTGTCGGAAAAATTGTCCATATTGCTGTGGCAATATGGGTAATTCGGGGGAGGCGGACGGCCACCCTCCCCCGGCCCTACCCCCTCCAACTCCTCACCCTTCCACACCCCCTCCCCCCAACCTACCCCCACCCCTACTCACTCACCCTTCCCACACCCCTCCCCCTCCTAGACGGCGCCACTTCCCCTCTCCTCCTTCACCCCACTCCCTCCAGATGCCGCCACCACAGCCTCCCTCCCCCCTCCTCCCCCGCTGGTCCCGCCCTGGTCCCGCCGCTCCTACTTCCCCCCCCCCCCCCTCCTTACTTCCGCCTCCCCATCACCTCGGCCACTTCTCCTCCTCCGACTACACCGACAAGACCTACTCTCACCGTCCCACCCACCCAACTCTCCGTTAAGGTTGAGGCCCGGGTCACTTAAGACTCTAACTGACGATATTGACTTACCGCGATATGACATTTAATTTTGAACATTACTTACTTACATTATATTGTCTTATTGACCTTCACCTTAAACATTGATCCACATATGATTACATCACTTAACTACTACATTCTTGTTCTTGAATAAATTTCCATACTATACAGTCCGCCTCCTGTCCTGAATTAACTACGCCAAATGTCCCCCATTTGGCCAACCCGCCCGGTGCCAGCCTGCCCCGGAAGGTTGCACTTTCTCAGAGGACTGTGTTATGGGTGGTTTAAGTGGCGCCACGCAATGATTAATGCCCACCTTAGAGCGACGTCGTTTTTCTACTTTCAGTTCCAGACCCGTTTAAAGTTACGTAGTCCGATGAAGCATCAAATTTCAAAACCAAAACACTCACCTAGATTTGATTCTACATATGTATCTTAGATACTGGTACAGTTGTTAAGCAATTGTTTCACATAGAAAGGCATGGGGAGTCAATTTAATATAACTGGTTACTGCATAAGCCTGTGGCATCAGAGTTTTGGCGTACTTGCCAAAATTAATTTTGCATGTTGTCATGTCAAATATCCCCAAAGTTAGCCATTTAAACTAAAAGTTACTTCAACCTAAAGTAAAGTATCTCATAATGATCAATGTAATGTATTTATCTCAGAAAATGACAGAAACTCAAAGCCATCGGACTATGCAACTTTAAGCAAATATCCATTCGGCTACCCTCCCCCCCCCCCCCGCACTTAATGCATCCAAAACACACAGGCACACAAAACAATGAATGCCACCATGAGTAGTGTGTACCTGGGGATTGCTGACACCCACTCGGACTAAACAGTATGGCGGACAAGACGGGATGGCTGAATGAGTGAGAGCGTCCGTCTCCCGTGTTGGTAGAACGTGGGGTCGTGGCTTCGAACCCTGGTCGAGTCAAACCAATGACTTAAAAATTGATACTTGTCACTTCCTAGACTGGCGCTCTGCATTATATGGATAGGACAAGGACTGGTTGGTTCAGTGTCAGGATAATGTGACTGGGTGGGATATCAGGTCACGGTGCTGGTGGCCTTGTCTTCCAGTGGGGCAGCACTATAAAGTAACTATGAGTGCGCACTGTCACAAGTCGGTACACGTCCTGATATGACTTTAGATGTTGCTAACACGTAAAACAACAACAAAGAAACTAAACATTATGGCAATTATGGCACCCATCCCACAAGCTGTAAATAATTTCAGGCCTGTATGTCATCTGCGTAGATGTACATAGTAGGCTAAGTTATCATATACAGGTTAGGAAAAAACTTTGAAAATTCAAAAAAACTAATATAGAAACTATTAACACCCAAAACCGCAAAGGTTGGCCCGAGAAAGATCAGGTAAACACTCCTGAGTGCGGGACCAGACCAATCCAGTATCACAGCTGTCCAGCATTGAAAACAAGCACCCTCGCAGGAGCTTATACGTTATGGGCAGAATAATAAACTTGTCACAGAAAAAAAGAAGACAGAAATGTGCTAGGTGGTTGGAGAGCTTACCTCGTTTGGGCTATGGGGGTTATTGGATGTCCGATTCAATTACCAAGGTTGAATTTGATATAAAGGCCCTGTCACATTATTGCGTATGGCGGGAGCGTATTGAAAACCTATGTAAAAGCTGCGTGTGCCGGCCTATGATAACCTTTGGTGACCTCTCGGGTGCTTTTGAGCATATGCGTAACCTATTGTAAAAATATACGGATTTTCGGTTTAGAATTGTATATTGGTAGACAGCATTATTATTCTTGGGCGATGGAGTGTGGATGATGTTATGTAAACGAAAAGTAATAATATCCCACTCCCATTATGACATGATATAAGCTATGTGAAATATATGGGTGGGCCCACCAGCCTAATCTGCATATACACACAGGGCCCCACCTGCAGCTTGGTTGAGTGACAGCCACCCCTACTGGGACTGTGACTGTGGAGTTGCCTGATTGGCTGGCTGGAGACTGCCCAGTCACCCACTTCCCATTGACCCTCTGACCACACTAGCCTCAAACCAAGATCATATTTTCTAGGCTCTGCTCCAGACCCCCTGGAGAGAGATCACTCTACTCCTGGCTCTTGAGTGAGACACACCTACTCTTGAGCAGGAACCCCAGACACGCTGTCTGATGCTGGCAAAATTCAAATATTCCAATTGAGTGGAACACAGCCATAGGACTCATGTCCCATGGGCTGTGTACACTGCTTTCTAGACAGGCTAAAGAGGTAATGATATCTGGTGTGGCTAGAAGGTAAGGGGAGTGGATGATAGGTCACTGGTAGGTGGACAGAAGTCGGTGTTAATAAAGCACAACTTCCCCACTGTTTATCTGAGTGACTTGTCTTCATTCTTCCTTAATATTGGTTAAATGGGCTAACAGATAAGAGATATGAAGGGGAGAGTTTTGTAATATTATCTGGTGTCCCAAACGTGGCCGGGCATTCAGTAATATCACACTATGAGGAGTGTACGAGGAGCGTATGGGAGCGTACTGTGACAATTTTTTACGGTTTTGATTGGCATGTGGAGCGTACGAGTAGCGTATGAGTAGCGTACGAGTAGCGTATGAGTAGCGTACGAGTAGCATATCCGTAGCGCATGAGCGTATGAGGAGCGTATGCGTAACCTAAGCGGAACCTATGCTTAACGTATGCAAAGCGTATCTTATCTTAAGTAAACTGAATAATTAGTGTTCAATATTTGTGTGCCATCCAGAGTAGGACGGTCCAAACATGTGCTCCAACCACTATCAAAAGCGACTACCTGTTAGGAAGCAGTCTCCATATATGATATATGAAGAAATGGGATGGTGCAAACATGTAGGACGGTCCAAACATGTCCGTTAAACCACTTGCTATCCGGACCGCACTCTGTCCACACCTCTCTCTATCACCTCTCCGCCGGCCATGCTCCTCCTCGATATGTATGAAAAGAGTTCCAGGAAGGGGAGCCCGCTGGCATTTCACTTTGTACGCTTACTCTGTCCGTGTCTATGGCTCGCTGGATGGTCACCATAGAGCAAATAGACATGGTCCTTTGACTCAACTCTCCTCATTTCTCTTTCCTAGACTCTGCCCATTTCGATTTCTCCCAGGCACACTTCTTCCCCTGACCAGGGTAGTTGTGTTCTTGGGTGGGGCCCTTCACCTTTACGATTTCTCTGTCTTGTTCTTGTTGCTGGAACGACCGCTGCTCCCACCTTTGCCCGCCTTCCTCAAACCCCTGCTGCTGACCAGATTCAAGTGCTACACTACACTACACCTACAGCTCAACTACATACCGGACCAAAGAGATTCGCTGCCGCCCCGACGCCCCGCCGTCACTACGTTGTGAAGATGTCCCCAGTTTCTACAACACTCCCTCTACGAAGTTAAGTCTTCAACCACAGATTGGGCTGATTTATCAGAGCCTCTCTACCCAATGTTGCAGTTCTGCAACCGGTAACCGTCGTAAGGTATGCCGACGTATATGACGTAACACGCCTACGCCGCTGACGCTCCCGCAAAAAAACCCTTAAGATTAGGTAGTGAAATGACATATACGGCTGTGGCACAGTGCGTTTAAGCCAGTTTTACTATTGGGACATATCACTGGAAAAGAATTTGTTTTATTAATATCCCTGATTAGTGTCAGGATATTTAATTAGGTAGGTAATTTGTATAACAACATTAACATATTAGTGCTTCATGTTAATAAACCAGGTTTCCTGTGTTAGTTACTGTGTTTGTAAAACCAAATAACCACATCACAATGGGGGTCCCTCCAGTCAGCCATGGGTGTATATGCTGGTCAGTGGCAAACCCTGTGTGACTGTGCCCACACACACACACACCCTTTACACTCCTTCATATGCAGTGGCCAGCTTACTGGGGTTGGGGGGTTAGTTCAGAGAGGGAGAACACTGAACATGCCAGATTAGGTTTAATAGCTGTATTGGTACCTATTGTAAAAATATATGAATTTTTGGTTCGGAATTATATATTGGCAGAGAGCATTGTTATTCTCGGGCGATGGAGTGGGGACCAGGGTGATGTAACAGAGAAGCAATGGGTGCCCCACTTGCTGTGTGACATATGAGGCTATGTGGAAAATATGATAACACATAGTGCCCGAGATTATGACGTGATGTTCCTATGTAAGAGACAGTTAATATTTGGTGAAATATTCCCTCTATGCACCAGTAAGAGTGCAAGTGGAGGAGAAGGACATTTTTAATATATATATTTATTGTAACTGTCTGCAACTACCTGTTACCACAGGGCAGATGGGCAGGAACACCCAGCCATTCCGCATACATTATGGACACCACCTGTAGCTGGGGTTGAGTGACAGCTGCCCCTATGAGGGCGTTGCGCCCCAGGCTGCACAGGTATCTGATTGGCTGGCTGTGGGAGGCCCAGTCACCTGCGTCCCTTGCACCACCTGACACCCAGTCCTCACTCTGATATAGATTATTCTAGAGGACTACTTGATGGACTCTTGAAGGGAACACACTCTTCTCTTGGCCAGGAATCCAGACACTCTGTCTGAGGCTCCATTGCTGTATGCAGCAACCATGGGACTCCAGTTCAATGGGCTGTAGGCACTGATTCCTATAATACTAACGAGAGTAATGAGGATCTGTGTGGACAGGAGGTAAGGAGTGAGGGTGATAGGTCGCTAGTAGGTGAACAGGAGTTGATGCCAATAAAGCACAACTTCTTCACTGTCAACCGTGCATGATGTGTCTTCCCTTTCTTTCTCATGAGTTTGTTGGAGAGGGGCATCAGGTGGGAACTGATAGACAGTTGTCAGAATGCACCTGGGAAGAGTAAGTGGTATGTGTAAAGAATGTAAGTCTTGACTATACCGCTGGTTCCTTCGCTGGTTCCCCGGCCGGATCCCGGAAGCCCCTCACACACCGTAACCAGCTCACCAGCTATTAGCATATGTTACATCCTCCTTTCCTTAAACAAGTCATTACATAATGGTCATGATTATACACGGCAATAAAGTGTCATCAATTTGCGTGGCAATACAGTGTTATACATGTGAATGTTACCCAATCCATGTTGAGTTTGTTTTGTTATGTCTCTAGTCCTTAATTCTAACAGATGTCAATTTATCTTACTTCGTGAGAGTACATCGACTCCCTTATACGTTGTACAATTTTATTTTAACAACACTTGTCTCTACGACTTATGTTCTAGTACAAAGAACCACTAGTAAACCACACATTCCTAGAGGTCCCATTCCGAAAAGCGGGAGTAAACCTTTTTCATGTAAACAATACTAACTACATACTAATAATTGATTATTACACAAAATTCCCTGAGGTACTAGAGCTAAAACAAATGACTAGCAAACATATTTTTGATGCACTAAAACAAACATTCGCAAGATATGGGATACCTAAATATGAAGTATCTGATAACGGGCCACAATTCACAAGCTTAGAATATAAACAAATTTCCTCAACTTTTGGTTTTGCACCGATATATACAAACCCCATGCATGCCCAAAGCAATGGACAAGTAGAAAGATACATGCAAACCATTAAGAGAATGATGAAAAAAGCTATTAAAGATAATAAAGATGCACATATAAACTTATTAATTTACAGAAATACCACAATACAAGGCTTAGGTGCATCACGAGCCCAGCTATTAATGTCACGAAGATTACGAACCCGAATCCCAGTAATAGACAGTCAGCTTAAACCACAAATACAGAGTTCAAAACTAAAGTTGTTAAAAGGCAAACAAATGGTACAAAAAAGATTCTTTGACAGACATGCAGGAAAACCACTACGAGTCCTAAAAACTGGTGATACAATTAGATACATAAACCACCACAACGAATGGAAAAATGGTGAAATTGTTGATACAAATACCCCAGGACCTAGTGATTATAAACTCATGAATGATGAACAGAACATTTTGCGCCGCAATAGAAAATTCATTTACAAACAGAATGTAAAACAGACAACAAAAACAAACAACAGTACATCTACAAAAGCACAAACAAACACATCTAAATGAAACAACAAAACCAACATACCAAGTAATAAACCATACATCACGTGCTATGGCAGACATATTACACCAACAACTAGGTTTAGTTTTTAACACTGATAATAACAGAGTCAACCTAAAACACGGATTGTGTATGAAATAAAATTAACCATCAAAATTAGCTAAGCTTGGGATATCAAAATGTCATCTTTGACTTATAAACATATGTGCTGTAAGAAAAGTTAATAACAAATACCTATGTATATACTAGTTAAGTATGCATGTGACGTTAAAGGGTACTCGCCATAGAAGCGCAACCACCATATAGTAATAAGATTAGCAATCTTGTATAAGGACTGACGAGAATTTAAAAATTAATTAGACCAGAGGGGCGAAGGAGGTAGATGATCACTCGAGATTGGACCCACTCACGCGAACGTAATGGGTGAGGGGAGGGAGGCGAGATGAGGTGGGAAAGGGAGGGTAGGGGGAGGCGGTGGGGCAGGCCAAGGAGGCGGAGGGGGCGGATAGGGGGAATTAGGAGAGAGAAAGGGACGGGGAAGTTGGAGGGGGGAAATGGGAGGGGGAAGTGGGGGAGGGGAATGTGGAGGGGAGGGGAATGAGGGGAGGGAGAGGGGGGGGGGTGTTGGTTGGGTGTGGTGGGGAGGGGGAGCAGGGAATGGTAGGGGAAAGTGGGGAGATGGGGAGGGGAGGGGGATGGGGCAGAGAAGATAGAAGAGGAGATGAGAGGAGAGGAAGGGAGGAGATAGGATTGGAGGAGAGGAGAGGTGGAGAAGGGATGCGAGGGTAGGAGAGGAGAGGGGAGGAGAGCAGAGCAGAGAGGGCAGGGGAGGAGAGGGGGACGGGAAGGGAGAGAGGGGGAGGGGAGGGGGGAGGGGAGCTGATGGGAGGAGAGGGGAGGGAGACAGGAAGGGAGACAGGGGAGGGTTCCGGAGGTGAGCGGATGGGAGGAGAGGTGGGGGAGACAGGAAGGGAGACAGGGGAGGGTACCGGAGGGGAGCGGATGGGAGGAGAGGGGAGGGAGACAGGAAGGGAGACAGGGGAGGGTACCGGAGGTAAGCGGATGGGAGGAGAGGGGAGGGAGACAGGAAGGGAGACAGGGGAGGGTACGGGAGGGGAGCGGATGGGAGGAGAGGGGAGGGAGACAGGAAGGGGGAGAGGGGAGGGTACGGGAGGGGAGCAGATGGGAGGAGAGGGGAGGGAGACAGGAAGGGGGACAGGGGAGGGTACCGGAGGGGAGCGGATGGGAGGAGAGGGGAGGGAGACAGGAAGGGGGACAGGGGAGGGTACCGGAGGGGAGCGGATGGGAGGAGAGGGGAGGGAGACAGGAAGGGAGACAGAGGAGGGTACCGGAGGGGAGCGGATGGGAGGAGAGGGGAGGGAGACAGGAAGGGCGACAGGGGAGGGTACCGGAGGGGAGCGGATGGGAGGAGAGGGGAGGGAGACAGGAAGGGAGACAGGGGAGGGTACGGGAAGGGAGGGCGGGGTGCAAGGGAGGGAAGGTCGAAGGGAGGGAGTAAGAGAGAGGGACTCTGGACGGGAGCGGAGAGGAAAAGGGGTTTATTTGTTGTTGTTTTAGCTCCTAGCAACAGGGGGCTGTATGAAAGTTGCCTTGAGCGCTGAATATTAATGAGTGAGCATGCGCAGACCGCGGTGTGCGCTGGATCAGGGCGTGTGTGGAAGGTGGCCCGGATGTGTGGGTGTTCCATTAGACTGACGTCTTGTCGGCCAGAATCCGGCCCACTCACGACATGGTCACACAACCAGACAGCCTTATTTCCCCATGTTGCGTCTGCGGCCACCAAAGTAAAGCTTGTTTTATTTAACGACGCCTCTAGAGCACATTGATTTTTGTCATCGGCTATTGGAAATCAAACATATGGTCATTCTGACATATTTCTTTGGAGGAAACCCGCTGCCGCCACATAGGCTACTCTTTCCGATAAGCACAAGGCGTCTTTTATATGAAGATATAAATATATATATGTGGCTATCAGACTTTTTGCCTGGCACCACTTAGAGTGTGTACCCGACGGCTCTTATTGGTGTTTCCTTGATGGTACACGGGTGCGGGGGGGGGGGGGCATATTCAAGGGGCTTGACATTTACCTTAATGTTGCATAGTCTGATGGTTTTGAGATTCTCTCATTTTCTCAAATAAGTATATTAATTTGATTGTTATAATCTACCTTGCTTTAGTTTGAAGTAAAATATATTTTAAATGGCTAACTTTTAGGATATTTGAAGTGCAAACACGTCAGATTAGTTTAGGCAAAGACGCCAATAGCTCTGACACCACGGGCTTCTGCAGTAACATATTCTAATATGAATGAGCAATGCTTAGGACCGACCCCCTGCTAAAGGCTTGGAGAATTATTTATTTATTTATTTATATATCAGCACAAGTATATTATTAAAGTTGCATAGTCCGATGGTTTTGGATTTCTGCCATTTTCCTGAGATAAATATTTTAGATTGATCATTATTGCTGACTTTACTTTAGTGTGAAGTAACTTTTATTTTAAATGGTAAACGTTTGAGATATTTGAAGTGCAAACATGTCAAATTAGTTTTGGCAAGCACGCCAAAACTCTGACACCATAGAGCTTTGCAGTAACAGCTTCTATTAAAATTTAAATTGACTCAGTGTTCCCTTCTATGCAGAAATAAATGATTAATAAATCCACCAGTATCTCAGTTAGATATGTAGAATCAGATCTAGATAATTGCTTTGGTTTTGAAAATGTGATACTTCATTGGACTATGCAACTTTAGCCAATCGCTGTCATTATGCAATTCAACACGAGTATACAAATGGTGGCCTCCATATGGCTGTTTCCGTTTCCGTTTGCTGGATGTTGGTGATTTCATTTCTACCTCTATGGGCGTAATCGATTAATCAACTCGGGTCACCCGAGCCATTTTTTCTCACATGCGCACATCCTACAGACTCGGGTTGAATAAACGAATAGGCTCGGGGTGGAAAAAATGATGGCTTAATCTAAAACTTAATATTTTTTTTCAAAAACTGATATATGTACAGCAAAATAGGATTTAAAGTATTTTATGATTGTAGAAGCTGTCAATCTGGGTTATTAAAAAAAAAAGCATTAAAACAACACGTAGGAGTTGTACTGGTACCAGCACAGATGTGACGTCATCGCTCTTAGCAAACCCCAGCCAAGAGGTGGGTTACTGGGGTCGGGTCATTTCGCACATGGCACGTGTATTTCTCGACTCCACTCGCGGTGTTCGATTTGAAATTCTGACGACTCGGGTGACCCGAGTCGCCCGGTGTGGCGTTTTCAGCGCCCGGTCAGTGTCAGCGGCCTGTCGTGGCTTCTGCGCATGCGTGGATTTTCGCACGTTGCGGCGATCACTGCTATTTGTTTTGTTTACACTCGGCGATTCGACGCTGATCTAGCTGCTACGTTAATATCGCTTGGAATTTAAGGTTAATTTAATTAAATTTCATTATTTGAGTATGTAATTCTGTTAAATATGATCGCATTCAATAGATTTCGGCCTAATCGGTCCCTAACACTGCCGGGTACCGTGGCTGAGCTTGTAGCCGGCGAGGGCATGGGTGTTTTGCATATGTCTTAAAATCCGCACATGCGCAGAAGCCATGACAGGCCGCTGACACTGACCGGGCGCTGAAAACGCCACACCGGGTCGTGTTAATCGATTACGGCCTATGAGTACGGGTATTGTCTATGTATATATATATATATATATATATAATATATATTATATATATATATATATATATATATATACACGTGTAAGTCATTAGCCTCGCCCCTTAGAGGGGGGGGGCGGTATTAAATTGACTCAGTATTCCCTTCTATGTGGCAACACGTGCTTAATAAGTGCATCAGTATCTAAGTAGAGATAACAAAAATTGTCATGGGGGTGATGAAAATGGGAAATATTGCGCCTAGAGCGGGACTCGAACCCACCTCTCTTTGCATTCCGCGTCAGTGTGCTAACCATTACACCACCTAGGCTCCCATTACACCTACCTACATAGCCACAGACTCGAACACAAACCCTACACAATGACTTTAAAATTGATGATTGTCACTTCCTCGCCTGGCGCTTGGCATTATTAGGATAGGGCAAGGACTGATTGGCTCAGTGTCAGGATAATGTGACTGAGTGGGATATCAGGTCATGGTGCTGGCGGCCTGGTTTCCCAGTGGGGCAGCACTATAAATTCCCCATGAGTGCTCACTGTTACAAGTCGGTACCCATCCTGATATGACCCTAGATGTTGCTAGGACGTAAAACAACAACAAACAAACAAATCCAAGACCGAGTGGAACCTAAATGGACATACATACGTACCGGTATTCCTAGGCGCCAAAACTTCACTCGGCAAGAATCGGACAGTCGGGCAGTTTGCAGGTTCAACATCGGATCGTGATTTAACGTCATCAGTTGATTTAATTGGTGGTTTGTTTGGTTCTGGGTCCAGTTTTACTCTTTCTTGTTTCATCGCGCGGCAACCGTCTCCTAGTCCGGATCTTGTTCCCGTGGGAAAAACCGGAAGTCAGGCGCGCGATGCAACCGAAAAAAAAGCATGCCGCAACAATAGACAGGTTCGTAATTCCAGCCGCGCGGTGCATTGTGGGATGTTGGGCAGCAAAACAAACCCACGCGAAGCACATGGCTCATGTTGAATCAATGAGTGTAGCTATGGAATCTGTTAGTTTCAGCACATGTCAGCTCCTGTTTGAAGCAGAATACCAACTAAAAAAACATGTAGGCCTATATATAATTAAGATGTTACTCTTTTATCTAGCATTTCATTTACATCAATCTAACCAGCATATCTTATGCCATCTGCATTTAAATCTAGACAACTCTAGTCATTCAGACTAGTTTTAAAACTACAATGTATAGCCAGAGTCAGTTTTAATTATTTTATTAAAGTTGCATATTCCGATGCTTTTGAGTTTTTGCTATTTTCTGAGATAAATATATTATCAATCAATCAATCAATGGGTGCGTCTTCTCGAAGAAGGTTGGCTGCAATGGACCTCCATCTCTTCCTGTCATTCGTTCCTCTCACGCATTCCGCATAGCTCATTGCTGTCCACTCAGTGATGTTGTCCATCCATGTTGTTCTCCTTCTCCCTCTTGGTCTTTTCCCTTCTATCTATCAAATATATTATACTAATCGTTATTATCTACTTTACTTTAGTTAGAAGTAACTTTAATTTTAAATGGCTAAGTTTGGAAATATTTGACATCAAATCATGCCAAAATAATTTTGGCAAGCACGCCAAAACTCTGACACTATAGACTTCAGTAGTAACAGTTTCTATTAATTAACTTATTATGCCCTTCTATGCAGCAATAAATGCTTAATAAGTGCACCAGTGTCTAAGTTGAATATATATACTCAAGTCTAGATAAGTGTTTTGGTTTTGAAAAATTGATGTTTTCATCGGACTAGGCAACTTTAATGTTTTTATTTATATCCTATGGTTATAGGAAAATTAAGGATCAAGACACCAAGCCTCCAGACTACGGATCCATACCATCAGGGTCAATCAAGGTGTAACGCTAAGATCACTACTATAACAATGAAGAGTGCAATGGTATTAAGAAAAGGACAAAAGAACAATAGAGGACAATGTAGACCGGCCAATTAACCGAGGACAATCAGCGCTCTCAACCAAATAGTGTGGAGAGCGCCTGAGTGGCCGAGGAGAAAGCCTTCGGCGGGACGTATGAGATCATGGCCTCCGATCTCCAGGTGCCGAGCTCCCGGACGTCCTCCTGGCATGCCCCGGCATGAGCGTGAAGGGCGTGGCGAGCAGATGCCCTGCGGACTGCAGAGCTTTCCGTATGGGGAGCATGAGGGTCAGGGGGGCAAGAGGCCGACCATCGGGATGGTGAAGCCTGGGGTCGTCATAGGCCCTCCAGGTGGCCAGGGGGCAGCACGGCGAGTCAGGGATGGCCAGCAGTCAAACCATATAAGCGTTGTCTGGAGATCGGGAGGTTGTGGTAGTGCGTATGCGAACGACGAGTGCACCTGGCTCTTCTTGCACATCCTCTCGAATCATGGTGTGTAGCGAGTGTCTTCTATTGGTGATCAGTAGCTCTGCCGTATCAGAGGGAAGTAGGCGATCAGTGTTGCCGCAATCAACATTCCAGCTGCTGGGCCTCCCGCCCTGAAGTATCATATGATGTCAGCGACGTGGCTGGGCGTGATGGGTTGGGCCGGCATGGAGCGGTGGGTCGATGATCAGGCCACACCTCGATGGGATGTCATCGAGGTGTCACAGTGCATGGTGTCCCCATGGTCAGTCGTCATTGGGATTTTTTATCAATAAAGTTTGGTGGGCTTAGTTATGCCAGCCAGAGACAAGAGCCAAATTATATTTACTGTCTTGCGTTCATTGAATAATAATATAGACTATATAAATATATAGGGAACGAGAGAGAGATAGTTGGGTGGTTGTTGGAGGCTTACACCCTGGCAACATCTAAGGTCATATCAGGACGGGTACCGACTTGAGACAGTGTACACTCATTGTGATTTTATAGTGCTGCCCTTCTGGGAGATCAGGCTGCCAGCACCGTGACCTGATACCCCACTCAGTCACATTATCCTGACACTGAACCAACCAGTCCTTGCCCTATCCTAATAATGCCGAGCGCCTGGCAAGGAAGCGACAAGTATCAATATTTAAGTCATTGGTTTGACTCGACCAGGGTTCGAACCCATCGGTTCGAATCCAACGATCTACCAAAACGGGAGACGGATGCTCAACTCATTTGGCCATCCCGTCTGGTCTCTGAAATAATTGATCACAAGATACAAAAGCCCTTTTGTAAGGACTACTTCGTAGGGGTCGGGTCCGGCGGCCTCAGAGCACCCGGTGATCGGGGAGGGCCCCCTGAACATCAATGCCGTCGACTGACTACCCCCGTTGTACCTTTCATAACATTGTCAATAAATTAACCTTTTCTCCCACTCTGATTCCGGCTTGCCTTATTCGAATCACCCTCAATATGTTTAAATCTAGGCTTGATAAACGAGAAGGGTCCACAGCGACAAAAGAAGCAAAAACGGCTGACCACTGGGTCATATCGAGCATACCCTTGCAGGATTAGTTTCCCATTCAGTAAGTAGTGATATTGTGTGATTTAAACAGAAATCAATGTAGATCAATTTCAAATATACTTCAAACAATTTAATCTGTGCAAAAGATACATTAATATGTGATAATGTCTGAACAATAAACTCGTCAAATAATAATTGTCTCACAGAGGTCTAGCCTGGTCCCCTGGCACTCATTTGGGCCATCCCAGTCATCAGAATTTCAAATCGAACACTGTGAGTAGCTTATGAAGTTTTCTGCTATTATCGCTCAGTTTCCAACCTGGTGCCCTACCTTTTGTACCGGAAACAAGTTTAAACGGGCTGAAACGAGTTCAACCATGGCTGGTTGGGTCGCACCGTGGCTAGTTGGGTCACTCCGTATAGCGCTGAATATGCTTATGTGATAAACAGTGGCAAGCAATAAGATATGTGGCACCATAGGCGGAAAGAGTTCAGCCTTATATTCTGTATGTTGGTATCCAGGTTATACCAGGGTGGGTACCGACTTGTGACAGTGCGTGCTCATGGCAACTTTATAGTGCTGCCCAAGGGGGAAAACTGGACCACTGCCACTATATTCCACTCAGTCACATTATCCACACACTGAGTGCAACTAGTCCTTGGAGGCGTTCAACCTTGGATGATAAATTCTGTGTAAATATGTTTTGTTTTCTCAATGCCAGGGGGCAGCACTGTGAAACCGTAGAAGTACATCAGCCGCGTTTGTCTGACGTCATCTAATTTGATTATTTGACCTCAGTGTACCGGGAGCATTTACACCGAGTACTCCGTGAATGTGCTTAGTAGTTCCAGGGTTCGATAGATTATATAATTCTAGAACGTGAGTATTTCATTAAGATTGGCC
Source organism: Branchipolynoe longqiensis (assembly GCA_030323885.1). NCBI lineage: Eukaryota > Metazoa > Annelida > Polychaeta > Phyllodocida > Polynoidae > Branchipolynoe > Branchipolynoe longqiensis. The sequence continues at coordinate 1,697,643 of CM059190.1, forward strand.
ACATCTAATAACATATTGTAGTAGTCTGCACTGACCTCTCCAGGTAAAAATGCCAGACAGACAGATATGTGATTTCAATACTGGAGCCTAGGTAGTCTAATGGTTATTACACATGGATCGGAAAGGCAGAATTGCCAGGACACTGGTGCCGTAACCAGAATACTGCCTGTTAAAGCTGTATGGTTGATTAGCCTACATTTGTGTATGTAATGTAAGTGCACTGAATATTTGTAAATGGATCTATATGAGGCAAACTACTCCAGGGGGCAAGGGCTATGAGGTGCACGCGCTTCAACAGGTTATAAAAACACGGATGCTCTGCCGCTGTGAGCACCCTATGTAATTACAAACTTCTCCCCCTTCATTTCACCTGTGATGCAATCAGTCTAATCAATTTAACCATGTCTGGAAAGAGGAAGGAAAACTAGTCACAAGGATGAACAGTGAATAAGTTGTGCTTTATTGGCAGCAACTCCTGTCATCCCCCTTACATGTGACCTAACACCTATACTCCTCATATACTGCCCACACTATGTCTCATTGTCACTTTAGCCTGTATATTGAAACAGTGCCAACAACCCATGGGACAGGAGTCCTATGGCTGTGGATGCACTCAATTTGAATATCTGAATTTGGATAGCATCAGACAGAGTGTCTGGGGTCCTGCTCTAGAGTAGGTCTGTCTCACTCAAGAGCTAGGATGAGAGTGATTCTCCTTCAGTGTGTCTGAAGCAAACTCATGAATAATTAATTAGCTGAGACTAGTGTGTGGTCAGGATAGGCCAAGAGAGTCAGGTGACCGGACATTCCCCAGCCAGCCAATGAGACACTCCCCCACAGACTGGGTGGGTTACCACCCCATTAGGGGCTGTCACTCAAACCAGCTGCAGGTGGTGTACTCCATACATATGCAAATTAGGCAGGTGGGTCAGTCAGGTGGTCTTGGGTGGACAGGATGTTGCAAACAGTTACAGATTTGTATTTAGTAAAATCATTCTTTTCCTCTTTTGTACTCTTTATGAACACATAGAGAACATTTCAACCATCATGTACTGTTTCTTGCAAAGGAGCTCTTTTCATTAACTCCAAACATCATATATAACAGATAGCTTACATCATTCAGCATCATGTACATTTCCATCAACTCCACTCATCATATATAACATATAGTTTACCTCACTCAGCATCATGTACCATGGGAGTGGAATTCTATTAGTTTTAGTTACTTTTAGTTTACATAACATAAGTCCCACTCCGACATCTAAGAATAATAATGCTCTCTTGCCAATATATAATTCTTAACCGAAAATCCGTATATTTTTACAAGGTGCAGGCATTGACAGGTTGATCGTATCGGATAGCCTTGGGAATCTAAGGGTTAGGCAACTTTCTTTTTATGTTGGTGATCGTCCCTTTGATCACACAAATCAGGGTCGGACGAGCGGGTGGTTTATTTTTCTTGGTTTTCTTCCCCTCAGTTTTTTCTTTTTTTAAATTGGGCCAGCGTAGACTGATAAAAGGACTACATGTCATTCATGTACACGTCACAATGCCTTCAGTCAAATAATGAACACTGTTTTCTCGCTTCAACATTCATTATTTCATACAGTTCTAGAAGTTTTTAAATTGGGCCACCTTAGACTGATAAAAGGACTACATGTCATTCATGTACACATCACAATGCCTTCAGTCAAATAATGAACACCGTTTTCTCGCTTCAACATTCATTATTTCATACAGTTCTAGAAGTTTTTAAATTGGGCCATCTTAGACTGATAAAAGGATTACATGTCATTCATGTACAGGTCACAATGATTTCAGTCAAATAATGAACACCGTTTTCTCACTTCAACATTTATTATTTCATACAGTTCTAGAAGTTTCAATTGCGTGCTTACAAAAGCTTAATTGCTACTAGCCCGATACATTTTTAACAGTTTAGAAAAAAAGGTTTGTTTTTTTAAGCTCAGGGGCAGGCGATTTCTTAGGCATGGGCGGGGATGAGCACCAATTCTTTTTTTCGTTGGCCTTAGGAAACTAGTGGAGATTAATCGAGACAATGAAATCCATAGTAATATGAAAGTGTGGAGCTTTCTCCACAACTAGAACATTTAATTAGATTATAGATATATGTGATGCATAGCGAATTATGCGAGTATAAAGATACATATGGGTTAATTATTATTTGTTATACTGGTATACTTGTTATATGGTATGCAGGTATTGCGGGTATAGCAATACCTCAGGGAGTTTGACGCCCCTGCCTTGCAGAGTTGTAAACTCCTTGTGGTACAGGTCCACTGCCTTGTGGTACAGGTCCTTGACAGAACCGAAGGCTAAGGGAGCAAACCCTAAACAGAAAACCATGTCACTGAGGCAGCATTAAGGGCGGTTGATGTATGGAACTCCCAACATCTCCCGACCAGCCACTGCAGGGACAAATAGTTTTGCGCCTGTCTTGACATGAAACGTCTATTTGCTCCCCGAGAGAGTGCCGCTGGTAACTTGCAAAAGCCAGCAGCACTTCAACACTTTTGCAAGCAGCTTTCATGAAATGTGGAAATACTCGAACGGATGGGGCTGCCCTCTATGGAAGATCTTCTGATCAAAAAGAATCTCCGGTGGACTGGACACCTCATGAGGATGTCATCAGACAGGCTACCAAAGCAGATCCTTTATTCTCAACTGTCTTCTGGCTACAGAAAGAGAGGGCGCCCCCGTCTCCGGTTCAGGGATACCATCAAGAGAAACCCGAAGCTGAGAGACATTAAGACCGACTCATGGACGCAACTCTCACAGCAGAGAGCTAAATGGAGAGCGGCAGTCAAGTAATGAAAGCAGTCTTTGTCGCATCGCGACCGACAGCATGATGATGATACTCCATCAGACCAACACTGTACCGGTGGTTCCACCTTCCTTCCTCGCCTCCATCGGATGTAGACAGGTGTCAGTCGCACCGGAGGATGTTTATATATATACATATATATACATATATATATATACATATATATATATACTGATAAACCCTTTATTGTCTGTAATAATGCCTGTATTGTCATGCATCATGCACCATTCCACTTTAGAAAGCCGTATCGGATGGCCGAATCAGTTGAGCATCTAGCTTCCGATTTCGTAGATCGTGGGATTCGAATCCACAGGTTCAAATTATGGTTGAGTCAAACAAATGACTTAAAAAATGTATACTTGTCACTTCCTAGCCAGGCGCTCGGCATTATTAGGATAAAGCAAGGAGCAGTGGAATGAGGAAGACCAATCGTCTGCGATTGAAATTTCCCCAGCTTAATCAACTAATGTATACCCCCAAAAATAAGAATCAAACACAATTCACTGCTGCATGTCTTATACATTTATTTCTTGCTTAAGCTCAAATACATGCCTTGTTTTCGATATACAATTTAAATTATGAACAGAACACCAACTAGAACTATGATTGACCTAATAGGAGTCATATGAAAACCTTTGCTTTCAGGGTTGGCGTTAAGCCAATAGGACCAATTGCTCCCAATTGGGCCCTGCCGCCAAGGGGAGCCCCGTGCTAGGGTAATCTATTCTCATCCTGTAAATCAATTCACAAAAACAGACGTTGGCTGTGAACCTTAGGGCCCCATAAAAAAAAATTCCCAATACACCCCCCGCCAGTTAAGCTGGAAAGTACCCGAATAGAGTGGTTCCAGATTCTGCCGATAGATGTCACTAGCTTAACTGGCAGGGTGTATGTAATACACATGAAGAGAGCAGCGGTGAAATTCCAGGAAGAAAAATACAATATAGATGGTTTAAAAAACTATATATTACAAGTATAAGGGCTTGATGCCTTTTGCAATATGAATATCTGAATATAAGCCACTACGTCAAATCAGGATAGACAAACACAGAGTTGGGCTGAGTTCTATTTAATAGTTCTCTGGTGGAGACTAAATATGCTCCACCTAAAAACGAAAATTGTAGTCGAAGTGAGATCGATTTGGTTATTTTCCGCGCTACGTAGATGGTGCCCCATTCGCGCGCACCGATCAAGGTGGGCGCGCGACTCTATATACATACAATATCAATAGCACAATAGACAATGAATAATAATTCAACCTCGGATTAAGCCCCGTTCTTTATATTATTATAATTCATTATAATACACATAATCAGGCATTTTATTACTCATCCATGCATTCTTTACGGAGTTATAGCATGTGAAATGACATGCACTTGGGGAAAGTACCCAAATATAGTGGTTCTAGATTCTACCGATAGATGTCACTAGCTTAACTGGCGGGGTGAATTGATCCTTGCAGCTCCTAAGGCCAGCCCAGTGTACTCAGTGCTCAAAATTCCAGCACAATTTTAGAACCAAAGCATTTAACTAGATTTGACACAACATATCCAACTTAGATGCTGGGGCAATCATTAAACATTTATTACAGTTCAGTGTTGCTATGCTATGCAGTTATCTTCGAAAATAGGTAAACAAATACCTTAAGGGACTGTCACACTATGATGTATGGCGTCAGCATGTGATCAATGTTCGAAAATTTGCCAGTACGTCGGCATTCATCAAACTTTTCAGTGGCGGGGGATAAAAATGGGCATACAGACAATGTACACACAACGTATGTAGCGTATGCAGAATGTATTTCTGACCTATTGCTAGCATATGAGAGCGTTCATGTGCCTCGCAAAACGTTCGCAAAATGTTTGCAAAAAGCTTGCATACGCTCACGGTATGCTGACCAACGTTATGTATGTTACTCCATCGCTAGAAGTATGGAGTATATGTTAAATATGCTGGAGATATGGCAGGCATACGTTCAAAGTACGCTAGGAGTACGTTATGCATCCGTTGGCAGTACGTGGACTGTACGAAGACTTCATGTTCCCAACAGGCTGAATGTATGGCTAACGTGCAGCAATGTATTCCAACGTATCCCTAACATACTCCCAATGTATGTCGACATATCCTGAACGTACATGCAGTGTATGTTCGATGTACGAGGCACACATCGACACACATTGGAAATTTTGAGCATGCACAGCGACGTATAACGACATACCCGGAATGTACCCTACGTATGCCCAACATATATGTACCGTATGACGATGTACGCCGAGGTTTTGGTCGAAAATCACATTCGTTGGCATACTCTAAGGCTATTCGTCATAGTGTGACAGCCCCTTTAATACCAAATATACGGAATTTAGTAGGCTGAATGCCTGTTGTTATTCCGGTCCTACAATAAATACGCAAACCTTTGGTGTGCACATCGAAATCAATTTAGAAATTTGCTTTAAATATCTCCAAAATTAACACATTAAGATAAAAGTTATTTCGATCTAAAGTAAAGTACATTAATGGAATGTATTTTTGTGTGTAAAAATTGATATGTCAGAATATGCACTATTTTTCAGTGCCAGGGCATGGGTCAATCGGCCATACACATTGCATATATTATACTGTACATATAAATGCTCAGAGATTTTTCCTTTCTCTTCTATACTTCAATTGGGAGATTCCTGGTTAGAACAAGTATTAAAGTGGTGTTCTCTCTGGTGGTGTTCTCTGTGGTGGAGTGGTTAGAGTGTCTGACTTTTTTCTAGGTCAGACTCCTAATCTGAGGGTCGGTGGTTAGATTCCCCATGCCCCCACCTCTGCCAATTTTGATTTCCACCGCTGTGTAGAACTTACAGCGTCATCAAAGGCCAGTTGCTCTCATACCATGTCTATGGGGTGTGGGAGGTTAAAAATCCCTTGGGTCGGTAAAAGTGTAGGCTCGGGCTTTCTATCGACAAACTGTCTAATGGTGAAAACAAGTCTATTCAGACTTATCCATGATAGGCAGTATAAATCTTCAAGAAAAGAAAAAAGAAAAAAAAAAAAAAAAGTAATATGGTAGAAGGTCAGGACCATCAGATTATGCAACTTTACATCATTAGCATAGATGTATATTCCCAAACTGATTCAGGTTTTGTTAAACAATCAGCCACTGATGTAGGCTAGTCTTAATGGATGGAATGGTCATAATTGATTGAATAAAAAATAATGTAGGTAATAGAATAATTCAATAAACAGATATGACATGGCTACATGTATTACTTCTGCCTCAGGAGTCCTCTATCCACACAAACATTAAAGGTGCATAGTTGGATGGTTTTGAGTCTGCCATATTGTGAGATAACTACATTAGGCTGATTATTATAACCTAGGTTACAATAGTCAGAAGCATTTCTTTTTTAAATAAAAAAGGCTAACTTTAGGAGATACTTAAAGTGAAATTATGCAAAATTAGTTTTGGTTTGCATGTTGTCAAAGCGTTCGACAACATGCAAATGTAATATTAGCATTCACATCAAAACTCTGGGTTTCAGCAATATTAGGTTCCATTAAAACAATGCAGCAAGAAATGCTTAATGAATGAAGTAGTATCTAATATGTTGGAGTTGGTTTTCTTAAACATTTATACTGCCTATCATGGATAAGTCTGAATAATCTTGTTTTAACCATTAGACAGTTGCTATGTAGAATCAAATCTAGTTAAGTGTTTTGCATTTGTAAAATTGATGATTTCATGTGACTATGCAGCCTGCACCTGTCTGGCACTTTCTTTCCAGGTTACCTGGGCACTAAAAATCGGCTTCAATTTGTAAAGTAAACCTTGTTTTATTTAACGATACCTCTAGAGAACATTGATTTTTATCACTGGCTGTTGGATCTCAAACATATGGTCATTCTGATATATTTCTTTGGAGGAAACCCGCTGTTGCAACATAGGCTACCCTTTCTGATAAGCAGCAAGGGGTCTTTTATGTGCACTTTGCTACAGACAGGACAGCACATACCACAGTATTTGATGGACCAGTTGTGGACCACTGGTTGGAACGGAAAATAGCCCAGACGCAAATGGGTTCACTGAGCAGGATTGATAGGATAACCCACACCTTCAGAGGTGGACACTCTATCGCCTGAGCTACATCCCGCCCTCGCTTCCATTTGTAACCCTGTGGGATGCCATCTTCTCCATCTAGCACTGTGTTGATGGCACGGTGCTGACTTCATGTGTCTGTCAAAGCAGTGTTGTGTAATCTTTGAACAAAGTTTGTTTTTATTTAACGACGCCTCTGGAGCACATTGATTTTTATCATCGGCTATTGGATGTCAAACATATGGTCATTCTGACATATTTCTTTGGAGGAAACCTGCTGCCGCCACATAGGCTACTCTTTCCGATATGCAGCAGGGGGTCTCTTATATGCACTTTCCCACAGACATTACAGCACATAACACAGCCTTTGAGGGACCAGTTGTGGACCACTGGTTGGAATGGAAAAGAGCCCAAACTGCAAATGGGTCCACTGAGCAGGATCGATAGGATAACCCACACCTTCACAGGTGGACAATCGACGGTTTGAGCTATGTCCCGCTCCTTTAATCTTTGAACATGTCAGTGCAGTGCAATCATTGAATACAAGATTCAAATCATGGATTTGGTAAAACAGTGCAGTAGTGAGACATTTAGTAATACAGTGCAGCAGTGAGACATTTAGTAAGACAGAGCAGTAGTGAGACATTTGGTAATATACTGCAGTAGTGAGACATTTAGTAAAACAGTGTGGTAGTAAGACATTTAGTAAGACAGTGCAGTAGTGAGACATTTAGTATTATAGTTCAATATTGTGACATTTAGTAAGACAGTGCAGTAATGAAACATCTAGTAAGATTGTGCAGTAGTGAGACATTTAGTAAGACAGTGCAGTAGTGAGACATTTAGTAAGAGAGTGCAGTAGTGAAACATTTAGTAGCACAGTGCATAAGAATGTCATTTTTAAATTTAGGTTTTGTGAACTCCTAAAAATGCATTGGGCTAGCAGCAATTCAACTTTTGTTTCAATTTTTAAGTCATTGGTTTGACTCGGCCAGGAGTTTGAATCTCACAACCTACCAGAACGGATTGCATCTGGTTATGTATTACGTCTACATAACAAAAATTAATTAAAAATTAAAATGAAAACCACCCACCCAGCACTGATTTTTATTTCAAAAGGACAATCACCAATTTTTTTTAAATAGTTGGCCTTCCTCAGTAGGACACTGCAAATTCTGCCCAAAACCAGGTCTTTGTGAATCTCGCTTTCATGTTTAATCTTAAATAATCAGTCACTGTGGTAAATATTGCAATAGGTGTGGCTTTTAGAATGAGTTGTTTGTTTGTTGTTTTGTGTCCTAGCAACATCTAAGGTCATATCAGGACAGGTACAGACTTGTGACAGTGAGCCCTCATGACGACTTTATAGTGCCGTTCCACTTGGTTGTTGGTTGGTTGTTGGAGTTTTTACATCCCAGCAACATCTAAGGTCGTATCAGGATGGATACAGACTTATGTAGGGCGCACTCATGACGACTTTATAGTGCTGCCCCACTGGCAGACCCGCAGCCAGGACAATAATCCGATTTCCCACTCAGTCACATTATACTGACGCTGAGCTAAATAGTCCTTGCCCTCTCCAATTAATGCTGGCCGTCAGGCTAGGAAACGACAAGTATCAATGTTGTATGTTATTTGGTTTGACTCGACTGGGAATTGAACTACCGACCTTCCGCATGAGAGGCTTTCGCTCTACTGATTCAGTCACGCGTCTGGTTTTTGAATGAGCATATGAAGCAGTTATTATTACCGGATATGGGGCTTGAGCCATGAGGATAAGACTGGAATACTAGGGCGAAGTCAAAAACTGAAATGACTATTTCAAAGGCATGAAGTCTCAAGCTTTTGTTAGGCTATTAAAGTGTTCATTAAGTGATGTTAATCTTTCAATCTTAGGAATTCTTGACTCGACTGAATCTGAAGTCTCTTTTTCTTTTAAATACTTAAATAAATAATTTTTAAATTAAAAATGTTAAAAACTTCAAGGCAAGACTTGTGTAGGCACGTTATGCCATGGACAACCATCTCTTCGAAATTGGTGACTCTTTCATTATTAAATCTACACAAGCCTTTAGAATTAATAAAGTAAACCAGTCAATATAAAGGTGGGGTTTGTTTTATATGCGTTATTAATGAGACTTCAGCAAATTCCAATTCTGAAATTAATTAAATAAAACAAGCCTCATCGCCACGCATCGACGAGCTTTGACCAAGACTGGAACTTGAATGTATTACTCGCAAATAAAATGATGTCATGTGTGAAATTTAAGCAAAATATGTGTTTTGATGTTTTTGCAATGTTCACCTTAATAGTCTTTTGGTTTTTGTATTTTGTGGACTCTGAGTCAAATTTACATGTGACCTTCGTTAGATGTGGCAGCCTTCTCCAGTACATTTGGTGATTTTGAAGTTGATATGACCTTGCTGTTGTGCTACATTTCGGCCAGATCTGTACCAGTTCAAGTTACACCTGAATATATCTATGACCTCTTTGCGAAACATTGGCCCGCTTAGACAGTATATATAGCCATTAAGGCCATGATTGGATAATTTCATTATGCTGAGGCTGAGGTAGAGGATGTAAGCATCACGTGTGACTCCCTGATGCCATTTTGCCATGGCAAGTAGAATATGCACAGGCAGGGTTAAAATGAGGAATGCCGTGCTGTTCAGAAAAACCAACAAAGTCAACCGCACCATTTTGCTATCAGCATCGGCAGATGAGCTGGCGGATGTCCTATGGAACTTGAAACTGATCAGAGCTTTGGCGATAAGAATAATGTTGCAGATTATGATGATTACAGATGGTATGAAGCTGTATGTGAACAATTCAATGGAGTCGTAGATCACTCTCATGGTTACATTAACCACAAAGCACACGATGTGGCCAAAGAATGGAACACGCTCTAGCATGAAGATTTTAGGAGCGAACAAGCTGCACACAAATAATATAATGGCAGCCACAATAATCCAAGATTTCCGGACTGAAAACCACATCTTGGCACTTAGCGGGAGTGAAACAACCAGGGTTCTCTCCAAAGAGACAGCACATAGTAGCCATGAGCTAATTATTGAAAAGATGCTGTTTGTATAAGAGGAGATTTGACAGGAAAGGAGCGTTGGGTTGTTTACCAGGAACCCAAGTGTAAGTCTGAAGAATTGACGAGTTATCGGGTTGATTAAGATTGAACAGGTGTCACTGATTGCCAGCACGAAGAGGTACACGCTGAAGCTCATCGAGCGAAATGTCTTCCTCATCATGACGATCGATGTGATGATGTTACCCAGTATACCCATCACCAATATCATGCTAGTGATAACCTTCTGGCTCATGGGGACGTAATCAAAGTCTATGGCTGACTGGGAAGGATACCCAGACGATGCATTTGTGAAGTTACCCTGCAAAAATAAAAAATAACGGTTATGCTAATTAATAATTGTCCGGGGTTGGAAATAGATGGACAGACTCGGTTAAAGCTGCATAGTCCGATAAAGCATCACATTTTCAAAACCAAAACAATTATCTAGATTTTATTCTAATTTATTAGAACCAGTTACTGCTGAAGCCTATGGTATCAGAGTCGTGGCATGCTTGCCGAAACTAATTTCACATATTTGCACTTAAAATATCTAAAAACTTAGCCATTTAAAATAAAAGTTACTTCAAACTAGAGTAAGGTAGGCTATGACAATCAATTTAATATATTTATCTCAGAAAAATGGCAGAAACTCAAAACCGTCGGACTATCCAAATTTAATGTCACTAACAAACTTACCTCTGTGAGAGCGAAGTCTGTAGTGTTCATGCTGAGATAGTCTGAAGGAAGAAAAACCAAAGTTAGTCACCCAAATACAGTTTACTAAGTGCCATTACCTTCATAGTAAATCAGAAGCGATGGTCGAATGGGTAAGAGTGCTAGTTGGTTTCCTGTGCGGCAGGTCATGAGTTCAAATCCAATGGAAACGGAGGTGGTGGCTGAATCGGTACCATCCCATGCAGAAGATCGGGAGTTCGATTCCCGGTTGATGTCCGGTGGATCCATCCATTTCATGCCTACCCTCAGGTTGATGTGACAAGGACAGTAAGGCCAAATTTGTTAGGAATTGATTATCGTCCTTTTGATCACACACATCAGGGTCGGGCGGGTGGTTTTTATTTTAATTTTCTATATTTTTTGGGGCGTATGACGTGGACGTTATATGCAGCAATGATGCACAGATTGTGTTCTTGCGAAAGTTGAATTGCCGCTAGCCTGACACATTTTTAGCAGTGTTTTAACCAAATTAAAATTTCAAAGAAATCAGGGGCGGGCGAATTTTCAGTCAAGGGTGGGGATTTTTTTTTTTTTGGGGGGGGGGGGAACAGTTTATTCATCACAATATAAATTTGTTCAGTGCTGCAGCACTGGTCTTCCGGCCGTTTACATTACATTGTAAATAGTTAGATCAGCAGGTACTTAGATAGGACATATTAGTAGGTTGTGAAGGATGTTAGTGTGTTAGTGGGTTAGCCATAATAAGTTCAGTGTTATGGGCTAAGACAGTCGGTCGCTGCAAAACCTGTGCTGCTATTACGGATTAGTTGAGGTAAGTAATTGAAGGGATGATCACCAATCTTTTTTAATTGGGCCTCATATCTAAATTGACACCATCCTTATAGCAGGACTCGAACCCACATTTACTACTTGCTCAGTTGTTTGTGACCATAAGGATGCCCAGGTAGGTATAATATCTAAATTTACACCATCCTTAGAGCAGGACTCGAACCCACATTTACCACTTGCCCGGTTGTTTGTGACCATAAGGATGCCCAGGTAGGTATAATATCTAAATTTACACCATCCTTAGAGCAGGACTCGAACCCACATTTACTACTTGCCCGGTTGTTTGTGACCATAAGGATGCCCAGGTAGGTATAATATCTAAATTTACACCATCCTTATAGCAGGACTCGAACCCACATTTACCACTTGCCCGGTTGTTTGTGACCATAAGGATGCCCAGGTAGGTATAATATCTAAATTTACACCATCCTTATAGCAGGACTCGAACCCACATTTACTACTTGCTCAGTTGTTTGTGACCATAAGGATGCCCAGGTAGGTATAATATCTAAATTTACACCATCCTTAGAGCAGGACTCGAACCCACATTTACCACTTGCCCGGTTGTTTGTGACCATAAGGATGCCCAGGTAGGTATAATATCTAAATTTACACCATCCTTAGAGCAGGACTCGAACCCACATTTACTACTTGCCCGGTTGTTTGTGACCATAAGGATGCCCAGGTAGGTATAATATCTAAATTTACACCATCCTTATAGCAGGACTCGAACCCACATTTACCACTTGCCCGGTTGTTTGTGACCATAAGGATGCCCAGGTAGGTATAATATCTAAATTTACACCATCCTTATAGCAGGACTCGAACCCACATTTACTACTTGCCCGGTTGTTTGTGACCATAAGGATGCCCAGGTAGGTATAATATCTAAATTTACACCATCCTTATAGCAGGACTCGAACCCACATTTACCACTTGCCCGGTTGTTTGTGACCATAAGGATGCCCAGGTAGGTATAATATCTAAATTTACACCATCCTTATAGCAGGACTCGAACCCACATTTACCACTTGCTCAGTTGTTTGTGACCATAAGGATGCCCAGGTAGGTATAATATCTAAATTGACACCATCCTTATAGCAGGACTCGAACCCACATTTACTACTTGCCCGGTAGTTTGTGACCATAAGGATGCCCAGGTAGGTATAATATCTAAATTTACACCATCCTTAGAGCAGAACTCGAACCCACATTTACCACTTGCTCAGTTGTTTGTGACCATAAGGATACCCATGTAGGTATAATATCTAAATTTACACCATCCTTATAGCAGGATTTGAACCTACATTTACCACCTGGGTGATTGTGACCATTAGGCTACCCGGGCTCCCTGATACAACTAACCTGGATGTGGACCTTACCTGATGACGTCAATACACCGCAAGCTCCACGACCAAAGAATGGTCTTCACAAACTGGACTCCAAAGAACCTGGTGCAGAATCTGTTGCTGTTTTTTCTTTTTGGGGGGGCGGGGGGTATGGAAAAAAGAGATAAGAAAAGGGTGATAAGCCGATTATAAAGATTATAAATAGAGGATAAGCTTATGGGATAGACAAATAACAACCGGACCCCAACAGCAGATTTCATAATTCAGGACACAACACGGAACTACTTAGTATGGAATTTATTAATCTAGTAAGGAGAAGTCATACAGGTAAAGTACAAGGTGAGCGTCAATAGTAACAAGGTAGTGAGTTCAAGTCTCTGCAAGATCCAGGCACTCAACCCTAACATGTCACAGTCTGAAAGTAGGGTCGGGTAGGGCGGTGAGAAAAGGCGGGAGGTGGTCTCAGGTCAGCGTCTGGAGGTGAAGTGCCATCCGGAGAGGCGGGAGGGCGGAAGTGATGTCACAGGGGCGCGGCAAGGGTACAAGCGGTGGCTACCAGTGCACGGGTGCGGGGGGTGCCACCTGGAGTCGCCTCCCAGCCCCCTATAGCTAAGAGGGGGGAACTAAGGTATAGGTAGGGGGATGGGGTAGCGGTGGGAAGCAGCAGCCCCATGTTGATCCCAAATTACCCATGTTGCCTATGCAACATGACCATTTTAACAAACTATTAATCTTTTATCCAGCATTGCATTTACATCAATATATAATCAGCACATCTTATGTCATATGCATTTAGATTTAGATAAATCTGGGCACTCAGACTACTGTTAGAGCCATAGCCAGAGTCAGTTTTACTTAGTTTATTCATTTTTATTTATATCCTATGGTTAATGACATGTAGAACTAGAAAATTAGTAGGGTTAATCATATATTGGTTATATATTTCTCTGAAACAAGAGTCTGTTGACACTTTTGGCATTTTAATATTTAGAACAAGAATTAATAATAGTGATGCGGATATCAGCCTTAAAGTGACTGATTGTTTTGTGTGGAATTGTATGTTTCTTAGCTCAAAATGTTTAACTATGGCTAGTTTTGTCATCAGATCATTATATTGCATGTGTGCATGCATGTTTATGCCAAGTTGTTATGTATTTCTATTAATTTTGAATAAAATGGAAGTTTTGCCCTACGCGTATCAGCAAACTCAATGGCTGTACACCTTTGCTTTGCTGCCAACGCCGTTTTCAGCATATGTTCAGTTGGAACGGTGATCTCGTCTATTGAGGATTTGTGTCAAATGATTAACACCACGTGACCAGTGCCTCGTCGGCCATCATGGTTGGATAGAAAGTACAGCATAACACTGCCAATGTGGCGGGGGCGATAATATCACCAGGATTTGGGTTTTAATTTGACCAAATTTCACTTTTTGAATAAGCTATTCTCGTAAATAACATTATTTCAACCCCCAATTGAATATTCATGGTTCTAAATAACAGAATTAGATTGTAGTAGTGAATAGATTTGTGCTTTTTGTTTTGTTTACCATTGACAATATCGCTGCTGATGCAGCAGCGGTGTTAATATCGCTTGGATTGGGGGCTTAATTTGACCAAATTTCACTTTTTGAATAAGCTATTCTCATAAATAACATTATTTCAACCCCTGATTGAATTTTCATGGTTCTAAATAACATAATTAGATCATAGCAATGAATAGATTTGTGCTTTTTGTTTTATTTACATACACTTGATAGGAGAATGAACTGCTTCTATCCAACCACAATGCAGGAGTAGTGTGATGCCTACGTCACACGCAAATTCTCAATAGGATACCATTAGAATAGTTCTAGCAACTGACATTTATATACTGCTTGTCTAACTCCAACTGACCAGACCCTACATTAAAATTTACTACTATTTTACCAAATGAATACAAAGGATAACTTCTGCTTTCATTCTAAATACCATGTAAATACTCACATAAATGTGACTAATATTGATGTAGTCATATGACACTACTGTTTCCCAAATTTCATTGTGTTATATTCTGCAAATTAAAACAGTTATTGTGCACCTTACTCTATATACCTTTTTTGTGAAGATAATCCTGAATTGAAAAATGGCTGGAAGACCAGTGCTTTGGCACTGACAAAATACTTATTCAGTAAATAAACATATTTACCCACCCACCAACCCCGGAAAAGAAGGTGAACATCGATCCCACTGAGATTTTAAGCAAGTGATAAGTAGATTGTATAGGATAAGTATATGGGATAGACAAATGAGTCTAACACCCATTTCCTTGTGACAGGTCGTGGATTCAAACCCGAGCTGAGTGAAACCAATGACTCACAAACTGAATAACCTAGGGCCTGTCTTCATCTAAATCAAGCACTCGTCCTACCTACCCAATTTAGATATTCGGGCACTCATTAAAGTTGCATAGTCCGAGGAAATTTTAAATTTTCAAAACCAAAACAATTGTCGTGGGGGTGATGAAAATGGGAAATACTGCGCCTAGAGCGGGACTCGAACCCACATCTCTCTGCATTCCGGGCCAGTGTGCTAACCATTACACCACCTAGGCTCCCTGATATCAAAACACTCCCCACGCCTACCTGTCTATGTGGTTACTTGCCTGAGAGGTCAGTGCAGACCACTACACTCGTCCCCCGGGAATTGTAAGTATTGTAATGCTTACAATTACATACATACAGGCAATGCACTAACACATACATACACAGGGTAGGTTCAACAACCATACAGCGCAAAGCTTGTACAGGATCCTGATCACGGCAACCAGTGTCGTGGGGGTGATGAAAATGGGAAATACTGCGCCTAGAGTGGGACTCGAACCCACATCTCTTTGCATTCCGGGCCAGTGTGCTAACCATTACACCACCTAGGCTCCCGCCAGACTGAACTGACGTGGTTGACTGGAGAGAAGCCCACTGCCTTCACCCCAGTCCCAAATCCGACGCCGGTTTCGATCAAAAGTAATAATAGTAATACTAGTATTGCGGTGCAGACGCTGCCCGAGCCGGCAATGCCCAAAAAGAAGAAGAATTTGTCGGACCGAGTTCCGAAGGGATCTTTGACCCCTACGGACAAAACGTCCAGGGGGTCATCGATCTCCAAAAACTTAACATCAAATAGATATCGGGCGCTGGCCGATATTGAGATGCCTGAGACTGTGGAAACCCGCAGTCGAAGTCTCTCCCTCAAACCAAAGGCGAGGGGGAGAACACCTGTCACTGCTCCAAAATGACAGTGACAGGTGCATCTCTTATTCAATGGAACTGCCGAGGTTTTAGGAGCAACATCGAAGAGTTGTCTCTTCTTTGTTGCAACCTCAATCCACTCGCTGTTTGCCTACAAGAAACTTATATAAAAGCTTCTGAGAGTTGTAGTCTTAAAGGCTACACCATTCATAACAAGCACGCACCAGATGGAGACCGAGCCGCTGGCGGCTCCTCCATCTTGGTCAGACGTGATGTGGTGTGTACGCCAGTGGCGTTAGACACAACACTACAGGCTGTAGCTGTTCGTCTGACGCTGCATAAGACTGTAACTCTCTGTTCCATTTACATTCCTCCGAGCTCCGTTCTCACTTTACAAGAACTGGACGCCCTTGTGGACCAGTTACCGTCCCCATATTTACTTATGGGTGACTTTAACGGCCACAACCCATTATGGGGGGGTACAATAGGAACGCTAAAGGCAAGAGAATTGAGGACCTTGTGGCCGCTCATGCTCTGTGTGTATTGAACGATGGTTCATACACATATTTGCATCCCGGCTACGGAACATATTCCGCCATCGATCTCAGCATTGTAGAACCAGAACTGGCGCTGGACTTTTCGTGGAGGGTCTGGGATGACCTCTGCGGGAGCGACCACTTCCCAATTATTCTTAATTGTGGGGGGGCATCTCCCATAGAGCGAGAGAGGAGCTGGCGGCTTTGTAAAGCCGACTGGCCCACCTTCCAGACCCTATGTTGCGAGAAGTTCACTCCAGACATCAGTGACATCGATGCCTTCACTGAGATGCTGAGATGGATCGCGGAGAAAACTGTTCCGAAGACCTCGGCAACTCCCAAGCGTTTGACGCCTCCATGGTTAGATGACGGCTGTAGGAGGGCTATTAAGGAACGAAAGAAAGCTCAGCGTAAATTCCACAGGAGACCGACCGCTGAAAATCTGGCGCTCTTTAAAATTCTGCGCGCTCGCGCTCGCAGAACAATCAAAGAAGCGCGGAGGCAGTGTTGGAGACAATTTGTTTCTAGCATCACCATGCACACACCGTTGGGCAAAGTATGGACAATGATCAGAAGAATCAAACGAAGGGGAGGTGATTCTTCTGTAGTCCAGCACTTGAAACACAATGGCACCATTCTCACATCACTCGACGAAATAAGTGAAGAATTGGCTCGCACCTTTGCTGGAAACTCGTCTTTGGCAAACTGCCTCCCGGGCTTTCGGGTGGTCAAGGAACGCCAAGAGCAAAAGCTCTTGGACTTTTCTTCCGATAGCGAGGAGCACTACAACTCCCCATTCAGTATGGATGAGTTGAGGTGTTCTTTGGAAAGCTCGCATGACACAGCAGTTGGACCTGATGGAATTCATTATCAATTTTTGAAACATCTCCCTGAACATGGACTGAGACTGTTGCTTCAACTCTTCAACAACATCTGGGAGTCGGGTGTCGTCCCCGCCTCTTGGCGGGAGGCGACAGTAATACCGATTCCCAAACCTGGTAAAGACCAGAGTGAAGCCCACAACTATCGTCCCATAGCCCTTACAAGCTGCATCTGTAAAACCATGGAGCGCATGGTAAACAACCGCCTCGTCTGGCTACTGGAGTCAGGACACCACCTGTCCAACCTTCAATGTGGCTTCAGACGGGGCCGCAGCACCCTCGACCATTTGGTGTGCATGGAGACCTTCATAAGAGATGCTTTCCTTAAGAAGGAGCACATTGTGGCTGTCTTTTTCGACCTCGAAAAAGCCTATGACACAACGTGGCAGCATGGCATCATGGAGGATCTTCATGCGATTGGCCTTCGTGGCCACTTGCCAATTTTCATCAGGAACTTTCTAGCCTTCAGGCATTTCCGCGTCCGTGTCAAGACTACCTATTCCCGCCTACACTCACAGGAACTAGGAGTACCTCAAGGCAGCATACTGGCCGTGACCCTTTTCGGGGTCAAGGTCAATGGTATTGCTGCTGCTGTAAAGCAGGGGGTCTCCTGTAGTCTTTTCGTGGACGACTTTGTTTTATATTACAGCGGTGCTAACATGAATGTCATAGAGAGACAGCTACAACCAAGCATAAATGGGATCCATCGATGGTCAGTTCTGAACGGTTTCAAATTTTCCAAGACCAAAACAGTCTGCATGCACTTCTGCCTGCTGCGTAGAATACATGCGGAACCGGAGCTGACCCTGGATGGGGATCCCATTAAAGTCGTTGAGAAAACCAAATTTCTGGGCCTCATTCTCGACGCAAAACTGTCTTTTGTGCCACATATAAAGTACCTGAAAACAAGATGCCTGAAAGCGCTGGATATTCTGAGGGTGCTGTCCAGCTCAGAGTGGGGAGCGGACAGAGATGTTCTGCTCTCCGTGTACAGAACCTTGGTTCGTTCACGAGTGGATTACGGCAGCATAGTATATGGTTCCGCAAGGAAATCATATATTGGGCTGCTAGACACGATCCACCACCAGGGACTGCGCTTGGCCCTTGGGGCGGGCCTTCCGCACCTCACCAGTTCAGAGCCTTTATGTCGAAGCCAATGAACCATCACTTAATAACAGGAGAATCAAACTGGCCATGCAATATGTAGTCAAGATAAAAACTAATGCATTGAATCCTGCACACAATTGTCTATTCGAGCAACATGACGAATCCAGGTATGAAGCCAGGCCAAATTACATCCGGCCACTGAGGCTCCGAATGAAACCTCATTTGGAGGCCTTAGGCGTGGATTTGGACGTGTTGGAGGATGCCAAAGTCCCAGAATATCCCCCGTGGTCGTTGAGAAAGCCATCGGTTATCCTCCGACTCACGGAACTGAGGAAATCTGGGACACATCCACTCGAGTACAAAGGACTGCATGCAGAGATTCAAGGCCAGTTTGCAGACCACCTCTCCATATCCACTGATGGTTCGAAAGACCAAAGCCGGGTAGCTGCTGCGGCAGTCTGCCGACGGGAAAAATTTGGTGTACGTTTGCCCGATCAGAGCTCGATTTTCACTGCAGAGGCCCGAGCACTCCTTCTCGCTTTGGAGTGTATCGAGGTATCCAACCACACTAACTATGTTATATACAGTGATTCCTTCTCTTGCCTCCTGGCTGTTGCTGGACTGAAAACGAATCACCCTATTCTAGCAACGGTCATTTATAAAATGAACCAACTGACAACAGATGGGTATGATATCCACCTGTGCTGGGTGCCTGGCCATGCTGGCATACAAGGAAACGAACGAGCTGATCGGGCTGCGAAGAAGGCCCTGAACTGTGATCTTGAACCGTGTCTGATCCCTCACTCTGATCTGAAACCACTAATAGCCACCCACATAAAATCCAAATGGCAACATGAGTGGGATGAAAACATCAATAAACTTAAAGAAATTGAACCATCTGTGGGGAAGCCACCACAGACTCATGCGGGAGGTCGGCGGGACCAAGTGGTCCTTAGTCGCTGCCGTGTTGGCCACTCGTGGCTTACACATGCTTTTCTGCTCAAGGGGGAACCTCCCCCTGAATGTATTGGGTGTCAGTCCCCACTGACACTCAAACACATTTTACTAAGTTGCGTTGATTTTTTGGCCCTGCGCCAACGGTTCTACACTGCAGGCAGTATGCATGACCTTTTTACTAAGGTAAAACAGGAAAACATTTTAGCCTTTTTGAGGGCAGCTGGACTGTACCACCTTATATAGTTTACTAAATGGATTCTATTAATTATTAATGAAACTTTTCTTTTTCTATGGGAATTTGTTTCCCTTGACCACAGATATATGATTGTGAGCTTTCTAATTTAATTAGTGTCTATTGGCACATAATTGATTGTCTGCTTTTACATGTAAAAGCGATGGTTTGAACAAAAAACAAACATTTCTCGCCGTGAATATGGCCTATGCTGCCGACACGGCGTAAAGCAACCACCAATCAATCAATCAACCTAGGCTCCCTGATATCAATACACTCCCCACGCCTACCTGTCTATGTGGCTCCTTGCCTGAGAGGTCAGTGCAGACCACTACACAATTATCTAGATTTGATTTGTACATACATAACCTAGATACTGATGCACTTTTTGAACATTTGATTCTGCATAGAAGGGAATACTGAGTCAATTTAATAGAACATGTTACTGTAGAGGTCTATGGGGTCAGAGTTTTGGCAAGCTTGCCAAAACTAATTTTCCATGTTTGCACTTCAAATATCTCAAAGGTCTACCTTTTCCACAGAAACAACCTGCACAAACAGCTGCCACGCCCAACATAATAGTTCTTGCTACTGCCATCAGAGGGCAGGTTGGTGGTGGAAATCCTCTATCAGTCCTTTTCCACAGGACATGCTGAACAGTTGGTTGGTTGTTGGAGTTTGATGTCCTGGCAAAATCTAAGGTCATAGCTGGACAGGTACCGACTTGTGACAGTGCGCACTCATGGCGACTTTATAGTGCTACCCCACTAGGAGACCAAGCCACCAGCACCATGACCTGATATCCCACTCTGACACTGAGCCAACCAGTCCTTGTCCTATCCTAATAATGCTGAGCGCCAGGCTAGGAAGTGACAAGTATCAATGTTTTAAGTCATTGGTTTGACGCAACCAGGGTTCGAACACTTGGGTTCGAATCCCACGATCTACCAAAACGGGAGACGGATGCTCAACTCATTCGGCCATCCCGTCTGGTCATGGTGAACAGTGAGCTGCACCAACAATGTTAGTTCTGCCACTGACGGTAGAGGGCGTGTTGGTGGAGGAAAATCCCTCTTGAAACGCACGCATAAACTTAAAGCTGCATAGCTCCATGAAGCATCACAATTTCAAAACCAAAACAATTATTTAGAATTGATTGTACATATCTAACTTAGATACTGATGCACCTATTAAACATTTGTTGCCGCATAGAAGGGAATACTGAGGTAATTTAATCGAGCCTGTTACGACTAAAGCCTATGGTGTCAGAGTTGTGGTGTGCTTGCCAAAACTAAGTTGACATGTTTGCACCTCAAATACCTCAAAACCTAACCATTTTAAATCAAAAAATTACTTCAAACTAAAGTAAGGTAGATTATAACAACCAATTTGATATATATATCTCAGAAAAATGACAGAAACTCAAAACCATCGGACTCTTCAATTTTAAAAACTTCTGAAAGCATCATGACTGTTGTGTTTTTTTAAAAGTATATTAGAGTTTGTTTCTAAATTTTCTCACTGTTATGATCTCTCATGACTAATAGTGTTATTTGAATTTGAATTGCACATTTTGAAAGCACTGGAACTCAAATTTTAGTTGACCTAGTAATATGTATGTCTTAGAACCTAGTAATATGTATGTCTTAGAACCTGACTAATGCCATATATGGTATTGTGAATAAGGGCAAGACAAATCAGGTCACGAGATTGACCTAATTCATTTGTGGCCTCCCTCCCTAATGGCTTGCTAGGACGTAAAACAACAACAAACAAACAAACTCCCTAATGGCTGTCTCAAAGTAAGTGTCCAATGGGATGAGGTAGTAAATTCACTGATTATTCTGTATATGCTGTCCCAAACTACGACTTAATGCACCAATATCTAAGTTGGGTATAATGAATCAAATGTAGATAAGCATTTTCATTTGCAGAAATATATATTTCATCGGACCATGCCACTTTAAGAGTTGAACCTGCCCAGTTTATGTATTGCAATTGCGCTACCTGGATATTTGTAATTGTACGGTTGGTTGCTTGTTGGAGTATTAAGTCCTGGCAACATCTAAGGTCATATCAGGACGGGTACCAACTTGTGACAGTGAACACTCATGGTGACTTAATAGTGCTGCCCCACTGGGAGACCAGGCCACCAGCACCATGGCCTGATATCCCACTCAGTCACATTATCCTGAAACTGAGCCAACCTGTCCTTGCCCTATCCTAATAATGCCAAGCGCCTGGCTAGGAAGTGACAAGTATTAATTTTTAAGTCATTGGTTTGACTCGATCAGGGTTCAAATCCCACGATCTACCAAAACGGGAGACGGATGCTCAACTCATTCGGCCACCCCGTCTGGTGTGTAATTGTAAGTATGAGATATACAATTCCAGAGGAATGAGTGTAATGAGGTGAACTGACCTCCCAAGCTGAAATAGGGCATGTGTATGGAAGGACACACAAGTGGCCTTAGGCGTAAATGACCTTTACACCCTACACGCCATAAGGAAAACAGCAGCCACAGTCGCATACGCATCAGGCAGCACCAAACTTGAGGTGCAAAGATTTGGGGGATGGGCCTCCAGGCCCACCGAAAATATATGTGCACTGCCAACTCAAAAAAGGTCAACAAAATCCTAATAACGACCTTAAACTAACAACACGCTATTTTACTGAACTTTGGGTTTGATATTACATTGAGTGAGCTTACCTTAGAGGATGATTCCTGTATAGTCTTCGGTTGATTCAGTGAAGAAACGTGATGTAATTGAGTTGCGATGAATTTATCACAGTCGACCGATTGGAGAGACTGGAGAGAGTGACGTCCAGAATTCTTCTTAAGTAACAAAAAGTTCACAGCTTTGACACTTTATCAAAGAAGAAAAAGAAGAAGAAATGGCACCCAGAAACTTGCTAATCATATCGCTCCTATGCTCAGACTAAATGTTGTCTGAATATAACAAAATGTAATAAAATATAACCAAATATAGCAAAATATAAGAAATAATAACAACACATGAGATATAACAACAACAAAACTAAATATATCAAAATATAATCAAATATATCGAAATCTAACAAAATATAACAAAACATAACCAAATATGACAAGAATAACAGCATATAACAAAGTATAAGCAAGTAGAACCAAATATATATAATCAACAAAATATAACGAAATAACAAAATATAGCGAAATATAGCAAACTATAGTATCATATGTCGTCTGAATATAGCAAAATGTAGCAATATTTAACCAAACATAGCAAACTATAACACATAATAACATATATCAAAATATATCAAAATATAACCAAATATATCAAAATATAACAAAATATGTGGTTGCTATTTATTCACAGGTCCAGTGTGGTTGCTATGTGTGTCACAGGTCGAGTGTGGTTGCTATGTGTGTCGCAGGTTGAATGTGGTTGCTATGTGTGTCACAGGATGAGTGCAGTTGCTATGTGTGTTGCAGGTCGAATGTGGTTGGTATGTGTCACAGGTTGAGTGTAGTTGCTATTATGTCACAGGTCGAGTGTGGTTTCTATGTGAGTCACAGGTCGAGTGTGGCTGGTATGTGTCACAGGTCGAGTGTAGTTGCTATTATGTCACAGGTCGAGTGTGGTTTCTATGTGAGTCACGGGTCGAGTATGGCTGGTATGTGTCACAGGTCGAGTGTAGTTGTTATTATGTCACAGGTCGAGTGTGGTTTCTATGTGAGTCACATGTCGAGTGTGGCTGGTATGTGTCACAGGTCGAGTGTAGTTGCTATTATGTCACAGGTCGAGTGTGGTTTCTATGTGAGTCACAGGTCGAGTATGGCTGGTATGTGTCACAGGTCGAGTGTAGTTGTTATTATGTCACAGGTCGAGTGTGGTTTCTATGTGAGTCACAGGTCGAGTGTGGCTGGTATGTGTCACAGGTCGAGTGTAGTTGCTATTATGTCACAGGTC
Organism: Branchipolynoe longqiensis; assembly: GCA_030323885.1. NCBI lineage: Eukaryota > Metazoa > Annelida > Polychaeta > Phyllodocida > Polynoidae > Branchipolynoe > Branchipolynoe longqiensis. Next base: position 1,721,421 of record CM059190.1, read on the forward strand.
GAGTGTGGTTGCCATGTGTGTCGCAGGTCGAGTGTGGTTGCCATGTGTGTCACAGGTCGAGTGTGGTTGCTATGTGTGTCGCAGGTCGAGTGTGGTTGCTATGTGTGTCACAGGTCGAGTGTGGTTGGTATATGTGTCGCAGGTCGAGTGTGGTTGCTATGTGTGTCACAGGTCGAGTGTGGTTTCTATGTGTGTCGCAGGTCGAGTGTGGTAGCTATGTCTGTCATAGGTCGAGTGTGGTTGCTATGTGTGTCGCAGGTCGAGTGTGGTTGGTATGTGTGTCGCAGGTCAGATGTGGTTGGCATGTGTGTCACAGGCCGAGTGCTGTTGCTATTATGTCACAGGTCGAGTGTGGTTGGTATATGTATCGCAGGTCAGGTGTGGTTGCTATGTGTGTTGCAGGTCGAGTGTGGTTGCTATGTGTGTTGCAGGTCGAGTGTGGTTGGTATCTGTTTCGCAGGTCGAGTGTGGTTGATATGTGTGTTGCAGGTCGAGTGTGGTTGGTATGTGTGTCGCAGGTCGAGTGCAGTTGCTATTATGTCACAGGTCGAGTGTGGTTGCAATGTGTGTCACAGGTCGAGTGTGGTTGCTATGTGTGTCACAGGTCGAGTGTGGTTGCTATGTGTGTCACAGGTCGAGTGTGTCTAATGGGAAAGGAAATGTCGGTAGAAAGCAGAATGGTGGTGAACAGGTTACTAAGCCATCAAGTGAGTGTGCTCTGATATCAAACAGAACGCGGTGTCAGGGAGGTCGCCTTACCGCTTGCACACAGGTGGGCACAAAGGATAGTGGTTAAGAACAGTTTGAGTAATAACTAGTATGACAGGCTCATTCAGCATGTTCATTTGTCAGCCATAGTGAGGAATATGTGAGACCATGCCATGCCTTAAAGTGCCTGTAACATGACATGACCAAAATAACTTGACTTATCCATAATTATCATGATCATATATGATTTCTTAAAAAAATTTAAATGACACGAATGAAGCTATGAAAAAATATTTAATAAAACCATAAAATAAGCCATGAAATACTAAATTACAGCATAAAGATGTAAAGATAAAAGAAAAAAATATATAAAAGAATTTATTTTGCAAAATTAAATAATTAAATAAATAAATACATAAATAAATAAATAAATAAAAGTAGGAACATAAAACCGTAAATATTATTTATATTCTTGCGGACAGACAACGACACAACAGTTAATAGTTGGATGAGAATATCTCTGGCTGAACCTCGAAAGGCCCCTCCGTTTATTAACATAGCTTAATACTAACAATATAAAGTCAAATTTGCGGCCGAAAGGATACCTGATAGCGACCGCGCCGCCCGAAGTCAACTCACCCGGGCCCCCGGACCCCTGATTGGCTGGTGTCGAGTGGCCCAGGGCCAAGCCAGCCGGGTGAGTCAAGGTGGCACAGCGCGCACCAGCCATATCCTGGCAGGTGATACTAAGGCCCTGCAGCCTAAATAATATGGGCATAACTCGTTATACAATACATTATTTATATTCTTGCGGACAGACAACGACACAACAGTTAATAGTTGGATGAGAATATCTCTGGCTGAACCTCGAAAGGCCCAAACCCACCCAAACTAGAGATTACCTCGGCAGCCCCGACAACATAGCCGCCACCCTGAGATCAGATGCCAGTCTCTCTTCCATAGGCGCCTGTAGGTATTCGAAGACTGCGTCTGATTTCCAGTCCCCCCTTTCCTTTATTTCTAATATGGATGCTCCACACCTTCTAAGAAAGGTAGCACCCCCTCTGCGCAGGCTATGGGTAGTAAAAGCCCCCGGCTGTAAACCTGCATGCCCGCAAAGCAATTTCAGCGAGCCTAGGTAGAAGTTGTAAGGCATAGGGATAGAACCCCCCCCCCCTGGGGATCCTGAAGGCTTGTCCCTCCGGTGGAGAGGCCATATCTGCAAAGTGCCTGCGTACCCAGTATACGGCACACAGTGACGGGTTCAACACATATGATACGGGGATTAAATGCGTTCTCTCGCGATACTGAATTGTTTTTGACTTCCTTACCCTGACCATCATCCCCCACCTGTAGAAGGTGAAGTCTGATCTGAGTAAGGAAGAGTCCGAGTCTGATACGTGGCACTTCCTTAGTAGTGCCCGGAATGACAGGAGGATAGCTGCGCGCAGAGCCACATGGCCCGGTGATAGCCGCATTATGGTGAACAATTTTAACAGCTGGTGTGGCAATAGTGGGGGTGCCTGCTTGGTTGCGTCCCCCAGCGATCTCCTAATGCCCGACATACACTTCCTCACCCGATGGTTCTTGTAGTCTATCTGGGGGCAGCCTAGATCTTTTAAGTGATTGTTTAACGCACTCAGATATTGTTTTATCGAACTGTAACACATACGCCGGGCCAGATAGGACATGTACATACAAACTTGATCAGACTGGCACGGATAGGGCGATATCATCCCCGCAAATGTCTCGCAAAATTCCAGGTAGGCTCTGACCTGGACCGAGCATGTTAGCTTGGTGGCGTCCGCGTAATGTGCGTCCTCGAACTCGCCACACTCCTTCCTCAGCCTCGATGGAATAGGTTGTGGCAGCAAAGAGCCTTAGCTGCATCTGCATCCCTCACTCGGGCTATTCTTCTGAACTCATCCAGCCTACTTAGGCTGTCGCATATTACATTATCCTTAGTGTTGATGTAGACTGACTGCACATCAAAATTATGATCGATCGAGCTCCAGAAAACTTTGCGTAACCAAGCCATTGTTGTCTTGTTTCTGCTTCTTCCCGAATTTAAGGCTGCCCTAACCTGGGTGTTGTCAGTGACGAAAATGACTGTCTTATTTTCCCAGAGGTGTCCCTATTTGCGTACGCCTGCAAGTATTGGCCACATCTCCAGCACATTGATGTTGTCCGTGTTACAACGGGTGTCTTTTGCTCCCTCAAAATGATGGCCTAGCCAGGTTTTCAAAACGTTTGCGCCCCCCGCATGGAATGCTCCTGCGAGCCAGTCACTGCCATGAGTAGCCCCAAAGCCGAATAAAGACGGGTCACTGTATACAGATATGCATGGTAGCTGTGTTTGAATGATTTTTGCTTTGCCGTTAAACTCAGCGGCAAAAGCCAGCCACCATTGCAAGTCTAGCCTGAATTCACCGTTTAGCCTCACTTTATGATCCCTGCTGCGCGCGGAAGCGATTAGGTCATACACCCTGCGCGAAAAGGTACGACCCCCGCAGATTACTTTACAACAGTGTGCTAGGACCCCCGCGAGGCTCTCTAGCTCGCGTTTTGTGGCCTTTCTGCGCCGCAGGAAGAGCCTTAGTTGTTCCTGTAATTTTGTTAGTTTATCAGGGGGAAGTTTTAGTTCCATTTTGACCGAGTCTACCTCAATTCCTAAGAAACGTGCTATCTGTTTTGGATACACTAGCTTTTTGAAGCTTACGTGGAAACCGATCCGGCGCAGGATCCCCACCAGCAGCAGCTGAGCTTCCCTGCATTCTATCTCAGTCTTAGCGACGACACAAAAATCGTCTAGGTAATTAACGCATTCTCGGTGCCCCTCACGTACCATGCACCTAGCTATAAAGTCGCTAATCTTCGAAAATACATAGGGGCTACTGCTAAGCCCCATACATAGGCGGTTGTCTCGCAAAAAGACCGTTTTTCCTGCAAATTCCCATGCTAGGCCCTGACGCTCTCTACAAACCGGGTGAATGTTTACCGCCCGATATGCATTACTAATATCTGCGGTGGCGCAATAATCCCCCTCCTGCAACATCTCAGTTACGGACGCGACCGAGTTATAGCTAAAGTTTGCGCGACAACCTTCCGTGTTCTCATTTACACACTTCCCCTCTGGGCTCGAACAGTCTACAATAGCACGGAAATCGTCGTCATCCTTTGGGACACTACCCAGAGCATGTATACATATACAGGGTTCGTCAACAATCGTCAATAGTTCTTCATCAATTTCACGCTGTAACCTGCCCGACATGGCCACACCTATGTCACCTTTCGTGATGGAACCATAATTGTGCTTACGATAAGAGCTGTCACATTCACTATCAATGACTCTAAAACCAAAACAAACCCCCCGCAGAATATAGTTCCAATCTGGATCCACATCCCCGCGGCAGAAACATTCAGCATATACACGACATGGTTTTATTTGCGCACGAACACCACCGATCATATAGGTACAATTACAACAACCATTAATGCAATCTTCAAAAACGTCTATGGCACGTTCGCACCGAGTATGCGCACCATCACAGTCGATGGCTAACAAAGTACATATCAACCCCGACCCGTCCTTAGTAGGGTCACGGCCCACCACGCGCAACCAGTCCTTGTTACTTTCCTTTAGTTGCGGGTGACTGACGCCAAGGCGCCCCGAGGCGTGACCACCCGGGCCACCGTCACTGGGGCGCGTTTCGCGCGCCCCCGCAGTTTTGCTTGCTCTGCATTGGCCAGCCTCCGTCCCGAGGTTCTTGGCATTTTCAAACTTGCCGGGTTCACCGTCATCACAGTGCTCCCCCCCCGCGTGGGGTTTGTGGGGCGATTCCCCACCATGGTCAGGCGAAGACTTTAGACGCTTGGTGTGTGTGCGGAGGCTTTTCCCCGCTCTAATCCCTGCCTCAGAAGTCGCCGTTGGACTGATGCCGCGACCGGCACCCCAACCGCTATCATCACACACTTCGGGCGAGGTGCGGGCCTTGTCTGTATTGGTAGCAACTTGACGTGGACCGCTCTCCCCTATGAGATCGCTCTCCACACTCTCCAACCGACGCCCGCAGCTCTCCAAAGGTTCAAGTCAATACTTTTTGTTTGGACAAGCATCCACTACGTGGTTTTTGCTTTTGCACGACAAACAATGATGGTCCCACTCGCACTTTTCCCGCACGCAGCCGTCTTTATTGTAATTATGGCCAAAGCACACCCCTTTCACCTTGTTCGCGCCGTTCCTTACAGTCTCAGTATGCGGTTTTCCCCCGCCGCTTCGGCTTTTGTTGGTTGTTGTTTTATGCGCGCGTGAATTATCCATATTGAAATGCAAAAGCGACAGACCGTTGTCTCCCATTTTGAACGCCCTAACTCCCTTCTCTTTTGCCTTTTCGCGCACTGCCGCATCATAGCCCCTGTAGGCTTCATCAGTGTAATTGTTTGTGGTAGAGTGCATCGTCATGTATGCTAGATGCCCCATGTAGCCCTTGAGTTCCTCAACATCCATATTCGCCTTCGTTGAACCCTTGATGCCCCACAACAAACCAGCGTACAACAACTCATTAAACGTTAGTCGTCTCACGTTCTTTTTTCCTTTGGTGTACCGAGCAAGGGAGAACTTACTTTTCTTTTTCTTCCTACGTCTCCTACGATCCCGGCTGCTCTCCCTGCCGTCGTCCGATTCTGATGAATCCGTGGATGACGAGGACGACGGTGACGAGTCATGCGGGCTGCTGTCCGAATCGCTACTCGTCACGTCCTTCCGTTTTCTCAGTTTTCCTTCCTTCTTCTTCATCTTTTTACTCTTTGACGACCTTGCTGCTGTCCGCGTTATGCGTTCCTCTGCCGCGATCTCCTTTTCCAATGCGGCCTTCAGCTCGGCTTTTCTGCGTGAAAGTACTCGTGCTTCCAGCACCCTCCTCAACTCTAATTCCTCCGCATCCGGCTCCACTTTGATCGGCGCATTTTTAACGACAGGTTTGCTCGCCTCACCCATGTCCGACAAGGATAGTTTCAGCATACTGTCTGCTGTACCCTCGTCCGTACTTTCCGCACCTAACTGATTTTCCTCTGCTACTTCCGCCTTCACCGTCCTACGGCCAGCTTTAGCCCTAACCACCTTGCATTTGCTTCCGCGGGGCGGGTCATGTTCGTCCCCACACGCCTGGCAAATATCCAGTCCCATAACTGTGCTATGTGGCGACCCACGGCGACCCGCGTATCACCCTCGTTAATAACGCGAGGGGAGCTTACACTACAGCACGTCTGCTCACAAGTCAAATTTGCGGCCGAAAGGATACCTGATAGCGACCGCGCCGCCCGAAGTCAACTCACCCGGGCCCCCGGCCCCCTGATTGGCTGGTGTCGAGTGGCCCAGGGCCAAGCCAGCCGGGTGAGTCAAGGTGGCACAGCGCGCACCAGCCATACCCTGGCAGGTGATACTAAGGCCCTGCAGCCTAAATAATATGGGCATAACTCGTTATACAATACAAAATAAATATAAATATATCAAATTAATTAAATATGAATGATTTTTTTAAAGATTTAATGAAGCGATAAAAGAAAGAACCAAAAGTAAATGTCCACCTTTTATAGTCGGTAAGATATATTTGCAATTCGGAATTTGTGGAAGTTTGTAAATGAATCGGTAATACCACTTTCAAATGTTGAGTGAATGCTTAATTTCCAGTGAATATATAAGAAGTTGGGCCCATTGACCCCCTCCCCCATCTCAGCCCCTCCCCTCAGCCCCTCCCCCATCTCAGCCCCTCCCCTCAGCCCCCCCCCCCACCTCTGGTCTGGGTCACCTGTCACAGGGCTGGTAATTAGCTTTCCACGTGCATAGAGGTGTTTTCTACAAATTCACCTGATAATCAGTTAAGATGAAATGTTTCTATTTTCCTCAGTAATGTCATCTCTTTTTCCCCCCTTCTTTTTCTTTCCTTTATTATTTTTATTTTAATTTTTTTTAGAGATGAATTAAGTTCAGATTACATCACAAACCGCGCCCAGATTCAGCATCTGTAAAGATAAGTTTTTTTCTGCAAGTTCTGAGACAGCATTTTTGTTGTTGAAGTTTGTTATTGATTTTATTTTGTTGATTAAAAATCGATTTATGTTCTTGAGACCCAGATATGAGTCATCTCTCCCACTCTTTTGTCATCCCTCTTCTCTCTCTGCTGCTTCCCTCTATCTATCCTCCTCCTCTCTCTCCTTCTCTCTCTCCTCCTCTCTGTCCTTCTCTCTCTCCTTCTCTCTCTCACTTTCTCCAACGAAAATATAATCTTAGGATCAAACAAAGTGATTTTTACCGGTCACGGACCTGTGAGTATTTTTATTTCATATGAACTCATTGGCCAGATATTAATCCATGAAGTGTATTATGCTGATATTATTACAACTGGTGTCTTCCTACAGCTGCCTAGTTCTGTCAGATTCCGCTATGCTTGGCGCTGCCTTCTCTGCTGATGCTCATCACACACAGTAGGGGGCGTATTTGATTGGCGCATAATTTCCGAATTGTGGTTGATTCAATGAGGGGAGCCGGGTAGCCACCACGACCCCAGCGGGAAAGACAAACATCACTGACCCAGAAACCTCCCCCCACCCTACCAGCCATTCGGATTCGCTTGGCCGTTGGACACAATACATGTTACCACACCCACCAGCCCTCTTTTTTAAGGACTCCCTTGTAGGGGTTGGCTCCTGCAGCTTCAGAGCAGCCAGTGATCAAGGAGGCTCCCCTCAACATTGATGCCATTGACTGACTCCCCCCATTGTACCTCATAACACTGCTAAATAAAATTAATCAGTCCTCCCACAATGTCTCCGGCTTCCCTTATTTGAATCAATCAACTCGGTTCACCGAACCACTTTTTGACGCATGCACAGAACCTACAACCTCGGATTGCATAAAAGAAGCTCGGGTGGGAAAAATTGGGGCTTAATCCAAAGGTTTAGTTTTTGTTAATAACTAATATAACTACAGTAAAAAAGGATCTAAAGTATGTTATGATTACATAATTTAGATATATGTCCATTTTAATGGTCTTTTACATTGAAAAAAAGAAAGTAGCTTTGCAGTACCTAGCCACCCCCAGCCAAGACATGGGTTACTGGGGTCGGGTCGTTTTGCACATGGCACGTGTATTTTTAGACTTGACTCGCGGTGTTCTATTTTAAATCCTAACATCTCGGCTGACCCAAGTCGCCCGGAGCATCATAATCGAATACTGCCTAGAGGGCGCTACTCACATCCTCAGGGACCTACCTTCCATAGCTTCCAGTCCTGATATCACCCTAGATGTTGCCAGGACATAAAACTCCAACAACCAAATAAATAGTTTTCATGTGCATGTTTTCTTTCCAGGGAATTGTTGTTTCCTGAATTCGCTTTTCATTTAAATACACCCATACACATGCACCCCCCCCCCCCAACAAAATGGGGGGGGGTGCATAATACTAAGACGGCTCACTCAGCCTGTACTGTGTAATCAAAATGATCAAACCCACCACTTGGTGCGCTGGCTGTTCTCTTGGTTAAACAGGTGCTATATTATATGTATAAATGTATATATGAATGTGAAAGATCTGTGATGATGGCGATGCTGATGATGATGCGTATTTGTTCATAGCAATTTCATATTGATGTGTATTCATACTTACCTATCTCATGTATAATATAATTGTATGTGTTTACATGTGAAACACCAATCAGCAGCCGGGCTGATCAAACCCACCACAAGGTGGCACTGCAAAATTTACATTACCATGGGAGATAGGGAGTGAGCCGTCTTAGTGTTATAGGGTCTTTGACCCCTCCTCCCCCGTCACACACAGAGGACAGTGTGTGGTGCACTGGTGAGCGACATAGGAGGGCCCTGCTGCTTGCAAACATGGTGAGGGTAACCATAATTACTAATTAGGACAGGGTGTGAGTGACCAAAGTTAGCACAGGTAGTTAGTGAAGAAGATAATGTAGGAAGTGGTATTTTATTTAATTACAATATTTGATAGGACCATTTTGGTGATGAATGATGGGGTTGGGATATACATGCATGCATACATGGATACATCCATACATACACATATATACATACATACATAGATGCATACATAGATACATACATATATACAGATAGTGATAAACCCTTTATAGTGTGTATTAATGTCTGTGCCATACTGATATGACCTTAGATGTTGCTAGGATGTAAAACAACAGCAAACAAACAACAATTAAGGTATGTATGTAGTGCCTTGCAATACCCCCGCCCTGCCTCCTGGGGGTTGGGGGTAGTTACCAGCATGCACCTCTCTGCCTCCTGCGTGGGGCTCCACCCCATTGGGTGTCAGGGGTGGCCATCACAAGTGTTCCCGGTGCTGTGACGTGGTGCCTTGACCCTCCACACACACACACACTCCTACCAGTGTGGGTGTTGAGTAGTTGTGGGCTTGCATGCTAAGATGTAAACACATAAAATACATACACATGTACATAAATATAGATGTGTATGTATGTATGTGTGTATGTATGTATTTAGGTATATGTGTATGTGTGCATGCACCCCACCCCAAAATTGTCCTAACAAATATTCTAATTAAATTAAATATCACTTCCTACATGTTTGTTCTTCAACCCCCTCATCTGTGCCAACTTCGGTCACCCACACCCTCTCTTAATTAGTAACCATGGTAGCCCCCTCCCACCTTGTATGCAAGCAGAGGGAGGGGACTGGAGGGAGGGGACGAGAGGGCTCAGCAGCGCACCCCACAATGTCCACTGTGTGCGCGTGTCTTGGGGGATGTGGGAGTGGCTATGGTGGGGGAAGGGGTGGGGTAGGGATTGGGGGGTGGGGAGAGAAGCATGCGCTCTGGTCCGGTGTTGCAGTTTCAGCGGCACATCAGTTTGCGAGGGACACATCCATTCAAATGCATTGTCAATGGCCGTGAGCAAATCTTCATACAGAAGAAGTGAAATATCTCTACAACCACACCACCTAGAAACAAATCCCTTGGTACACATATAGAAAACATGTGTACCAAAAAGATTATATTAAATTGATAAGGGTAGGGTTCTGGATTTCTATTAATTTTGAATAAAACTAATGTTTTGCACTGCGCATACCATCAAACTCAAGGCATTGTCAACGGTCGTGAGCAATGTTCATACAGAAAATACAGCAAAAGTGAAATATCTCTAAAACCACACCACCTAGAAACAAATCGCTTGGTACACATATAGAAAACATCTTTACCAAAAACATTATATTAAATTTATAAGGGTAGTGACTATGCTGTTCGATTTTGACGCATGCGCAGAAGCGATGTGTCTTTCGCAAACTGGTGTGCCACTGAAACTGCAACACCGGTCCGGGAGGGCTGACCGGCGGTTCAGTGACAGACACACAGCACACAGTGCTCACACACCCATTCTCGGCAATCCCTGTAGCAGCAGTTACTATATTTAAGGGGTATTTTGCTAGAGTACAATCACCAGATCATCTTGCTGATCACATAAAGATAAAACCAGCAGATGCTTTCTTTAATAATATAAATATTATTTGCCGGTTGAACAAAACTACCATGATATGAGATGCAATCGATAAAAATCCTTCTGTTTTAATGTAAATTCAATCCTTAATTACTCTTAAATGAAACACCAAATGTGGCTGATTATCATTTAATAGGTTCAGCATGTTCGTCTATTTATATTAGTATAAATATTTATTGCCAGTTAATACAGGTTTACTGGATATAGGCAGTAACATATTTTCCTATAGTAAAGACTACCAATTAACTATTTAATTACATGAACGGAACTAATTGTACCAACAGACTGTCATTTTAGGTGTTTCCCCAACCTGATAGAAGCTCAATGTCTTATGAGAGCAATGGATATTTGTGTATCATTCATAAGTTCATGGATATTTGTGTATCATTCATAAGTTCATGGATATTTGTGTATCATTCACAAGTTCATGGATATTTGTGTATCATTCATAAGTTCATGGATATTTGTGTATCATTCATAAGTTCATGGATATTTGTGTATCATTCATAAGTTCATGGATATTTGTGTATCATTCATAAGTTCATGGATATTTGTGTATCATTCATAAGTTCATGGATATTTGTGTATCATTCACAAGTTCATGGATATTTGTGTATCATTCATAAGTTCATGGATATTTGTGTATCATTCATAAGTTCATGGATATTTGTGTATCATTCATAAGTTCATGGGTATTTGTGTATCATTCATAAGTTCATGGATATTTGTGTATCATTCATAAGTTCATGGATATTTGTGTATCATTCATAAGTTCATGGATATTTGTGTATCATTCATAAGTTCATGGATATTTGTGTATCATTCATAAGTTCATGGATATTTGTGTATCATTCATAAGTTCATGGATATTTGTGTATCATTCATAAGTTCATGGATATTTGTGTATCATTCATAAGTTCATGGATATTTGTGTATCATTCATAAGTTCATGGATATTTGTGTATCATTCACAAGTTCATGGGTATTTGTGTATCATTCATAAGTTCATGGATATTTGTGTATCATTCATAAGTTCATGGGTATTTTAACTAAAGTTGCATAGTCCGATGGTTTTGAGTTTCTCTCATTTTCCTGAGATAAATATATTAAATTGATCTTTATAATCTACCTTACATTAGTTTAAAATGCCTTTTATCTTAAATAGCAAACTTTGGAGATATTTCAAGGGCAAACATGCTAAATTAATTTTGGAAAGCTTGCCAAAACTGTGCCGCAATAGGCTTCTGCAGTAACAGGTTCTATTAAATTGCCTCAGTATGCCTGTCTATGTATTGACAATTGTTTGATAAGTGCATTAGTATCTAAGTTAAATATGTCGAAGCAAATCTAGATAATTGTTTTGGTTTTGAAATTGTAATGTAATTATCAGACTATGCTGCTTTATTATCATTAGGAATCATATCTCAAAGGAGAAATTGTGTTATATATGAATTATATAACTTATTATGTGGATATAAGTAACGGTACCTACCAACAAGTTTGCACATCTTGTGATGACTTATTTCAGAGACCAGACGGGGTGGCCAAATGAGTCGAGCATCCATCTCCTGCTTTGGTAGATCGTGGGATTCGAACCCACAGGTTCGAACCCTGGTCGAGTCAAACCAATGACTTAATAATTTATACTTGTTGCTTCCTCGCCAGGCGCTCGGCATTATTAGGATAGGGCAAGCACTGCTTGGCTCAGTGTCAGGATAATGTGACAGAGCGGGATATCAGGTCATGATGCTGGCGGCCTTGTCTCCCAGTGGGGCAGCACTATAATTCACCATGAGTGTACACTGTCATAAATCAGTACCCATCCTGATATGACTTCAGATGCTGCCAGGACATAAAACTCTAACGACCAACCAATTTATTTCAGATACAAAACAACACCTGGGAGATACTGCTGAATCTGGTCAGTCTCTCCTGCCAAGAAGCGTAAACAGCGAAGAAAGAGGGCTCTCATGACGCTAATGAGACGACTTAGCGAGGACCTTTATTGAGCACACAGATGCATGGTAATTCTCCCATTCTTTACGTGACTAATATGGTGTGATTTAAACCTTAAACATAAACAAAGCTATAGTAAATTCCAAGCACACATTCAAGCATTTTAATCTATGCCATGCATTAAAAATAAAAAAGTGATTATGTCTGAATAAGAAATAACGTCTACTACTACTACATATGATTTCAGTGGAGGTCCACCTCAGGGCAAACAGATGTTTCCAGGACGTAAAACTCCAACAACCAACCAACTGTGCAAACAAAGGTGTCGTCCAGTCAGCTACTTTCTTCAAAAGACACATTATTTATGTGCTGTATAAGCAATTATATGAGTATAATTATCCGAAAACCGATTATCTATGAACTGTGTGTGTTCTCAGTTCATATGGACCTGACACTACACCAACTATCTGACACTCCTCCACTCATCGACTTGTCAGGCCTTCTGCCTCACGTGGTGGCGCCACCTGGCTTCTTCCTCCTCGCCTGTACCACTCGCTCCAAAAATAATCAAGGAGAACAGACAAGCGCATTGATATGAGAGAATACAATCTCTATTGCGGGAAAGGTTTTATGGCACAGACTAAGAAGAACCATTAAGTGGGGTTAGTCGGGGTGAAAGGAAAGGATGGTATAAACCAGAGTTAGATTACTTCTAATACACGATTTCCGCAATGCATGCACAGAGCGTAATCCAGACTGGACTTGTGGGTCACAGCATCTGGGAAGAGGCAATTGAGGCTCTGTTAACACTGGCTTCATATTGAGCAACTGACACAGTCTTTTCAGCACAAATGTGGATTTATAGAGAAAACATTCTTACCATTTTTTAATCATTTTTGATAATTATAGCTTATTGATTGAAAAGCTTGATTGTCAGTGTAAAAAAACACAGTGACACACTGTCAACCCACAACACTAATGTAGTTGCCTATCACCAGGTGTCATACTAATCGCGGAAATCGTGTATTAAGGATATAGAGGATATATATAGCCGCTCATACTAGATATAGCTCAGTGCGCCATCTAGTGCCTAGCATCGCCCCCAGAATTGTTGGGGTTTTTTGTTTGTTTGTTTGTTTGTTTAACGATCCCCCCAGCACAAAAAGTAGACATCGGCTATTGGAAGTTGCCCTCACAAGTAGGACTTAAGGTGGTTGATTCTTGGAGTTTTAGGTCCTGGCAACATCTAAGGTCATATCAGGACGGGTACCAACTTGTGACTTGTGTTTTAAGTTACATGTGTATGATCCAATCTAGAGAAGTGCATTGTTTATTCAAATTTGATCTCAACAGACTATGCAGCTTTGCTTTTGTGACTTCATAGTACTGCATCACCGGGAGACCAGGCCGCCGGCAGCATGACCCGATATCTCACTCAGTCACATTATCCAGACTCTGATAACCAGTCCTTGCATATCCTATTAATAAATAGCGAAATAAATAGCGAATGGTAGACAGGAAGTGTGAGCGCCGGGCTAGGAAGCGACAAGTATCAATTTTATAGGTCATTGGTTTGACTCGACCGGGAACTGCTATTATTTGGAATGTTTTATGCTATTATTTGGAATGTTTTCATCTTCGCTTTCCACGTCACAAAGGTCGCATCCAGTTTTTTAGAACGACCCGTAGCGACTTTATAAGATTACTGATGAAGGTCCATTAAATTTGTGACATGACCTTAGATGTTACCAGGATGTAAAACTCCAACAAGCAACCATTAAATTTGTGAACTAGGGTAGAACCTGCTCTATATTCAGATTCCAAAAGAATATGTGATCTGATATGTAATAGCATTAACTTTCAGCTTGATTATCCTGTTTCTTGATTGATTTCCAATATACCCTGAATAGAATCCTCTTTATGGAGCTTTGTACAGAGAAAATAAAGATAATCAAATAATAAAAGAAATAAAGACAATCAATTAATAAAAGAAGATAATCAAGTAACAAATAAATAGATAGTCAAATTTTTTTTTTTTTAAAGATAATTAGTTAATAAAAAGAAAATAAGGATAATCAAATAATAAAAAGAAAATAAAGATAATCCTATAATAACATATATAAAGATAGTCAATCAATAACATAAATAAAGATAGTCAATTAATAAAGGGAAAGGGAAATAATCAATTAATAAAAGAAAAGAAAATAATCAATTAATTAAATAAATAAAGATAATCATTTATAAAAGAAATAAAGATATTCATTTAATAAAAAGAAATAAAGATAATCAATTAATAAAAGAGATAAAGACAATCAATTAATAATGGATATAAAGATAATCAATTAATAACTGAAATAAAGATAATCAATTAATAAAAGAGCTCAAATAATTGTGAGTAGATTTGTGTTCTGGATCAATTTTCCTAAGTCTACTCTTATTGGAAAATATATTTAGCAATAAATTCTTTTTTTGCATTAGCCAAAATAATTTCGCTGTTTACTTTTGGAAACCTATGTTCTATCTGTAAGTCAGTCTTGAATGGAATGAATGCTACTAAAAGAGATTTTGATATTATTGGAATTAAGAGAAATCAGAGCCAATTCATCCTAGATGAAGTACGGCGTAAATTTCATGTCACATAAAGTAAAATTAGATGTGCCTTCTCTCAGAGATGTCATTAGTCACAGTGACTGATTTAGGGATCATATTCATGGTATTTTTCTGATGGCCTCCTCTTTGACCCAATGCCCTGATATCACAGGTGAATATATCTATGACCTCTTTGCGGAATGTTGGCCCACTTAGGCAGTATATATAGCCATTAATGCCGTGATTGCATAATTTCAACACACTGAGCGATCTATAGAGTTGATAACCTTCGTCGGTGTAGTCATCAGACCATTGGGCGCTGGCAAGCAGGACATGCACAGGCAGGGTCAAAATGATGAATGCTGTGCTGTTTAGAAAGACCATCAACATCATCCGCACCATTTTGTTATCAGTGTTGGTAGATGAGCTGCCTGACGTCATACGGAACTTGAAACTGACTAAGGTTTTGAACATGAGAACAATGTTACAGATTATGATGATTACGGATGGTAGAAAGCTGTAAGAGACCAACTCAACAAGATCGTAAATCACCCTCCATGATATGTTAGGAACAATGCACACCTTCACCCCAGAATGCGGCACAAGTGCCAGCATATTAACTTTTTGTGCAAACAAGACACATACGACTACCGTGATCGCAATCACAATAAACCAGGATTTCTTTACTGAAAACCATATCTTGGTGCTCAGTGGGAGAGAGATGGCCAGAGTTCTTTCCACTGAAACGGCACACAGCAGCCATGAGCCAGTTGTCGAGAAGATGTTGTTTGCATAGGTGGTGACTTGGCAGGATAGGCTAGTTTTGTTGACCAACACTAACCCAACAGTGAGCTGCAGGAAATTCCAGACTACTGAGTTGAGGAAGAGAGCCAAGGTGTCACAGATGGCCAACACGAAGAGGTACACGCTGAAGCTCATCGAGCGAAATGTCTTCCGCATCGTGACGATCATTGTGATGATGTTACCCGGCGTACCCATCACCAACACGATACCAATGAAGATCCGTTGTGTTGTAGATAGGTAAAAAAGGTCTACTACACGTGACCCTGTGGACATTTCACGCCTTTCTGTGAAATTACTCTGCAACAATATGAGCAATGCCAATTAGTATTGTCTTAAATCGGGTGATGACGTCCTTAATGAAGAATGTGACTTAAAAATCGCTATGTTGAGTATGGATACATATATTAAAGGGATCGGGTATAGGCCGTTGAGACTGGAAGTGTACTCCGACAAATACTTTCCAAGCGCACACCATTTCAGTTTGTGTAACTGAATTTCTGGATGGAGAGTGCTGAGGTCAGTGTCCATGATGGCTAGTGTGCAAGTGCAACCTAGAGGGGTTTCCCAGAGTTCCGCAGTCTGTGGGGAACCCCTCGAGGTCATGTGATGAGTGAATCCCACATGTGATGTCATTTATGCATTATAAACCTTTGCCGTCTCCCTCCACATATTCAATTGCTTGAAATAAAACACAAGGCAGAGGTGTGTTTGGAGAGCATTTGTCGGAGTACAGCTCCAATCCCAATGACGTATACCCGAATACATTTTTTGTAAACTCAGTTTTATTTTCGAATTCTGCCAATTTTGAAAATACATATTGGAATATCCACGTATGCCCATATTTGGAACAACAACAAAAAGTGATATGTGAATAGAGCTACTTCAAATATGACTTCACAGCCTGCTTGTTTTGATGCAGAAAACACTAAATGAGTAAATATTCAGGTGCAATTATGTTCTTAATTGTGAGACACTTACTTCCATGATGTCTGTGACAGAAATATTCATGTCGAGTTTGTCTGAAGGGAAGAGGAAAATGTGTTAAGTGAGTTTTAAATTAATCTTCTAAATTTAATTCATAGAATACTTTATATGAATGCCGACATTTTCAGAACATTTCTGAAATAAGGGTATTATGTTGACCTTCACAAACTATTGAGCCACAAACATGCAGTAAGGTCACCGCGTGACTTCCCCAAGGGCTGATCTTTCAGTCGACCAACCAGTTTTACATTAAATTAAAGTTCATATTTATGCAAAATACATTGTTACAACAAATCTGCAATTGAAATCTTTACCAAGAATCAGATATGTCCCTGTACGTATACATATATGCAAGCATTTCACATGCATATATATATATATATGGCCATAGGAAAAGAAAACCTTTACTCCCCTCATTCGTGAATAGAAAAAGAAAATCACGAAAGACTGAAGTGACATATAGATAAAGAAATATGTACTAAAAATAGATCAAGGATTAACAGTAAAAAAGTCATAAAACATCACAAACCAATGGGAGACACCATACTAAACAACTACTGATCATGTGAGCGCCAGGCAAGATGTTCAGTTCAAATAATGGGAGGTGTCTCTAAAGCAAAATGAGCTGAAAACAACAACAAAGAAAACTAACTTTCAACGGTGGGATAAAAATAAAAAAGAACTAGCGTAGTATATCTAGATTAAAGCACTAATTGCAGGGGTACAAAGTATTACAAATGTTCACTACAAACAAGTTTACAGAAATTATTGATAAAAGAAATCAATCCATATGGATTATGACTACTACTGCACAGCGGCGAAAACAAGTGCATGCACTTAAACATTATAAGCCGAATAAACAAAGGATCATGAATTTAACAAAAAATTAATTGAACAGGGAAGCCCTTACCTATAGCTGGTGAGTTGAACGCACTGCAAGCGTTGTGTTGTAGTCTTCACGAAGTGGTGTCCAACAAAGTTGTGAATCATAAATGGTTGGGCAGGAAACAGTAAGTTTCCAGCACCTACACTTCCAGCTCAAGGTCAGTTGGTTGTTGGCGTTTAACGTCCTGGCAACATCTGAGGTCATATCAGGACGGGTACTGACTTGTGACAGTACGCACTCATGATGACTTTATAGTGTTGTCCCACTGGGAGCTCAGGCCGCTGGCACCATGACCCAATATCCCACTCATTCACATTATCCTGACACTGAACTAACCAGTCCTTGCCCTATCCTATTAATGCAGAGCCCCAGGCTAGGGAGTGACGAGTATCAATTTTATAAGTCATCGGTTTGATTCGACCGGGAACTGAACTCCCAATCTCCCGCACGTTCTACAGATTCGGCTACTGTGCCCGGTCTAGCTAAATGTACATACTCAGCCCCACCCTGTCTCCAGATCCACCGGATCTTAGATCATATGTGCCTTCTGGTTAAGGCAGTGGCTTTACACAGACAGAGTCACATTCCAAATCACACGCCTGTTTCATGACACACACATTCCCTTGGGCGATAATAGGAGGAACATTAACACCTGCACTATTTTCAAAGAGATGTGAAGCTACTTTGATATTAATATCCTCCTCTGAATATTCCCGGGCGCTTTACAGTTAGTGAGCTATTTTTTCTTTTTCTACAACTAATGTTGTGGGGGTACATTAGTTGATTCAAGCTGCATAGTTCAATGAAGTATCAAATTTTCAAAATGAAATCTAGATTTGATTCTACATTTTTTTTTTTTTTAATTGACGAGGTATTTACTCTGCCCATAACGTATAAGCTCCTGTCAGGGTGCTTGTTTTCAACACTGGACAGCTGTGGTGCTGTCTTGATCTGTTCCTTTGCCCAGGAGTAGTTTACCTGTGTCTGCTCGGGTCAGCCTTCTGCAATTTTGGTTGTTAGTAATAGTTTTGTTTGTTTGTTTTTGTTTTACGTCCTAGCAACATCTAAGGTCATATCAGGACGGGTACTGACTTGTGACAGTGCGCACTCATAGCGACTTTATAGTGCTGCCCCACTGGGAGACCAGACCGCCAGCATGAACTGATATCCCACTCAGTCACATTATCCTGATACTGAGCCAACCAGTCATATCTAAAGCCCCTGTCACACCTCGCCAGATTAAGGAAACGGAAAGAAACCGAACAAAGTCCGTTGATATCCGGCAAAGTCCGGTTTGTGTCCGTTTCATATCCGTTGCATATCCATTGATATCCATTGGTATCCGGCCCGATCCATTACAAGTTTTGAGCATGCACAAAGCTTGGAAGGGATACTGCCAGATTGACGTCTACGGTTCTTGTCCGGTTTGAGTTTGTTTCGTCCATTTGCTATCTGTTCATGTCTGTTTCATGTCCGTTTCATGACTGTTTCATGTCCGTTTCATGTCCGTTTCATGTCCGTTTCATGTCCATTTCATGTCTGTTCGTCCGGCTGCCTTTGACACGATATTGCAACATTTTGACACACTTTAATACATTTTGACACTTATCACGCCCGAACACCACCGGACTAGACAATTCTGTCTGTTATTCAATTTGGCGAGGTGTGACAGGGGCTTAACTTAGATATTGGTGCACTTATTAAACATTTGTTTCTGCATAGAAGGGAATACTGAGTCAATTAGACAGAACCTGTTACTGGAGAAGTCGATGATGTCAGAGTTCTGGTGTGCTTTCCAAACCTAAGTTGACATGTTTGTACTTTAAATATCTAAAAGATTACCATTTAAAATAAAAGTTACTTCAAACTAAAGTAAAAATAGATAATAGTGACCATTCTAATAATATATAGTAGTCTGCACTGACCTCTGAGGCAAGTAACCACATAGACAGGTAGGCATGGGTAGTGTGGTGATATCAGGGAGCCTAGGTGGTGTAATGGTTAGTGCACTGGCCCGGAATGCATATAGATGTGGGTTCAAGTCCCACTCGAGGCACAATATTTCACATTTTCATCACCCCCATGACACTGGTGCTGTGACAAGGATCCTGTACAAGCTATGCGCTGTATGGTTGTTGAACTACCCTGTGTATGTACTGTTAGTGCATTGCTGTAGTAGGTCATTGTAAGCAGTAAAGACTTACAATTCCGGGGGACAAGTGAGTGGTCTGCATGACCTCTGAGGCAGAGCGCATAGACAGGTAGGCATGGGTAGTGTGGTGATATCAGGGAGCCTAGGTGGTGTAATGGTTAGCACACTGGCCCGGAATGCATAGAGATGCGGGTTCGAGTCCCGCTCTAGGCGCAATATTTCCCATTTTCATCACCCCCATGACAATATTTATCTCAGAAAAATTACAGAAACTCTAAAACCATCGGACTATGCAACTTAAAGTATGGGAATTCTCAATTGTGAAAAGAAATATTGTGTAAATACCTAAATAGGCCTACGTGTAAGACGTACAGTGGAAGACCGGTGATACCTCACTGACAAAAGATATTATATGAATAAAAATTCATTTATAAATATTTTTTTAATGTAATTGTTCTTCCTCATTCCATTGCTCCTTACCCTATCCTAGTAATGCCAATTTCCAGGCTAGGTGGCGACCTAGGTACTTCCACTTGATTTGATATTTCAGCATATCATTAACTGATAATATAAGCTTCGATTTCAGTTTTGGCGTTGCTGGCAAGGCACATAGGACTTTGGTTGGTTGTTGGAGTTTTATGTCCTCGCAAAATCTAAGGTCATATCAGGATGGGTACCGACTTGTGACAGTGCACACTCATGGTTAAACAAACAAATAAACAAAAGGTGACTTTATAGTGCTGCCCCACTCAGAGATCATGACCTGATATCCCACTCAATCACATGGTCCTGACACTGGGCCAGCCAGTCCTTTCCCTATCCTAATAATGCCGAGCCACTGTCTAGGAAGCGACAAGTATCAATTTTCAAGTCATTGGTTTGACTCGACCAGGGTTTGAATATAATCATTGATTAAATCTTCAAGAAAAAAAAAATTCAATCTTATATTTATATAATGGCCCATGGGTGGATATTAATTGTGGGAGTCCGGCTGGATGCCTGGCCATGTGATATCAATAGTTGTACTTATATAAAGGTGGTTAATTGTAGTTTGTTGCTCTAGGTAGTGGAAACATTCAAGGAGGGGTGGGTGGGTGGGTAAAGAAGGATGAGCGGCCAGATTGGCTGGCCAGAGGAGAGTGAATGTGCAGGCTCAGGTCCAGGAGTATAGGGGTAGAGTGGTCATATAGGAATCCGCCAGGTGGCGCAGGGGCAGTGTTGATCGTTGCCAGGGCAACGGGACGCCATTGAAGCGCTAGATGTTATGAGTGGTGTCTGCTGTCATACTCATAGTTAATTTTTCCCATGGTTGGTTGGTTGTTGGAGTTTTATGTCCTGGAAACATCTACGGTTATATCAGGGCGGGTACCGACTTGTGACAGTGTGCACTCATGGCGACTTTATAGTGCTGCCCGACTGGGAGACCAGGCCACCAGCACCATGACCTGATATCCCACTCAGTCACATTTCCCTGATACTGAACCAACCAGTCCCTGCCCTATCCTAATAATGCCGAGCACCAGGATAGGAAGCGACAAGTATCAAGTTTTAGGTCATCAGTTTGGCTCGACCAAAATGGGAGACGGACACTCAACTCACTAGGCCATCCTGGTCGGCATGTTATATCAAACATTGCATATCACAGATAAGTAAACGGAGCTAGCTCAGTGGTCCTTCTGTGATCTCACACACAGGTAAAATTGCTTCTAGGAACAATCACCTGAGCTTCCTGGTAGTCAGACAACAGGGACGTAATCGATTACGCCCCAGGTGAAGCCTGAGGTTGGCTACAGCACAGCCAGATAGGAGGAGGCTTACTGAGAGAAGCAAAGTGTCTTGATTGATTTGAAATGAAAAGATTGCTGCTCATTTCTGGAAACTAATAGTTGCTCATTGCTCCCGGGCACATAAGACGAGAAGGCTGATGTTGGGACAAACATGACGCTTTTTTCGGGCGGTTCTCCCCCGCGGCAAGTACCACTTCGCTCTCGTGATTGCATGTACTGGCCTCCTCGGCAGAAGGTCATGTGATATGATAACGGATGGGTATGTGATGGGGATGCAACATGTGAAGATTATGCAATTGATGATGAGATAATGGACAATAAGATATGACAATCGACATAATTTTACAATAGAATATTACACAGACATTGTTATACATGAAGCAGGGTAATAGAAGAATATGATTTTACTTTCAAACGTGATGATTTACTAAAGGCCCTGTCACATTGCGGCGTATGGCGGGAGCGTATTGAAAACCTATAGTTGTGGTGCGCGGGGGTGCTCCGCCCACTGTGGGTCCGCCATGGCCAGGGACCGGCGCTGCCACAGACATGGTGACTCCGACACGCGCCAACCCCGAAGTGAACTTGTCTGAGTCGGCCAGCCCGGAGGGACTCTTAAACTTGTCAGGGTTATCCAGGATATCGGGCATGTTAGGGTCCAATTTGGACTTATTCGCCTCAGCCTCACAGTTGCCAGCTGATGCCAACGGGAAGGGTTTTGTTTGTTTGTTTTGTTTGTTTGTTGTTGGTTTACCTCCTAGCAACATCTAAGGTCATATCAGGACAGGTACCGACTTGTGACAGTGCGCACTCATGGCGACTTTATAGTGCTGTCCCACTGGGAAACCAGGCCGCCGGCACCATGACCTGATATCCAACTCAGTCACATTATCCTGACAGTGAGCACACCAGTCCTTGCCCTATCCTAATGATGCCGAGTGCCTGGCTAGGAAGCGACAAGTATCAATTTTAAAGTCATTGGTTTGACTCGACCGGGACTCGAACCCACGACCCCACGATCTACCAGCACGGGAGACGGACGCTCCAACCCACTCGGCCACCCCGTCTGGTCTTCCAACGGGAAGGGAGAGAAGTGATTGTATGTGTATATATGTATATATGCAGTCTTATTTATCTTTGTATGTATATATGTATATATATTGTTTGTACATTTATATGTCAAGATGTTTCAATAAATATACTGTCACTTTTAATTTTTGTGTCCCTGTTCAGTAAAGGCATGCCATCATTTAATTGTTATATATTAAAGTATAATTAACATTAAAATTAAAATTAAAACATAAATAAAAACTTTAAATTTATAATATTTATAATAATGTTTCTCCTTCCCCTTTACTCCTTCCCCTTTCTCCCTTTCCTCCTTCTCTCTATCTCTCTTCCTCCCTCCCTCTTCCTCCCTCTCTCTTCCTCTCTCTATCTCTCTTCCTCCCTCTCTCTCTGTCTCTCTCCCTCCCTCCCTCTATCACCTCCCTCCATCTCCTCCCTCCCTCCCTCCATCTCCTCCCTCCCTCTATCCCCTCCCTCCCTCCATCCCTCCATCCCTCCCTCTATCTCCTCCCTCCTCCTCCCTCCCTCTATCTCTCTTCCTCCCTCTCTCTATCTCTCTTCCTCCCTCTCCCTCCCTCCATCTCTTCTCTCCCTCCATCCATCCATCTCTTCTCCCCCTCCCTCCCTCCCTCCCTCTAACTCGTCTCCCCCTTTCTGTCTCTATGTCACTCTATTTTTCCCTGTGTTCTTAGTATGTATGTAAAAGATTAATTCATGTAAAAAGAGAGGAGATTCATTACAATTACATTAACTAGATGACTTTAAATTAGGGAGCGAAAGAACGTAATAGACATGTAAAATTGTGTTTTCATATCTATGAAATGATATCGTTTATTTTATACTAGACATATAAACATATTAGCATCTCATATAACAGGAGACATGTCACAACATCACAGACATGTTTGCAAAAACAGTAGACAGACACAGCGCATACAGACTGATAAAATGTTTTGTCAGATCATCCTGTCTTGCCATGACAGTGCTCCGGCAGGTGAGACGACCCAGTCTTTAATTAGATTGCGCTGTTCCTTTCCTAGCTTGGACGCGGTGTTGGGGTTAACAGGTACAACGTTAATGTCAGGAAGGTTGTGGCCCTCTCGCCAACCTCCAGGCACAAAGTTGTTGTTGGCTGTCTCGGGACGATCCAGCTGCATGTTCTGTAGCGCTGGGTAGTGTGTCCTCATGAGGTTGTGCAGAAAAATGCATGCCTTGACGATGATCTTCACGTTGGAGGGGTGGTGCTGCATAGTCGTCAGCAGCACTTGGAAGCGGTTGGCTAGAATGTCAAAGGCATTCTCCACCACTCTCCTAGCTCGGGAAAGCCGGTAGTTGAAGAGTCGCTCGTCATTGGTCAAGCCCCTCTTGCCATACGGCTTCATCATGGTCGGCTGCAGGGCAAAGGCGTCGTCACCGATCAGAAAATACGGCACATCCTTCTGGCCGTCGACGAGCGGTTCAGGGTTCGGAAAGCCGATGGTGCCACCTTCTGTACCCACCTTCAGCTCAGAGGCGTTGTAAATCTGGGCATTGAACGCGGAGCCCATACCGCCAAATCTGCCCAGATAAATTTGTAATCCGCATCTACAAGCGCCAACAGGACCTTGGAGAAAAAGCCCTTGTAGTTTTAGTAGAGCGACCCACTTTTGGAGGGCACCGGCAGGAGATGTGCTTCCCATCCAGAGCGCCACAGGTATGGGGGAAGTGCCACCTCTCTGAAAAGAGGTCCGCGACGGCACGCCACCCTTCTGGAGTCGTCGGACACGTCATGACCTCGGCCATGTACTCGTCGACGATGGCCTTACAGACTTCACGCACTATCAGCGACTGTGTGTTGTGGGGCACCCTCCACCCGAACTTCATGGAGGAGTATTTTGTGCCAGATGCCAGGTGCCGCAGAGTAAGTACTATTTTCAGTGCCGGGTCGAGCGGCACCCTGAATGTGGTCCGTTTTTTTGCGATCCTGGGTCCCACTCGCGCCACAATCTTGTCAAACAACTGGGAAGGCAGCCGCATGAAGTTCACAAACGACGCGTGTCCTCGCTGCGGAGCTCAACCATCAGCTTGTCGAACAAGCCAAACTGTGGCCGCCTCCCAATCCAGGGTCTGAGCCACACTGATCGTCGCCGCCGCTGCCTCCTCCTTCATCTCTCGATACTGGACGCCAGAAGAACCATGAGGAATAGAGTAAGCTCATGGTGATAAAGGGCAACTCTGTAGAAAAGCTGGAACTGTACTTGCAGTGCCTGGGCATCCATCCTGTATGAGTAGCAGAGCAGGAATGACCGAAGGAATGGCGTGGGTCGCCTTTATATACCGAGCGGGTCGGGCATACGCCGCCATACGCTTTTCATACACTACCAATACGCTCTCATCCACAACGCGTATGTTATGCATACGCTGCATACGCCCGAGATACGCCAGTGATACGCTCATGACGAAAGCTGAGCGTACGAGTAGGGTATGAGGGCATACCCCTAGCGTACCCCCAGCATACGAGGAGTGTATGCCGGCGTATGCTAACCCTATGTGTCGCGTAAGAACCATATGACCCCGTAGGTCGAGATTATTTTAGCATGCACACAAAAATGGGGACGGACGGATTTATGAAAGCGTATGGCGGCGTATGCCTCATAAGCAGGCATCTGGCGGCAGCTGGCGGCGTATGAATAGCGTATGCGTAGCATATGAGTAGCGTATACGGCGTATGTCGACGTATATGACGTAACGCGCCTACGCCGCCATACGCTCCCGCAAAAAACCCTAATGTGACAGCCCCTTTACTGTTCGTCGTTCAGTTGCTCGGGTGTCAATTGTGTGGTGATTTCGTTGACTGGTATATTTTAATTTTATTATTTTATTTTATTTTTTGGGGTTTATTTATTTTTGTGTTTGATTGGCTCGGCCAATCACTCAGCCAAGCCATACGTGTTTTTGTGAGGTTTTGTGGTGTGTACAAGTGTGTGGTTTGCCTTATTAGAGTCTCTCGTGCTTATATATATTTTGTGGGCATTCGAGGCCCATCCCCCGAACCGTTGTACCTCCAACTCAGAGCTGCCGGATGCGAAGGCCACGGTTGCTGCGCCTTCCTTATCGCATGCAGTGTGTAGGGTGATGTGACTCCAATGGCGAGCTGTGCAGAATCGCGTATCCTGTGATGGGGCCAGCCACCTATCCCGTGACTGGTGGCTAGCCTGAATGTTCTTGGCCCATTTTTGGTGTATTAGGAGCGTCCCACCCCAGATTTGTACATCCGCGTGGGTGGTGTGGCGGGTGGGTTCAAAGGTGGCAGCTGATCTCGGGGCCACCTCCGACTGCCGCGCCCCCATGAAAAACATTATTATGATGGCGGTGGCGACCACCCGCCCCTGTGGCATGGCTTGTAGGTGGTTCACGACTGCCTTCATCACTGGTATTGGCACCTCAGGCGCCGGTGATGGTGTGTGGGACTTGGAGCACCTTAGAGCATCGAGGGCCAGTCGCACCGTTATGTGGTCCATTGGTGCTGCCGGGGCCTCCATTATGCGGAGGATGAGGCGGGGGTGGGAAGCGGAGTTGGCGACGGAGGATGGGCACATCAAGGCCGCCCGCTCCTCTAGCCAGCACCGTATCTCGAGTGGTGTGGGCCGGAGGGGTTCCACCCCGAACCTCCTGCAGTGTGTCTCGTATGCATGGACTGTCGTGTGGTAGTTGGCCCATGTGCCGGGGGCCTGTGCTGCCTCCTGCCGTTCCTCCGCCGCTGTGTTGAGGGTCTGGTACTCTGGGTCTGCGGGGTAAAAGAGGGTCAAGCCGTCGGTATGCATTGGTGCAAGGCTGGACTGGTTTGATGCTTCATTCTACACAAATGCTTATGGTCTTGTCTCTGTATGCTTTACTTATGTGAGCCCTGGTTAGTGCATCGGCCAGTTCATTGTCTACCCAGGGTATATGCCTCTATGTTATGCGAATGCTGTGCACTGCCTGGAACATCCAGGCTACCCGGGCTACTGGAGGAGTCTGGGGTCATGACCCCATCCGGTGGTGAGCACCTGTACGGCGGCTGTGTTGTCACAATTGGCCCATAATTTCCAAATTGTGGTTGATCCGACGGGAAGCCCGAGACGGTCACGTCCCCAAGCACTGCACGCTCCCTCTTCCCACTCCCCCCCTCTGACCTGCATTCGGGCTACTGGTTCCCTCCCTTATGGATTTACCATCAGCAACTCCCGTCTCCACCCACGAATCACCCATGTCAAACAGCATCAAACGGTTTAAAAAGGCCCCCACGTCACGTAACAATATGCAGCGAACTCGCAGAGCCGCAGCAACCAGAGGCCGCTCCGCGAAGCGCGCCACACGGAAGGCAACAATATCCCCGACCTCCGACGCGAGCGACTCCATCCACTCGCAAGATGGCGGCGCGTCCCCGCAGCCGCCCACGCCACCGCTCCGGCCCTCGCCTCCTGCCCGGCAGTCGACACGCGCGAGGAAGCCAACGGCTAAAGCAAAGCAAGCCGACGGATTACTATGTATGCAAGCCTCCATCGACGCCATTGAGAAGCGCTGGAGCACGCTGGAGCGACATGCGGCCGACCAGAGGAGCGAGGCGGCCGAGCATTGCGCCGAGATGGCGGCCCAAAGTAAGGTGCTCGCGGAAGCCGGCGGCCCCGGCAACGCCCCGCAACCGCCTGAGCCGGCCCCCCCGGCCGGCCCTGGTTCACCATCACCGCAGCCGGGCCAGATCCTTCTCCCCGGCCTCCCGGTCGCCAGCACCGGTAAGGAGCCGGTACGGGTCACACCCCGGGCGCACCCCCGACGCGAGCTTCAGCACCTGGTCGTCTCCCTCACCCAGCCCGCCCCGGCACAGTCCCAGGCGACCCGAGGCCGCGCACACCCCCGGCCGACCAGCCTCCAGCCACTGACAACACGATGGCGACTACGGTGCCGCGCACGCCCCCGACGGCGCGCCGCTTTCCGCTGACAACACGACGGCGACTACGAGAGGGGCGCCCGTTCCACAGCCGAGGAGGCGGTCCGCCTCATCGTAGCAGCAGCAGACGGGAAGGGACACACCCGAAAAAAAGGTATACCCAACAAATATCTTTTTCCCTATGATTTGGTCCAGCACGGGGGCGAGGGGAAGGCAGTGAAAAAGGGTGAGGCGACGAGAGAGGAGTACACACTCAGCCTGAAGTGCCTGGAGCACCAGCGCGGCTTCCCCGAGAGCGGACTGCTCGCCCTGTCTAACCATCAGGAGATGGTTGCTCAGGACAACTGCTCGCTGGCGTGGGCAGTCGTCCGCCGCTACTCGGAGGAAATTTTCACACGGATAGCCGACGGTAGGCTCCCGAAAGGCTGGGCGGACGAGGCGGCGATCAACGCTGTCCGCATTGAGGTGATCGCGATGGCGGGCCATGCCCCCGCCACCACCGCCACCTCGGCCGATCAACAACAACCCGGGCAGCAGCAGAAGACGGGAGCTGACCCCCGCGCCCGGGCGGCGATCGGCGCACCGTGCCCCGCATGGAACAAGGACCCCGGCTCCTACGATAAGGCGTCGAAGGGCGGGTCACACGGCTCGGGGACGCAAAAGGTGGCGCACATATGTGGCTACTGGGCAAACGTCCGAAAAATAGTCACCAACCACACCGAGGCGAGTTGTTTCTCTAAGAAGTCCCGCGACCGCCCCGGCAGGAACTCTCAACGGGATTTTTAGCGCGCCGGCGGGAGGACACGCCACCCGCCGTGCCTCGCGCGATCCCGCCCCGACCCACGGAACGCCCACCGACAGCTTGCAGGGAAGCCAGCCGCATGCGCCACGAGGTGCCACCAGCTCCTGAGGCCGCCCCGGGCCCCAGATGGCTTCAGCCCCGGTGCCCCCGGGATTCCCCCCCATGACGTCACGCTATGCGACCAAGGCCGCCGCATGGAGGGCAACCCCGGTAAGGCTGGTACTGCGTCATTACACACAGCCCCCAGCCCCTGCGGGGACCCCCCCTGTGACGTCACGCCGCACACGCGGCAGTGGCGCCGCCTGGAGGAAAACGCCGGCACCGCCGGCCCGGGCGGGGAAGCCCCCAGTGACGTCACGCCACTCAGACCCCGCCGGCGCCACCTGGAGGATCCCGCCCCAGTTACCCACGTAAACATTGGCCGGCCTGGAGACACGCCCTCCTACGACAGCTTCGCCCGCCGGGTCGGCGCCCCCGGTAACACATCCACACCGTCGGCCCCGGACCCCACCCCCACCTGCGCGCTGTGTGACGTGACCGCCCGCGCCCCCACACACGGAGCCGGGGCCGACGAGCCGGTCGAGCAGGTCGTTGACCCGCTTCTCCAGAGCACCCTCGCCGCGGCGCCTACCTGCGGCCCCACGCCGGCCGAGTACAGGGCCACGCTCGACACCTTCTGGCCGGTCCTCTTGGGCGAGGGCTGGGCCGCATACCCCGAGTACACCCGGGCTTACGCGGCCGCCCGGTCCTCGGCCCTCCCAAACTATTTGGAAGCCCGAGTCCCGGTCCCTTCAGACTTGATCATCACTGAATGGCGCCGGGTGCTCCGCGGCTACGACGACCCCCTGCTCCTCGACCACCTCGAGTTCGGGTTCCCGGCCAACTACACCGCGCCGGGCCCCCCCATGCCAACTTACAAGAACCATCGCGAGGACCCCGAGTTCGGCCACCACGTCTCCAGATACGCCGAGGAGGAGTTGCGTCGCCCACCTGCACCACCTCCTTCCCTCCCCAGCCTCAGTCGCCAACGTGTTCTCGGGCGCACGCACCCGGGTCCGGGAGGCGGGGGGCGACGCGGCCCCATTCGATGCCCCCTTTGCGGCCCATGTCCGGCGAGGCGGCGAGAGACTCTTCGCCACCCCAGTTCGACGCGCCCCCGGCGTCACCCCCGAGATGCTGCCCGTCATCCATGCCTACATGCGCACCCTCGGGCACCTCGGCGTCGCCCCTTGGGCGGCCACAGTGATGGGGTTCTTCAGCTTCCTAAGACAGTCAAACTTGCTGTCCCCCTCACACGCCCCCTGGGGCGGCCCTCACACGCTCCGCCGAGACGACGTTCGACCCGTCCTCGGCGGCCTCCGCCTGCGCGTCGCCTCCTCCAAGACCATCCGCTCAGTTGCGCAGGCGGTCTCAATCTTCGTCCCGGCTATACCCGGCTCACCCATCTGCCCCCTCCGTGCCTGGAGGCGCGCCCTCGACCTGACGCCCGCCCCCGCCGACGCCCCGGCCTTCCTGGCACGCGCGGGCGTCCCCCTCACTCCTCGCAACATGACCCCCCCTCATCCGCGCCACCCTGCGCGGAGCCGGCGTCCCCGGAGCTAACGCCTACACTCTCCACGGCCTCCGCAGGGGCGCGGCGCAGGCGTGTGCGTCGAGGGGGGTCGACATCTCCGCGATAATGGCGCAAGGGACCTGGGAGTCCGACGCCGTCCACGCCTACATGCCCAAGCTGGCAGCCTCCGACGCCCCGACAGCCTTGGCCTTGTGCTTTGGGTCGGCTCCCGGGCCTACCTCCTCCCAGAGTGCTTCCTCTGCAGACATGGACCAGGTCGACTGACTATTCACCTATTGACACTGTACCTTGTGCTGTTATCGCCTACCTAATAAAACCTTTTCTCCCAACTCCGTCTGGGGCTTCCTCTGTCCGGATCGACCAGTATGTGGCCGCCTGCATCCTCACCACGTATGAGCATGTGTAGGGCTATAAGCACATTAGTGGCCTCGAGTTGATTAATGCTGTCAGGGTCATCCCCTGTTTCTTGTGCTAGTTGGGCGGAGTATGCTGCTTACCGCTCTGCCCCGCCCACACCCCCCATGCATGCGTCAACTGCTATCTCCCCCATGAGGTGTATAGGCGGTATGATGGAGGTGCCATTCCAGGCCCTGGTGAATTCTGGGAAACATGCTAAGTCCAGGCTCATGTCGTCGGTCACCACTGTGCGGTTAGTTTCCATACCGCGTAGGGTGCTGAGTAGCCTGCCGACGAACAGCCTTGCTGGGGGAACACATTTTGCCAGATGAAGTAGCTTCCCCAGGAGCGACTGCAGTTGCTTGCAAGTGACATGTGTTCGGTCCGCGGTCTTGTGGACCATCCTGATGGTGCTTTCTATCTTGTCACGTGGTATAGTGAGGGTCATGGTCGGGGCATCAATGCATATGCCCAACGATCTCACTGATCTGGCCGGGATCTGGGTTTTAACAGTCACCTCAGGCAGCCCCAGGCCCGCAAACACTTCACGTACGGCTTCGAACTGGGCCCACCACGTGTGCTTGTCTCCCGCGATGACGATGAGGTCGACCAGGTACATGGTAGCATGGATGCCCTTGTTCCTCAAAATATATACCACCACCTCCGCGAACCTTTGAATGCGGCAGCTTGATCCTCATGCCCCAAACGGGACGGATATATCGAGGTAGTAGGAGTCGTGCCATTCTGCCCCAAGCAGGGGCCAGTCCAGGGGGCATGACCGGAAGTTCTTGTACGCCCTGCTAATGTCCATGGTGAACATGTAACTACCTTCTCTGGTCGCCCAGAACTCTTTAGTAAACCCCTCCACCGTCGGCAAGCAGTGTTCGCGTGTGTGGCCAAGGGCAGTGTTCTTGATTATATAGGCATTGGCCGATGTCTGCTTGGGGAACGACATATCAGCTATTACCCTCCGCTTGTTAGGGTCTGCCTTCTCCCGTGTCATCAACGGGGAGTAGTGGCACCATTCCCTGAATGGGGGGTGGTCGTATGGGCCGTATAGCACGCCACAGGTGATCTCTTTCTGTATGTACTGTGATATATGCGTAATAGACGTCTAGACCTGTGGTTAATATATGTTAACGATATGCAGAGTTGGGGACAAAGAGATATGCAAATGAGATGACGTCATGGAAAGTTTAGCCGGCGGGTCAAGCGTGCCCTACGCCGTGAATAAACCATTCAGTATCCAGAAGTCAAAGTGTTCAGACGTTGTACTTTCACATGGTGTCAGATGAGGAAGAATGCCGCCCGCAAATACTTTGCCGGGTTTGCGGCCGCCTGGTCAGCTTGTCCTCAGCAACAACGCAAGATCGAACTGGAAAACATGGATCAGAGCATATGATATATACGCCACTGCGGCAGGTGTCATATTGAAAGGAGAACGAGTGCAATGCTGCATCTTCCTTCACGTTGCTGGCGAGGAAGCGCAAAAGGTATTTGCCAATATGACTTTTGCGTTCGCCGATCAAGACAAGATCAAGCCGTTAACGGAAGCATTTCAGGTTTATTGTGTCGGTAAGAGCAGTATAATTATCACACAAATTCAATTCACATAATCAAGCGTCAGAAAATATGGCGACGTACATCACAGTGTTAAGGGACAAAGTCAAAGACTGTGAATACGGAGTGGTGGAGGAGTCGCTTTTGCGCGATCGAATTGTGGCTGGCGTTAAAAATGTGAATTTGCGGAACAAATTGCTTCAAACTACTGAGTTAACATTGACAAAGTGCATAAGTATGTGCGAAATGAGTGAGTTCAGTTCAGATCTGTTGGAGGACACCAAATCAGACGTGGAAAGTAGAGACATAGATTTCATTCGGAATTATGCTAATGTGCGTACCGGTGCACCGGCGGTCCGGTCAGCGGCGACGCCATCTTGGAAATCGCCATCTTGGATTGCCGGCGGCGCCGGTGCAGGAGATTTCAAGATCCGCTGCCAGAACTGTGGATATGAACACCGCCGGGGAGTCTGGCCAGCGAAAGGAAAGGCTTGCATTGCCTGTAAGAAGATCGGGCACTTCGGGAAGGTCTGTAGGAGCAGGCTCGGGAGAGTCAACGAGCTTCACGTCGAAGCGCCCGACCCTCACAATGCTGAGCAAGACCCGGATCCGGCGGAAGTCAATGTACTGGCAACGGATCTGTTTGTGGGCGCCGTCGATCGCGGTGCTGGTCGGGATGCCGAGCTGTGGCATGCAATCGTTCGGGTGAACGGTTGTCCTGTCAAGTTTAAACTTGACACAGGGTCGGAGGCAAACGTGCTTCCGAGGTTTGTGTTCGACAGAGTCGCTCCGGGGAGGCTGGCGAACACCAGATGTTCGTTGGTGACGTTCTCCGGTCACCGGATCACGCCGGATGGAGAGGCACTGCTCGACGTCAACGACAGTGTGCTTCGGTTCCAGGTGGTGCCGGATTGCCAGCCCATCCTGGGCAAGCAGGCTTGTGTGACGTTGAACCTGCTGGCACGGGTGGATGAGGTGCACAGCTCTGTGCCGACGAACATAGCCAAACCGACGAACATTGGCAAACCGGCGAACATTTCCACACCGACGAACAGTTCCAGCACAGGGGCAGAGAAGCTGGTAAGCGAATACAAAGAAGTATTTCAGGGTTTGGGGTTGATCAAAGCAAAGGCTATCATTCATGTCGATAAGTCTATTCAACCTGTCATAGATCCGCCTAGACGGATTCCGTTTGACATTCAGGGTAAAGTACGCAGTGAGCTTGATCGTATGGTAGAGTTAGGTGTCATAGTGGAACAGGATGAACCTACTGAATGGGTTTAACTCTATTACGATTGTAAAAAAAACAAATAAAATTAGAATTTGTCTGGATCCGACTAAGTTGAACAAAGCGATAAAAAGAGGGCCATTCCCGACCAAAACTATTGATGAAATTATTGCCAAAACGGCCGATGCAAAGTATTTTTCAGTTTTGGATGCAAAGACAGGGTATTGGCAAATAGAATTAGATGAGGAAAGTTCACGTTTGTGCACGTTCAATACTCCGTGGGGCCGGTACAGGTACACACGCTTGCCTTTTGGCATCAAAACAGCCGGGGACATTTTTATTCAGGAGATGCACCGTGTCATGGGCGACATACCCGGTATCGGGATAGTCACGGACGATATTTTGGTATATGGGTCAACGGTTGAAGAGCATAACGAGCGGCTCCGAGCTGTTTTGGACCGAGCTAGGTCGGTTAATCTAAAGTTAAATGATGCTAAATCGTTGCTATGTAAGACTACAGTAAAGTATGTAGGTCATCAACTTACCCAGCAGGGTGTAAAGCCTGATCCAGACAGAATACAAGCAATAGTAGACATGCCAGAGCCGCGTGACAAACAAAGCGTCCAAAGGTTCCTGGGCATGGTAGGATATGTACACAAGTTCATACCCAACATGTCCGAGATAGCCAAACCACTACGCACGCTCCTAGCCAAGGACGTGGCGTGGCACTGGCAAGCCGAACAGCAAGGTGCGTTCGATAAATTGAAAGAGAAGTTAAGAACTGCTCCTGTATTGACATATTACAATGTTAAGAAACCCATTGTGATTCAGGTAGATGCTTGTCAGTCAGGTTTGGGAGCCGTGTTGATGCAAGATGGTAAACCAATCGCACTCGCATCTCGTGCGCTTAATGCAGCGCAGTGTGGTTATGCCACTATTGAAAAAGAAATGCTCGCCATATGTTTCGGATGCCAATGGTTTCATGAGTATATATTTGGCAAGGAAGTGCAAATTCAGACAGACCACAAGCCGTTGGTAGCCATAATGCAAAAACCAATACATAAGCTGTCGGCTAAAATGCAAAGAATGCGAATGCGATTGCAGAATTACAATATTCAGTTATGTCATGTGAAGGGCTCTTTGATGTTTTTTGCAGACACGTTGTCCAGGGCGCATACCGCCAAAGTAGGTCATGATAGCCTGTTCGATGACACGTTCTGCGTTGCTGCAGTGGACATGCAGTCGTCGAGTCTGTTGAGTAAGATTGTAGCTGAATATGAAAAAGATGTGTCTATGTCTATGTTGATCTCACACATTGAAGATGGGTGGGACACTACACGTATACAGACACCACCGTGTCTGAGACAGTACATTCCGTACAAGCATGAGTTGACAGTTGAAAATAATCTTGTAATGAACGGCAATCGGGTGGTGGTTCCTCCAGCTCTTCGTGGTGAAATGATAGAGGCGTTGCATGAGACGCATTTGGGGGTGACTAAGTCCAAGCAGTTGGCGCGGGACTGTATGTTTTGGCCAAATATTAACAAGCAAATCGAGGATAAAGTCAGTCGGTGTGACACTTGTCAA
This sequence comes from Branchipolynoe longqiensis, assembly GCA_030323885.1. Classification (NCBI taxonomy): domain Eukaryota; kingdom Metazoa; phylum Annelida; class Polychaeta; order Phyllodocida; family Polynoidae; genus Branchipolynoe; species Branchipolynoe longqiensis. The sequence continues at coordinate 1,755,960 of CM059190.1, forward strand.
AACAACCGGAAAAATTTGCATAACGAGCCATTGATAAATCACCCGATCGCCTGTCAACCATATGATAAAGTGGGGGCCGATTTATTTGAGTTAAATCATAAGAATTACCTGATAACTGTAGATTACTACACCAAGTTTCCAGAGGTAACGCTTTTGGGCGATACGTCGTCTGTCACTGTTATTGAAGCGTTAAAAGACAACTTTGCAAGGCACGGTATTCCTAGTCAGGTAATGTCAGATAATGGTCCACAGTTTAAGAGCCATGAGTACAGGGAGTTTGCACTGCATTACGGGTTCAAGGCCGTGTATTCCAGTCCACAGTATCCGCGTAGCAACGGTCAGGTTGAGCGGTTTGTGCAAACGGTTAAGGACATGTTAAAGAAGTGTGAGAAAACTGGAGCTGATTTTCAGTTGGCATTGCTGAATTATCGCAATACTCCGTTGTCTGTCCTGAACGTATCTCCAGCGCAGTTGCTCATGAGCAGAAGGTTGAGAGGCAGATTGCCTATGGCAAAGGGTATTTTGGTGCCTGAAACGCAGGATCCTAAGAAGAGGCAAACAGCTCAGCGGCAGCGTAGTCAGAAAGCGTTTCATGACCGGAAGTGCGGTAAGGCGCACAAGCCTATGAAGGTTGGAGATAAGATAAAGTACAAAAATAATGCTGGGGAATGGAAAAAAGGTGTTATTTTGGGACGGACTGGGGTGTCCGGGAGAGAATATCAGATTTTAAATGAGTCGGGCAACATGTTGTATCGTAACCGGGTACAAATGATTGGAGCGCCTGTGGAGGGGCGGCCCGAGGTAGTCGTGCAGACGCAATCTGGGTCAGCGTCAGCGCCGAATGTAAACAGTACGGTTAATCTAAGTAGGTCAGGTCGGCTGATAAGGCCGGCGAGCAGGTTAGATCTATAGTAGGTCAGTGTGCTTCCGACGGTTGCACGGTTAACATGTGCATGTACAGTTAAGTTTGTTTCAGCTTTGGTGTTTACTGTTGATACATATGGACAATATGAGATGTCAGGCATTACGGCCGGATTGTTGAGGACTTCAGTGCATTGTGCACTCAGACATTTGCAAGTTAAGTGCGCATATATTTGATATTGTATATTTTGTGTTTCTTCATTGATATTTTGTAACATTTCATGTTTCAGAAATACTTTGAGGGGGGGATGTGATATATGCGTAGTAGACGTCTAGACCTGTGGTTATTATATGTTAACGATATGCAGAGTTGGGGACAAAGAGATATGCAAATGAGATGACGTCATGGAAAGTTTAGCCGGCGGGTCAAGCGTGCCCTACGCCGTGAATAAACCATTCAGTATCCAGAACTCGAAGTGTTCAGACGTTGTACTTTCACATGTACTGGTCCACTGCCGCCGGGTGCTGGCATGCACTTGGATGGTTCGTTGTGCCGGCGGTGTCAGAGGTGGGGCCCATATATCCAAGTGGGAAGCCATACTCGATAAAGTCTATGAGCTGGCTGTGATTTTGTGAGCCGGAGAGGCTTTCCCTCCACCTGCAAACATTAATCCCTGATGGGATGGGAACCTGTGCACCTATCGCATTCGGGATGCCTGTGCTTCGTACGCGGTGTATATGCTCGCAATCTCGTTGTGTAAGCCCTCCGCAGGGCTAGGCCAGCATTCACGGTGGTGCTGACTGAATGCGTCGGGGTGAGGATCAATGCTGCTGCCGTGGATTGTGGTGACATCCATTGTGCAGTGCCTTCTTGTGACCTCAAAGTTGAGGCGGTGTGAGGGGTGTGGGGTGTCGGCTGTGCCGGGTCGTGCCCCGGGGAGGTGGGTGGGGCCGGCGCCCACCGGCCCGCCCCTCCCCCTTATTTGTTTACGTCGGCTGTGGTCCCCCTGGGCGCGTCCGCCAGTGGCTTGGGGGGTGGCCAGTGTGGTGTCATGGTGGCCGGTTGCAGGAACCCCCACTCCGTCCCATCCATGATGAGCACAGCTGTTGCCGGGGCTGGTGCCCTCTCTGTGCCCCCACCCGTGGGTGTGTGGCGGGGGGTGTGGCACCATCCTGTGTCACGGCACCCCGGCCAGCCGTTATCTCTCTGGTGATGTGTGCGTGCTGTTGGCCGACCGGCCAATTGGAAGTTCTTGGAATTTATTTTACAAAAATAGTTTTTGAGGCCATGATCTGGTAAGGCTAACACTGGCACTGACACTCAGAATATCCCAACTTTCACTATTATCTGTTTTTAATACTTTCAGAGTAAATTGCTCTTAGGTTACATTAAATACTTCAGATCTTCCTCTTCAATTGCGCATTAAGATATTTTTAATCGATCCAATGAAAGCTTTTAAATCTATTTTACAAAAAAAAGTATACAACCACTTGCAGGGCACTCAAACTGGCAAGGCGCTCAAACTGCGACACCGGCCCACCCCGCAGCCCGGCCAGCAGTGCTATATGGTTCTCCGCCCCGTAAATTACCCATGTTACGAATAACATGCACGTTATATTCGTATTTTTATTCTTCTTAATATTATTATCAACATCATCAGGGTTATATTGTATAGAAAAATGGCTAGAAATAGAACATCTCCAACTATATGCAGACGACACAGTCATATATGCAGAGGGAAACACAGAGTAAGAGGTAACAACTAAACTGAACAAACTCCTACTAAAGCTGGAAGACTGGGGTGAGTCCAATAAAATAACCATCAATGCAAATAAATCCAAAACAGTGCTCTGCTCACTTAAATCAGTGCCGGAAAGAAATCTACACTGCAAGCTAGGAAACCAAATATTAGAAAATGTAAATCCCTACAAATACCTAGGCCTAGAGCTGGGCAGCCAGCTAAACTACAACCTATGTATAACAAAAATCATCGAAAAAATGAACCACAAACTGTGGCTATTTGCAAAACTAAGAAACTATTTGACGCAAGAAATGTCAATAAAAATCTTCAAAGGTATGGTGCTCCCCTATTTCGACTATCGGGATGTAATTTACATCAGTGCTAAAAAAGAATTACTAAAGAAAACTTCAAAAACTGTGAATAGTGCTCTAAAGACCTGCCTCAAAGTAGACAAACTGCACCCCACCTATGACATACACAAAAGAACTAAAGTAATGTTATTAGAAAACAGAAGAATAATCCACCTAAAAACCCTAGCATATGGATATAGTCGGGATAATAAACATCTAATCCAACCACTAAGGAACACCAGAGCAAAGAATGCACCATTACTAAGGCAGACCAGAAGCCAAATCAAAGCTCACGAAAGAAGCCCACTGGAAATGGCTGCCAAAGTATGGAATGCTCAAACTGTAAAGGAACAACAAATTCCTGACCTAAAAACATGCAAAAAATATCTGTGCAAAATAAAACCAGGAAACCCCCTTTAAGCTGTACCACAAGGGGGCATGTGATATGTCATGGCCCACCAGGTGGACAGCCCATGAGAGGTAACCCCCTGCCAGAAAACAGCCAGATAACATCAAATCCAAACATAAACCAACTACCTATTACATACAAGCCTATAATATGTAAATAGAATAGGCTAGTCTAGAATTAGGTGTACAAAAAAATAAAAAGAGGAAGACTTTTGCCAAGAAAATGCAAAAAAACTAACATAGATCACTAACCACAAATCATAATCTTATGAAACACAGACCAATAACTGCCCAGCATTGAAAACAAGCTCGATCATTCGAACTTATATGCTATGGACAGCATAAACATCCCATCAAAAAACAACAACAAAATAGACCATCTGACATCTACCCACTTCGCATTCCACTTGTCTATGAACCAACATAATTTGACAGGAAATCCATTTACCAAATTAACTTACAACGATCAGAAAAATAAAATGCCATTATTATTATTATTGTTATTATTATTATATGTGGTATATAAGTATTATGCATATAATAGGCTAACGGTGTGGAAGGAAATCTTATTATTATATTCTTATTATTATATATGTTGGCTGCCGATACCTGCAGCCTACGACACTGCTGAGACTGGTGGCGTCACGACCGGCCCCTTCGTCTCTAACAGCACGCCCATATGTTTACTCATGCCAGGGATTTTTTGGGGGGAGCGTGGGGAAAGAGAGGGAGAGAGAGGGAGAAAGAGGGAGAGAGGGGGAGAGAGAAAGAGATAGAGAAAGAGAGAGAGGGGAGAGAGAAATAGAGAGGGGAGAGAGGGGAGAAAGAGAGAGAAAGAGAGAGAGGGGAGAGAGAAAGAGAGAGAAAGAGAGGGAGGGGAGAGAGAGGGGAGAGAGAGAGGGAGAGAGAGAAAGAGAGAGGGGAGAGAGTGGGAGAGAGAGAAAGGGAGAGAGCGAGATAGAGCGAGATAGAGAAAGAGAGAGAGGGGAGAGAGAGAAAGAGAGGGGGTGAGAGGGAGGGAAAGAAAGAGAGAAAGAGAGAGAAGGGAGAGAGAAAGAGAGAGAGGGGAGAGAGAAAGAGAGAGGGAGGGGAGAGAGAAAGGGAGAGGGGAGAGAGAAAGAGAGAGAGGGGAGAGAGAAAGAGAGGGAGAGGGAAGAGAGAAAGAGAGAGAGAAAGAGAGAGAGGGGAGAGAGAAAGAGAGAGAGGGGAGAGAGAATGAGAGAGAGGGCAGAGAGAAAGAGAGAGAGAGAGTGAGAGAGATAGAGGAGAGAGATTACTATGATAGGGGGAAAGGATGGGAGGACAAGAATTATTTAACTTATATTTATAGTGAACAAACATTTTTGGTGAATATAAAAGTTAACCTTTGCTGAATCAGAATCCCACCCCAACCCCTGGCAGTCATACTTGGAAGTATACACTTAGAGACGGTTGCCAAGTAAACGAGCCTGACAGCCGCAGGGCAGTCTTGGGTAGCGAATAGAGCAGCGCCTCTCCCGTGCGGAGATTCAAATAATCCATATCTCCTGGGGCGGGGGGGGGGGGGGCTTTATGTTTATATTTTACAAATATTTTATTTAAAGTTCCCTAGTCCGATGAAAACATCAAATGTTTCAAAAGTAAAACTATTGTCAAGATTTGAACCTACATAGCCAACTAAAGTGGCTGTCACACCTCGCCGGATTGAGCAATGGACAGAATTGTATCAAAATGTGTCAAAATGTTGCGCTATCGGGTTAATGGCCGCTGGACAAACGGACATGAAACGGACATGAAATGGACATGAAATGGACATGAAACTGACATGAATGGACAGCCAACAGATGAAACAAACTCAAACCGGACAAGAACCATAGACGTCAATCTGGCAGCATCCATTCCTAGTTGTGTGCATGTTCAAAACTTGTACGGACACAAAACAGACTTTGTTCGGTTTCTGTCCGTTTCCCCCAATCCAGGGAGGTGTAACAGGTCGTTTAGATACTGTTGAATTGATTAAACATTTGATACTACATGGAAGAGAATACTGAGGCAATTTAATCGAAGCCTATGGGGTTAGAGTTTTGGCGTGCTTGCCAAAATTAATTTGGCATGTTTACACTTCAAATATCTCCCAAGTTTATCATTTTAAGACAAAGTTTACCTCAGACTAAAAAAAGGTAGATTATAATAATCAACCTAATATGTTTATCTCAAAAAATGATCGAAACTCAAAACCATCGGACTATGCAACTTTACAGCTGCATAGTCCGATGAAAACATCAAATTTTCAAAACCAACGCTATTGTCTCGATTTGGTTTGACATATCTAACTTAGATACTGGTTCACTTATTAAAGGTTCATTGCTACATAGAAAAGGGAATTTAACACAACCTATTAGTGCAGAATCTTATGTGGTCAGAAATTTGGCATGCTTACCAAAATTCATTTTACATGATTACACTTCAAATATCTATATAAACTAAATTAGACATTTAAAATAAAAGTTACTTCAAACTAAAGTAAGGTGGATAATAGCGATCAATCTAATATATTTATCTCAGAAAATGACAGAAAATCTAAACCATCGCTCTGTGCGACTTTAAATTGCGCATTAAGCTCCTGCCAGATGATTCTTTTTAATGTATCCAATCTGTGAATATCGACTATTATCTTAAAGTTCCATAGTCCGATGCTTTTTGAGTTTGCGTTATTTTCTGAGATAACTACATTAGATTGATCGTTATAATATTGTCATGGAGGTGAAGAAAATGGGAAATATTGCGGCCAGAACAGGAATCGAACCCACATCTCTTGCATTTCAGGCCAGTGTGCTAACCATTACACCACCTAGGCTCTCTGCCTCAGTACTCCTCTATGTAGCAACACATCTTTAATAAATGCACCAGTATCCGAGTTAGATAAGTAGAAGCAAATCTAGAAAATAGCTTTTGCTTTGAAAATCTTTAACTGGTACATTGCAGTGCGTCAGTCATTTTGTTGTCTGCTCTGACTACTGCTCTGCATAAATATGACAGGTCATAAATCGTGGCAGGTCGACTGTTCCTGCCTCCTCCTACTACCCTCACCCCTCCATCCCCACCCCAAGCCGAAGGTGGGGGGCAAAGTGGGGTGATTCGAGGATAGGGGGAAAGTTGACAGTTGACAGCTGACAGTTGACAGTAGGGAACTGCTGTGAAATATTCAGTGTTTCCCCCTGGTTGAAATCTGCGGTTTTACCAGCAGGTGACTTTATCAGCGAACCCTTGACCATGTGTATAATGAGGTCAAACTGTGTTGTGAATCTTGTACAAAAACTGGAGTGTACTAACCCTATGAGTATATGATCAATAGCCAGGTCTGTTGCTGGATTAAGTGCCAGTCACACCTTTCCAGACTGAGTACCGGAGACCACCGGACAAAGAATTTTCTAGTCCGGTGTTGTCCGGTGACAAAATGTATCGAAATGTATCGATATGGAGCGTAATTTGGTCAATTGCCGCCGGGCCACCGGACGAGAACCGGACGAGAACCGGACGAGAACTGGACAACACCGGACAGCACCGGATAGCACCGGAAAAGCACCGGAGAACCTCCGGACGAAAACCGAATGTCAAACGGACGGACCGTACATCAACCGGACACCTACTGGACTGCAACCGGATGGACCGAACATCAACTGGACACCTACCGAACTGTTTACGACACGCCAAAAACATATAAAGCCGGCGGACCGAATCTCGGCAAGTCACAACGTCTTCAAATTTCAACGCGGTCTGTACAGCGATACTTGTCGAAGAAACTACAAAACGTCCACACACACACACGATGGTGCGTAATAAACAGACCGCCAAGGACCGCAAGAAGGGCCTGAACAAGCCGTCACCTTCACCGTCACCCAGCTCTTCGGCATGGAGTGAGGAAGAGTTTGCTTCTGCTGTTCCACCTCATCCTCCTCCTCGTCTGGCACCAGCACCGGATCCAGCAGAAGTAGCAGCAGTGGCAGTGACTGCGCCACGGGCCGCGGGTGTTGAGGTGCGACCCCGGGTGAAGAAGAAGTGCCGGCTGCGGGACGAGGAAGAGGAGGGGCGTATCCTCGAGTGGGTGTCCGAGAATGATATTCTGTGGAATTCCAAGGCCCGGGATTTCAAGAATAAAGCCAAGAAAGACCGTCTGTGGGCCGAGAAGGCTGAGGAGCTGGGCTATGAGGGTAAATATATATATATATATATATATATATATATATATTGTTATGAAATTTGTTGTTTGTTTCATAATAATATTAATATGTTTTTTAATATTAACATTATTTTAAATATTAATATTACTTGTACTCACTGTACCTTTGCTGTCATTGATTGTTAATTACGAGTGGTTTGCTTTAAAATAAATAATATTTTTCATATTAATATTATTTTGACTCACTGTTGTTAATTATGAGTGGCTAGGTGCATAGTTTCCCTTCACACGTTTGTATGCGTACTGTGTTGTGAATTGCATACTTATCATGTTGTTGGAGATAGCATTGTGAGATGGAGTGTTAGTAGAATGGTTTGTTTATTCTGTTGATAGTGCACAGCTTGGAGGGTAGGTTAATACCTTGGGTGTGTTTTTTACTACATGAAATAGTTTCAGTAAGTACCATGTACCATGTGTCGGCTATAGCCTATAGCTGTACTGCTACCTGGCCAGTGTCTTTCCATTTAGTTACGGCTCACTACAATAAATCAGATCTATAGCATATTCCTACAAGTTTTTTAATATTGTTCTTTTTATTAATAATATTATATTTGTATCTGATATCTGTATTCTGTGCCTCAGTGACGTGACAACTTATTTATGTTTGGCTTTGTTGTATTTTTCAGTGGTCGACTTGAAGACGTGGTATGCGGACTTGCATGATTGGACCACAAAACTGGTGCATCAGCGGTCGTGGGACGCGGCCCGGGTGTTCACCGACAGGGAGGACTGGGTGATCACCAGGTTCCCCTTCCTGCGGGCACTGGTCCATCACAAGCGTGGACCGGTGAAGAGTGTAAGTAGTCCTTCACATCCAAACTTTGTTATGTGGCCCCACCACAAAATGCTTCCATTTATCATAACAGTTGGTTAATCCAGTCAGTTAATCCAAACTATCGGTTAATGCAACAAAATTGTCTCTGTAATACATTTGTAATTGTTGTGGCTATCAATATATACAAAGACAGTTTGTATTGTTTGTTGTTGTATGTCCTACCAACATGTTAGATCATAGCAGGCTAGTACAAACCAGTAGTGTGAGTGATATAACAAACAACAATCATCATCATCATCATCATGCTGTCGGTCACGATGCAACAGAGACTGCTTTCATTATTTGACTGCCGCTCTCCATTTCATTTCATGAAAGCTGCCTGCAAAAGTGTTGAAGTGCTGCTGGCTTTTGCAAGTTACCAGTGGCACTCTCTCGGGGAGCAAATAGACGTTTCACACCAGCAAGAACATGTCAAGACAGGCGCAAAACTATTTGTCCCTGCAGTGGCTGGTCGGGAGATGGGAGTTCCATACATCAACCGCCCTTAATGCTGCCACAGTGACATGGTTTTCTGTTCAGGGTTTGCTCCCTTAGCCTTCGGTTCTGTCAAGAACCTGTACCACAAGGCAGTGGTTTACAACTCTGCAGGGCAGGAGCGTCAAACTCCCTGAGGTATTGCTATACCTGCACACCCAGAACAAACAACAATATTGAGTTAAAAACAGTCAGAATGTAGAACATACATAGGCATTTATTGGTTATTTAAGTCAGGTTACAAATATTTGAAATATCACTCATTATCAGAGTGCTTTTCTCCACCATCAACTATACACAATGTCACACCAGTCCTTATTATGCATTATCCATTAGTTTGTTGTTGTATGTCATAGCAACATCTATGGTCATATCAGGACAGGACAAACACAGTAGTTACAACAACAGTACTGAGTTAAAAACAGTCAGAATATAGAACCTACATAGGCATTTATAGGTTATTTAAATCATATTACAAATATCACTCATTATCAGAGTGCTTTTCTCCACCATCAACTATACACAATGTCACACCACTCATTATGATATAACTTTAAATCATCTGCTCCTGCCATGGAACCGAACCGGCAGGGGAGTTTGCCCAATGCTTCAGAGTGTTCCTGACCTTCTTGCCCTCACGATTGTCTCTGTTAGGGCCTTGAACAAACTGGCAGTCTCACAGGTTGCGGCCCAGTCTCCACACACCAGGAATGATATCACGGTTATCATCTTCCTGGTCGACCAAGTTGTTCTGCATGAGGGGATACCTGATTCGCGTCAAATTGTGCAGCACAACTCATGAAGTTGTTATTAAGCGATTTGTTGCCGGGCTGTGCTGCATTGTACTCATCAGAACTTGAAAGCGATTGGCCAGAGTGCCAAAGGCATTTTCTCCCACACGGCGAGCCCTCAACAGACGATAATTGAAGATGCGCTCCTCATGTTCCAGGCCACGATTGCCGAAGGGCTTCTGCAGGAAGTTCCGCAGGGCAAACGCATCATCGCCAATAAAAAAATATGGCATATCCTGGTCGTCATGTGGAAGGGGGTCTGGGTCTGGTAACTGTATGTCCCCCGGTTCCATGGCCAGCTTCAGGTCGGACTCGTTCCAGACCTGCGCATCAGACGCAGCTCCACGTCCACCTATGACCACCCAGATGAATTAATAGTCAGAATCCACCAAAGCCATCAGGACGATAGACAACAACTTTTTGTAGTTGTAATAGGTGGACCCCGACCTAGGTGGACACTTGCAGGCTGTGTGTTTGCCATCGATAGCCCCACAGGTGTGCGGGAAATTCCATTTCTGCACGAAACCCTCTGCTATCGCACACCAAGCAGCAGGTTCGGTCAGCAGCAGCATAATCTCATCCACATACTCATCTACAATAGCCTGGCACATCTGAAATAACATAAAAAGAACGGAATGGTTAGTGTGAAATTAATGTAAAACATATAAGTACATTATGTATATTTACTATAAGATATTACAAAGCCACCACACCTGAAATAACGTACACTACACAGACATGGTCTCAATGAAAATATTTTTTTAAATACAAGTGCATTTAAAACATACAAGTACATTATGCATATTTACTAGAATACATTACAACACCACCACACATGAAATGACGTCTACTACACAGACATAGTCTCAATAAAAATATTTAACAAATACAAGTGCATGAATGTATATCACAAAATACCACATCTGACATGACAATAAATACACAGTATGGTTAATAATATCTGCAAAATACTGTTACATCTGTTGTATTACATACAATTTACAAGACAACATTCCAAGACAATTATCTCTCTGACTAGGATGGAGATGGTGTTGTGTGGCACCCGGCATCCAAACTGCATGTCGCTGTATTTGGCCCCAGCTGACGAAGCGTTATGGCCAGCTTCATGCCAGGCTCAATGGGCGCCCTGTAGAATGTATGCTGCTTTGTGATCTGCGGACCAACACATCACAGAAGTTCATCGAACATCTCTGGAGGCATCCGCAGGAAGTTTGTGAATGACTGGGAATCTTCTCTGTGGAGCTCCACCATCAGTTTGTCATACAGACCAAACTCCCAATGACGTTGAGGACTGAGTCAGGCCCTACACCACCACCTTCTTGGCCTCCTTCTCCTTCTTCTGGCAGTCATGAGGACCTGCAGCTCAAACTGTAATTGCAGCAGTAGCATCTCCACTTCCAGAACTGAAACTCTGAGCCGAAGAAGTTCAGGGGAATCCATTGTTGTGACAGCAACGAGAGCGTGAGAAAGACTGATGTCTGGACTTGTTCGTCATGTTATTTATACCCTCCTGTGTGCTTTCATTGTCCGGTACATGTCCGGTGTGGTTCCGGTACTGTCCGCCCTTTCTCCGGTAGAAATCCGTTACTTGTATGGTATATCCGTTTAGTGTCCGGTTCAAGTCCGGTTGCAGCCGGTACATCTCCGGTAGTTGTCCGGTAGCTATTCCGGAAGCCAACCGGACACATACCGGATGGGTACCGGACATGAACCGGACAAACCAGACACCAACCGGACACCAACCGGACACCAACCGGTCATGTCAGTCCGGCAGTGTCCGGTAGAAGTTGTATGCGTGTTCAAAACTTGTACCGGACACCTCCGGACACCACCGGACACCACCGAACGATAACCGGATGAGAACCGGACATCGCGGTATATCACCGGACAGTGTCCGGTTCATGTCCGGTTCCCCGGTCCGGTAAGGTGTGACTGGGCCTTAACCACAACCTGTATAAATATTGGTTGTTGTTTGACGTCCTAGTAACATCTGTTTTGTTTGTTTGTTGTTGGTTTACATCCTAGCAACAGCTAAGGTCATGTCAGGACAGGTACTGACTTGTGACAGTGCGCACTCATAGTGACTTAATAGTGCTGCCCCACTGGGACACCAGCATCATGGCCTGATATCTCACTCAATCACATTATCATGACACTGAGCCAACCAGTCCTTGCCCTATCCTAATAATGCCAAGCGCCTGGCTAGGAAGCAACAAGTATCAATTTTTAAGTCATTGGTTTGACTCAACTAGGGTTCGAACCCACAAACCCATGGGTTCGGATCCCCCGATCTCCCAAAAGAGGAGATGGACCCTCAACTCATTCGGCTACCCCGTCTGGTCCTTAGTAACATCTAATGATGCGGCCTGTGTATATATATATGTAGATATATATAAACATATATATATGTATAGGCTGCGTTGTATGGTATCACCGGATAACCCTTATCTGTATATTCAGTCACATTATCATGACACTGAGCCAACCAGTCCTTGCCCTATCCTAATAATGCCAAGCGCCTGGCTAGGAAGCAACAAGTATCAATTTTTAAGTCATTGGTTTGACTCAACTAGGGTTCGAACCCACAAACCCATGGGTTCGGATCCCCCGATCTCCCAAAAGAGGAGATGGACCCTCAACTCATTCGGCTACCCCGTCTGGTCCTTAGTAACATCTAATGATGCGGCCTGTGTATATATATTTGTAGATATATATAAACATATATATATGTATAGGCTGCGTTGTATGGTATCAGCGGATAACCCTTATCTGTATATAACAGTAATACGAAGGAACATCGGAGAACATTCCATTGGCTTCTGGCGTTTGATAATTTCTTTGCTCCTTTGAGGCGCCAGAGATCACGTGTCCCACCCCCTGACCAGCCAGACCACAGGTGTTGCCACTAGTAGCCACAGAAGGGCAACGGAGGGCAGCGAAGTCCCTGCCACCACCACATGGTGGTGGGGCTCATGTATGGACTACGATATATATATATATATATATATATATTTTACCTCGGTATACAGCCTCAGGCTAGCCTCAGGCTAGGGAGAGGGAAGCACATCCGGTCCAGCAATTAGCATAAGAATCTCGCGGTACATGTACGTACGCGAGTTGTTCAGCGATACTTTTCTACAAATTTCTCCACAAATACCTGGATTTTGCGGATTATTTTCCACTTGTTACTTTATTAAGGACATTACCGTCCTTTGTGCGAGTTTTAGCTAGGTGGTGACTGTATTTTCGGAATTATTAGCGTTTAACCGTAACGAAAGTCCGGTTCGCTAGCTTTCGAGTCGCCTTTGTGTGTTGGTTTCGTTCGTTTGCTTAAATCCCCCATTTTCGCTCGATTACTTCTTATAGTTTTTTCGTCTTTCGCTAAGGAAGGACGTATATTACAGTTTAACCATTCCACACGTTTCTTTATTAAGGACAATTACGTCCTTTGTGTGATTTTTAGAGAGGTGGCGACTGTATTTGTGCAATTATTAGCGTTTAACCGTTCCGATTCCGGTACGCTTTTTTCAAGTCGACTGGTCCCTCTGTTTTTGGGGAGTTTTCAGCTGACCCAGAGTTCACTGCATAAACGATTTTATATTTATTTATATTCATATTTCGGTTAAACCCAAAAACACTGGAGGAAATGAATAATTGGAAAGCTTACTAAGTTACTCAGGAGGAAACCAGTCACTGACAGTTGACATAAGCCTGGAGTATTGTATTCACTGTAAGTATTAATACAAACTGTATGAAGATAGTTTATTTTGCATTATGGCATCTTTTTGGAAGTTTAGAACTTCGTAAGTCTGTTTGAGATAGGTATGTTACAGACGGATAAAATGATGGTGACCGGCCAAAGAGCCTTGGTATACAAAACAAAACCAATACTGATTGGTTGTTGCACCCGTGGAATGCGGGTAGAGATGAAAGCGAAAGCTGCAGGGTGAAACCGCATCTCCAGTGGATTTTCTCTCGGACTCTCATAAAGAGTCACGTTGGGGATTATCCTGGGTTTCTTTTATAGACTCCCCAGAACTTTTTTAAGGCGAACCTCCGAGTTTCGTAGCATTTTCTCCAACTTGCTGGCGCAGAAGCCGCGGGAGGGAGAAGTGTACGGAACAGAGAGAGTGGGCGGTCCCAAGGCCGACCCCCCGTATGGTTGGTTTCGATACCAGACACCTACGGCATAAACTTAGCTTACCACGCCTGTACTGAGAACGGTGTAAATACGTTACTCAGTACCAAATACATCCTCAACCCAGGTTCCACCTGGCGTCACAATTTGTGTTCACGTTGAGTTGATACCGGTTTATAGTAACACAGTCGTTACAGACTACCGATGGCCACGAAGTGGAACAAGGTCCTGCCTGCTGCGTCAGCTGCTGTGGATCGCCCGGAGGAGGACTGTCACTCCTTTCTGGGGTTGACGGCTTTGCCGTCACCTCAGCCCGAGGCCTTAATCCCTTCCGACCCGGAAGCGGAGACCGACCATTAGGTTTGGTTGCGTCGGGATGGGAAAGCCATTGAAGTGCGCGATGTTGGCTGAAGCCTCATCGCGGTAGCCCGCCCGTCACCAAGCGGATAGAGCCGATGGTTTAAAAACCATGTTATGTGGTAGCCCGTTAAAACGGAGAGACATGTTGGCTCATGCCGCATCCCGTTTAGGCCACCCATTCGACAACGGAGAGTGAGGTTGGCTAAAGCCACATCCAGTTTAGGCAAATGTTACCACAAAGGGCGATGTTGGCTGAAGACCGTTACTACACGGAGAGGGATGCTGGCTGAAGCCACATTATATTTTGTCACCCATTCGCGAATGAAGGGCGGTGATGGCTAAAGCCACATACCGTTAAGCCGCCCGTTGCCGAGCGTAGAGACATGTTGGGTGAAGCCACATTACGTTGTGATGCTCGTTGGCAAATGGAGAGCGTGGTGGTTCAAAGCCACATTACATTTAACCCGCACGTATCCGAGCGGAGACCGAGGTTGGCTCAAGCCACATCAAGTATAACATTTTTTCCTCGGTTACTTGATATAAATACTGGTCTCTACACATCGTTTTGGGTTTGGCTTCCATACCGTTACCCTATGATTTTACATTCGGCTACACGCCGGTTTTGGGAACGGGGTGAATCGGTTCTCCGACACCAGTATTGCTCCCCGTGACCGAACGGAGGGCAAGGTTGCCAGAGGCCACATCACGTTAAGCCGCCTTTGCCTAACGGCGAGCGGTGATTGCTGGGGCTGTATTACTTTTTTAAAGCTAGTGGCAAAATGGAGAGCGATGTTGGCTGAAGCCTCATCACAATAACTCGCCCGGGATACCGCCCGGGCCAAACCAAAGAGAGAGATAGGCTGAAGCCTCATTACAGTAACCCGCCCGTGACCGAGCGGAGAGCGATTACAGTTATAACCACATCACGTTTGGTACCCCGTTACAAACGGAGAGCAATGGTGGCTGAAGCCACATCCCATTTTTTGGGTACACTTAAACTTTCAGTTGATGATTACAGGTTTTCGGACCTGCGAAGTAGTTTGGCTTTTATTAGCCATGAGTATGTTCTGTTACAAACGGTACCCGTCTGGATATGTTTATACATTCTTCCAGGACGAAAACCAACAACAAACAAACAGTTGGTTGAACACTCTGATTTTCATTGATCGGCACGGAACTGAGAGATACTTTGGCATTTATTAGCCATGGGTATATACTGTTATAAACGGTACCCGTCTGGATATGATTATAGGTTTTTTCCAAGACGAAATACAACAACAGAAACAAACAGTTGGGTGAAAACTCTAATTTTCATTGATCGTTACAGATCTTTGAATTAAGGGTTTGTTGGATACGACGGGCAGTAAGCCCGAAGATCCCATTTATGATGATAACTTGTGATGGCTTAAGCCTCCCTGGCACACTTGAGTTTACGGGAGGAAAGCAGGCCAGATGCTGGCTATCCAGAGATAGAGAAGCGGCTCAGAAAGCTGGAGCAAATGCTCTCAGCAAAGTCTCAAAAGGGAACAAGTAGAGGTTGCACAGCAAACTCACATGGCCACGGAAACAGGTTTTTCCAAAAAGTAAAACTAAATGTGATGTTTCCTTACATAGATGAGTCATTTATTATGGCCCAGTCACAGTTCAGCTGCTCACAGGCAGTTACTAACCAATTTATCAAACAGACCAGAAATTTGGTAAGGTTTGTTTGGAATGAACAACTATATGAATTTACATGTTTACCAACTGGTGTAGCTTGTAATTCATGATTATTTACTAAGCTCCGAACACACTATGTGTTCGCTCATAGAGCGGGAAGGACATTTTCGTTTCCTGTTTATTGATGATTAATTGGTTTGGATGCGCAGTTAAAAGTAAATGATTAATTTACAACATTTACAAAACTAAATTTGCTGGAAATAGTTAAGAATTTAGCATAAGATAGGACTAAAGGGTTTGTGAAGGCCGAGGCCTTCATAAAGAAGTTTAGATCATATTAATGGTCTAGACTTGAGAATAGTGTATTTAGGGTTATGTGGTTTAGTCTGCATGCACAGAGGCTATGTCAGAATGTTGACAGATAGTACTACAGCAATGGCTTCCATTCGCAACATGGGAGGGACAATGTCCAACCCATATAATTAAAGAACGAAGTTAATTTGGAATTGGGAAAGCCACATACAAATTTGTTGGCATCCTGAAATAATAACATATTATAGAATTGGTCTTAGGGCATCCAGAGCCTACCTTTTGGAAAGTTGATTTTTTCTCTTTATTTTGAGGAAAAGACAATTTATAACATACAGCCTAAATTGGCACAGTAGCAAGGAGGGCTTGGAAGTTTTAGCCTTAGGAGACACAAACTGTACATTTTTCCTACACGAAGGGGGACAAATTTTTAAGCATTGATGTTTCGTGGAGAGGTGTTCACAACACCCCTTCTGACATTCCCTTTCGGAACACGTGTTTATGACAGTTTTATTTACATAAAGTTACTCAGCTGAGATTAACTTCGCATGCCTGGAGGAAAGGAACAGTTCAGTTATATTCAAATTATTTGAAAAACTGGGGTTACCATGGTTTACTTATGAAAGAAAAACTTATGAGGCCTACAATGGCACATCTTGTTAGATTTTCTAAGGATGCTTGATAAAGCTTTAGGTTGGAACCGATTAACGCTGCAAGATGTGGTTTTCGGTGATACGTCCGCGAGGAGATGGACAGATAGTTGGTAGGCACCAACTTATTCACTGGCTGTGAAATCAGTTTACAAAAGGAATTCCCAAAAACCAAAAATTTAATAGGTTTTTGGGTTGTGTTAATGATATTCGGATTATTTAAGAAATGGTCTGGTAATAGTCTTTTAGATAAAACAGATAGTTTTAAACTAGCAGTATCATACTGTTAGTTACTGGACACACGGGTCAATTTTGATAACATTGTCCCTGAATGATTTAAGAATAGATCGCAAGAAAGCAATGTTTGATTGATAAAACAGATTTTTTAAATCAAACCGCACAGGGGAACAATTATCCACAGTGCGTTTAAATAGTTCCTGCATGACCGACAACTTTGTCGGGTGTCTGCCATAGGGGTATATATCTATTCAAGACAACTGTTAGTGTAGCTTACTAAAACTACACAAGTCAATACGGAACGATATGCGTCCCATTCAACGAGAGGCGCCATGGTCTCGAAAGCGTGATTGCTAGGGATTTACATAAAACGAATCCTAGCACATGCAGGCTGGAAGACCACTAGATCGTTTGCAAAACATTACAACAAACGACTAGAAAAGTCAAGCGGAATCGCACAGCGATTGCTCAAAGACAAAAATACATAGGTGAGAAACAAAAGTTTTTTCACTCTCATGATACTGTATACAAAGAACATAAAATGTTCATTATAAAACGTTACAGAGGTAACAAAGGCACTAATCTTGTCGATTAATGATTCCCAATGTACTTTAAATTGTTATTGAATAGTTAACATGATATACAGGATAAATGATTTTACGTAAACGTCTCCCTAGCCTGAGGCTAGCCTGAGGCTGTATACCGAGGTAAAATAGATTAGTTAGACGAATCTTACCTTGGTATAGATGATGGATAACTGTTGTTTTACCGAGGTATAAGCCTCGGATAGACGTGGGCTAGGGCCCGCCCACCACACCCTTCCACGTCTATTCGTTTGCTTATACCAAGGAAACTTCACAGTTTAGTACCATTGTCATTCTTAGATATTGTTTTGTTTTATTTGGATCATTTATCCTGAATAAGTAGGTAAAGATTGCTGGACCGGATGTGCTTCCCTCTCCCTAGCCCACGTCTATCCGAGGCTTATACCTCGGTAAAACAACAGTTATCCATCATCTATACCAAGGTAAGATTCGTCTAACTAATCTATATATATATATATATATACTAGCTTTAACCCATTGTAAAGTCGACGGCTGGCAGTTTGAGTGGTGTAGATAGGCTAATATAGTAATAGGAAATCACTACAGGCAAGGAAGGAAAGCAGATATAGAGTGAAAGGTAGGAGAGTTAGACTCCCTCATTTATTATATATATATAGTGTCAGGAATCAAGATGGTGGTACATACATGATCAAATCCTCCAATCAATAACAGGCATTCCTATATCAACCAATGAGGGTCTAGAACCTTATAACCAAGGCATGGTGAGTAGTTCTACAGTGCCCTGTTGTGACTGGGTGTACAATGATCTGTAAATAACACTTGGGGGGGGGGGGGGGGGGGTATGTGAGGAGAGTTCCAAAGACTCTCTCACATGTCAAGAAGTGACCCTCTCTCATGTCAAGAAGTGACCCTCTCACACTATCTATATTAATACATAATCTCCATACTAACTCCAGAATGGATTACCAATTCCACACAATCCCATATGCCTTTGGTTTTACATACCATTTATTATTATATAGACCATTTGCATTTTATTATAGAATAGTTCTCCATAACCAATATCCTAAATATCGGAAAATGTTACACCATGATGTGCATGGGTTAAAGCTAGTATATATATGTATATATATAGATATATACTAGTCTTAACCCATGCACATCATGGGTTAAAGCTAGTTTATATATATATTTATATATATATATTTATATATATACTAGCTTTAACCCATGCACATGGGTTAAAGCTAGTATATATATAAATATATATAGATATATATATACTAGCTTTAACCCATGATGTCCCTGGGTTAAAGCTAGTATATATATATATATATATACTAGCTTTAACCCATGATGTGCCTGGGTTAAAGCTAGTATATATATAAATATATATATACATACATATATACTAGCTTTAACCCATGATGTGCCTGGGTTAAAGCTAGGCTCTGCATCAATCCTTGGACCAATATAGTGCTCAGCCCCGCGCAGGAGATGGAGTGTTGCATGCCGGTACCCCCCACCCCCACCCCCAATCAGAGGGGGAGGGGGGGATAGGAGAGGAGGCACTACAGAGCTTATTACAGGCGATAAGGGCTTATCACTATCCATATACTCACAGTCTCTGACTATATTCAGAGACCCTGCATATATCTACATTCTCTGTTATATTCCAGACTCATACACAGTCCTGTTTCAATATAGTGCCACCATTTGGTGGAATCCATCTGTACCATTATGCGGTAAACCATATCGGTGGCACTATCTAATGGCAGACTTAACAACGCTCGCGGTTACATAATTCAAAATGGATACCACTCTGGTTGAAGTGACCAAAGTTAGTAAAAGAAACATCAAAATGAATATGATATGTGTATTGTAGGCACAAAGAAACATACTATTAACAACCCATACGTGGCGAAGTATCAGTGGAGTATGATAATTCAGTAATGCGAAAGCAAAGTATGTAAAGTGGTAATTAAGAGTTTTATTGTCTGAATGACTCGAAGTATCTCATAGTTATATTGTCTTGTTCAGTCTATCATCGTAACATGTCGGCTACCAGGACGCTCAACCCTACCACCTCTCGGTCTTCCAGATGGGAGGGTGGGGCGGCTGAGAAAAGGTGAGACAGCTCCACGCACCACGCGGGTTCGGATGCTGTGGAGAAGTGAGCAGGTCGGCCCAGCTCCACGTGGTGGCGGCTAGAGTTTCCGCTAGATGGCATGGGGTGCTGGGTTCGGTCCCTACCCGTAAGGCGGCGCCAGGGGAGAGCGTCAGGATTTTTTGGTAGATGCTTTCGTGCCCCGAATTATCCATGTTGGCTTCAACATGTGGCGATGCACATTGGCAGCACTGATTAACAGAGGAGTAGTGATCAGAACAACCCTAAAACCGGATCTGTGCCTGTGCAAGTAGGCTGTAGGGAAATACGATACAGACAAGAAGAAAGAGAAAGTAAGAGTGAAGAGAATAAGGGGAGGCAAGCCCTCTATTGTTATTTTTATTATACACAGGTTCTCTGGTAGGGTGTCACACCACCCCAATCACCCAATAGGAGAACAGCATTTCCAGTCCTCGTGGCAACCGGCAGTCCGCCCACTAACAGTGGCTGCCCGGCCACAACTAACACCGATCTGGCTGCTCCTCACAGCCTGATTTCATCAACCCCTACTGGATTGTGGCGACCCCTGCCCAGGCAGAAATGCCAGGTCCTGAGTGCCACTGCACCCAGCCTGCCAGCACTCACTATGTCATCCACATGAACCCAGCTATAATCTACAACGCGACATCATTAACAGTTGGACAACAATTGATTGAACACAGTAGATCACAATGAATTATCTTCTTGCATTGAGAGTAGACAAAATTCCTTAAAGCTAGATTAGGGTGTAGGGCTTAACGTCGTACCTGAGACACTCCACCCCACTAGAAGTCGTGAGCCAGGAACAGTGAACTGGTCCTTATGGTGTAGGGTGGGTGGTTGGCGAGCTTAAAGTTAACTTGAACGACTTTTGATAATGGGAGATGGACATGACAGCAGTAGCATTGTTCGACGTGACGTCAGCCTATCTTCCTTGGTTACATCGGCTTGAGCTGGGTAGCAATGTTATGTTTACATTTGTCATATTGTAGATTATAAATGTTACCAAGTAACATACACAACTCAACCAATACATATAGATTAGTTAGACGAATCTTACCTTGGTATAGATGATGGATAACTGTTGTTTTCCCGAGGTATAAGCCTCAGCTAGACGTGGGTGAGGGAGAGGTAAGCACATCCGGGTACAGCAATCTTTACCTACTAATTCAGGATAAAATGATCTCTAAAATTCTAAATACTAATGTTTCCTTGGTACAAGCAAGGGACTAGACGTGGCAGGGTGTGGAGGGTGGGCCCTCACCCACGTCTAGCCGAGGCTTATACCTCGGGAAAACAACAGTTATCCATCATCTATACCAAGGTAAGATTCGTCTAACTAATCTATTTTACCTCGGTATATAGCCTCAGGCTAGCCGCAGGCTAGGGAGACTTTACGTAATATCATTTTATCCTGATATTTTATTTTATTTTATTTGTTTATGTTTTGTGGTATGGAACGTTGGTTAACCTTATATGTTTGTGACAATGGTATGTTCTCACCTTTTTTTACCTTAATGTTGTAGCAGTCGCCGTGCGACGCCACTTGGCTTTTCCAATCGCTTGTTATAATGTCTAGCAAACGATCGTTCGGTCTTCCATCCTGCATGCGCTAGTATGCGCTTGACCGAAATGCCTAAGAGGCGTGCCTTTGACACCATGGCTCCTCTTGTTGAGTGTGACGCATATTTGTCCGTATCCACTCCTGCCATCTTTAGGACATTAATTGTCCATCTGGCGAGCGTATCTCTTGATATGCCCTTGTGTGGCTTAATAAAGCTTATCAACAATTGTCTTGAGTTTCTAACTCCTTGTGTCTTGGATATGTATGTTCTGATCGCGGAAACTACACACAGTTTCGGATTGTCTTTGAATTGTGTTACATCAATTGACGACAAAGGGTCACCTAAACGATTAGATTTTAACAATGTTGTCAAATCGAAGGTCGCTTGCCTTCTATCTATTTCCAGTCCATCGAGTGAAAGTGCCACTATAGTCTGGCCTCGATGACCTGTGACTAACAGTAATAACAGTGCTAACTTAAACCCTAATTGTTTTATATCTAGAAACCTATTATGTGGCCAATCGTTAAACATTTTAAATACCAGTGACACATCCCAAAATCGGTCATATTTTGGTTTAGGTGGGTTTCGTTCATAAATTCCCTTTAGTACCCATGATATAACATGGTGTTTACCCATTGTATCTCCCCTTGTTCTGGGAAGGATAATCGAGAGAGCGCACCTGGCAGCATTAATTGCGCCGTAACCTAGCCCTTCTTGTTCTAACATTCTAAAGAATCTGCACACTTGGGCAATAGTTGGGTTCATGGGTTTAACCTTGTGAATAAGACAATAAACGCCCCATTTTTTCAAATATGTGGTATACATTTTAACTGTTCCTTTTCTCCACGCATGTGACACTAGCCGTTCTTGTGTAATTTTGTCTAAACCAAATTGTTCTAGGTATTTATTTCGAAAAGGAATGCAAGCAACGGTGTTGTTGCTACGTTGCCGTGATGTTCCAGAGGGCCTTGGTGAGTTAGATTTCCTCGGGATTTTGGGAATCTGAGGCAATCTCGGGCTGTCGAGGCTAGTCCTGCTAGCCACGGCTGTGTGTCCCATTCGGGGACGATCAGGATGGCGTGAGACCGGTCCATCTTTATCTTTCGTGCCACTCTGGTAATGATGTTGAAAGGGGGAAAAATGTAATAAAATTCATTTTCCCAAATCAGTGAGAAAGCATCTATGTGCCAAGCAAATGGTTCTGGGTGCCATGAAACATATCTGTTAACTTTAAAGTTATTCCTTGATGCGAATAAGTCAACCGTAGGTGAACCCCATTGGCGACAAATTTTGTTGAAAATTTTTATATTCAAATTCCATTCTAAATGGTCGTGAAAGACTCTACTCTTTTTGTCGGCCAGGACGTTTTGCGATCCTGGGATATGTGAAATGGTTAACCATATTTGATGTTTTTGCGCCCAGTTCCAAATACTTTGTGCCAAGTTATTGCACTCTTTTGACTTTGTACCTCCCATATTCCTAACATATGCCATGGCCGTAGTGTTATCTGTAAGCAGTTGAACAGTATTTTTGGGTATTTTAATTAGGCTTAAGAGGCCTAAGTAAATCGCTCTTAATTCAAGAACATTAATATGGTCTGATTTTTCGTTTTCTAACCATCTCCCTCCTGTTGCTACATCATTTCGATGAGCTCCCCAACCTTGTAATGACGCATCGGTAGTAAACTACCGTGTTGGGTTGATCCATTCTAATGGGATTGGAAGAGTTATTGATATTCTCGATCCACCAAGATATGTCTGTGTAACCATCCTGGGAAATGTACATTATTCTTTCAAAGTTACCTTTTGTACGTGCTAACGCTCTATTCTTGTCTATTTCTAGAGACTTGAAGTGCGCCGCCCCATAAAGAACAGCCGGCGCATATGAAACCATTATACCGATAAGGACAGCGACCTGTCTAATCTTTGGCCTAGATATGTCAAGCAGCTGGGAGGCCGTCTCATGAAACTTCTGTAGTTTCTGTTCCGTTAATGAAACGGTCATTGCTTTGGTGTTGATTAAAAACCCCAGGCATTTTAATTCCTTATTCGGGACAAAAACAGACTTTTTGTCGTGTATGTAAAAACCTAATTCTGTTGATAAAGTACACAAATCATTCACTGCCAAATGGCATTTGTTAAAGGATTCTGCCATAATAAAGGAATCATCTATGTATGGAAACATTGTATGTCCTAATCTTCCCATAACAGCAAAAACAGGTTTTAATAACTTTGTAAACAGTCGAGGTGCGCAGGCTAAACCATTGGGCATGCAAGTAAATTGGAAAAGGGAACCGTTCCAAATAAATCTCAAAAATTTTCTGTGTTCTTTGCAAATAGGAACTGTATAATACGCGTCTCTTAAGTCTACACTGGCAAGCCAGGCATGCGGCGTAATTAAGTCTCTCGCCGTTTCTAGTGAGAACATTTTAAAATGTTTGTATGTTACCAATTTATTTAACTTAGTCAAATCCAAAATCATGCGAATTTCGCCATTTGGTTTGGGCCTAGAAAAGACATTAGAAATAAACTGTCCTTTTGTGTTTTGTACTCTTTCAATAATACCTTTTGTTTCAAACAGCGAAACCTGAAAATCTATTTGGCGTTTTTCTGCTATGTTAAATTTGTATGGGAACGGAACTCTTTCCTGTGTTGGTATGTCTGTGAAAGGTATTTGAACTCCTTTTACTATATCCAAAATTTCCCTATCAGATGTAATGTTAACCCATTTGTGCAAACAGTTAAGGATGTTGCCTGCATTAAACTAGCTTACATAAGTTTGTGTCTCTTCAGACACCGTGTTGAGTGTAGGAGTCTGTGTCTCTACTTGGCTCCTGGCCGCGGGAATTGGGGTTTGGGTGTAAACTCCCTTTTGTATCCACGGTTGTCGTTCCAACCCGTGTTCTGGCGTTCTCCTCTGCCTCGTCCTCTGGGATTGAAGCCGAATGAGGGACCTCCTGGTCCCGGCCTTCCTCCTCTCCGGAAGCGAAAATCCGAGCGGGGGCGTCGGAATTTGTTGGTGTTGTCAAACTTTTTGGTACCATCCGTGTTTTTAGCGCTTTTAGTGTCTACCTCGACAGCTTTGAAGAGGTGCGCTAGCTGACCGCCAAACATTTTGGTTTTGTCCAATGGCTTGCCTAGCACCGGCTTTGGCGGTAGGTAAAGAGTGTACTCCTTACCATCATTGTCAGTTACTTTCTTCGGTCTGGCGACTTCTTTGCCAGCATCTGTTGTAACCGCCTTGAAGACGTTTTCAAAACGCCGAAATGTCATGAAGTTCGACGCTGCTGTAAGCAGCGCAATCCCTCTGTCCATCACTCGTGCAAGCGACGAGAATGAATTCTCAGCTTGCATCCGATTCGCTACCGGAGTTATCGATGTAAGCGCTCCGAGCACCGCTTTGTGAATCGTGCACAACGCGTTCTCATAACGCCGTCGCTCATCTGAGAGATGGATGCCTGCATCCATTTCTTTACTGATGGACTGGGGGACTCCTTTAATTCCCGAAATTTGTTCGGTCAGCTTGTTGATCACCTCCACAGGTTTGAAAGTGTGGAAATGTCCTTTCAGCGTTTCCCTCATCATGGTTGTAGTCCGCAACCTCTTTGCTTTCGCCAACGGGCATTTCTTCTTGATCTTTGCCCCTATCCTGGCATAAATGCCCACTCTCTCCGTCTCTGAATCGGAGTCAGTTGTGGACGAATCATTTGATTTATCCGATGATGAGTCCTTCTTCTTTTTCTTTTTGTTTTTCTTTGTCTTCTTCACTCGTTTCTTATTGACCTTGGTGAATTCATCACCGGAGCTACTACCAAGTCTTTTCCGCTTCTTGGGTTTCGGTTGCGGAACCTCAAATGCCGATTCGGTTTCGTCATCTGAGAAATCTTCCCAGTCATCCTCGGGGATAGGAGGAGAAGGAGCCCGTGTGGCTTGTGTGTTGTATTTGCCCATAATCCGTAGGATTTTGTCTTCCAGCTCCTCATCCCCACTATCCTTGTCCAAAGGATCAGCCCCCGGCTGTGGAGACGGCGGTGCCGTCTGCGGTGGTGAGGAATCGTATCCAGAAGGCACGCGGCCCTCTGCCGCTGCCGGCGGAACCTTGTTTCGCTTGGTGGCCATCGGTTTCTGTAACGACAAAGGTTACTTAGTACCGGTATCATCTCAACATGTTCACAAAGTGAGCTAGAGTGAGGTATTATGGCGTATGGTATATAGTAACGTGTTTAAACCGTTCTGTATACAGGCGTTAAGCTAAGTTTTGCCGTAGGTTTTATGGGTAGTGAAACCAACCAAACGGGGGGGCGGCCATTGGCACGCCCGCTCTCTCTGTTTCGTACACTTCTCCCACCCGCGGCATTCTGCGCCAGCAAGTTGAAGAAAATATTACGAAACTCGGAGGCTCGCCTCAAAAACCGGTCTGGGGAGTCTATAAAAGAAACCCAGGATCATCCCCAACAAAACCCTCTTTTAGGGTTCGGAGGAATTTCCTTAGGAGATGCAACTCGGGTTAACATCTCTGCCTGTCTGAACACAGGTTTCGCTATGTCAAGCGGTATCGGTTTCGGTTATGCACATTCTTATCCTTGTGTTTTTTATAACACCTTTTATGTCCAAATTTGACCTGAGAAAGTTCTAAGCTTTCATAATGGGATGCTATAAACCATCCTTAAGACTTTAAATGCAGTTTCTCAATACTTACAGTTAGTTAAAGTGTTGTAGTAGTTAAATCCTGCTGGAGCAGCTCAGCGAACGTCCTCCCGCCGTGAGCTGCTTATGCTAATTGCTGTACCCGGATGTGCTTACCTCTCCCTAGCCTGCGGCTAGCCTGAGGCTATACACCGAGGTAAAATACATATATATACATACAAGCTCCGCTGTCTAGGCATACGAATAACCATCACATATTAACACTTCCCCCACTTGCCGTATATCGGAATATTTTAAAACTGTTTGGTATTATATTTAAACAAAATTCTTTTTTTTCTTGAAGATTTATACTGCTTATCATGGATAAGTCTGAATAGACTTGTTTTCACCATTAGACAGTTCGTCGATAGAAAGCCCGAGCCTACACTTTAACCGACCCAAGGGATTTTTAAGCTCCCACACCATATAGACATGGTATGAGAGCAACTGGCCTTTGATGACGCTGTAAGTTATACACAGCGGTGGAAATTCTAATTGGCAAAGGTGGGAGCACAGGGAATCGAACCACTGACCTTCAGATTAGGAGTCTGACCTAGAAAAAAGTCAGACACTCTAACCACTCCACCACAGAGAACACCACATATATATGTAAGCAAGAGGAGGCGACGAAGAATAAATGAGTTGGCAATATCAATTTATTCACAATTGCAAATTCGTGATAATCAACTTATGTATAAGAAGGGCCGTGTGCACTAATCTCGGCCCCCTTTTACCCAGACTACTGCCGTCTATATCCCCCATTGGTCACTGTCTCTTGCCGTTCGATTGGCTGTATTAATCTCCACCTTGATTACCCAGAGTACGTCTGTCCTCCGTCATCGCTCACTTCCGCTACCTCACCGGCCACCTCTCTCCCACCTTGCAATAGCCCTTCCCAAGCCCTTCCCCAGCCCTGTCCACACCTGCATAAGCCTTGCCTCACTTTGCGAATCGCTTCAGCGCAGGCTCGCCGTGCGGAAGGTCGGGAGTTCGAATCAGAGCCGAGTGAAACCAATGACTTATAAAATTTATACTTGTCACTACCTAGTCTGGCGCTCGGCATTAATAGGATAGGACAAGGACTGGTTAGCACAGCATCAGGATAATGTGATTGTGTGGGATATCAATTCATGATGCTGGCAGCCTGGTCTCCTAGTGGGGCAGCACTATAAAGTCGCCATGAGTGCGCACTGTCACAAGTCGGTACCTGTCCTGATAATGTGACTGTGTGGGATATCAGGTCATCCTGCTGGCGGCCTTGTCTCTCAGTGCAGTAGCATTATAAAGTCACCATGAGTGTGCACTGTCAGTGTCACAAGTCGGCACCCGTCCTGATACCACTCCCCCGCCATACCCCCCTCCTACTCCCACACACTCTATCCTATCCCACTGACTACATTCCTCATCGTAACCTCAACACCACCCACCCAAACTCCATCCCCACACACCCCCACCCCCACTTCACAATCACACCCCACCCAGCCTAACACCCACATACACACCCCACATCCATACCTGATACCGACACGTTTAGTTTAGATCACAGGATTCGAACCCACTCACTCGACCCCATGGGTTCGAACCATGGTCGAGTCAAATCCATGACTTAAAAATGTACACTTGTCACTTCCTAGTCAGGCGCTCAGCATTACTATGAAGGACTAGTTTTGGCTCAGTGTCAGGATAATGTGTCTGAATGGGATATCAGGTCATGGTGCTGGTGGCCTGGTCTCCCAGTGGGGCAGCACTATAAAGCCACCATGAGTGCGCACTGTCACAGATTGATTGATTGGGGGTTGATTTACGCCATGTCGGATATGACCTTAGATGTTGCTGGGACGTAAAAGTTAACTCCAACAACCAACCTGTTTGTATATAGCACAGTTTGAACTCATTACACACATAGTCCAGGATTTCGCTGATAAAGTCACCTGCTGGTTACACCGCAGATTTCACACAGCGAGGAAACACTGAATATTTCATAGCAGTTCACGACTGTCAACTTCAACTGTCCACTGTCCCTGACCCTCGAATCACCCCCCGCCCCTTGTCCCCCACCTTCGGTTGGGGGTAACGGAGTGGGCAGAGGCAGGAACAGGTCAACCTGCCGTGATTTATAACCTGTCATATTAATGCAGAGCAGCAGCCAGAGCAGATGAAAGATTTTCAAAATTAAGCTATTTTCTAGATTTGATTCTACATGTGGCAGTTATTACAGATTTCTTGCTACATAGAAGGTACCCATCATGATATGACCTTAGATGTTGCCAGGGCACCTACATCCGATCCCAGCCCTCCACCTCCACCCACCGAGTTCATCACCATCCGATGTTAATGAAGACCACTTGGTTGCAATTCATTGACATGGGGATTAATTAGTAGGTAATGAGCTAATTAATTAATTGATCCCAATTGTTCCCTGTCTGTCGCCATGACAGACCTACTCATACGTAGTGACCTACTTACAGCATGGCCGCTATCACTTTTGATTTCGTGTAGGAAATTATGCGACGCCAATATTTACTTGCGCAAGAGAGTTTTATATTCGTATAATCTGTATGTGGCTTCAACCGGTTGCCATAGCGACCCGTGAATGATGGGATAATGTCGGCAGAGTAAAAAAAACTAAAGCTTGTTTTATTTAACAACGCCTCCAGAACACATTAAATTTTATCATCGGTTATTAGACGTCAAACATATAGTCATTCAGACAATGCCCATGGATAAAAAGAAGCCTCAAACGGAAGCGATCCAAAATCAGGCAATCAAACCAAAAACTGAGGAAAAAAAACTCAGTGTCATAGTCCACGGCATTCCCGAAAAAGAAAATGAAAGCATTCAGGAAACAATCACTGACATGCTAAAAGAAGCAGACTGTGACTTTGGCTGGACAGTAGTGACTAAGGCCTTCCGTCTAGGAAAAAAAAACAAAAAAGAAACAACACCAAAAAAACACCCTGGCAATACTGAGCAGGCTGAAAACAAAAACCAAGGTGGGGAAACAAAAGAACAAGAAGTCCAGGCCACAGAGAAAGTCCAAACCAGGCCGAGGAGTATAAAAATCCAGCTGGAGAAAGAGTCGCAAAAAAAAGAACTCTTCCAGAAGAAAAAAAACACTCCAGGCCAAAAAAGACTACAACAAAGTCACAATAAGACCAGTAAGGACAGAAACGGAAATGCTGAGTGAAAAAACAGTACAACAAATGTACACACTTGCACTCGAGACCAAAAGTGACAAAATAAAATCGATCAAAATGAAAGGGTGTAACATAGAAATAAATGGGAAAACATACACACCCAAGGAGTTCGGAGAGATTGAGATTCAAGAGATCACACCAGAAAAGGGTGCAACAAGGGAACACCCCTGGGGAGTGTCGTTCCAAGGCCACAACTCCCCCTTTAGTAACCTGTACAAATGCGAAGTCACAGGAAAGGATGGGAAAAAGTACACCTCGGCCGAGCAATACTACTGCTCAATAATGGCCAAATATCACGATAAACATGACATAATGAGAATGATCGAAAACACGGACAACCCATACACAATAAAAGCAATGGCAAAAAAAATATGGAGATCACCAGAATGGTGCAAAACAAATGAAAAAGTGCTGGAGGATATCGTCCACGCAAAATTCACACAAAACATAGAGCTAAAAGAAAAGCTAATAAATGCCCCTGGAAATGCATTCAGGGAATGCACAAAGTGCCCATACTGGGGGTCAGGAAGGTACCTGGACAGCGCCAGTGAAGGAGAAACGATAAAACCAGGTTACAAAAATAAAATGGGGGACATCCTCCAAAAAGTCAAGGAAACCCTGACAAATGCCAACAAATAAAAAGGAAAAATATAAATAAGGAATAAACAAAACTATACAAATGTTCAGATCGGGGAGAACTGGGAAAGGAACCAGGGCTCCAAACCATGAATATCACAAATTTACTATCTCACTAACACGCTTTACTAAAAATATGCCATCCTCCACACAAAACAGGTAATAAGTGCAGTGACTTACACAACTACCCACCAGAGGGAGATGCGTGTGCTGCATGCACCAGCACATCCCCCCCCACACACACACACACACACTCAATCTAACTAAAACTAAAAAGTAAAATTCGCGAAATCAAGCAACCACTCACCGAAAAGCACAAATATATATGGTAGAAGAAATTGAATGCAAGCTGGGGAGGGGCACACACTTTGCCCACCTAAACTGCCAGAGTGCATCCAACAAAATCGACACAATAAAAATACACCTAAAAAGAGAAAATCTCGACATACTGGCACTGTCAGAAACATGGTTCACTGACAACCACAAAAACAACACCCTCAACATACATGGCTATAGGCTTGTACGCAATGATAGGCAGCAAAATAACACACTAAACCAAACAAAAAAGGGTGGAGGTGTTGCCCTTTACTGCAAAGACACCAACATTCTAGATCCTGAAGCACTAATAACAGCTAACTTATCAAATGAACACATAGAACTACTATGGTGCCTAATAAAAAATGAAAAGCAAGCAAATATAGCCATAGCAAGCCTCTACAGACCTCCATCAGGGGAAATTGAACTCTTCATTGAAGCCCTAGAGAAGAGCATAAACACCATAAAAAAACTGACAAAGGCAGAAATCTTCATACTAGGAGACTTTAATGTAAATTACAACAGCAATGATAAAAACAAACTAATGCTGCAAACCACAATCAAAATCTTAGGCCTACAACAGCTCATCACTGAAAAAACAAGGCTAAGTAAAAATAGCACAACAATTGACCTAATACTAACCAACTCAAACCACGCCACTAAATGGGGCACCAGGAGCTGGGGTATAAGTGATCATGAGCTAATATATGTAACAAGGAAAAAACTAAAAAGCACAAATCACTATGAGTATAAGATGGGCAGGTCCCTAAAAAACTACTCAGAAGATGCATTAAAAAATCATCTGCACCAAAACATAAACAACATCACACAAAACAGAGATGATGTTAATATCTATTGGGGCAACATCATCGCAGAAATAAGAAAATCAGCTGACGAGATGTGCCCCATTAAGAAAATAAAAATACAAAAAAACCAGGACCCCTGGGTAGACAATGACCTGCTAACGCTCATCATAGCCAAAAGTAAACTGGGTAATAAAGCAAAGCTCACAGAAAGTATAGAAGACAAACTGGCCTACCATATTGCCAGAAACCACTCTCTCAAAGCTGTGAGAACAGCAAAAAAGAAATACATAATAAAGCAGGACAGAGACTGGGGAAGCAATACAAACAGATTCTGGAAGAATGTAGACCTATTATTCCCCAAAAATAACAAAGAAGAGCACACAACCTTCCAAGATAACGAAGGGACAATGCTCTCAGACAAAGATGCAGCAAACAAACTGAACACGCACTTTGCCACAATAGGACAAACGCTGTCAGGAAAATTTAAAAAAAGGTGGGAAAATAGATCAGGAACTGTGCAGAATGAAATCCCCACCTGCAAAACAGATATAATAGAAGTAAAAAAAACTAATAAATGACATAGACACAAATAAACCAAGTGGAATAGACGAAATACCAACCAAAATGCTGAAAGAGGCACTCCAAGCCATCCCAGCCACTATAGTCGACCTATTCAACATCTCCTTTGAACAGGGGCATTTTATCTCAGCCTGGAAAATGGCAACCATTACCCCTATCCACAAAAGTGGAGACAAACAAAACATGGGAAACTACAGGCCAATATCGATTCTTCAAACCCCAGGCAAGCTCATTGAAAAAGTGTTACATAGACACATAAATGAATACCTGGAAAAAAACAATATACTAAGCGAAAGACAAGGAGGTTTCAGGAAACTGCACTCCACATCTAAAACAATAGCTAACCTAACAAATGACATATTGGCGTCAATGAACCAAAAACAATTAGTTGGAGCAGCCTTCATTGACTTCAGCAGAGCATTCGATACAGTAGACCATAACATACTATTGGAAAAACTAGAATCCATGGGCATAAAATCCAACACTATGGACTGGATAAAATGCTACCTGAAAGACAGGCAACAGAGAACAAAAATAAACAATACACTATCAGACAACCAACCAGTCACATGTGGTGTACCCCAAGGGTCAGTGCTAGGGCCACTGCTCTTTATAATCTACATAAACGATCTTGAAAAATGGTTACAAACCGAATGCCTCCAACTATATGCAGATGACACAGTCATATATACAAACGGCACCACAGAAGAGGAGGTCATAACTAAACTAAACAAGCTCCTACTAAAACTGGATGAGTGGTGTGAGTCCAACAAAATAACCATCAACACAAGCAAGTCAAAAACAGTCCTCTTCTCGCGTAAACAAATGCCAGAAAGAAAACTACACTGTAAGCTAGGAAGCCAAACACTAGAAAATGTAGACCATTACAAATACCTAGGCCTTGAGTTGGACAGCCAACTAAACTACAACCTATGTATAAACAAAATTGTCCAAAAGGTAAACCACAAACTATGGCTATTTGCAAAGCTAAGAGACTACATGACACAAGAAATGTCAATAAGAATCTTCAAGGGCATGGTGCTACCCTATTTTGACTATGGAGTTGTAAACTACATGGGTGCAAAGAAAGAACTCCTAAAAAAACTGCAAACACTACAGAACAGAGCCCTGAAAATCTGCCTCAGAGTAGACAAGCTGCACCCCACCTATGACATACACAAAAGAACCAAAGTAAAATTGCTAGAAAATAGGAGAATAATTCATCTGAAAACATTAGCATACAGCTATAGTCAAGACAATAAACTCCTAACAAAACCACAAAGGGCAACTAGAGCAAATAATGCGCCACTACTAAAGCAGACCAGAAGCCAAATAAAAGCTCACGAGAGAAGCACGCTAGAAATGGCTGCCAAGGTGTGGAATGCCCAAACAGTAAAGGAACGACAAATTCCTGACCTAAAAACATACAAAAAATATCTGTGCAAAATAAGGCTAGGAACCCCCAACTAAGCTGCACCGCAAAGGGGCAGGTGATATGTCACGGCCCACCAGCGAGACGCCCAATGGAAGGTAACCATACCAAAAGCACCCAGATAACACACCTCACAGCTACGTACAAGCCTATGATATCTAAATAGGAGTAGGCTAGTCTAGAAATAAGAGTAGAAAAAATAAAGCACATATATGCCAAGAAAATCCAAAAAAATTAACATAGACTACTATAGTACTAACCAGACCAACCAACTATCTATCTGCTACTGAAATACAGGCAATCAAATACCTTATCAGCAGCTACTGTGTGATAAGACAACACCAACACTACAGCTGGCCAGCATTGAAAACAAGCCTGAATACCCAGGCTTATATGCTATGGACAGTATAAATACAGCCTCAATAAAAAAAAAAATTTCTTTGGAGTCAACGCGGTGCGTAAAGTTGCCTAGTCCGATCGTTTTGAGTTTCTCCAATTTTCTGAGATAAATACACGAGATTGATCGTAATAATCTACTTTACTTTAGTTTAAAGTATTTCTTTTAGATTTTAAGTGTGTAACTTTGGAGATATTTGAAGTGAGAAAATGCCACATTAATTTTGGAAAGCACATCAAAAGTCTGACACGATAGGCTTCAGCAGCGACAACTTCTACTAGATTCACTCGGTTCCGGTGATCGCACATTCCACTTCCGGTAAGATACACACCTTACTTTCGGTGAGACATACTCCCTACTTCCGGTGGACAAACCCTACTTCCGATGGGATGCACGTCCTACTTCCGGTAAGATACACACCTTACTTTCGGTGAGATATACTCCCTACTTCCGGTGGACAAACCCTACTTCCAGTGGGATGCACGTCCTACTTCCGGTAAGATACACACCTTACTTTCGGTGAGATATACTCCCTACTTCCGGTGGACAAACCCTACTTCCAGTGGGATGCACGTCCTACTTCCGGTAAGATACACACCTTACTTTCGGTGAGACATACTCCCTACTTCCGGTGGACAAACCCTACTTCCAGTGGGATGCACGTCCTACTTCCGGTAAGATACACACCTTACTTTCGGTGAGATATACTCCCTACTTCCGGTGGACAAACCCTACTTCCAGTGGGATGCACGTCCTACTTCCGGTAAGATACACACCTTACTTTCGGTGAGACATACTCCCTACTTCCGGTGGACAAACCTACTTCCAGTGGGATGCACGTCCTACTTCCGGTAAGATACACACCTTACTTTCGGTGAGACATACGCCCTACTTCCGGTGGATAAACCCTACTTCCATTGGGATGCACATCCTACTTCCACTGGGATGCATACCCTACTTCCGGTGTGACAAATTCCCTACTTCCGGTGGAAAAACCCTACATCCGATGGGGTGTACATTCTACTTCTGGTGAGATGCACACCTTACTTCCGGTGAGATACACTCCCTACTTGCGGTGGACAAACCCTACTTCCAGTGGGATGCAGATCCTACTTCTGGTGAGATACAAACCCTACTTCCTGTAGTACACACATCCTACTTCCGGTGGGACATACTCCCTACATCCAGTGGTAAGTACATCCTACTTCCGAAGGGAAGTATTCCCTACTTCCGGCGATCGATATAAGGGAGTGGTCGATCTGTAGAGGTGGTCGGTTAGAGAGGTTTTACTGTATAATGTATGAAAATTGTGAATAGAAAATGCCTTAAAATGTCTACCGCCAGTAGTAAGCACATAAATAGGATAGGGCAAGAACAGTATCAAGATAATGTGAGAGTGAGGTGTCGGGTCAGGGTGCCAGTGGCCTGATCTCCCATTGGGGCAGCACTATAAAGTCGCCATGAATGCACACTGTCACAAGTCGGTACCCGTCCTGATATTATGTCCTTATATCTTGCCAGGACGTAAAACTCTAGCAACCAACCAACCAATCAAATGCACGGGGTTGACATTTTCGACAGGAAGTCAAATTTAAATGTCACAGTCAAATATAATAAGCAGATAACTGCCATGTGATATTGGTGTCCACCGCGGGTCACACCTGACATTACTTGGGTAGGACACGAGTGCTGTTGACTCGGGGAAATAATATTCACCTTCTTCATAAGATATTTGGGTTCGAACCCGGGTCGAGTCAAACCAATGACTTAAAAATTGTTACTTGTCACTTCCTAGCCTGGCGCTCGGCATTATTAGGATAGGACAAGGACTGGTTGGCTCAGTGACAGGATAATGTCTCTCAGTGCGGTAGCATTATAACGTCACCATGAGTGTGCACTGTCAGTGTCACAAGTCGGCACCCGTCCTGATACCACTCCCCCGCCATACCCCCCTCCTACTCCCACACACTCTATCCTATCCCACTGACTACATTCCTCATCGTAACCTCAACACCACCCACCCAACCTCCATCCCACACACCCCCACCCCCACTTCACAATCACACCCCACCCAACCTAACACCCACATACACACCCCACATCCACACCCAACACCGACACATTTAGTTTAGATCGTGGGATTCGAACCCATTCACTCAAACCCACGGGTTCGAACCATGGTCGAGTCAAATCAATGACTTAAAAATGTACACTTGTCACTTCCTAGTCAGGCGTTCAGTTTTGGCTCAGTGTCAGGATAATGTGACTGAGTGGAATATCAGTTCATGGTGCTGGTGGCCTGGTCTTCCAATGGGGCAGCACTATAAAGTCGTCATGAGTGCGCACTGTCACAAGTCGGTACCCGTCCCGATATGACCTTAGATGTTGCTAGGATGTAAAACCACAACAAACAAAACTTAATAAGATATTAGTGGCCGCTCTCAGGAATTTTACTCAAGTGTCAAGATTTGCTTGTGTTTGCATTTGATTTGTTTTAATTAGTGATCGCTATAAGTATAACTGATTCACAATTAGCTCCCATGGACGGATTGCTTTAGAGTCAGAGCGTAGGTTGGTTGGTTGTTGGAGTTTTACTTCCTTACAAGATCTCAGGTCATATCAGGACGGGTAGCGACTTGTGACTGTGCTCACTCATGGTGACTTTATAGTGCTGCCCCACTGGGAAATCAGGCCGCCGGCACCATGACCCGATATCCCACTTAGTCACATTATCCTGACACCGAGCTAACCAGTCCGAGTTAAACCAATGACTTATTAAATTGATACTTGTCGCTTCCTAGCCTGGCACTCAATATTAATAGGATAGGACAAGGACTGGTTAGTGCAGCATCAGGATAATTTTACTGTGGGTTATTGGGTAATGGTGCCGGCGGCCTGGTCTCGCAGTGGGGCAGCATTATAAAGTCACCATGAGTGTGCACTGTCACAAGTCGGTACCCATCTTAGATGTTGCTAGGACGTAACACAACAAGAGCCAGCTATATATATGCAGTGGTCTGCCTTGACCTCTCGAGCAAGGAGCCGCATAGACAGGTAGCCGTTGGTAGTTTGGTGACATCAGGGAGCCTACGTGGTGTAAAGGTTAGCACACTGGCCAAGAATACAAAGAGATGAGGGTTCGAGTCCGACTCTAGGCGCAATAATTCCCATTTCCATCTCTGGTTCCGTGACCGGGATCCTGTACAAGCTACACGCTGTATAGTTGTTGAACCTACCCTCTGTATGTAAGTATGTTGCATTGCCTGTATGTATGTCATTGTAAGCATTAAAAGACTTACAATTGCAGGGGGACGAGTGTGGTAGTCTGCACTGACCTCTCAGGCAAGGAGCCGCATAGACAGGGAGGCGTTGGTAGTATGTTGGCATCAGGGAGCCTAGGTGGTGTAATGCTTAGCACACTGGCCCGTAATGCAAAGAGATGTGGGTTCGAGTCCCGCTCTAGGCGCAATATTTCCCATTTTCATCACCCCCATGACATATCTATATATGTAGCGGGATTCGAACCACATTTCTTGATTTCCGGGCCATGTGCTGCCTAAGTGGGAGAGCACAATGACTCGATATCCCACTCACATTATCCTGACACTGAGCAAAACGGTTCCTGCCCTATCCTAATAATGCTCAGTGCCTGGCTGGGATGTGACAAGTATCAACTTGTTAGTCCTTGGTTTTGACTCGACCAGCGTTTGAATCCCACGATCCACCAAAATGTGAGGTGGACGCTCAACTCATTCAGCCATCCCGTCTGGTATATATATGTATATAGTATATAATAGTTTGCCTACATAATGAACAAGAGGAAGACAAGGTAGTGGGTGAGAGTGTATTTACTCTGGCTAGAGGAACAACGCCCCTTGCCTAAGAAAAAATGTCAGCGGTACAGTGAGTGATGGTTACAGTGTGAAGGGGGGGGGGGGGGGGGGCACCCCCAATGAGCTGATGTGGAGGAGGCTGGAGTAGTAGATGACTATGAGAGGCTCCAACAGTCCCAGGGCCGGGTAACCGATGAGGGAGAGGAGGAATATTCTGGGTTATTATACTCGTATAATTATTTTACAGCATATATATATATAAATATATATACATATCTACATATACGTATAAATATGCATTATATAAACGGAGTGCAACATCCATCACGGAAGAGGGTAGGACACTTTTTTATTTTCCACATTCACACAAACTTCTCCCATTGTGAGAAATTTATCCTTTTGGAGAATCAGCAAACAAGTCGTCTGTGTTAATCAATGATGGAGCGATGCGCGGCATGTTTCATATGTGGCACACGCTTTATTCAACCATCCCCCGACCCCTAAAGAAGTCAACTACCTGCCATCGGGCGGTGTGACAGCCATATGGCATTGTCCATTTACATGTACAGTTAAACCTCTCTATACCGACCCCCTCCACAGCTCGACCACTCCCCTATATCGATCGCTTTATTTGGGTCCCAACAATACCATTGTAAGGATATTCTAACTCTCTAAACCGAAAACGTCCCTAAATGGACTTACTGTAGTTCTGTTCGCAGTGGCATAGCAAAGACCCTATAATGCTGAGACGCTCACTCCCTATCCCTTAAATTTTGCAGTGCCATCTTGTGGTGGGTTTGATCAGCCCAGCTGCTGGCTGGTGTTTCACATGTAAACACAGACAAAGCGAGAGGGTGAGTTTAAAATAAAGAAAGAGAGATTGCCTGTCATTTGGATGCCGATGTTGCACCTACTGCCTGGTCCCCACCTCCCACTGCCCCGCCCTCCATCATTCCCCCGCCCTTCCCGCTCTCTTCCCCTCCCTCCCCCCTCTCCCTCTGGTCCCTCCGACCCTCCCTCCTCCCGACCTCACCGCCCTTCCCCCTCCCTACCCCGTCTTCCCCTTCCCTCACTCCCCTTCCATCCCCTCCCCCTCCTTCCCACCCTCCCCCGGCCTCACAACCCATCCCTTCCCCTTCCCCCTCCCATCCCCACCCTTCCCTCTCCCTATCTCCCTCCTCATCCACCTTATCCAGCATCCTCACACCACACCTCCCGCCACTCTCCTTCCTCCTCCTTCCTCTCCCTTCCCCCATTCCGCTCCACTTCCCCCTCCCTCCCCACACTCCCTCTGCCCCTCCACCTCCTCACCCACCTCCCTCGGCGCTCTCACACCACACCTCCTTCCCACTTCCCCCTCCCTCTCCACCTCCTCCTCCCCTCCCCCCCCCCCCACTCCCTCTTCCTCCCCAGCACTCCCACTCCGCCTCCTCTTCCCGCTCCCCCTCCCCTACCCCTTCCTTCCCCACATTCCCTCTTCCTCCCCCTTCCTCCCTCTCTCCCTCCACCTCCTCACCCACCTCAGTTGGCACTGGGAGGGAGGTCCCCAATGGTTGCATGTTGCTACTCCTATAGAACTCGCACCACTACCGCTACCCTCACCCTGCCCCTCCACCTCTCCACCCCACCCACCCGCACCACCATAGACACATTCCCCATGCATCCTTCTTCCAGCATATTGACACATGCACACGCACCACACATGCTCAAGCACACAAACCATTCACACAACCCATTACAACGCTATCAAAATGATCAAATCCACCACCTGGTGCGCTGGCTGTTCTCTTGATTACACAATACAGGCTGAGTGAGCCAACTTGTGATAATGCGCACTCATGGTGACGTTATAGTGCTTCCCCACTGGGAGATCAGGCTGCTAGCACCATGATCTGATATCACACTCAGTCATATTATCCTGACACTGAGCCAACCAGTCCTTGCCCTATGCTAATAATGCTGTGCGTCTGGCTAGGAAGCGACAAGTATCAATGTTGTAAGTCATTGGTTTGACTCGGCAAGGGTTCGAACCTGTGGGTTCGAATCCTACGATCTACCAAAACGGGAGGCGGACGCTCAACTCATTCGGTCATCCCGCCTGTTAGGGGTTCAGGGGGGCCCACAGAGCATGCACACACCCTCAGCTGGTCACTCCGCCTCACACATCCGGACGACCACTACACAATTTTACTTTGGCACCCGGGGAATCTCGCAAACACCAACGAGATATGACCAGAAACGGATCGGCCTGGAAAAAGCGGTGGGCTGCACGACCTGCACGCAATGTTACGGATCCTGCTCGATACTGCATCGCCATTGACAGTGACGACTCCTACATACCGCCGGGGCAATCCTCCCCATGGCTGGCCAGGGGGGCCACGTCCCCATGCGACATGCGGCCTGTACATGGTGAGGAGGCGGACGTTTGGCGGAAATGGAGGCTAGATTCGACGACCGGATCGGGGCCCTCCACGACGCCATACTTCTCATAGCAGAGGCGTCCAGGGGGCGGTACCCGCCCCAGATCAACCCGCCGGCGCGCGCTGACGACCGCCCCGGTGCCACACCAGCTGCCCCCCGCCCAGCGCCTGGCGTGGCCCTGCAACAGGCCTAGGTCAGGGGAGTCCATACGCGGGCCCGCGCATGGGGAGGGGCGACACGGCCGGTTCTCCCGCCTCGCATCATACAGGGCTTGGCACCGGATCCCCTCCTCGCGGTCGCATCCCTGGTCGGAGCGGTCATCCAGGCAGCCGACGCCCACTGGGACGGGATCGCTCGCAGGCGGGCTAGGGCCCAGCAAATAGAAGTGATCGATGACAAGATGGATCGTGACCGCGCGCGGTACCGCAGGCTGGAAGGTAGGCGAACCACCATGCATGACATGTTTGTAGCGAACCCGATATCCAAGCCTTACCTGGATACCTGGAGCGGTCTGAATGCCAGTCCGCTGCCCAGAATCTGGCCGCGCACGGTACCATGACCGAGAGGGAGTACCTCTGTGCTTTCCTGGCCCTACTCGACGACGAGCCAGTATACGACCCGCGTGACTACAGGGACATGATTGACCATTACCGGTGCATCACTGAGGAGTGCATGACGAAGCCTTGGCCCATGGTACGCAAATAGTCGCAGCGGATCTTTGATCATATTGAAAAGAACAAGATTACCTGGTCCGATAGGAACACCATGCTGCATGAGCGGCTCACCTATTACATGGCCATGCCCACCCCGACCCGGACAGACGCATGTGGCGGACGGGAAGAAAACAACGGCAACAACAAACCGCCACGCGCCCGCATCGAGGCAGAGGCTCACGAGCGGCTGTGCCCCACGTTTAACTCGGCCCGCCGCTGCACCCTCCCCCAGCACCACCAGGACGGCCCCGACAAGGTCGTCCATGCCTGTGCCCGCTGCTTTAGGGTCACGCAGGCATTCTATGACCATTCCGAGCAGCACTGCCGCCGCAAGGCACGGGATGGTGCAAAAAAATAGATGCGGGGGAGGCGGCCCAATGGCCCGCACCCCCCACCCCAGCCTCGTTCGCCTGTGTCGCCGACGGCAGGCCGCGGAGGCGACATCAACGACGGCACGCCCAATGACCACTGCCCCAGCCATGGTGGACGGCGGCGGGGACCACATGCCTCAAGCCGGCGCACGGGCACCCGCTGAACCCACCGGCCCCACACCAGGGGTGGCCTGCCCCCTCCCCCCGCCCCTGCCCGCCCAGCACTCCTCGGGTGCGGTGGAGCGGGCCGCGGCAGTGGCAGCACCAACGGTCCGTTTCGCCCCGGCGGCAGGAGGGCCATCAGCCATTACCGCCATCTCGCCTCACCGCCATATCGCTGTCTCGCATCACCGCCACATCTGGAAGTCACGCCACGGCTGGACAACCCGCCAGACATGCCACCCATCACCGCGCCATATCGCCGTCTCGCCTCACTGCCACATCTGGCGGACAACCCCCGGCTCGACGACCCGACAGATGTGCCGCCCGTTGCTGCTGCCGACCTGGGAGGCGCCAACCCAACATACACACCGCCCCCCCCCATCACACCTGCCCCGCCAGTCAGCGCCCACGCTGGCAGATGCGGGCGACCTGACGGGTGCGAGCAGCACGGGGAATGCGGGCACCCGATGGATTGCGGGCAACGACCCAGCACAAAATGCGGGCAGCGCCACATACGCAGGCGCCGCGCAAGTATTCACCACGTGGCTCCCGCCAGCGCCGCCTATGGGGGCCGGGACCCCCAGCCCGACGTCGGCGGGGCATCCACTAACGGCCCCGGTGCTGCCTGCGGCGGCGGGGAGGCCCATCCCGACTTTGACCGGATCCGGACCCACTGCGCTCAGGACGCCACAACCCTCCCAAGGAGCCGCATCGACCCCGCCCCGCGGGCATTTGCGGCACACTGCCGTGACCACTGGCTGCGCCCCACCTCCGCGGTAGATGGCGGCATAGCGAATATATACATGGCCGTCCGCGCCACGGGGATGCCCAACGCGGTGGAGGCCCGCATACCGGTACCAAGTGGTATTAGGGTCGACCGGTGGAGCGCCCTGCTCTCCGGGTCCCCCGACCACCGCCAGCTGGTCGACTTCCTCCGGTTCGGCTTCCCCCTTGGCTACCTCGGCCCCACCTCCGGGACAGGACAGGTTGGGAACCATCCCAGCGCCGCCAAACACCCGGAGGCCATGGCGGAATACATCCGCAAGGAGATGGAGTGTGGGGCGCTCCATGGCCCCTACCATGAACCACCCTTCCAATCATGGTTCCATGCCTCGCCGAGGGAGAAGGCCGACCCCAGTAAGAGGAGGATTATCACCGACCTCTCCTTCCCCAGCAAAACATCCGTCAATGCGTACATCATCAAGAACACCGTGCTGGGCCACACCCGCGACCACTGCATCCCCACGGTCGACGGGTTCACACGCGAGCTCCGGCCCAGCGGCCCTAACAGCTTCATGTTCACCATGGACATTAGCAGGGCCTACAAGAACTTTAGGTCCTGCCCTCTCGACTGGCCACTCCTCGGGGCCCGCTGGCGAGGTGGCTACTACCTCGACACCTCCATTCCGTTCAGCGCCTGCGGGTCCAGCTGCCACATACAGAGGGTGGCGGAGGCAGTAGTTTACATACTACGCGGGATAGCCGCCACAAAGTATCTGGACGACCTCATAGTCGTTGCACCCGACCACCGATGCCCACTTTCGCACTGCCGAAGGCGTGTTTGACAAGCTCGGCCTCCCCGAGGCGGCTGAGAAGACCCAGCCACCCGCGGCGGCCATCCGGTGGCTCGGAATCCTCATACATGCCCCCACCATGACCCTAGCCATGCCGGCCGACAAGGTCGCGGGCACCATGAGGATGGTACACGCCACTGCCGTGAGGGCCCGCATAACCAGGAAGCAGCTCCAGTCCCTGCTCGGAAAGCTCCTTCACCTCTCTAAGTGTGTCCGTCCCACCAGGCTCTTCTTCGGACGACTGCTTGGGGCCCTCAGGGCCATGTCCGGGACCAGTGCCCGTATTGACGACGAAATGCGGGCGGACCTCGCCTGGTTCCCCGCATTTGCTGAAGGTTGGAACGGAACCGCAATCATCCCCCCAACCACCCAGGAAGGGATATAGCTGTGGACACCTGCCTTGGGGGCATAGGCGGGGCCGATGACACACACGCTTACTCCATGCCCCTCAGGGACGGCTACTGCAATGCCGACGACAGCATCATGCAAATAGAGGCCCTCAACGTGCTGGTCGTGCTCCACACGCTGGCCGGCCCCCACGATACCGGTGGCCAGATAGCTATATGGTGCGACAACGCCGCCGCCGTCCAAGTGCTTTCGACGGGCAGGGGACAGGACCCCCAGCTGCTCGCAATTGCGAGGGCCACCTGGATGTTCCAGGCAGTCCGGAACGTCCGCATAACCTACCACCACATTCCCGGCCACCTGAATGTCATAGCGGACGCCCTGAGTAGGGCCCACATAAGCCATAAGCACCAGGCTACTGCCGTAAACATTTGCATTGAAAACTGCTTAACACCTGTTACACCATCTCTGCTAGATTATGCTCCCCTCCGTCCTCTTTCTGCTCGCAGGCACGGAATACGCGGGGCTCGCCCGGGCCGCGATGGCCAGACAGATGGAGGCCAGGGCCCTGGGGTCGTGGGCCAACTACAATGCCACCATCACCAACTACCCGGCCCATTGCAACCACTACGCAGTGGAGCCCCTGTCCCCCACCAGGCTCCAGATCAGGTGCTGGATAGAAGAGCGTGCGGCCCGACTGTGCCCATCATCTGTGGCGAACTCGGTGTCGCACCTCAGGCTCTTCTTCCGGATCAGGGAGGCCTCCACCCGACCCCTCGACCACATAATGGTGCGAGTGGCGATGGACGCACTCCACAGGTCCAAGATCCATAGGCCCAACGCCCCCCTGCACGCACCTATGAGCGTCATACGGCAGGCGGTCATCGACCTCCGGACCAACCCGCCCGGGGTGGTGGTGGCCTTCACGCTGCTGGTCATGTTCTTTGCGGGGGCCCGGCAATCCGAGGTCGCGCCGAGGTCGGTGGCCTCCTTTGATAGAACGCGGCACACCACCAGGGCGGTTGTCTCGGAGTGGGACGACGCCCTGTGCATCGACCAGAAGTGGGCCAAAAACATGCAGGCCAACAACCAGTGACGTGTTCTGGTGCTGGCCTCGGCTCCGGACCCCGCTTCTGCCCAGTCCGGGCATACCGCACGATGCTCCGCATTGCCCCCACCTCCGCCCCCGCCCAGCCCCTCCTGCTGTTCCCATGGGACAAGCAGCCCATGACCATCCCCTACATTGCATGGAGGTGGAGGGAGGCCCAGGTGGCACGGTCCGACTGCCCCCCATTCACACTCCACGCCATAAGGAGGGCAGCGGCGACGGTCGCATTCGCCTCGGGCAGCTCTGAGCTCGAGGTGTAGCAATTCGGGGGATGGACCTCCGATGCCTACAAATGCTACATCATCACCCAGGCCTCCAAGAAGATCAATGCCGCGCTTGTACGAGCCATGACACAGTATCGTCCGGTACAACCAAACCTACAACAAATGCGGATACTACATTGGCTTGGCCGAAAAAATATAAACAATACCAATAAATCATCAATTAATTATATTGCGGGGGCTCGTAATTAAACAATGGTCATGACCATTCCGCTAATTGACACTTATTAATTAATTAACCATTAATTATTATTATATAATATTCTACATTACTCAACCACTGCTACCCGCTGGTTGACATCTCCTCACCTCGCCTTGCTCACCTGTTGCACCTCATTCATGCCACTCTCATCCCCCACTCTGATCACCACATGACACTGATTCTTTGCAGCTCGTGGACGCCCGCAAACCAGAAAGCCATTCATGTAATGCCCCCGGGGGCTGCCCGGAATAAAGACATGTTATCCCATCCGTGCCTCCTTGTCCTGTGTGCCATGGCCGCAATGATTGGACAATTAACCAAATTGACAGCACACTGTCCATTTACTTGGA
Organism: Branchipolynoe longqiensis; assembly: GCA_030323885.1. Classification (NCBI taxonomy): domain Eukaryota; kingdom Metazoa; phylum Annelida; class Polychaeta; order Phyllodocida; family Polynoidae; genus Branchipolynoe; species Branchipolynoe longqiensis. The sequence continues at coordinate 1,800,698 of CM059190.1, forward strand.
GTGGGATATCAGGTCATGGTGCTGATGTTGGCCTCCCCCTCCTCACCCACCTCACTCGGCGCTCTCACACCACACCTCCTTCCCACTTCCCCCTCCCTCTCCACCTCCTCCTCCCCTCCCCCCCCACACTCCCTCTTCCTCCCCAGCACTCCCTCTCCGCCTCCTCTTCCCGCTCCCCCTCCCCTACCCCTTCCACCCCACACTCCCTCTTCCTCCCCCTTCCTCCCTCTCTCCCTCCACCTCCTAACCCACCTCATTTGGCACTGGGAGGGAGGTCCCAATGGTTGCTTGTTGCTACTCCTATAGAACTTGCACCACTACCGCTATCCTCACCCTGCCCCTCCACCTCTCCACCCCACCCACCCCCGCCACCATAGACACATTCCCCTGCATCCTTCTTCCAGCATATTGACACATGCACACGCACCACACACGCTCAAGCACACACACCATTCACACAACCCATTACAACGCTATCAAAATGATCAAACCCATTATAACACTATCAAAATGACGGAACTGAAATGATCACAGGTTGTTTCTTTGTTGTTGTTTATGTCCTAGCAACATCTAAGGTCAGGAGGGGTACCAACTTGTGACACTGTGTACTTATGGCGACCTTATAGTGGTGCCCCACTGGGAAACCAGGCTACTGGCACCATGACATGACACCCACTCAGTCGCATTATCCTGACACTGAGCTAACCAGTCCTTGCCCTATCCTATTAATGCCGAGCGCTAAGCTAGGAACTGACAGGTATCCATTTTGTAATGGGCCAGGGGGGGGGGGGGGGGGGGGGGGGGGGGGGGGGGGGGGAGCAGGGGGAGCAGGGGGGGGGGGGGGGGGGGGGGGGGGCAGCACATTGAGTGGAAGGTCATTATGCCATACTGTGGAGGTGTTCTGGAAGCACTTGAGGGCCGGAGTGGGGAGGGGTGATTGTGGGTAGGTGGGGGTTGGGGGAGGGGGCAAACCGTCCTTATCCGGTATGGTGCCTTGGAGACCTCATTGCTAAGGGCCATAGTGAGATTATTGATTATTATATTATATTGTAATATATTATTATATTATATTATAATCATAATAATGTATACTATAAATAATCAATTTTATTAATTCAACTGAATGCAACACAATAATATATACAATGTAATATAATATATATTGTAATATTATATTATATTCTATTATATTATTGTAGTGGGGGTGATGAAAATGGGAAATATTCCTCCTAGAGTGGGACTCGAACCCACATCTCTATGCATTCCGGGCCAGTATGCTAACCATTACACCACCTAGGCTCCCTAATATCACCACACTACCCACGCCTACCTGTCTATGTGGTTACTTGCCTGAGAGGTCAGTGCAGACTACTACACTCGAACCCTTGGAATTGTAAGTCTTTTAATGCTTACAACTACATACATACAGGCAATCCATTAACACATACATACACAAGGTATGTTCAACAACCATACAGCGCGTAGCTTGTAAAGGATCATGGTCACGGCAACCAGTGTCGTGGGGGTGATGACAATTGGAAATATTGCTCCTAGAGCGGGACTCGAACCCACATCTCCATGCATTCCGGGCCAGTATGCTAACCATTACACCACCTAGGCTCCCTGATATCACCACACTACCAAAAACCCTATAATACTAAGACGGCTCACTCCCTAGCTCTCCCATGATAATGTAAATTTTGCAGTGCCACCTTGTGGTGGGTTTGATCAGCCCGGCTGCTGGTTGGTGTTTCACATGTAAAGACACAATTATATTATACATGAGATAGGTAAGTATGAATACACATCAATATGAAATTGCTATGAACAAATACCCATCATCATCAGCATCATCATCAGCATCGCCATCATCACACATCTTTCACATTCATATATACATTTATACATATAATATAGCACCTGTTTAACCAAGAGAACAGCCAGCGCACCAAGTGGTGGGTTTGATCATTTTGATTACACAGTACAGGCTCGGTGAGCCATCTTAGTATTATAGGGTCTTTGACACTACCCACGTCTACCTGTCTATGTGGTTACTTGCCTGAGAGGTCAGTGCAGACTATTACATTATTATATTATAATCATAATAATTTATACTATAAATAATCGATATTATTAATTTAATTGAATGCAACACAATAATATATATAATCGGCTCGTAACTCTGACTGAGAACCCAATGCCAGCCATTCTTCATTCAAGAGTGAACAATCTGCAGCCAAACTGACCTGGCTCACTACTACCACGACCGGTTGCCTGCAGTCCACGCTTACTCCTCCTACTTGTCAGCTATGGGTTCGAACCCTGGTCAAGTCAAACCAATGATGTACAAATTTATACGTGTCGCTTCCTAGCTAGGCGCTCGGCATTAGTAGGATAGGGCAAGGACTGGTTGGCTCGATCAGTGTCAGAAAAATCGGTACCCATCCTGATATGACCTTAGATGTTGCCAGGACGTAAAACTCCAACAACCAACCAAACAGCACCCGAAGTCAAATTATTGGTGATTAACAACTTTGACCCTGATCTCCAAAGACCTCATTTATCGTCTCCATGGAAACGGGTAATTGAGGGTGTGGGTAAGCCGGTGCCCAGTGGAGTGTTGGGCCGTGAATGAGCAGGAGCCGACAGAAACTGGAGCAGCCAACTCCCATTATTAGCCTCAGCCCACTTAATTCGGTTGGTTGGTGAAGTTTTACGTCCTGGCAACATCTAAGGTCATATCTGGTCGGGTACCGACTTGTGACAGTGCGCACTCATAGCATTCAACTAACAATTAGCATTCAACTCATCATCATCATCATGCTGTCGGTCGCAATGCAACAAAGACTGCTTTCATTACTTGACTGCTGCTCTCCATTTAGCTCTCTGCTGTGAGAGTGATGTACATGAGTCGGTCTTAATGTCTCTCAGCTTCAGGTTTCTCTTGATGGTATCCTTGAACCGGAGACGAGGGCGCCCTCTCTTTCTGTAACCAGAGGACAGTTGAGAATAGAGGATCTGCTTTGCTAGCCTGTCTGATGACATCCTCATGAGGTGTCCAGTCCACCAGAGATTCTTTTTGATCAGAAGATCTTCCATAGAGGGTAGCCCCGACCGTTCGAATATTTCCTTATTTGTCACTTTGTCCTTCCAGGTTAGCCTCATGATTGGACGCAGATGTCGCATCATGAAGGCATGCATCTTTTTCACCTGTCGTCTGTACACTGTCCAGGCCTCGGCTCCGTATAGTAAGGTGGATAGCACGGTTGCACGGTAGATCTTGCCTTTGACCCCCATGGACACATGGTGGTTGTTCCAGAGTCTCTGGCGTAGTCGGCCGAAGGATGCGCTAGCCTTGGCCATCCTCCTCTGTATCTCAGCATCAATGCGTCCATCATTATATATGGTGCTTCCGAGGTAGGTGAATTCCGGAACAGAGGTCAGCTTGTTTCCGTCAACCATGATATCCTCCTCTCAGGTTCTTGTAGAGTTGGGTTGGTACAGCACCTCCGTCTTCTTGATGTTAATCTTCAGGCCGAACTTCTTTGATGAATCGGAGAAAGCGTCGACTATTTTCTGGATCTCTTCAGCAGAGTGGGCAACCAGTGCACTGTCATCTGCATTCAACTATAAAGAAGCATTCATCTATAAAGTAGCATTCAACTATAAAGTAGCATTAATCTATAGAGTAGCATTCAACTATAAAGTAGCATTCAACTATAAAGTGGCATTCAACTATGAATTAGCATTAATCTATAATTAAAGTAGCATTCAACTATAAAGTGGTATTCAACTATAAAGTAGCATTCAGCTATAAAGTAGCATTAATCTATAATTAAAGTAGCATTCAACTATAAAGTAGCATTCAACTATGAAGTAGCATTCAACTATAAAGTAGCATTCAACTATAAAGTAGCATTCAACTATAAAGTAGCATTCAACTATAAAGTAGCAGTCAACTATAAAGTAGCATTCAACTATGAAGTAGCATTCAACTATAAAGTAGCATTCAACTATAAAGTAGCATTCAACTATGAAGTAGCATTCAACTATAAAGTGGTATTCAACTATAAAGTAGCATTCAACTATAAAGTAGCATTCAACTATAAAGTAGCATTCAACTATAAAGTAGCATTCAACTATGAAGTAGCATTCGACTATGAAGTAGCATTAATCAATAGAGTAGCATTCAACTATAAAGTAGCATTCAACAATAAAGTGGTATTCAACTATGAAGTAGCATTAATCTATAGAGTAGCATTAATCTATAGAGTAGCATTCAACTATAAAGTAGCATTCAACTATAAAGTGGCATTCAACTATAAAGTAGCATTCAACTATAAAGTAGCATTCAACTATAAAGTAGCATTCAACTATAAAGTAGCATTAATCTATAGAGTAGCATTCAACTATAAAGTAGCATTCAACCATAAAGTAGCATTCAACTATAAAGTGGCATTCAACTATGAATTAGCATTCAACTATAAAGTAGCATTCAACTATGAAGTAGCATTCAACTATAAAGTGGCATTCAACTATGAATTATTATTCAACTATAAAGTAGCATTCAACTATAAAGTAGCATTCAACTATAAAGTGGCATTCAACTATAAAGTAGCATTAATCTATAGAGTAGCATTCAACTATAAAGTAGCATTCAACTATAAAGTAGCATTCAACTATAAAGTAGCATTCAACTATGAAGTAGCATTCAACTATAAAGTAGCATTCAACTACAAAGTAGCATTCAACGCTCAGGCAGTATAGAGTCCCATGACATCACTCAATTCTATTATAGCACCCACCTCTATAACAACATTCAGTTCTACAGTGACATCCACCTCTATAACAACATTCAGTTCAATGGTAACACCCACCTCTATAACAACATTCAGTTCTATAGTAACACCCACCTCTATAACAACATTCAGTTATATAGTAACATCCACCTCTATAACAACATTCAGTTCTATAGTAACACCCACCTCTATAACAACATTCAGTTATATAGTAACATCCACCTCTATAACAACATTCAGTTCTATAGTAACATCCACCTCTATAGCAACATTCAGTTCTATAGTAACACCCACCTCTATAACAACATTCAGTTCAATAGTAACATCCACCTCTATAACAACATTCAGTTCAATAATAACACCCACCTCTATAACAACATTCAGTTCTATAGTAACACCCACCTCTATAACAACATTCAGTTCTATAGTAACATCCACCTCTATAACAACATTCAGTTCTATAATAACATCCACCTCTATAACAACATTCAGTTTTATGGTAACATCCACCTCTATAACAACATTCAGTTATATAGTAACATCCACCTCTATAACAACATTCAGTTTTATGGTAACATCCACCTCTATAACAACATTCAGTTATATAGTAACATCCACCTCTATAACAACATTCAGTTGTATGGTAACATCCACCTCTATAACAACATTCAGTTATATAGTAACATCCACCTCTATAACAACATTCAGTTCTATAGTAACACCCACCTCTATAACAACATTCAGTTCTATAGTAACACCCACCTCTATAACAACATTCAGTTCTATAATAACACCCACCTCTATAACAACATTCAGTTCTATGGTAACATCCACCTCTATAACAACATTCAGTTCAATAATAACACCCACCTCTATAACAACATTCAGTTCTATAGTAACACCCACCTCTATAACAACATTCAGTTCTATAATAACATCCACCTCTATAACAACATTCAGTTCTATGGTAACACCCACCTCTATAACAACATTCAGTTCTATAGTAACATCCACCTCTATAACAACATTCAGTTCTATAGTAACACACACCTCTATAACAACATTCAGTTCTATAGTAACACCCACCTCTATAACAACATTCAGTTCTATAGTAACATCCACCTCTATAACAACATTCAGTTCTATAGTAACACCCACCTCTATAACAACATTCAGTTCTATAGTAACACCCACCTCTATAACAACATTCAGTTCTATAGTAACATCCACCTCTATAACAACATTCAGTTCTATAGTAACATCCACCTCTATAACAACATTCAGTTCTATAGTAACACCCACCTCTATAACAACATTCAGTTCTATAGTAACATCCACCTCTATAACAACATTCAGTTCTATAGTAACACCCACCTCTATAACAACATTCAGTTCTATAGTAACATCCACCTCTATAACAACATTCAGTTCTATAGTAACACCCACCTCTATAACAACATTCAGTTCAATGGTAACATCCACCTCTATAACAACATTCAGTTCTATAATAACACCCACCTCTATAACAACATTCAGTTCTATAGTAACACCCACCTCTATAACAACATTCAGTTCTATAGTAACACCCACCTCTATAACAACATTCAGTTCTATAATAACATCCACCTCTATAACAACATTCAGTTTTATGGTAACATCCACCTCTATAACAACATTCAGTTATATAGTAACATCCACCTCTATAACAACATTCAGTTTTATGGTAACATCCACCTCTATGACAACATTCAGTTATATAGTAACATCCACCTCTATAACAACATTCAGTTTTATGGTAACATCCACCTCTATGAGAACATTCAGTTATATAGTAACATCCACCTCTATAACAACATTCACTTCTATAATAACACCCACCTCTATAACAACATTCAGTTCTATAGTAACACCCACCTCTATAACAACATTCAGTTCTATAATAACACCCACCTCTATAACAACATTCAGTTCTATAGTAACACCCACCTCTATAACAACATGCAGTTCAATAATGACACCCACCTCTATAACAACATTCAGTTCTATAGTAACACCGACCTCTATAACAACATTCAGTTCTATAATAACATCCACCTCTATAACAACATTCAGTTCTATGGTAACACCCACCTCTATAACAACATTCAGTTCTATAATAACACACACCTCTATAACAACATTCCGTTCTATAGTAACACACACCTCTATAACAACATTCAGTTCTATGGTAAAACCCACCTCTATAACCTCATTCAGTTCTATGGTAACACCCACCTCTATAATAACATTCAGTTCTATAGCAACACCTACCTCTATAACAACATTCAGTTCTATAGTAACACACACCTCTATAACAACATTCAGTTCTATGGTAAAACCCACCTCTATAACCTCATTCAGTTCTATGGTAACACCCACCTCTATAATAACATTCAGTTCTATAGCAACACCCACCTCTATAACAACATTCAGTTCTATAGTAACACCCACCTCTATAACAATATTCAGTTCTATGGTAACATCCACCTCTATAACCACATTCAGTTCTATAGTAACATCCACCTCTATAACAACATTCAGTTCTATAGTAACACCCACCTCTATAACAACATTCAGTTCTATAATAACATCCACCTCTATGACAACATTCAGTTCTCTAGTAACATCCACCTCTATAAGAACATTCAGTTCTATAGCAACACCCACCTCTATAACAACATTCAGTTCTATAGTAACATCCACCTCTATAACAACATTCAGTTCAATGGTATCACCCACCTCTATAACAACATTCAGTTCTATAATAACACACAACTCTATAACAACATTCAGTTCTATGGTAACACCCACCTCTATAACAACATTCAGTTCTATAGTAACACCCACCTCTATAACAACATTCAGTTCAATGGTAACATCCACCTCTATAACAACATTCAGTTCTATGGTAACATCCACCTCTATAACAACATTCAATTCTATAGGAACATCCACCTCTATAACAACATTCAGTTTTATAGCAACATCCACCTCTATAACAACATTCAGTTCTATAGTAACACACACCTCTGTAACAACATTCTGTTCTATAGTAACACACACCTCTATAACAACATTCAGTTCTATGATAACATCCAGCTCTATAACAACATTCGGTGCTATAATAACATCCACCTCTATAACAATATTCAATTCTATAGGAACATCCACCTCTATAACAACATTCAGTTTTATAGTAACATCCACCTCTATAACAACATTCAGTTCTATAGTAACACACACCTCTATAACAACATTCAGTTCTATAGTAACACACACCTCTATAACAACATTCAATTCTATGGTAACATCCACCTCTATAACAACATTCGGTTCTATAATAACATCCACCTCTATAACAACATTCAATTCTATAGGAACATCCACCTCTATAACAACATTCAGTTTTATAGTAACATCCACCTCTATAACAACATTCAGTTCTATGGTAACACACACCTCTATAACAACATTCAGTTGTATAATAACATCCACCTCTATAACAACATTTGGTTCTATGATAACATCCCCCTCTATAACAACATTCAATTCTATAGTAACACACACCTCTATAACAACATTCAGTTCTATGATAACATCCACCTCTATAACAACATTCAGTTCTATGGTAACATCCACCTCTATAACAACATTCAGTTCTATAGTAACACCCACCTCTATAACAACATTCGGTTCTATAATAACATCCACCTCTATAACAACATTCAGTTCTATGATAACATCCACCTCTATAACAACATTCAATTCTATAGGAACATCCACCTCTATAACAACATTCAGTTTTATAGTAACATCCACCTCTATAACAACATTCAGTTATATGGTAACATCCACCTCTATAACAACATTCGGTTCTATAATAACATCCACCTCTATAACAACATTCAGTTCTATAGTAACACACACCTCCATAACAACATTCAGTTCTATGATAACATCCACCTGTATAACAACATTCAGTTCTATGGTAACATCCACCTGTATAACAACATTCAGTTCTATAGTAACACCCACCTCTATAACAACATTCAGGTCTCTAGTAACATCCACCTCTATAACAACATTCAGTTCTATAGCAACACCCACCGCTATAACAACATTCAGTTCTATGGTAACATGCACCACTGTAACAACATTCAGTTTTATAGTAGCATCCACCTGTATAACAACATTCAGTTCTATAATAACAGCCACCTCTATAACAACATTCAGTTCTATAATAACACCCACCTCTATAAAAACATTCAGTTTTATAGTAGCATCCACCTCTATAACAACATTCAGTTCTATAATAACACCCACCTCTATAACAACATTCAGTTCTATAATAACACCCACCTCTATAACAACAGTCAGTTCTATAATAACATCCACCTCTATAACAACATTCAGTTCTATGGTAACACCCACCTCTATAACAACACTCAGTTCTATAGCAATACCCACCTCTATAACAACATTCAGTTCTATGATAACTCACACCTCTATAACAACATTCAGTTCTATAGTAACATCCACCGCTATAACAACATTTAGTTCTATAGCAATACCCACCACTATAACAACATTCAGTTCTATTGTAACATCCACCTCTAAAACAACATTCAGTTCTAGAACAATACCCACCTCTATAACAACATTCAGTTCTATGGTAACACCCACCTCTATAACAACATTCAGTTCTATGGTAACACCCACCTCTATAACAACATTCAGTTCTATGGTAACATCCACCTCTATAACAACATTCAGTTCTATAGCAACACCCACCTCTATAACAACATTCAGTTCTATTGTATCGCCCACCTCTATAACAACATTCAGTTGTATAGTAACATCCACCACAATAACAACATTCAGTTCTATGGTAACATCCACCTCTATAACAACATTCAGTTCTATGGTAACACCCACCTCTATAAGAACATTCAGTTATATAGTAACATCCACCTCTATAACAACATTCAGTTATATAGTAACATCCACCTCTATAACAACATTCAGTTCTATAGCATTACCCACCTCTATAACAACATTCAGTTCTATGGTAACACCCACCTCTATAACAACAATCAGTTCTATAGCAACACCCACCACTATAACAAGATTCAGTTCTATAGCAACACCCACCTCTATTACAACATTCAGTTCTATGGTAACATCCACCTCTATAAGAACATTCAGTACTATGATAACACACACCTCTATTACAACATTCAGTTCTATTGTAACATCCACCTCTATAACAACATTCAGTTCTATAGCAACACCCACCTCTATAACAACATTCAGTTCTAGTGTAACACCCACCTCTATAACAACATTCAGTTCTATAGCAACACACACCTCTATAACAACATTCAGTTCTATAGCAACACACCCCTCTATAACAATATTCAGTTCTATAGAAACATCCACCTCTATAATAACATTCAGTTCTATGGTAACAACCACCTGTATAACAACATTCGGTTCTATAGTAACATCCACCTCTATAAGAACATTCAGTTCTATAGCAACACCCACCTCTATAACAACATTCAGTTCTATGGTAACACCCACCTCTATAACAACATTCAGTTATATAGTAACATCCACCTCTATAACAACATTCAGTTCTATGGTAACACCCACCTCTATAACAACATTCAGTTGTATAGTAACATCCACCTCTATAACAACATTCGGTTCTATAGCAACACACACCACTATAACAAAATTCAGTTGTATAGTAATATCAACCTCTATAACAACATTCAGTTCTATAGCAACACCGACCTCTATAACAACATTCAGTTCTATGGTAACACCCACCTCTATAACAACATTCGGTTCTATCATAATACCCACCTCTATAACAACATTCAGTTATATGGTAAAATGCACCACTATAACAACATTCAGTTCTATTGTAACACCCACCTCTATAACAACATTCAGTTCTATGGTAACATGCACCACTATAACAACATTCAGTTCTATTGTAACATCCACCTCTATAACAGCACTCAGCCCTCCAGTTTCATCGGCTCTCATCGATTGTTGCAGTGCTTCTTTATTTAGCGACTCCCCAGCACAAAAAGTAAACAGACCAGACAGGATGGCTGAATGAGTTGACTCTCCGTCCCCGTTTTCGTAGATTGTGGGATTCGAACCCATAGGTCGCGACCCTGGTCGAGTCAAAGCCATGACTTAAAAATGTATACTTGTCGCTTTCTAGCCAGGTGCTTTGCATTATTAGGATAGGGCAAGGACTGGTTGGCTATGGGTCAGAATAATGTGTTGGAGTGGGATATCAGATCATGGTGCTGGTAGCCTGCTCTCCCAGTGGGGCAGCACTAAAAAGGTCACCATGAGTGAGCAGTCACAAGTTGGTACCCGTCCTGATATGGAGTGGGACATAGCTCATATGGTAGAGTGTTCGCCTTTGAACGTGTGAGTCATGCGATCGATCCTGCTCAGTGGACCCATTTACAGTTTCGGCTATTCTCCATTCCAACCAGTGGTGCACAACTGGTTCATCAAAGACTGTGGTATGTGTTGTCCTGTCTATGGGAAAGTGCATATAAAAGACACCAAACATGAGGCAGCCCCGCTACTACTGACAGAAATGAGTCACACCAGGGCAGCACATTGGGCAGCCTGGAATAAGCAAAAAACACAAAACAACAGTCAACTATCTAAGATATACGCTATGGAAGGGTAAATACCTTGTCACAAAAAAAACTGAAAAAGATGCCTTGCTGCTTCTCGGAAAGAGTAGGTATGACCTTCGATGTTGAAAGTAAAAAGAACAAGCAAACATGAGTTATTGTGGTTGTAGTGCTTTTATAAGCACCCAGAAGGGTTCTATAAGCACACAGAAGGGTTCTATAAGCACACAGAAGGGTTTTATAAGCACGCAGAAGGGTTCTATAAGCACACAGAAGGGTTCTATAAGCACACAAAAGGGTTCTCTAAGGACACAGAAGGGTTCTATAAGCACACAGAAGGGTTCTATAAGCACACAGAAGGGTTCTATAAGCATACAAAAGGGTTCTCTAAGGACACAGAAGGGTTCTATAAGCACACAGAAGGGTTCTCTAAGGACACAGTAGGGTTCTATAAGCACACAGAAGGGTTCTATAAGCACACAGAAGGGTGCTATAAGGACACAGAAGGGTTCTATAAGCATACAAAAGGGTTCTCTAAGGACACAGAAGGGTTCTATAAGCACACAGAAGGGTTCTCTAAGGACAGAGTAGGGTTCTATAAGCACACAGAAGGGTTCTATAAGGACACAGAAGGGTTGTATAAGCACACAGAAGGGTTCTATAAGCACACAGAAGGGTTCTATAAGCACACAGAAAGGTTCTATAAGCACACAGAAGGGTTCTATAAGCATAGAAAAGGGTTCTCTAAGGACACAGAAGGGTTCTATAAGCACACAGAAGGGTTCTATAAGCACACAGAAGGGTTCTATAAGCACACAGAAGGGTTCTATAAGCACACAGAAGGGTCTTATAAGCACCCAGAAGGGTTCTATAAGGACACAGAAGGGTTCTATAAGCACACAGAAGGGTTCTATAAGCACACAGAAGGGTTCTATAAGCACACAGAAGGGTTCTATAAGCATACAAAAGGGTTCTCTAAGGACACAGAAGGGTTCTCTAAGCACACAGAAGGGTTCTATAAGCACACAGAAGGGTTCTATAAGCACACAGAAGGGTTCTATAAGCATACAAAAGGATTCTATAAGCACACGGAAGGGTTCTATAAGCACACAGAAGGGTTCTATGAGCACACAGAAGGGTTCTATAAGCACACAGAAGGGTTATATAAGCACACAGAAGGGTTCTATAAGCACACAGAAGTGTTCTATAAGCACACAGAAGGGTTCTATTATCATACAGAAGGGTTCTATAAGCACACAGAAGGGTTCTATAAGCACACAGAAGGGTTCTATAAGCACACAGAAGGGTTCTATAAGCACACAGAAGGGTTCTATAAGCACACAGAAGGGTTCTATAAGCATACAAAAGGGTTCTCTAAGGACACAGAAGGGTTCTATAAGCACACAGAAGGGTTCTATAAGCACACATAAGGGTTCTATAAGCACACAGAAGGGTTCTATAAGCACACAGAAGGGTTCTATAAGCACACAGAAGGGTGGGGTGTGGAGGGTGGGATGGGAGTGATATTTTTGTCATGATGCTGTAGTGTGTAGGCGGTGATCTTACTGTGTCTGTCTGAATGCCATATAGACTCGCTTCTCCCTACCCTCACACACCCCCACCTCCACCCCACACCCCACACGCCACCCCTAAACGCCTGCGCTCATCCCACCTCGCAGTCTGGCACCGGTGGCGTCTGCCAATGGATATGGCCGTTTCCGGTTCAAACCAAGTCTGGTGGCGGTGTCTCCCCTGCAATGGCTGAAACCTGTTTTCTGCAGCCGAATAGGCTAAGTAGAGCGAAAAGAAAGTCCGAGGCTTTCTTCTACTTACGGAGTGAGGAGTGGAGTGCAGCTTTCAGTTGATGGGTTGGCGATCTTTTGCTGGGTTTTTTTTTTTGGGGGGGGGGGGTTATTGTTGTTTTTTTGCTGGTTTAATTTTTGGTGGATTTTCCTTTGCTGGTATTATATGTTGCTGTTTTTTTCTTATGCTGGTTTAACTTTTTGCTGGTTTTTATTTTGCTGATTTTTTTGTTTGCTGGTTTTCCCGTTGCTGAGTGTTTTTTTTGTTGATTTCTTAGCTATTTCCTTTTGCTGGGTGTTTTTGGTGTTGGATGTTTTTTATGCTTTTAACAATTATTTTTATTTAAAGTACTACATAAATGGCCCGGTGTGGCGTGCATAAGAAAAGCTTGTTTGCCACTATACAGACAAAGAAACTTATTTATTTTGGCCACATCATTCGTCAGAGTTCAATATACCGTACATTGTTGGAAGGGAAGGTGAATGGCAGCAGAGGGAGAGGGAGACCAAGAAAATCATGGTTTACAAATATTTCACAGTGGGCAGGCTTGAATTATTCACAGTCTATCAGAACAGCACACCATCGGGACAAGTGGAGAACCATTGCATCCAACCCTCGACTAGAGGACGGAACTATTGATTGATTGGTGGCGTGCTCAGCCGTGTCCCGTGCTCAGCCGTGTCCCTATACTCAAACTCAAGGCATTGTCAATGGTCGTAAGTCACTAACCTTATAACTTTAATATAATGTTTTTGGTAAAAATGTTTTCTATATGTGTACCAAGCGATTTGTTTCTAGGTGGTGTGGTTTTAGAGATATTTCACTTTTCCTGGATTTTCTGTATGAAGATTGCTCACCACCATTGACAGTGCCTTGAGTTTGACTGTACTTGCAGTGCAAAGCATTAGTTTTAATCAAAATTAATAGAAATCAAGAACCCTAACCTTATAAATTTAATATAATCTTTTTGGTGAAGATCTTTTCTATATGTGTACCAAGCGATTTGTTAATTGGTGGTGTGGTTTTAGAGATATTTCACTTGTTCTGTATTTTCTGTATGAAAATTACTCACGACCATTGACAATGCCTTGAGTTTGAGTATAGGTATACGGCTGAGCACGGGACACGGCTGAGCACGCCACACCGGACACAGAGGTATTATAGACTAACAGTGGCTAAAGTGGCTATCGCTGGGCCAGGCAATAATAAACACGGGTATTCTGAGTTCCACTAGTCCTTCGAGAAGAACTGAAGCTGTGACCCATCAACGCCAGTTCACAGCGAAAGAGTACATGGCGGAAGTTGTGCATTGTACCACTCCCAGCATGATCCTTCACGATAGACTCTGTGCTTAGAACTCACTTTTACCCCAAGCCTCCTTCCTGATAACCAAAATTAGTAGAGTGCTTACTATGCATTTGTTTCTAACACAGATTTCAGAAAAATTGTCCCAGCAAATATTTTACGTGAGATAAAATACCACTTCCTGTATCATGGTGATAGACGAGATTGCCATTTCAATTGCGCATGTGCTGAAAATGGCGCCGAGAGAAAAACAAAGGCACTCTGCCATTGAGTTTCCCGATACACGTAGGGCAAAACTTTTATTTTATTCAAAGTTAATCAAAATACATAACAATTTGGCACAAACATGGATGGATGGACGCAATATAATAATATAATGAATATATTTAAGAGACAACTCTTCATAATTAAGCATTTTGAGCTAAGAAACATACAATTTCAGTCACTTTACAGGCTGATGTTTGCATCACCATTGATTAGACATAAGTAATTCTTGTTCTAAATATTAAAATGTCAAATGTGTCAACAAAAGATTGTTTCAAACCAATGTCTGATTAACCCTACCCATTTCTTAGCCCAACAAATGTTAGTAACCATAGGATATAAATAAAAACCTGAATAAAATAAGTAAAACTGACTCTGGCTATGGCTCTAACACTAGTCTGAGTGCCCAGATTTGTCTCAATCTAAATGCAGATGGTATAAGATGTGCTGATTAGCTTGGTGTAAATGCAATTTTAGATAAAAGATTAACATCTTAATTTATTATATATATTTTCTTAGTTGGTATTCTATGTTTCAAACAAGAGCTGAGATGAGGTGAAACTAACACATTTCATAGCTGCACCCAATGTCTTAGCATTAGCCATGTGCTTCGTGGTGGTTTTTTTTGGTACATTAGTTGTTTAAGCAGGGGAAATTTCAGTCGCAGGCGATTGGTCTTCCTCATTCCACTGCTCCTTGCCCTATTCTAATAATGCCGAGCGCCTGGCTAGGAAGTGACAAGTATCAATTTTTAAGTCATTGGTTTGACTCGACCAGGATTCGAACCCACGACCCCACGATCTTCCACATGGGAGACGGACGCTCTAACTCATTTGGCTATCCCATTTATTTTTGTTCCACAAATCCCACAATGCACCGCGCGGCTGGAATGGTGATCTATTGTTTTTTCACTACTTCCCTCACCTTCGGTGATATAGGCCGTAGTCGCAACCTGGTGTTGCAGTTTCCGCGGCACGCCAGTTTGCGAGCCATGCTGTTGCTTCGGCGCATGCGTGGATTTCCTGCGCATGAGCCAAATCCGACCGACTCCTTCAAATTGCAGAGTGTTGCAGTTTCCGTGGTACGCCAGTTTCCGAGGTACGCTGTCGCTTCTCAGGAGGGGGAGGGTGTTGCAGTTGGTGTATTTTGGATATTCACTACAATCAACAATGACACTCCAACTGATGCCCCAACTGATAAGACATCGAGTTGGTTATATATTGTATCTGGTGTGATTTTTTAGATAATAGAAGTTTTTTGCATTGATCGTTTCATGGTCAATGTCACTATAGTGTCAGTGTCACATCCGCGTGAAACGTCCAAGTTATGTGCGAATAAGAACACTACTGTAGTGCAGAAAACATATTTTATGTCACTAGAGGGTATAGTGTCACATCCACGTGAAACGTCCTTATGTGCGAATAAGAACACTACCGTAGTGCATTGATTAGACATTGATTACTACATTGATTAGACATAAGTACAAAAATAAACAGGAATTGCCCCCCCCCCCCCGCCCTCTCAGAGACACAACAATAATTATTAAAATAATCTCGTCCCCCTCATGAGATAGTAAAAAAAAAAAAGATGAAGTACCCCCCCAAGCCGAGATATTTGAAAGAATAATTAAAAGAATGTAAAAGCACACCCCCCCCCCCCTTCCGCGTCATTGTTGATTGTAGTGAATATTCAAATATGTCTTAGTCAATTGTCTTAGGCGATGTGTCCCTCGCAAACTGGCATACCGAGGTTCAATTTTGAAGCATGCGCAGATGATCGTGTTCGATTTTGAGGCATGCGCAGAAGCGATGTGTCCCTCGCAAACTGGCGTGCCACGGAAACTGCAACACCGGCATGTGGGGTCCCAGCTTCAGTCCTTCCTACCAGTGAAGCTGATAATACCGTGTTATAAAAATACTTCTTCTCTGAAGTTATTTTGATTTCGCCCATTATGTATGCCTGAGATTGGTCAGTCGGTTCTTGGAGTTTTACGTCCTGGAAACGTCTATGGTCATATCAAGACGGGCACTGACTTGTGACAGTGCACACTCATGGCGACTTTATAGTGCTGCCCACTGGGAGACCAGGCCATCAGCACCATGAATGTTATGTCAGTTTCTATGCTAATTCTGCATGTCTCTTATCGTTTGTATTTATTAAGATCTTTATTTATTAAGTCACACAAAGAAAGCTTCAAACCTGCTTTATTCGGCCAAGGTCAGAATAGGAATGACCTGTGTAACATAGCAGTGAATATATGGAGACTGCTTCCTAACAGGTAGTTTGCCTTTTATATTGGTTACAGCACATGTTTGGACCGTCCTACTTGTCCCATCTCTTCGTTAGGACTGGCCTACCCAGCAACTATATAAGGAGCGTAGTCACACACTCTCGGCACTCTACTCCCAGACATCGAGGTGTCAACATCTCCAAGTCAGTTAGGCCTGAAACCTGATCTGGCTAGTTACAGCTTATGGGATGGATTCAACTTGCTGAGCTTCTACAATATGGATCAATGGACATGAGGAGGATTGGTGACTGTTGGTGTCTGCCTTTTCCCACATCACTGCTACTTAGCCTGACATGCACATCCATCATCAACTGAGACTCTATGCCTGTATGGTTGGCGACGGCTCACAGACAATGGATCATCTATATCTATCAACTCCTCAAGGCAACTGAGACATAGAAGAAGCACCAAGAGGACTGAGTGTATCTATCATCCATATGGACTACACAGACAGTTGTGAGTGTAATATTATACCATTGAGAATTTATATGTAACTGTACACTTTGTAATTGAGAATATATGTTATAAGTACATTTATGTGTATCGTTATTTGTCTTCTTTAATAAGAATAGAAGATATTCCAAATTCTCCTTTCTCCTCACTATATTAGCTAGTCTATAAGATTAGGCATTAGTTATTATACGTGACACCTGTCACCGCCCAGCTGGGTAGAACGTAGATAAAAGATTCACCTGGTACTTGTAGTACACGGGTGAAGGACAACGTAGTGTAAATACGGGCGAAAATAGGTTTAGTATGGGACATGAACTAGAAACTGTGGCTCCAGTATCAAATGGCTACCCATATAGGCACAGAGTTGGTGAAATGGGCGAGAATTCAAAAAGACAAGATGGCAGCGCTAGAACGCCGTTGATTTCACTTTTAAATCTTATTAACCTAGATATTTTATTATATTTTTCAACTCAAAGGTAGCGGGTAAATATGAAGACACCTACAAAGAATAAATGTTGCTTCTTAGATTGTGAAATTAGGCTCTCATTTCATTAACCCGCTTTTTCAACTGTTTTTAGATAGGGATGGTATTCACCCGTGTACTGCGACTACTGGGTGAATCCTTTATTTAGGTAGAACGTAACCACTCTCGTTGGGAGGTCACTAGCAATCAATGGAACAGTCCATCCTAGGGACTGTTTGTGTTAGCGTGCTGCCACCTGTTGATACTTCTTAGCAAATATGGGTCAGTGTAGTCACCACCGCCACCGTGTGATAATGCGCCTCATTGTGGACTACTATGGCGACAATATTAGCAAATTAAAATTACACACCGCAATAGCATACACAGCCAAGTCTATAGGATATGTAGGTAGGCCCATGCGTATGCGCATTTGCACCGATTTCACTTCCGGTCCACGATTCCAAAGCGAGGCTCTGTCAGCTGACCAGCGACTTCCCAAGGGGCGGACAGTGGCTGAGTGTCGGTCAATGGAGAAAGTACCAGGGGCTTAGTAATGCAATTCCTCTGCAACAAATTGGCTAGCCAGACAGGAGCCCGAGCGATAATTCAGCACCACCGCAAGTAGGCATAATTTTGTGCCGGTGTCGCGGTTTAAATTCTCCATGGGTTTAGATTCTACGTGGGTGTTCTGCGCATGCATCTAAATCTAACGGCATTTCCGCCAGATTGGGCTTATTCGATTAATCAACTCGGGTGAACCCCGGGTGACCTTGGGTGACAAATAGGTGATAGAACACTGGTACTCAGTCTCGGAATGGATGACATCATCACTCCTAGCCAACCCCAGCCAAGAGGTGTGTTACTGGGGTCGGGTCTTTTTGCACACGGCACGTATTTTTGTCAACTCCACTTGCGGTGTTCTAGTTGAATTTCTAGCAATTCGGGTGACCCGAGTCGCCCGGGTCGAGTAAGGGCGACTGTGCATGCGCAGAACACCGAGCATAGAATTTAAACCCATGGAGAATCTAAACCGCGACACCGGTGTACCCGTTTCAAACTATTTGCACGCACGGTCTTGAATGGACAGCGTCTGTATGTGCTGCCACCTAAGGGAGAACGTCATATGCAAGGTCGGGGGAATCGTTGGAGGTCAAGATCGCCATTGTGGTTGGGTCATAATGGTGACGGTTATAGTCGAGGCGATTGTGGCTGGTCAGATGGGGCAACGTTGGAGGAGACATGAGGCACTTTGGAGGATTTATTTGCTGCAGCTGGGAGTAATTTCCGGACATCTAAAGGTAAGAAGTCCCTTACGCCAAACGAGTTTGTGATACGTGATATGATCGTAGATATTGCTAGGACGTAAAACTGAAAGAAAGAAAGAAAGAAAGAAAGAAAGGAAGAAAGAAAGAAAGAAAGGAAGGAAGAAAGAAAGAAAGAAAGGAAGAAAAATAAAGAGAAGGAAAGAAGGAAGGAATGAAAGAAAAGAAAGGAAAGAAGAAAAACAAAGTTTGTTTGTTTGTTGTTGTTTTACGTCCTAGCAACATCTAAGGTCATATCAGGACGGGTACCGACTTGTGACAGTGCAGATTCATGGCGACTTTAAAGTGCTGCCCCACTGGGAGACCAGGCTGTCAGCACCATGACCTGATATCCCACTCAGTCACATTATCCTGACTCTGAGCCAAATGGTAATTATCTACCAATAACAAGCACAAGTGCCGGATTGCTAACTCTATACCATTTGAGTATTGATGTCTGTTTGTGTGAGGGGAGGTGGGGGGGGGGGGGGGGGGCAAATTGTCCTATACATATGAGATAATTGGACTTCCGGTGTACAGACAGCCTGAATTAACATGGGGCTGCGTGAAAATAGTATGCTTCCTCGCGGTGCCAGTGAGTGGTGTTGACAGGGATAGTGTCTGTCAATGTGGTGTGGGGGGAAGGCTGTGTTAGGACGTTGACAGTGGCACTATGCCAAGGCACAGGTTATCTGGGACATCCCACTACAAAGAAGTGAGTACTAAGTCAAGTTAAACATGCATAGTCCGAAAAAAGCATCAAATTTTCGAAAGAAAAACTGGTATCTAGGTTTGAATTGTCATGGGGGTGATGAAAATGGGAAATATTGCGCCTAGAGCGGGAATCGAACCCACATCTCTTTGCATTCCGGGTCAGTGTGCTAACCGTTACACGACCTAGGCTCCCTGATGGCACCATACTACCCTCGCACACCTGTCTATGCGGCTCCTTGCCTGAGAGGTCAGTGCAGGCTACTACACTCGTCCCCTGGAATTGTAAGTCTTATAATGCTTACAATTACAATTTAGATACATACAGACAATGCACTTACATATATATATACATACACAGGGTAGGTTCAACAACCATACAGCGCGTACCTTGTATAGGATCATGGTCATGGAAACCAGTGTCATGGGGGTGATGAAAATGGGAAATATTGTGCCTAGAGCAGGACTCGAACCCACATCTCTAGGCTCCCTGATATCACCACACTACCCATGCATACCTGTATATGCGGTTCCTTGCCTGAGAGGTCAGTGCAGACTACTACAGAACCTACGTATCTAACTTAGACACTGATGCACTTATTAAACATTTGTTTCTGTATAGAAGGGGATACTGAGTCAATTTAATCGAAACCGTTACTGCAGAAGCCAGTGGTGTCAGAGTTTTGGCATGCTTGCCAAAACTAATTTTACAAGTTTGCACTTCAAATATCTCAAAAGTTTGCGATTTAAAATAAAAGTTACTTTAAACTACAGTAAAGCGGATTGTAATGCTCAATCTAATATATTTATCCCAGCACTTTTTGCCATTATTGACAGATTTATTATTGACAGAGGCCGTTATTAGCTGTATTCACACGGGCAAAATCTAAAGCGATCTACAGAAGGCGATTTATATGAAGCGATCTAGGCGCGC
The DNA here is from genome assembly GCA_030323885.1 of Branchipolynoe longqiensis. Classification (NCBI taxonomy): domain Eukaryota; kingdom Metazoa; phylum Annelida; class Polychaeta; order Phyllodocida; family Polynoidae; genus Branchipolynoe; species Branchipolynoe longqiensis. The sequence continues at coordinate 1,821,734 of CM059190.1, forward strand.
ATTCACACGGGCTGAGTTTCAAAGTGTGTCGTATTCACACAGGCAGTACTTAGGGCGGTTTAAGGCGGAAGTGGATATCTGCGCATGAGCAAGTCCAGACTAACCAGCGCCAGTTTGGGTTCGTCGACGTCGGCCGAGAGAGTGTGGGTTCGACCTAGATATGTATGGACTGAATCGTATTGGTTTGGAACAGTCAAAACTTCTGCTGTGCAGTGAAACCCTAAAAATAAATGATGAAAAAAATATATGTGCACCTCTAACAGGTTCATAAAGCAAATTTACCGGAAAGTCAACACACTCAGGTCTCGACTGTCACGTTTCCCTCGGCTGCGCATGCGTGTGATGTCATAAATAAAACGATTCAGCATAGATCGGTTCCTGTAGACCACCTTGCGAAGCGTTTTACATTAAACGATTTATATGAAACGATTCAGCCCTAAAATGCCTCAGCCGCGCATTCACACGGCACATGTGAGTCGAACTAGGCAAGTCAATTTATATGAATCGATTTAACTTCCCCGTGTGAATAGCTATTGACAGAGTAGACTGTATATACATATATATACCATGTTTTAATACTTTTATATATAGAGAGAGAGAGAGAAAGAAAGAGAGAGAGAGGGAGAGTGCGAGAGAGCGCGCGCCAGAGAGAGACAAATACATATATAAAATACATATACAAATATATGTTATATATATATTTCTTTTACTTGAGTTCTAGTAGAACATGGGAGCTCGCGAGTCACTAGTAGTTCAGGAAATAGACTCCAGGTGTTACCAGGAGTGTGGTTTGCCGGAACGGGATGTTCGACGAAATAGGAAATAATGATTACCTTTGTCTTTGATATTTATAGTCACATAATCATTATATACCATATATAGGCCTACACTTATATAGTATATGGACTAGATAAGAGTATTTGTGATATATTCTGCTAAAATGAGGTTGGTGAGACATCTTGCTACTCAGCACTTTCGGCTTCACAATCTATGGATAGATCTTTTTAGGGTATAGACTACATCACGGTTCCGACTGCGCATGCGCTGAAAACAGCGTTTGGAGCAAAGCAAAAGTGTAGGTACACCCATTGAGTTTGCCGATATGCATAGGGCAAAACTGGCATTTTATTCAAAATAAATAGAAATACATAACAATTTGGCATAAACATGGACGGAAGGATGCAATATAATAATATAATGAATATGATTAAGACATAACTCTCCATAGATAAGCATTTTGAGCTAAGAAACATACAATTTCAGTCACTTTACAGGCTGATGTTTACATCACCATTGATTAGCCAGAAGTAATTTGTGTTCTAAGTATTAAAATGTCAAATGTGTCAACAAAAACTTCTTTCGAAGAAATATATAACCAATATCTGATTAACCCTACTCATTTTCTATTTCTATATATGTCATTAACCATCGAATATAAATACAAACATGAATAAAATAAATAAAACTGACTCTGGCTATGGCTCTAACACTAGTCTGATGGCCCAGATTTGTCTAAATCTAAATGCAAATGGCATAAGATGTGCTTGGTATATTGATGTAAATGCAATGCTGGATAAAAGATTAATATCTTAATTTATCATATATATTTTGTTAGTTGGTATTCAATGTTTCAAACAAGAGCTGAGATGAGCTGAAACTAGCACATTTCATAGCTGTATTAGCATGTGCCATGTGCTTCTCATGGCTTTGTTTTGCTCTGATGCATCCCACAATGCACCGCGCCGCTGGAACCGTGATGTAGTCTATTGGTAATGAGCCATCCAAATTTTTCAACATGTTCATGGTTGTACAAAGCATAGTACTTTTCCAGATTCCCTTACCCCCCGCCCTGAGTAGTACATATCAACATTTTAATACAGAACTAAAGGTATGCCGAAAAATATCAACATTTTATTAAACAATAAAAACTGCACTTGACTGCCCCCCCCACCCCCCCCCCCCTCCACCCCTCCATTATACACTTTGTATGGCAGTGAAAATGTTGGGAACTTTGAATGATCCCTTAAGGCCCTGTCACACATCACAGGATTGGGGGAAACGGAAAGAAAGCGAACAAAGTCCGTTGATATCCGGCAAAGTCCGGTTTGTGTCCTTTGCATATATCCGTTGATATCCGTTGATATCCGGCGTGATCCGTTAGAAGTTTTGAACATGCACAAAACTTGGAATGGATGCCGCCGGATTGACGTCTACGTTTCTCTCCCTATCTCTCTCTCTCTCTCTCTCTCTCTCTCTCTCTCTCTCTATATATATATATATATATATATATATATACATATATATATATATATATATATACATATATATATATATATCTGTATATATATATATATATATATATATATATATATATATAAAACATTATGTATATAGAATTGTCTAGTCCGGGCGTCATAAGTATCAAAATGTATTAAAATGTGTCAAAGTGTTGCGATATCGGGTCAAAGGCCGCTGGACGAATAGACATGAAACAGACATAAAAGGGACATGAACGGATAGCCAAGGGACTGTAAGTGGACTAAACGGCCTCAAACTGGACAAGAAACGTAGACGTCAATCCAGCGGCATCCGTTCCAAGTTTTGTGCATGTTCAAAACTTGTACGGACACAAACCGGACTATCAAAAGACTTTGTTCCATTTCCTTCCGTTTCCTCCAATCCGGTGATGTGTGACATCCGCTTGGGGGGGGGGGGGGGGGGGGGGGGGCATTGTTTTGGACGACAGTGCACACATTGAAAGCTGCACACCCAATCTGAGAGCTAGGTTATAATTCCATCAATAATTTCTTTCCTGTCTTCTTTTTAAAATATTATTTCCCTCTCCCTCTCTTCCTCCCTCTCTCCCCTCCCCCTTCTCTTTCCCTTTCTCTCCGTCTCTCTCACACACACTCTCTCTCTCTTCACAGCCTTCGCATCATCCCACAGACGTGATTAGCAGACACCCAGCAAAAGAGAATGTCATATTCAGCTATTTGCCAATGAATTGTATTAATAAATTACCTTTGCAATCATAGCGCTGGGATGGGAATTGCTTGATTGGTAGGTTGTTGGTGTTTCACAGCCTGGTAACAGCTAAGGTCATATTACGACGGGTACTGACTTGTGACATGGCATAAGATGGGCTGGTTATATTGATGTAAATGCAATGCTGGATAAAAGATTAATATCTTAATTTATCATATATTTTTTTTGTTGGTATTCTATGTTTCAAACAAGTGCTGAGATGACCTGAAACTACCAAATTTCATAGCTGACCCAGTGTAATTAGCATGTGCCATGTGCTTCTCGCGGGTTTGTTTTTCTTCTACGCATCCCACAATCCACTGTGCCGCTGGAATGGTGATGTAGTCTATCCAATACTTTATTTCAGACTCAGCATTATGGAAGTTACATAAATATATTCGTATTGAATCGCATAATATGCCAAAATGTTATGTATTTCTATTAATTTAGAATACAATCTAAGTTTTGTACTGCGCGTACGTCTTTGTTGTGTTGTCGACGCCGTTTTCACCATGTCTATAAACAGTTTTGAAATTCAAACTAATGTGGGAGGGGGGGTCAGTCCTAAGCATTGCTTATTCATATTTAACACTTAAAAGGGAGGGGGGCAGACTGATGGTGGCCTGGGGCCCTTGGGACCGTGTCATCTGGGCACACTTCCTCTAACAGATCTGAAGGGCCTGCCAGGACTAAAGATTGGCCACCTAAACGTACGTAGCCTCACACATAAGATCAACTAGCTAAGAGCCGACCTACCCGGGTCTGGTTTTGATGTCTTCACTATATCAGAAACATGGCTCAATAGAACAGTTGAAGACAGACTCACATCTATACCAGGTTACCAATTTATAAGGGCTGATAGAAAAACAAAGCAACTTAGTGGGCAGACCAAAGCTGGTGGTGGACTAGGTATTTACTTTAAGCAAGATCTCCATGTTGATGCAGGTAAACATGCTGAGCATAACCTATCAAATAGCAATATTGAACTACAGTGGGCTGTAGTCACCAGACCCCATACAAAACTAATACTCATCGGCAACGTATATAGACCCCCAAATGGCAACCTAAACGAAGGAATTGGGCAAATAAGTAACTCTTTGAATAATATAGCCAATATCGATAAATATGAGATACTCCTCATTGGTGACTTCAATGAAGAATATAATTGCAAGAGGCCTACGATGGGAGGGATAATAAAGCAACTTGCAGCTGAACATGAGTTGCAACAAATGATCCAGCAGCCAACCAGGGTAACTAAAACCACTAACAAAACAATAGACCTGGCACTTACCAATATCAAACATTGTACAAAGGCTGGAGTCCTTAACTATAACATAAGCGACCACAAACCAATATTTATAATAAAGAAAAAAATAAGAAATGACAAAAGAATCACCACCCACTGGGATGCTCTTATAGGAACTGCAATTTTAATTAATTGGCTGGCACACTCAAAGAAATAAACAGTGCTGAATTTCTGGATATGAGAGACCCCAACCTATGTTGGGATATGCTAAACGCAACAATCACTATTGCAGCTGACAGGCACTGTCCTCCAACCGAGATCACCACCAGAATCACCATGGGAGGTTACCTTAATGATGAACTACTAGAGCTTCAAAAGGATAGAGATTACTTTATCCAAAAGTATGAGAAAAACAAAAGATCCAGGGGATGAATTCATAGCTAAATGTATGGTCAGAAAGGCTAGGAGTGAAGTAAGGAAAGCCAAAGCAAGGTATTATCAAGTCCAGATAGACAAATATAAACAGAATGCCAGAAAATGTTGGTATGAAATAAACCAAATCAAACCTAAAAAAGAGACAAGAATCAGTGGCCTTGCAAGTCAAGAGACTGGTATTAAAATCCCAAATGAATTACTGGCAGAGGAAATCAATAACTATTTCATAGATATAGGTGAGAAACTAGCCAATAAATTCAAACAGAAGGATGATCAACACAAAACCTTCCATGCCAAACTAAATAAAGAAAAGTATGACCTTCTGGAAACCACCCAGGATGAAATCCTTGATAGAACTACCAAAATATCTATCTACAAATCATCAGGAATGAAGGACATCAGTACCACTTTGATAAAAAGTGTGATCACAACACGGAGTGCAGAATTTACACATTTATATAACCTAATAATCAGTACAGGCATCTTCCCTGATGACTGGAAAGTGGCCACAGTGACACCCATACCTAAAGTCAACATCGCCCAAAATCGATCCTCCCACTGCCTGGCAAGATCATAGAACAAATAATACATGACCAAATTAAGACATTCCTTGAGTCCTCTAACTATTTGACCTACCAGCAAGATGGCTTCAGGAAAAATAGGTCCACCACCAGGGCACTGGCGTCTCTACTGGATGAACTTTTGTCAAACATAGACAAGGGTGATCTTACTATCGCAGTCTTCCTTGATTTCAAGAAGGCATTTGATACGATCGACCACAAAATCCTCATGCATAAAATAGAACGAGCTGGGCTAGGCAATAGAGCACATAGCTTCCTCACAAATTACCTCAGCAATAGGAAACAATACACAAAACTAAGTGACATCAACTCGACCACTTGAGAAATAAAAACAGGAGTTCCACAGGGCTCCACTCTGGGACCCCGAATGTTTCTAATATTTATAAATGACCTACCTCTAGTTTCCAACAAAGCATCTTTCATATTATTTGCCGATGATGCAGCACTAACAATACATAACAATGACCTTGCCATAGCCACAACCAAGGCTGGAATAGTGCTGGATGGAGTGAACACATGGTGCCATGAGAATAAACTAACACTAAATGGCACTAAAACTGAGTACATAATCTATGGAACCAAAGCCAAAGGTGAGGGCCCGGCCAATTCAACTGCAGATGGGTGTCTTAGTGCTCTGTGAAGTGAACTCCTATAAGTACCTAGGCACAACTCTCGATGCGACTCTAACTGGTACCCAAAAACTGGCAAGACTTAACCAAACACTGGCACTAAAAATGAACACATTCAGAAAAATAAGGACATATGTAAGTGAGAATACTGCGCTGCAGCTGTACAAGTCAACAATATTACCAATTATAGACTACAATGATATCATCTATGGATTACTAACGAAGCAGCAAGAGACCAAATTACAAAGAACACAAAACAGAGCCCTCAGAACAGTATTCCAAGGCAAGATACTAAGTGTGGTTGAAATGCATAGCAGTGCAGGGCTGGACACTCTGGATGTATGTAGGAACCTACACCTAATGACGTTGATGTATAAACGTGCGAGTGATGACAAATACATAGATCGCACAACCAGGGTAACGAGAAGGGGGACATCGACTCTGCTCGGGGTGCCCAACCCTAATACAAATAAGTTAATGAGAGCTCCGATTTACAAAGGAAGTGTCATGTGGAATGAGCTCCCAACCAAAACCAGAGAAGCGGGTTTGATCCTTGCCTTTAAAAATGCATACAGCTCACCTGGTTATTCAGGCACAAAACCTGGCACTGCAAATATATAATACGAGCTGCTGAACGACCCATTGACTTCGCCCTCTCTCAGGCCTGCTCTCTTCCTGCGTGTCCGCCCCCCCTACCCATGGACCCCCCCCCATCCACATTTGACAAAACAACTATTATAACTCAATGACTCGAGACCCACTACCCCTACTTTAGACCCATTACCACCACTGAATAGCTACATCTTCTACCAGCAATGCACACAATATAAACCACTATACATGCACAAGTGATATAGTGATATAGTGATTGGTAGACAGGAAGTGTGAACACTTATTTGTCTCTCATTTTTGCTTGAGTGCAAGTAATTAGCAACACAAGGAATAAATTAGTAGCATGTGGTGAATAAGTGTTCAAATTTCCCTGTATCATCAGCCCATGCTTTTTCTAATCGGTTCTTGAATGAATTTATTGAGCCAGCATCTATAACATTTTGTGGGAGACTATTCCATATATTTATGATCCTGTTTGAGAAACTGTGTTGCCTTAATTTTGAAACGGCTCTGGGTTTTACTAGTTTGAGAGTATGGCCCCGGCTGCCTTCTCTTTTATTCAAGGTGAAAAATTAGTTCATATCTATTTTATCAAAACCTTTCATAATTTTAAATACTTCAATTATGTCACTTCTTTTCCTTCTGTAGGAAAGGGTAGGAAGTTTCAATTTCCTGAGCCTTTGTTCATAGGGTAAGTCCTTTATAACTGCAACTAGTTTCATTGCACGTCTCTGAACCTTTTCGATCTCCAGAATATCTTTCCGAAAAATTGGGCTCCAAATTTGTGGACAGTATTCCAAAATTGGCCTAACATGGCACTATTTAAAGACTAACCGTTATTAAAACCAAATCTAACTGATATATAAACACAGCATATGATTTAATCACTAGTGTACATTACTGCACACTCTATCTTGATGCATATACCTTGCACTATGTTCAGTACATATGCTGTACACTATGCAGCATAGGCTGGTCCCCCACTTTCTTTTATGTTCAGAATGGGTTGTGCTGCACACAATGCAACACATTCGACTTCCACTATGTACAGATGAAATGCGACCACTCCGACGGCTGGAAGACCAGTGCCCCGGCGCTGACAAAATATGTATTCAGATGAATAAAAATATTTACCAAAAAAATGCATACACATACTACAGGTTAGTTTCTCAGATCGACCCGCCACCTATTGTGTTTGAAGGTTACTAGATTTCCTATTTTACCTATTTTATTAGTTCAATAGTTGGACACCAGGGGCTAGAATATGTTCTAACACTAGATTTATAATATTCAAACATCTGAATAATAATTGAATACCCTGACATTTTAAACGTTCGAAATCCTGCTAAATTAGTGCAATTAAATAATTGCTTCATAAGTTCAAGGATCTAGGCGTTAACATTTGGTAGCGAGAAAACCCGTTGTGACGGGTTCTCTAAGCACTTTCTTTCGTCATATTTGCTTTAGAAATCCACTTCCTGTTGTCGTGGCTGGTGTATAGTTCTTCTGGAAATAGCAATTTAATTACACTTCACGAAAAGTTTGTCGTTTCAGTACATCACATCTAAGCGATATGGTAAGTGTCATAAGGAAATCCTTTGGCAAAAATGAGATGTAAGTCAATGAAATCGTTAATGTTTGTGTTAAAGTTAATCATCCTATCTTATCGCCCATGGCGTTGTTGATTCATACTTCAAGGCTCTGTCACACATCACCGGATTGAGAAACCAAACACTCATACACTGTCCGGTGAAATACGGCAATGTACGGTTTATATACGGTTGGCATCCAGTGTGTCCGTTGTGTACGGTGGGAAGTTTTGAACATGTGCAAAACTTGTACCGGACTGACGTGTTCGGTTGTTGAATGTTGTCCTTTTCATGTCCGGTGTCGTGGTATAAAACCCCGGCCCGATCGCAGCCCCTGCCGTGAAGACAGTTGACTAAGCATTTATTTTTGTAAAATAAATTTAAAAGCTTTCATTGGATCGATTAAAAATATCTTAATGCGCGATTGAAGAGGAAGATCTGAAGTATTTAATGTAACCTAAGAGCAATTTATGCTGAAAGTATTAAAAACAGAGATAATAGTGAAAGTTGGGATATTCTGAGTGTCAGTGCAATCTTCATACAGAAAAAGTGAAATATCTCTAAAGCTACACCACTTAGAAACAAGCTGCTTGGTACACATATAGAAAACATATTCGACGGATAGATTATATTAAATTTATATGGTTAGGGTTGTGCATTTCTATTAATCTTTAATAGACACTGGCAGTGTGTATTCGTTCTGCAGCCAAGCTGCGCCTGTTTACAAACTCTGCGCATGCGCATAAGCCATGGCAGGGGCTGCGATCGGGCAGGGGTTTTATACCATGACACCGGAACCCATCCGTTACGTTTCCGGTTTGCTTCCTGAATAGTCCGTTGGCGTTGACGGTGTTGCGGGAATTCGGTCCGTCCGTTTTTTATATCTTTTCGGCGCATCCGTTAACAGTCCGCGGGTATGTGTCCGTTTGATGTTTGGTCCGTCCGTTTGACATTCGGTTTTCGCCCGTTGGTTCACCGTTGCTTGTCCGGTTACATACGATGATAGGGTGTCGTCCGGTGTCGCAGTTTGAGCGCCCTGCCAGTTTGAGCGCCCTTCTGTTGCTTCTGCGCATGCGCAGATAGAGACAACATTAAAACCACCCTAACTATCACAGTAATTTGTGATTTTTGGTGCTTTGAAAGCAAATTTCTCTTGTTTCTATTAAATAGTCTTTCTCTACAATTTCACATTCAGCTTTTTTTTTATCAGCCAATTGGAAGTTCTTGAATTTATTTTGCGAAAATAGTTTTTGAGGCCATGATCTGGTAAGGCATAACACTGGCACTGACACTCAGAATATCCCAACTTTCACTATTATCTCTGTTTTAATACTTTCAGAGTAAATTGCTCTTAGGTTACATTAAATATTTCAGATCTTCCTGTTCAATTGCACATTAAGATATTTTTAATCGATCCAATGAAAGCTTTTAAATCAATTTTACAAAAAAAGTATACAACCACTGGCAGGGCGCTCAAACTGCGACACCGGTGCGGTGGCTATTCGTTAATCTTAATGAGTGTTCCTTGTCCGTTCAGCAGCCGTTTCGTCTGGCTCCCTTTGCAACATTTCTACACATTTCGGTACATTTTGATACCGAACACCAACAGACTAGACAATTCTTTGTCCGGTTGTGTCCGTTGCTCAATTCGGTAAGGTGTGACAGGCGCTTCGCGGAATTTTCTCACTGGTCGCATGTGACTTGTTATTGCGATTGGATATTCAGTGGTGGATATTAACGCTAATGAGAATAACAGTATGTTTGAAGCCAAATGAATTGTATCATGTCAATTATATAAAGCTACTCAGCTCGTTACTACCGCAGCCCTAACGATATGAATAAGCAATGCTTAGGCTTTAGCATCGACCCCCACATTACTAGTCTACAAACCTGTCTATAGTTTGTAATCGACTAGTTCATAATTCCGACTGCGCATGCGTTGAAAACGGACGATACGCATAGGGCAAAACTTAGAGTTTATTCAAAATTAATAGAAATACATAGCAATTTGGCATAAACATGGAAGTTCAGATTTACGAACTAGTCTATTGACATATAATACATATAAATGCTCAGAGAATTATTTATTTATTATTATGCGATTCAATACAAGTATATTATTATCCAATCGCTGTCATCCATCCTGTTTGCTGCGGACTGACGTTTGACAAGCTGTTTCTGTTTCCTGTTGCTGGATTCTGGTGAATTCATTTTCTACCTCTAGGAGTATGGGTATTGTTTATGGTATAGATATATATATATATGGGTCACTCTCCTGAAAACTGGCCAGAAGTGTCACATGGAGAGTTAAAATCTAATATTTGAAGTTTTAACATTTTCTGGTTGCAATTGAAAGCTGGAAATCCCTTTACATCTATGTAAAATATAAATTGATGAGATAAAAAATAAAGGGTAGTCCCTGATTAAGCTATGTCATATGGCCGTAACACATGTGTTGCTCAGACATAACACATGTTTAGGACACCACACAGTCTGCTTAATAAATATCTAAGCAGAATTAAATAATTTCATACTGAGAAGCAGATTAAGCATGGCATAATAATACAGAAATATGTAGTGCTTATACTGATTTTAAACAAAAGTAATTCGCAGCCATGCTTTATTCACTGAATAATTAGTGTACAATATTTGTGCGGCATCCAGACACCACTGGTTACATCTGTGACAGAAATTGTTTATGTTATTTCTGAAGACATCAAATTTAAACAAATTAAATTTAAGGATGCATATATGTTCATCAATACTTCCTTTTGTTTTGGGAACTGTTTTGTTTGATATATGACTGCAATACAAGATGTTAGTAAGGATCCCACCATATCCCATATGTCATGTTACAAATGGCTGACTGTAAAATGTGTTTTTTGGTACAAAAACATTTCATAACTAAAAAGACCAAAGTTGCACGCGGTTTATTTTATTTCCCTTATTTCTTACATCAAATCTGAACATGAATATGACAAGTATAAGGGGGAAAATAAGTAGGATGTTTTTTTATTGATGTTTTAAAATCCCATCCCATGCTGACCAGTTTTCAGGAGAGTGACCCATATACATATGTTAGACCTTAACCTCCCCCCTGGGTGGGGCGGTATTAATAATAATAATGATAATAATATATTATATAACTACTTACAGTCTTTCTAACCTAGTTACTCCCGCAGCCCATTCCTGAAATAAGGTGAATCTTTCTGTTTTATCTATTAACTACTAAGCTAGAGTATTGTTAAGCAGCCCTGAACAGGAAAGTGTTTCGTGTACAAAGTCAGAGCCGCCGAGCAATCTTATAAAGTTATAGTTAAGTTATATACTTAGTGCTAGATCATGTAGATGAATGAATTGTGGACATAGCCACATGAATTCTCAATCTACATATGCTAAATATATTGTAATGCTCATGTAACCCTAGCCTGCTGTGCCTGTAGATTGCACAATAGATTATATCACCATTCCAGCCACGCGGTGCATTGTGGGATGCGTGGAAGAAAAACAAACCCGCAAGAAGCACATGGCGCATGCTAATTAATACACTGGGTGCAGCTATGAAATGTGCTAGTTTCAGCTCATCTCATCTCTTGTTTGAAACATAGAATACCAACTAAAAAATATATATATAATAAATTAAGATGTTAATCTTTTATCTAGCATTGCATTTACATCAATATAATCAGCACATCTTATGCCATGTGCATTTAGATTTAGACAAATCTGGGTACTCAGTGTTAGAGCCATAGCCAAAGTCAGTTTTACTTATTTTAATCATGTTTTTATTTATATCCTATGGTTAATGACATATATTATATATGTAGAACTAGAAAATGAGTAGGGTTAATCAGATATTGGTTATATATTTCTCTGAAACAAGTGTCTTTTGACACATTTGTCATTTTAATATTTAGTACAAGAATTAATAATAGCGATGTGGATATCAGCCTTAAAGTGACTGATTGTTTTGTATGGAATTTTATGTTTCTTAGCTCAAAATGTTGAACTATGGCTAGTTTTGTCTTAGATATATTCATCAGATCATTATATTGCATGTGTGCATACATGTTTATGCCAAATTAATATGTATTTCTATTAATTTTGAATAAATTTGAAGCTTTGCTCTCAACCCCGTTTTCAGCGCATGCGCAGTCAGAATGGTGATCTCGTCTATTGATGAAATCACGTAGATTAAAAAAATTGAATGGTGAGAATCCATTTTTTTGCCATTTTGGTATGGTAGAAATATCTCATAGTTCATGAATTCTATACCATAAACCAATATAGATTAAACACAGTGCGTGTTGTGGCCATGTTCTCCGCAGCTTGCTTAAGGCCCTGTCACATTACGGCGTATGGTAGGAGCGTATGGCGGCGTAGCGGCATTACGTCATATACGTCGGCATACGCCGCATACGCTACTCATACGCTACTCATACGCTACTCATACGCCGCCAGTGCTGCAACATGCCGGCGTATGTGAAGCGTATGAGGCATACGCCGCCATACGCTTTCATAAATTCGTCCGTCCAATTTTTTTTGTGCATGCTCAAAAAAACACGACCTATGAGGGCGTATGGCCCATAATGTCAAAAAATGTCACAGCACGCTCCCATACGCTCCTCATACGCTCCTCGTACGCTCCTCATAGGTCCCCCATACGCTCAAACACACCCGAAAGTGGCACCAGCACGGCGTACGTAGGTTTTCAATACGCTCCCGCCATACGCCGTAATGTGACAGCCCCTTTACAGGTGATTCCCGACAGTGACACAGGAGTTTTTGCGAGGATTTAAACATGGTCATCATTCACTTCTATTGAAGGTGAACATTCTCTTTAGCATAGAGCAAAATCGTAGTCGCTGAGAGCAGAAAATGATAGGTATCAATCATCATATGAAACATAGCAAAGTTATGTGCTGTATAAGCACTATACGAGTATAATTATCTGTAAACTGTGTGTCCTTTAATGGCGCCTTTGGTTGTACCTTATCTGGACACCTCACAACTATTGACACTTAACAACGCAGGTGAATGGACAGGCTCTCTGCCTTGCCTGGTGCTGCCACCTGGCCTATTCAGCTGTCACGACTCAGCCTCTTGCCTGTACCACTCGCTTAACCATATAGTTTTAAACCCGTATAGTTTTAAAATGGCAATGCAGATGTCACAAAGCTAACACAATGATTTAGTAGGTAGGCTAGATCGATTTATTTTTAGGGTGAATTTATTTTCGAGAGTTATGTGGTAACAGGGAGGTATAGAATTAACAAACGTATCAGTCTATATCATATATGAACACATCATATTTAGTCCTCCAGAAATAAAGATTCCCATGACATGATTTTGTTCTCTTTGTAGGTCAATCACCAGGAATATGCACAGGTATTCTATAACTGTAGGAAGTTTTTCGTTTTAAATGTGTTTTGTTTTGTTATTAAACACGTTTCCCAGACCTACAACTAATGGGGCTGTCACATTACGACGTTTCTCACCAACGCGCGCCGACGTGTTGCCTTTTTGGGTGAAACGGCGGCACGCGGCGGGAAGCACGCGCGCGTTAACGGCGCGTCGGTACACGCCGGTACACGTTGAGTGATAGCAAAGTGTGAATGGACACGTCGCCGCGCGCCGATCGTTTTGTGCTTGCGCAAAACTTTCGACGCACGGCGACGCGTTGGAGGGGGCGTTACAGACGCGCCACCAACACGCTACTAGAACGCTGCAACCCGTCGAATTTTTTCCAAAACGCCGAAAAGTTGGACGTGTCTCGAGCCCTAGCAAATATCTTGCGCGTTGGTGGCGCGCCGGGGGAAACGTCGTAGTGTGACAGGGCTATAATACATTCTTTTCACATGTGGGGAGAGTTAGTGATTTTAATTGTCAAAAATGTTAAACTTCGTGGTTTAATTTTTTTTTACATGTTAAACTTCGTGATTTTAAATGGTCAGGAATTTTAATTAGTATTTATTGACAAGTCTTAGCCCTTCTGCAGGGTTGCCTCACGTCAGGAATATGTAGATTAGTGTATAAATTGCCTAAATATATACTATTTTGTGGTGTTCTCTGTGGCGGAGTGGTTAGAGTGTCTGACTTTTTTCTAGGTCGGATTCCTAATATGAAGGTCGGTGGTTCGATTCCCTGTGCCCCCACCTCTGCCAATTTGGATTTCCACTGCTGTATATAACTTACAGCGTCATCAAAGGCCAGTTGCTCTCATACCATGTCTATGTGGTGTGGGAGGTTAAAAATCCCTTGGGTCGGTAAAAATGTAGGCACTGGCTTTCTATCGACAAACTGTCTAATGGTGAAAACAAGTCTATTCAGACTTATCCATGACAGGCAGTACAAATCTTCAAGAAAAAAAAATACCAATATTTCAAAGCATGTTCTTTTTGGGGGTTTTCCCTTGGGTTTTTGTTTTTTTATTCAATATTTGAAATCGAGATTTTTGGAGTGGGTCCTTCTCCGTCTCCCCCTACATGCTCTCATAAGGGATATTATCAGAACTGAAATATATCATGGTGTATACAAATTATGTTTGTAGTGTTGGTTTATTCTTGGGTGGAGGGAATTAGTCTCAGTTACCAAATCACTTCCATCCTCACAAAACTTTATGGAACCCGCAGAATGCACCTTTTACATTCGAACCTTTCCAGATTAAGCCTAGGTCACACCTACCCGGATATGGGGCCGGACGAGCCCCGAACCGTGATCCGGATTGGTCCGTGGCGATCCTTGGTGATCTGTGGCTGGTCCTTGGTGATCCTTGGCTGGTCCGGCCTCATCGGGGGTCAGCCCCTGATGTTTTAAAATGTTTAAAACATCCGGGGCGATCCGGGGAATATTGCAATCCTGGCTCGATCCGGTGTAATCCGGGGGTCCGGGAGAGTCAAGGTGTTTTTTAAACCCGACATAGCCACGGACCCCTCCCGGACTGCACGGATTAGCCACGGATAGCCCAGTTTACCACGGATGAGCCCAATTTACCACGGATGAGCCCAGTTTACCACGGATAGCCCAGTTTACCACGGATGAGCCCAGGATGAGCCCCATTTTTGTATACATATAGCAGGAGCAATTCCGGGACTGATCCATGACTATTCTGTGGATACACCGGGTAGTCTGGGGTGATCCGGCTTAGTCCGGGCGATCCGGGCTCTGCTCCATGGCTAGACGATGGCGTGTCCTGGTAGGTGTGAGAGCGAGCCAAAAAACTACCAAATATCCGGGGGTGGTCCAGCTAAAAATCTGGGGCTAGTCTGGATAGGTGTGACTGGGGCTTTAGTTTCCCTTCACGGTGGCTACTTGAAGCCATTAGACCTTATTTACATGTAACTCATTACATTAGTTGCACAGATTCTGCTAAGCCCCTTCGACCTTGACCTTGACCTCCACCCACTTCATTTATCACAGGGAATGGTTACACTGTATATTAAACCAATTTTCTACAATTACCTGAGGTGCCTGTTTTCCTTTACAAAACGCAGATATTTATATTTGCCTCCCATTTGTTTTTTTGTACATTTAGTTGATTAATCAAGGACAATTTTGATCGTGGACCAGTGGTCTAGCTCATTCCACTGCTCCTTGCCCTATCTTAATGTCAAAAGTCTGGCTAGGAAGCGACAAGTATAAAAAAAAAAAAATAGGTTTGATTCGGCCAGGGTTCGAGCCCGTGGGTTCGAGTCCCACGACCTACTAAAACGGGAGACGGACTCTCAACTCATTCGGCTACACCGTCTAATTAATAAAACAATGCCCATTATATAAGCAGGGATGAAAGATCTCCGCGATTTCGCGGATTTCCGCCATTTTTTATTTTCATCAATTAATACCGACCCACCCATGGGGAGGCTTAAGACTAACGCATGTAGATATATACACATAAACAATACTCCTACCCATAGAGGTGGGAAATGAAATCACCAAAATCCAGAAAACGGAAACGGAAATAGCCCTATATGGGCGCCGCCATTTGTAAACTAGTGTCCCTGACAGACTAATCCAAATCCACCAAACGGAAACGGAAATCGCTCGTCGAACTTCGGTCCGCAGCAAGCAGGGTGGACGACAGCTATTGGTTAATAATATATTAATAATATATCAAAACAAATGCCCGCTGCCATAGAATTTGCCGATATGCGCAGTTCAAAACTTTGATATTGTTCAAAATTAAAAGAAATAAAGAACAATTTGGCATAAACATGGAGACGGCCGTATTCGATTATCACGACCGCGACTCGGGTCACCCGATCTCGAGTTGCTAGAATTTCAAATCGAACACTGCGAGTGGAGTAAAAAAAAATACATGGGCAGTCATAAAATACTTTGCTGTAGTTATATTGGGGGGTCTGTCCTAAGCATAGCTTATTCATATTATTAATAAATTGCCAAGGATACATAATGTGACAGCAATTGATCAGTTCGAATGCAGTTCTGTTATGATGTTAGATATTGTTAGGACATAAAACCCAATCAACCAGTAAAGCGTATAGAGTGAGTGCAGATAGGAAAGGGAGATTGGCAGCATGGGCGATAATACAGTCACAACAACGATAGCGGCACTCTCCAATGATAGCCTGTACTGACTCATCATTGGAATTGAGCTATGGTGGTGCTAGGAGAGTAATAGTGGATGAAACCTGACTTCCGGTAATTTTCCTGCGATTCCCTGACAGAGCTAAACCTATGGGAGAAGAACCGCATTTTCGCGGAAATTCGCCGTGTCGGCAAGAAGGGTCATATCACGGCGATATGCCGGGAAAAAGCTAGTGGCATATTAGTTATTATTATTATTAAAAGAAGGAAAGCTGTTTTAATGATGTGTCGACAACAAGGGCCGTATTCACTGCGGAAATTAGTAGTATCTATTTTTCCCCGTAATATGACCCATCTTGTAATAGTAGGCCTAATAACAATAATTGCTAGGATAACATGGTGTTATTGGAGCAACATTATTTACAGCTAACCTCACCATAGATTTCCGCTTTTTTTTGCTGAAGACCACTTTCATCCCTGTATATGGAACTCACTATCCTGTTTTAGCGTGAACCAAGAATATTATATTTTACCAACGGAATTAATTTATGCCTTACTCTGTCAGAAGATTCCCTAACCCATCTGTGTTCTGGGGACATGGCCAATGCGTTTTAGTTTGTTAACTAGCCATCAAAGCCATCGTATTGTCGTGGGGGTGATGGAAATGGGAAATACTGTGCCTAGATCGGGACTCGAACTCACATCTCTTTGTATTCCTGGCCAGTGTGCCAACCATTACATCACCTAGGCTCCCTGATATCACCATGCTACCCACACCTACTTGTCTATGCGGCTCCTTGCCTGAGAGGTCAGTGCAGACTACCACACTCATCCCCCTGGAATTGTAAGTCTTATGGCCGGTACACACCTACCGTTTGTGCGCGCGCACCTCCCGTTTACGATCGAAAACTGCCCGTTTCGCGCACAAAAATCGCTAGGTGTGCGCCCCCCCGCGCACACCTAGCGATTGCGATTCGCGCATAAAACTAAGTTTTTAGTGCGAAAAGCGGCTGTTTACGATCGCGATTCGAAAAACGAATCGGCCCGTTTTCAGTTTTAAGCGGGTCGGGTCGAGTCGCGAGTTTTAGTGCGCGAATCGTAAACGGTAGGTGTGTAACGGCCATTATAGCGCATACAAATACATACATACAGACAATGCACTTACATATTATACACAGGGTAGGTTCAACAACCACACAGTGCGCAGCTTGTACAAGATCATGGTCACAGCAACCAGTGTCGTGGGGGTTATGAAAATGGGAAATAATGTGCCTAGAGTGGGACTCGAACCCACATCTCTTTGCATTTTGGGCCGGTTTGCCAACCATTACACCACCTAGGCTCCCTGATATCACCATACTACCCA
The DNA here is from genome assembly GCA_030323885.1 of Branchipolynoe longqiensis. Classification (NCBI taxonomy): domain Eukaryota; kingdom Metazoa; phylum Annelida; class Polychaeta; order Phyllodocida; family Polynoidae; genus Branchipolynoe; species Branchipolynoe longqiensis. The sequence goes on from CM059190.1 coordinate 1,839,760, forward strand.
CTCCTACCTGTCTATGCAGCTCCTTGTCTGAGAGGTCAGGGTGGACTACCACAGTATCATACAGTGTATGTGTGTCGTTACCTTTTCTTAATACTAATCTGTCATCTGTGTGATACATGTTTTTTATTGCTCAACCACCAGGTTTTTTTGGTGGGTGGGGTTGGAGGAGGGATACTTTCAAATCTAACTAAAACTAGATTGACTAATGGTTGTTTAAAGTCACCCGGTATAGTCCACCGAGACGACAAATAAACTCCAAGTGTAATGTATGAATGACATTACGAGTGGGATTCCCTTATCACATGACCAAATATGGTTCCTCACAACCCCCAATAGCCGATATTTACTTTTTGTGCTGGGAGCATCTTAAACAAACAAGGTTCCTCATATGACCAAATATGGTTCTCCACATATCAGGGAACACCGGGGAACCATTTTACGTTGCACACTAGCCATTGTGGACACTTACCTCAGCACTCTCCCTCCACATATTCAGTTGTGCAAACTGAAACGGATTGGAGAGCATTTGTTGGAGTAAAGTTTCAATCTGAACAGGCTATAGCTATACTCAGTCCCTTTAGCGCTCTGTTGGCAGCAAAGACTGTGTGTGTATACAGCGACGCTCTAACTAAAACTGGAACACTAATTTTCAAATAATAAAAATCCGTTTCCAACCAAGCTTAGGATAACATAGCTATATTGATGGAGAAGGGTCCACCTCTGTGTGTGTGTGGGGGGGGGTAATTTTATCATTCATTCCAGAGTGGCAACCCTGTGATACCCACCCCAATGGGCCCCCCTCCCCTGCCACCACCCTTAACCATCATGAACAAACCATCAACACACCAAACATCCTACACAACTATCAACCTGCTTAAACACATTGAACATTATATACGACAGACAAAATGTCTTGTCAGCTATAAACTTACCATGTTTTATAAGAGAAAAAATGTAACCCTCAACGATTGTTTGAGTTGCCCCGAGTATACACTTTCTACTCGGTGCTGCTCCCCATTTTTGCATGAACTACAGTGACTGGTGCTGTACATTATACAGCAGGAGCCACTCCCTTAACTCTACAGGATCGGTGATGTAACTAATCAAACTTAGATTATTTAGACTGTCAATTCCAATAGTAAGATGGCCGGAAGACCAGTGCTCCGGCACTGACAAATGTCATATTCAGATGAACAAAAAATACTGACTGCAAGGTTAAGAATGTATTTTTACCCCCATACTGTTTCATCGATGTCAAAACTATATTTATAGTAGTCTGTGACTTCAGTTATGTTTGATTATGTAGTAAAGCTGTTCATATGGTGTAGGTGCACTTATTCTTCTCTCATATTTCCATTTATATATATTTGTTTACTTATATCAAGTTTGCCGCAACTGACAGCACAGGATGGTTGTAATAAGGTTGAACGCTGGGTTGGGGCACCACCATCAGAACTTCCGTTATTTATTTTTACATTAGTTCTTTTGCAATAATACATGTTGTATAGGAATCAATGTGAATATAATAACAGAAGTTTGTACTAGTTCTATGCAATAACATACATTGCATAAGAACTAATGTCAATATAAATAACGGAAGTTCACTCTAGTTCTATGCATTAATATAGGGAAGTTTGCACTATTCTTATGCAATAATATATATATTGCATGAGAACCAATGTGAATATATATAACGGAAGTTCACATTAGTTCTTAATTTTATGCAATAAAATATATTGTATAAGAACTAATGTGAATACAAATAATGGAAGTTCCGATGCTGGCACACCAACCCAACGTTTAACCTTACTACAACCTTCCTATGCTGTCAGTTGTGGCCAACTATATATACATATATTGTTAGGTATGGGAGAGAGAGTTCCTTATACAGTCTACTCTGTCTACACCCATGGGACTGGAGCAAGATGCCGTTATAGAGAGAGATCCGATATAGGCAGACGAGCAAACAATACACTTCCATTACTCCCCTCTGATGTCATCCTTCAAAGCCATACAACCATTGGGATTGCATTCAATTGTGAGGAAACGGCAAAAAACACATGGTACATAAATAAACTGAATAACATAGAAATGTTAGAATAACTATATGGCATGTCGTTATTGACAGAATATTGATCAAATAGGTGAAAAAGCGGCTTGTTGTCCGCATAAGACAGTTGTCCGTTAGACACAGAGGCAATGCTATTAAATTAAAGGGGTGCCGTGACGCGACCAGCACTTTTTGCCATTATTGACATAGATTCATTAGTGACAGAGGCCGTTATTGACTGTATATATAAATGTGGTTTTATCGATGTTATTTTTGTATCCAGGCAACAGGCACGGACCAGGTGGCTGGTTACGGCATGGTGTCGCTGGCTCTGGCCATCTTCTGCTACTACACCATCTGGGTCATCGTTCTGGTGGGTAAACCGTTGCTTTAACGCTGTAATAGCCGATGGTCTTCAAATGTGTGCCGTACTTTAAATATTGCATATTCGGATGGTTTTTATGCATAAATTAATTTGTTGTTGTTTACATTGTGCTGACTTAGTGTCAATTAGTATTTAAAATCTCATATCATATACAGTAAAGCCTCTCTATGCCGACCCCTCCACAGATCGACCACTCCCCTATATCGATCGCTTTATTTGGGTCCCCAAAATACCATTGTAAGGATAATCTCTCTAAAGTCTAAACTAACCACCTCCCTAAATGGACCACTTAAAGTCGGTCCCGTGGTCGGTCGATTTAGAGAGGTTTTACTGTATATATATTATTTTATATATACATTATTATATATGTATAATATATATTATCTAGATTAATTGATATATGCTCCATCGGATATATTTTTTAATACTCATACAGTAAAACCTCCCTAACCTCCCACCTCTACAGATCGACCACTCCCCTATATTGATCGCTTTATTTGAGTCCCAACAATACCATGTTAACCACATTCTAACTGCCTAAACCGACCGCCTCCCTAAATGGACCGCTTAAAGTCGGTCCCATGGTGGGTCGGTTCAGAGGGGTTTTACTGTATATATCCACACTCGATGCCACATTTGGCTGATTCCTGACTTCTTTTTTTTCTTTTTATTGAGGCTGTATTTATACTGTCCATAGCATGTAAGCCCGGGTACCCAGGCTTGTTGTCAATGCTGGTCAGTTGTAGTGTTGGTGTTGTATTACCACACAGTAGCTGCTGATAAGTAATTTGATTGCCTGTATTTCAGTAGCAGATAGTTGGTTGGTATGGTTAGTAACCTATGTTAGTTTTTTTGGATTTTCTTGGCATATATGTATTTTATTTTGTTCTACTTTTATTACTAGACTAGCCTACTCCTATTTACATATCATAGGCTTGTACGTACCTGTCTAGCTACTTTTGACATGGCTACCTTCCATTGGGCGTCCCGCTGGTGGGCCTTCTCAAGAATTGCTGCGTCCCTTTTGAGTCTCGCCCAACCTTCTTTTTTTTTTTCTTGCAATTTTGGAAGAAAATGTCAAATATATTATAATAATAATAATAATCTTTTAATTAAAAAAAATATATTTCCACAGCGAATTTAAAAGGCTGCTCTGACAGGATTGTTTGTTAGGATTTTACATCCTGGAAACATCGTAGTTCAATTTTGTAGTCAATTAGATGGCTAATTTCTCTGACCAAATTAAAATTTGAAATATAACAAAACCAAATTAAAAGAATTAATCGTTTATAATTTTAAGGAATTAACAAGCAAATTCTGATCAAATGTGTCTGGGAAATAAGTATGGGTTTTTTGTTGGAGGGGGGGGGGGGTGAGGTATAACTTTCTGATCGTTGATTAGGTTAAAGCGAGTAGTTATTGCAAAATTGCTATATTTTGATTTCACAATGTTGCAGCCGTTCGTTGACCCCGGCCATGCTATCAAGAGTTACTTTCCACCACAAGCTCTCGCCATGCTGCTGCCGATAGCGGCCGGAGTCGCAGTTCTCATAGCTGTCGGTAAGTCACGTGTGTGTGTGCACGCGCGCGTGCTTGTGTGTGAGAGAGAGAGAGAGAGAGAGAGAGACACACACACACAGAGAGGCACAGAGAGACAGAGAGAGAGCGACACACAGAGAAAGACACACACACACACAGACAGAGAGACACAGACAGACAGACATACAGGGAGAGAGTGTGTGAGAGAGTGTGTGTGAGTGAGTTAGTGAGTTATTATATGCCGTATAAAAATTATGTAAATATAAAGAGGTGGAGGATGAATCATGGATATATATATATATATATATTAGTGCTATATATATATTTTTATATATCACTAATATATATTTTAATTGATCGTCAGGTTTAGGTACCTAGTGAAAGGAGTGGTGGTACCCAACTAGTGGTATTGATAGTCAAGTATATCGGGGATGAAAGTGGTCTCCAACAAAAATGGCAGAAATTAAACCGAGATTATTACATCGAGAGCAAATTTCAACGAAAACGCCGATTTTCCCCCTATAGGATTAGCACTGTCAGGGAATCGCGGGGAAAATACCGGAAGTCAGGTTTCAAGTATCCTTGTCATGCCTATATCATCGCCCGTATTTAAACTCGTCTTGTTTGCTGGAGACCACTTTCATCCATGAGGGATTTAAACCGAAATTTACAGCGGGTATTTATTGTACCATAACGTAAAAATCACAGCGATATAAATTTAGTTTCATGTTGTTAGTATCTTTGTCCAATAATGGACATATTTGTTAGTGTCTTTGTCCAATAATGGACCCATTTGTTAGTGTCTTTGTCCAATAATGGACCTATTTGTTCGTGTCTTTGTCCAATAATGGACCTATTTGTTAGTGTCTTTGTCCAATAATGGACCCATTTGTTAGTGTCTTTGTCCAATAATGGACCTATTTGTTAGTGTCTTTGTCCAATAATGGACCCATTTGTTAGTGTCTTTGTCCAATAATGGACCTAATGTAGGTTACTTGTATGGGTTTTCTTTTTAATGTGTTGTTTTTAAAGATTGTAATTCGGCCTGCCATTTTTAATCACTTGCTCTTCCTTTTTCAGGTCTCTTCATCGTATATATCACAATGAAGACCAAGACGAAGTCAAGCTGATCGTGGATTTCTCGTTATGTGATATATATATATATATATAATCGGTCCTTCTGTACATAGACCTCAAGTTTGAGTATATATAATATAGAATATCTTTAAAACATTAACAGCAATCATCTAATATTCAAGTTTTCCACAGTACCCCAGTTGTGAATTCTACCATGCGAACTATGCGCTGTAAGTAGTAGTGTGTTATTTATTATTGGCTGGGTGGTGTGGAGAATTTCGTTTAAACATAATAATTATTATATAATAGTTATATATATGGTGTGGGGAATTTTATTTAAACTTAAAGCTGCATAGTCCGATGAAATGTCAAATTTTCAAAACCAAACCAATTATCTAGATTTGGTTTTACATATCTAACTTCCATACTGATGCACTTATTACGCATTTGTTTCTGCGTAGAAGGCAACAATACTGAGTCAATTTAACAGAACCAGTTACTGCAGAAGTCTATGGTGTCAGAGTTTTGGCAAGCTTGTCAAAACTAATTTTCCATGTTTGCACTCAAAATATCTAAAAAGTTTACCATGTAAAATAAAAGTAACTTTGAACTAATGTAAAGTAGATACTAGTGTTCGATCTTATATATTTATCGCAGAAAAAATACAGAAATTCAAAACCATCGGACTTTGCAACTTTAATATATGATATGGTGTGGAGAATTTAGTTTAAACTTCATGTATAATAGTTATAAATGTGGTGTAGAGAATTTTGTTTAAACATGATATATATTAGTTATATATATGGCGTGTAGAATTTTGTTTAAACTTCATATATAATAGTTATACATGTGGTGTGGAGAATTTCGTTTAAACATCATGTGTAATAGTTATATATATATGGTGTGGAGAATTTCCTTTAAACTTCATATATATTAGTTATACATATGGTGTGGAGAATTTCCTTTAAACATCATATATAGTAGTTATATATATGGTGTGGAGAATTTCCTTTAAACATCATATACATGGTGATATATAGGTATATCTATATTTAGATATATCTATATTATAGTGTTTGTAGCAAGGCACAAGTCAAAATCGTACTTTTGCACAACCAAAATCTTGGTTTTGCTCCAGTACTTGAAATATGAAGAAGAAAAGGCTGTCAGACAATTAACAATATATATTCTGAATTGACAATATGTATTCTGAATAAATTAATTTAATTCATTAGCATTCCAAAGAATTTATGACATTCAAGTTGGACAGGAAATGTAAGCAAAATCCGACGGATTCGTCCAAAAATAATGCAAAATTATCGAATACCTGACTTTATCCGACAAATACGTGAATATTCGACAAAAGTCAGAGAATCCTACTCTGTGCAAACACTGATTTACATACATACATACATACATACATACATACATACATAATTATTAATCCATTCGCCTGCTGGTTGTTGTATATACAAAGTAGCAGAGCCCTGAATTAAATTTATTATAAAGATTAAGGTGTTGTGTTTATTTTATATTTTTACGTTGATATAATTTACGTACTACAATGCATTTTTAAAAGAAAACTACCACAAAAAAATAGGCGTTTATTGTTCATGTGTTAGATGCCATTCAAACATGTAATCCTTAGGGGGAGGGGGTGTAGGTCCAAGCGCTGTGGCGTATGGGCTAGCGTTACAATGGGGTAGTAGGTGGGTGTCTACTTTAGATTTTTTTTTATAGCATTACATATTTGAATGGCCCCCTTATATTGATTGATTGATTGATACATGTGCAATGAAAACCGAAAGATTGATTGATTGGTGGTTGCTTTACGCCGTGTCGGCAACATAGGCCATATTCACGGTGAGAAATGTTCGTTTTTTGTTCAAACCATTGCTTTTACATGTAAAAGCAGACAATCAATTATGTGCCAATAGACAGTCATTAAATTAGAAAGCTCACAATCATATATCTGTGGTCATGGGAAACAAATTCCCATAGAAAAAGAAAAGTTTTATTAATAATTGATAGAATCTACCCAGTAAACTATATGAGGTGGTACAGTTCAGCTGCCCTCAAAAAGGCTAAAATGTTTTACCTTAGTAAAAAGGTCATGCATACTGTCTGCATTGTAGAATTGTTGGCGCAGGGCCACAAAATCAACGCAACTTAGTCAAATGTGTTTGAGTGTCAGCGGGGACTGACACCCAATACATTCAGGGGGAGATTCCCCCTTGAGCAGAAAAGCATGTGTAAGCCACGAGTGGCCAATACGGCAGCGGCTAAGGACCACTTGGTCCCGCCGACCTCCCACATGAGTCTGTGGTGGCTTTCCCACAGATGGTTCAATTTCTCTAAGTTTATTAATGTTTTCATCCCACTCATGTTGCCATTTGGATTTTATGTGGGTGGCTATTAGTGGTTTCAGATCAGAGTGAGGGATCAGACACAGTTCAAGATCACAGTTCAGGGCCTTCTTCGCAGCCCGATCAGCTCGTTCGTTTCCTTGTATGCCGGCACCCAGCACAGGTGGATGTCATACCCATCCGTTGTCAGTTGGTTCATTTTATAAATGACCGTTGCTAGAATAGGGTGATTCGTTTTCAGTCCAGCAACAGCCATGAGACAAGAGAACGAATCACTGTATATAACATAGTTAGTGTGGTTGGATACCTCGATACACTCCAACGCGAGAAGGAGTGCTTGGGCTTCTGCAGTGAAAATCGAGCTCTGATCAGGCAAATGTATGCCAAATTTTTCCCGACGGCAGACTGCCGCAGCAGCTACCGGGCTTTGGTCTTTCGAACCATCAGTGTATATGGAGAGGTGGTCTGCAAACTGGCCTTAAATCTCTGCATGCAGTCCTTGGTACTTGAGTGGATGTGTCCCAGACTTCCTCAGTTCCGTAAGTCGGAGGATAACCGATGGCTTTCTCAACGACCACGGGGGGGATGTTCTGGGACTTTGGCATCCTCCAACACGTCCAAATCCACGCCCAAGGCCTCCAAATGAGGTTTCAATCGGAGCCTCAGTGGCCGGATGCAATTCAGGCTGGCTTCATACCTGGATTCGTCATGTTGCTCGAATAGACAATTGTGTGCAGGATTCAATGCATTAGTTTTTATCTTGACTACATATTGCATGGCCAGTTTGATTCTCCTGTTGTTAAGTGATGGTTCATTGGCTTCGGCGTAGAGGCTCTAAACCGGTGAGGTGCGGAAGGCCCCAAGGGCCAAGCGCAGTCCCTGGTGGTGGATCATGTCTAGCAGCCCAATATATGATTTCCTTGCGGAACCGTATACTAATACTATGCTGCCGCAATCCACTTGTGACTGAACCAAGGTTCTGTACACGGAGAGCAGAACATCTCTGTCCGCTCCCCACTCTGAGCTGGACAGCACCCTCAGAATATCTAGCGCTTTCAGGCATCTTGTTTTCAGGTACTTTATGTGGCACAAAAGCGAAAGAGATAATTGTACATCCTGATATTATCAGTCCATGTTGGTTAAAGTGGCATAGTCCGGTGTTTTTTAGTTTCTGCTATTTTTCCGAAATAACTATATTAAATTGATTGTCATAAACTATCTTACTTTAGTTTGAAGCGACTTTTGTTTTAAATGACTAAGTTTTGAGAATTAGTTTAGGCAAGCTTGCCAAAACTCGGACACCATAGGCTTCAGTAGTAACATGTTCTATTCTATGTATGCAGTATTCCCATCTATGTGGCAACAACTGTTTAATAAGTGCATCATTATCTAAGTTAGATATGTAGAATCAAATTTAGATAGTTGTTTTGGTTTTGACAATTTGATGCTTCATCGGACTATGCAGCTTTAAGATTTATAAGTAATGAATAAAGACCATGTAATCTTGTATAATACCAAACTTTTACTTTTGTTAACATCACAGTTTTACAACAGCTGGCGTAAATACCAATGTTGGATGTAAATTATCGATAATTTACCTACAGATTATGATCATTACATGGCAGTGATTTATGTACATTATTAATTTGACTAAACAAGGAGCCCTGAAAAGAAGACTTATTACATTTCTGCTACATGAAAAGGCTAAACCATGACTCTTGAGCCTCTTGTACCATGACAATGTCATCGGAAACCAGTTAAATAAACATAACCCAAGTTGAATGGACTCCAGACTTATATGGCAGACTCTTGCCTCGCCCAGTGGTTTGATTGATTGGTGGTTTCTTTACGCCGTGTCGGCAGCATAGGCCATAGTCACGGCGAGAATTTTTTATATTTTTTATTCAACCATCGCTTTTACAGAAGGCAAAAACACAGAATCAATTTTGTGTCAGTACACTGGATTTGAATAGCTCAGTGGTGCCCCTCTCGCCCCCACACCCCCACACCCCTACATCACCTCCCTTATGCCATTTCAGAGATTTGAAAACTTTAAAAGTTGCATTGTCCGATGGTTTTGAATTTCTCTCATTTTCTGAGATACACATTACGTTGATTGTTATAATCTACCTCACTTTAGTTTGAAGTAACTTCTATTTTCAATGGTTAACCTTTGAGATATTTCAAGTGTAACGCGTGCATCAGTATTTAAGTCGGATATCTAGTATCAAAGTTAAGAGTTTTATTTTCGAAAATGTTATGGCTTCTTCGGATTGTGCAGTTTTTAAATATGATAATATTACAAAAGTGTTGGAAACAGTGGAGGCGTCAGAGAGAATATGCCAGTCCTGATTTCGAACACATGGGTCACCAGTTATGACTGACTTTGTCATTGAGGTAACTACAAATAGGGTGTAAGTGTGTAATCAGATTGAATGCATTGTCAATGTATGTGCACGTATGAAACCATAGGTAGCAAGAATTAGTGATTTTTACTGTTATCATTTTGTTGAAAACAGTCGGGTCATTAAAAAAAAAAAAAATGTTTTAAATTCCTGGAAATATAGTCCGTATGTATGACATTTTAACCGTTGGTTGGAGGAAATTAAATATATTTCAAAAGAATATTTAGGCACAGCTGCACGTGCGTGGTGCTGTGGTGTGTGTGAGGGAGAGAGATATATATAGAGAGAGAAAGATATATTGGTTGGTTGTTGGAGTTTTACGTCCTGGCAACATCTAATGTCAGGACCAGACGGGATGGCCGAATGAGTTAGAGCATCTGTCTCCCGTGCTGGTAGATCGTGGGTTCGAGTCCCGGTCGAGTCAAACCAATGACTTTAAAATTGATACTTGTCGCTTCCTAGCCAGGCGCTTGGCATTATTAGGATAGGGCAAGGACTGGTGTGCTCAGTGTCAGGATAATGTGACTGAGTGGGATACCAGGTCATGGTGCCGGCGGCCTGGTTTCCCAGTGGGACAGCACTATAAAGTCGCCAGGAGTGCGCACTGTCACAAGTCGGTACCCGTCCTGATATGACCTTAGATGTTGCTAGGACGTAAAACAACAACAAACAAACAAACAATCTAATGTCAGGAGGGGGGGAGGGAGGGAGGGCGAGTGAAAAGTGTCCAGAAAATGCTAATGGTAACATACTCCCCCTTCATATAGAAACATAAAAATATCAAATTGTCAAAAACCAAACATGTAGCTATATTTGAACGTACATATCCAATGTAGATACTGGTGCACTTATTAAGCATGTGTTTCTACATATAAGAGGATACTAAGTTAATTTAAGACAACATGTTGCTGCTGAAGCCTATGGTGTCAGTTTTGGCACGCATGCCAAAATTAATTGCGTATGCTTGCAGTTCAAATATCTCACAAGTCATTTTAAAGCAACGTTACTTCAAACTAAAGTATGGTAGATGATAATGATTAATCTAATATATTTATCTGAGAAAATAACAGAACCTCAAAGTGGACGCCAGTGTCATCAAAACACACCATTTTTACTAAACGGAACCTTTGGGCGCCAATAACCTGTTTGTCGAAAAAAAAATCTCTTTATTTTAAAATATTCAACTTGATCCTATAATTCCTTTCAGCTTGGAAGTAACCTCTTGTAGGAACCTTGATTGATTTATATTCATTGCTATATATTATGTGGTTGTGTGTGTTATATTATATATAAATTTGTGTGTATACATATACATGTGTATAGATTGTATATGTATACAATATATTTATATATACGTATATGTATATATACACATGTATTTATACATATATTGTATATGTATACATATATTTATTTATATACATATAGTATATACCTATATTATATATAAATACACACATATACAGTATAACCGACCACTCCCCTATATCGATCGCTTTATTTGGGTCCCAACAATACCATTGTAACCATATTCTAACTCCCTAAACCGACCACCTCCCTAAATGGACCACTTAATTGACGATTTTGGAAAGGTTTTACTGTATATGGAAGGCCATGAGTTTTTCACCTCAACCCATTAATACATTCTCCTACAATAGCATTTCTTCTTTACAAATATACATATGGCTGGGTTGAATGTCGATGTGGCAGTACTATCTTATCTATACACACGAGGTCCCCACACCCCAACTCTTTACATTCCTGTGCCATCCCACGCTTCGCACAGCATGTTCTCCACCACAATACGCAGACAATTTTTTGTTAAACATGCGCCCCTCATACCCCAGTCACACTACAGCTTGCGACCACCTTAGAACAAAGAACCCACACTCACCCGTGACGTCCTTGCTACCAAAACAATGGTTGCCGATGTCTGGGCGTCACTGGTGAGTGGGTTCTTTGGTCTACGGTGGTCGCAAGCTGTAGTGTGACTGGGGTATCACCCTCCCACCCCCAACACAGGTTCCAAAGTGCATATTTACAGGTGCGTTTTCTTTACCAAACACTTTGGCTCTGGTTCCCAAGCAGTTTAGTTAAAACTCCCCAAGAATCCTAAGCCATGCTTATACAAATTGCACGTTTGAATATAATACCGTCAACGCAGGGATGAGCGTCATTTCCAACACCAAAAAAAAATCCCGGTAACCCCACACAAAAAAAACACGGGAATCTGACCGCTAAACATAAATGGGGAAATCACCCATATAACCAAGTGGAGACAAATCGGAAATGTGTGGAAAATTTGAAATTTCTCATCGCTGCAATGAGAATATCGGTTCAAACTCAACATCGTTCAGATAAAGGACTGACAGAATATGGACTTGTTTCTTTCTTTTTTTAAATCAAGTGAATGTCATCCATAATCAATAGATATTGTTATATACAGGATTTGTACGGGACCTGAAAAGTCCTCATTTGCCCTATTTCAAAGCCTTGAAAAGTCTTTAATTTAACCTATTTTGGGTAATTAGTCTTGAATTTTGAAAAGCCTTGAATAACATCAAACTGTCAGTAGTGATCTAAATTAGTCTGAAGTCGCCATTCAGAATGGCAATTTTGGACTAAATCCAAATGAAATCTTCAATTCCTATCAACGAAAAGCCTTGAAATAGCATTGAATTCCATATCTTCACATGTGTATGGACCCTGTATATAATTATACATCCTTTTATAATTATATAGTGTATAATTATATAATATACATATATCACTTCCATTCGGGGATTCCCGTCGCACACTCACTATATTAACGTATGCTTCTTTACCATGTCTCTAACTGTATATAATATATCCGCTGTTAGTGTTAGTTCATCAATTTAACACCAGATGACATGTCCATGCACCACAAAGTTGCATCATCCAATCATTTGAATTATTTAAAACAAATGTTAGTATGGTCGTTATAATCTACATTATTTTAGTATGAAGTATGTTTTATTTCATATGGTCAACATTGGAGATGTATGAAGTGCAAACCTGCACGATTAATTTTTGATGTGCACACCGACATGCTAGAAATAGGATGTATTCGACTGGGACCTTTCCATCTGCAAAATTTAGGCTCCGCCCACCTGTGCAGTGAACTTGGTTTTCGAACGCAAAGAGGACAAGTCAAATGGCTTCAGTGGTTTCAGCCAATCAGAGCTGTTCTTTTCCATCCATTGCAAATGGTGCCCCCTAGAGGTGCCGCCATTTGCAGGCGAAAAGAACAGCTCTGATTGGCTGAAGCTACTGAATCTTTCAACCTTTCCATATCAGCCATGTTGAAATACACCGTGTGACCTTGTGGATGGAGCCACAAGACACATTCAATTCATACGTATAGAAACCCACTTCCGGTCCCAGTCGAATAGGAATTTGTAAAGAATTATTTTGATATTTGCATGGAAAGACCCAGTCGAATACGTCCATTGGCTTTGTGCTAAACATAAGCCGCGTTTACACATTTTTTTAGTTCTAGCAAGCAGCACGGGCAATACAAGGGCACCAAATTGCAGTAAACTTTTAATGAGTGCACCCGTATCGAAGTTGGATATGTAGGGTCAAAATTAAATAAAAGTGCCTTGGTTTAGAAAATTTGATGTTTTCATCGGATCATGTTAGCGTCTTCAACCTTTTCCTGAACAATTTATGTGTGGTCTATAATGGCACCCTCTATGCTAATCAGGAGCAGCCTGATCTCAATCCTACAACACTGGTCAGTCGGCCCGACGGAAGTCGGCCCGACAGTAGACGGCCCGACCGCAGTCGGTTCAACTGTAGTCAGCCCGATAATTTGCAGAGTACACGGTCAGTTGATGCCTGATTTGGCCCGACAACTGTCGGGTGTGCAATTCCACAGGACTTCAGCCATTTATTACACGCGTGTTAGTTATGATAACCAAGTGATTTTGTTTCCACATGAAAGTAGTTCTTTAGCAAATTAACGCAGTATATGTATATATATATATGCAGCCAGAAAAATATATATGCATGACATTACATACATGTAGTCACACAGATTTGTGTAAAATGGTTTAAAAATTGGCCACAGCCCCTTTTCAGCTTTGGCCTATTTGAAATCATTCCACATACTCACTAAAAAAAACTATTTTTATTGCACTCGCTTTCTGCTCGGCCGAATGACACCAGTACCATGAAGCCGTCAGAATATAGTTTCCTAACAAAGAGCAATATAGCTCTATAAATGTGCAACAAAACCGAAGGATGCAATTGTACAGTTGTACGCAGCCGTCTGACACTCATTTGAAATCACTCCCCACTCAGACCTAGAACAGGTCTATGCGTAGGTAAAATTGTTTCCACCCACCCACTCAGAATATTACTACATACGTCGACACATACGTAAAATTGTCTCAACCCACTCAGAATATTACTACATGTCTACACATACGTCAAATTGTCTCAACCCACTCAGAATATTACTACATATGTCTACACATACGTAAAATTGTCTCAACCCACTCAGAATTTTACTACATGTGTACACATACGTAAAATTTCACCACCCACCCACTCAGATTATAACTAAGTGTGGGTAAATATTTCTCCTTCCACCGATTCAGAATATCAGAAATATTACTTCAAGTAGTAACCCAACTCTACCCACCCACAATTAACAATGAATGCCTATGTGTAAGCAAAATTCTATATTCCAGTTACATTATAAATTCTCTCATCGAAATTGAGTCATATCATTCAATAACACACCGTGTCACTGTCGACTCTCGCTGACTGGCCTCATTCAGTGAGTCTTGTATATGGGCCGTTCTATGAAACTGTGTACCATATTTTTGTGACGTGGAAGCCATACGTGAAAACATTCCAAATAATAGCAGAAAACATTCAAAATAATAGCAGAACCCATGGTCATATGAAGGTTTACATGTTGTCGATATGTCAAGAGTTGGAAAAAAAACAAAAAAAAACAAAACTATTTCACTTGTTCATTTTGATCTTATGCAAATTAAGGACTACATTAAAATGTCCCATGCAACATGGAAATCGAGAACATCATTTTAACATACAGAACACATTCAATTATGATGTAAATGTAAATTTTCACTTTAGCACAAAAGCATATATACACTTTGTGGGATAGATTAAATACATATAGTATTTCTAAAATACTTAATACACAGAGGTTAACACTACTTATTTTACTTGCTATTAAACAAAAGAAAGAATTAATTATGTCCATCACAACATGGACACCGATATTTGAAGTAAAAAAAAACATGTTTATTATAAACGGTTAACTTTGGAGATATTTGAAGTAAAAAAAAACATGTTTATTATAAACGGTTAACTTTGGAGATATTTGAAGTAAAAAAAACATGTTTATTATAAACGGTTAACTTTGGAGATATTTGAAGTAAAAAAAACATGTTTATTATAAACGGTTAACTTTGGAGATATTTGAAGTAAAAAAAACATGTTTATTATAAACGGTTAACTTTGGAGATATTTGAAGTAAAAAAAAACATGTTTATTATAAACGGTTAACTTTGGAGATATTTGAAGTAAAAAAAAACATGTTTATTATAAACGGTTAACTTTGGAGATATTTGAAGTGAAAAAAAAACATGTTTATTATAAACGGTTAACTTTGGAGATATTTGAAGTAAAAAAAAACATGTTTATTATAAACGGTTAACTTTGGAGATATTTGAAGTAAAAAAAAACATGTTTATTATAAACGGTTAACTTTGGAGATATTTGAAGTAAAAAAAACATGTTTATTATAAACGGTTAACTTTGGAGATATTTGAAGTTAAAAAAACACGTTTATTATAAACGGTTAACTTTGGAGATATTTGAAGTAAAAAAAACATGTTTATTATGAACGGTTAACTTTGGAGATATTTGAAGTAAAAAAAACATGTTTATTATAAACGGTTAACTTTGGAGATATTTGAAGTAAAAAAAAACATGTTTATTATAAACGGTTAACTTTGGAGGTATTTGAAGTAAAAAAAACATGTTTATTATAAACGGTTAACTTTGGAGATATTTGAAGTAAAAAAAACATGTTTATTATAAACGGTTAACTTTGGAGATATTTGAAGTAAAAAAAAACATTCTAAATTAATGTTGCCTTGCACATAACACTGCTGGACACCACAGATTTCAGCAGTAAATTGTTCTATTAAATTTGACTTGGTACTCCATTCTACACAGCAACAAATGATTAATAAGTGCACCGGTATCTAAATTGGATATTTAGTAGCAAATCTACGTAAGTGTTTTAGGTTTTCTAAAATTGTACGCTTTCATCGGACTATGCAGCTTTAAGCAAGCAGAGGAGAAACAAATGTTACAAGCGTCTAAGTTTGCAGTTTTATCAGAAAGCACGCCACCTGCAGGTAACCATGGTTAGCACTAAATATACAGTTGCGTCACCTCCATGTTAAAGTTGCATAGTCCGATGGTTATGAGTTTCTGTAATTCTTCTGAGATAAACATATTAGGTTGATCATTATAATCTACCTTACATTAGCTTGAAGGAACTTCGATTCAAAATTGTTAACTTTTGAGATATTTGAAGTGCAAACATGCTAAATTAAAGTTGGCAAGCACGCCAAAACTGACACCATAGGCTTATGTAGAAACCGGCTCTATTAAATTGCCTGAGTATTCGCTTCCATGTGGCGATAAATGTTTAATACGTGCATCAGCGTCTAAGTTAGATATATGTAGAATCAAATCTAGATAATTGTTTTGGTTTTACAAATTTGATGTTTTCATCGGCCTATGCATCTTTAATTGCTAGCTTCATAATCACACAGAACACTTTTATTTTTGAGACACCATTTACTGTATTATAAAGCCACGGACGCAATATGCTAAATGCTCGTTGCTTCTTCGGACAGAATTCATGAGAGCATAATTAGGAACCGGGTCAAATGAACTTGACAGCAAACCCACCCCAAGTACTGTGTACCGCGATTAAATATAACCTAATTTGATAACAAATTCAAAGTCATGCTCTTCACCAAATACCCTGGAAAAGCTTTAAGTTGTGTGTGGAGGTCGGGTGGGAGGGGGTTGTGAAGTATTATATAAGTGTGCATTATTACTCACTTATTTATATATTATATATACATCCTCATAGAAAGTGATATAGCAATATAAACACCCACCCACATAAAGACACCCTTATAATACACATCTGTTCATCCAAATAATAACCATACACACAAATGCATTGGTCCATAGTACAGTAAACCTCTATATACCGACCCCTCCACAGATCGACCACTCCCCTATAGCAATTGCTTTATTCGGATCCCAACAATATCATTTTGTAAGGATATTTATTTGGGTCCCAACAATACCATTCTAAGGATATTCTAACTCTCTAAACTGACCACCTGCCTAAATGGACCACTTAAAGTCGGTCCCATGGTCGGTCGATTTAGAGAGGTTTTACTGTATATGTAATCTGGCCTTTCCACCATTAGCAATTCAGGACGCACCTATCACGGATCGATATCAAACTAGACCAGGGTTCCCAGAGGCTTCTTTTTTAATTACTTTTTAGGACCATTAAAACTGTTTTTTAAGAACCAAAATGAAGAAATTCCACAGCTTTTTCAGCATGCAATAACTCCAGGTTCTGAGTATGCTCCAGTAGTCCTATTGCCCATCAAGTGGGGACAATTTCCAATGTAATCTTTGGAGACCAGCCAAGGTTGGTCCAAAATTATTGGCTGTCTGCAGTAGCCCCAAGAAATCATTTCAAAATGACACCAAATGTCACCTTTCAAAGAACAAGTGTTCAACCTTGAAATAAGGACAGGTTGCAAAACAAAGATTCATAAACGTACCTAGAGTTTTGATTAATTAATTGGTGGTTGCTTTACGCCGTGTCAGCAGCATAGGCAATATTTACAGTGAACCCCTACCTAGAGTTGCTGCATACAATTAACTTGGCATAGCATCAAAAATACCTTAAAGGGCAAGTTACATGGTGAAAAACTGAAGCTAAACAAAGTTCCGAGATTTCTGATGTCAGCATGCTTGGTGCTACTTATGAATCAAATTTGTCATGTTTTTGTGTAATTTTCAATGATTTATAATACCTTTTGCATAATTGTAGGACTTTTCAGTATTTCATTTTTACATTTTCAAAAGTTAGTACTTTTTAGTTTTTTTATGACCAGTACGAACCTGTAGTTGAAGCGATGTTGCAGCCGAGTCTAGATTGATATAAATTGGTGATAGGCATGTCTTGTAATCCTAACGGTACAAGGACCATGTTTATTATTTACCACACCACCCTAGTATTGCATATTTTTTTTAGTAACGCCAAATTTGTGACAGTATCTTTTGAATTGAGTATTTAACTTGGAATTAACAAAACTATTTTGAATCATATACTGCTATTGTCTCTCGGCCCAACTCTGTAGCCAGAGATTGCTAATTACCTGATTGCTTATCGGCAGCAAAGGCCGTATCAGAGAATGTGTATATAGAAGTCCAACTGCCATCCGCGACCGTGTAACACTTGCGACTGTCACGCACCAAGCGGATGTTGTTGAACAAGGCACTTCACTCAGTGGTGGCAATGTTGGGGAAAACAACAACTGATCGGCACCAGGACATGGCAGAACTAAAAGCTGATAGACAAATAAATTTTAGATTGACCAGCATATTTATTTACCGAGGCTTTCTAAATGTTATTTGTAAACTGTAAATGTGAAATAGAAATACTACGTTAAAGCCACCTGGTATACCTCACCCAGATACAAACCAATCCAGCATCAAAAGCTCTCCAAACATACCTTTGCTTAGTTTGAACATGTGGGAGGAGAGTTGAGGTATGTGATGTATGAATGACATCATAGGTGGGATTCCCTCATCACATGACCTAGAGGGGTTCCCCACACACAGGGGAAGCCATGGCAACCACCAAGATGGCTGCCACAGAAAGCTCTCAATTCAACTTTTAAAGTCTATTAATCTACATGCTTTAATCAATTATTCACATAAAAAGTAGCTGGTTATGATACATAAACATTTGAACTTTATATTTATCATTTTAGATTGCAATTTTTAACATTTCTTTCTCTATATGGTTGTCTAAAAGTGCCAGTGCTGCTGGACTAAATAAATCACAACAGAAGCAACCAATGTCAGCACTCTCCCCCCCACATATTTAGTTGCATAAACTGAAAACTGGCAAACGTATGCTTGGAGAGCATTTGTCACAGTATGGGTAGTGTCTTAGCGACTTATATCTGGTCCCTTTAAAATATATGCCTATGATACTGGAAATGGTGGTACTACAAATGTTATAATGGCTACATTTGGTTTTAGCGTATTTGGCCTTTATTATAACTGTTTGCAGTTGAGTTCAATGTTCTGGTTTTTTTTTATTCGCAATGTTTTGGAAGTAATGGAAGTAATGTCACAGGGAACATCTTGTCATGTATAATAAGACCACTGTCTTTACTTGTTCAACAATGACCGCGAGAGGCGCCACCAGAGGCTGCCATTCTGATAGGAGTTGACCCATCTCATACATTCTCTGGCCATATTCGCGACTTATCCAATAGTTCAGTTAGAACAGGCCTTAATTAAATGTAGTACCAGGAAAATTGCACGAGAACAAATTGAGCGCCTTAAAAAGGGACACCGAAAACAACACCATTCAACATCAGTGGTGTAATAAATAATGAGACACAAACCAGTCTTTAATCACACAGCCACATAACCCAAGTCACTTGCTCATTCTGTGATGAGTACTTCCTGTTCAAGAGAGGTCTCGCCACGACTGGCTATGTTAAATAAACAGCCAATTGCAGTTAGGTGCAAGTTTTGAATTCCTTTTTGTTTTTATATAGAGCATTAAAAAATCTCTACTTTAAAACAAAAATCACCAAAGAGAAAACCCACAATTATATCGAATACCTTCAACCGTGCACATAGTTAAATAAACAGCCAATTGCAGTTTGGTGCAAGTTTTGAATTCCTTTTTGTTTTTAAAGAACACTGAAAAATCTTTCTTAAACCCCCCCCCCCCCAAAAAAATAAACCACCCCAAAACACACAATTAAATCGAATACCTTCAACAGTACACATACCATGACTATATATAAACCAGTATACATAGATTGCTAAGCGGAAGCTGCAATGATCAAAATGTATACGAATACAGTTCCTTCACCAGTTTCTACATGGTTATTTACATATTAACATGCGGTAGTCCAAGCTGGACAATTTACAGGGGCACGCAGGGCACCTACAAGAAAGCCGTGGATTAAAAAAATAAACATATCCTAATAAGGATAGAAGATTCATTCTCAACAAAATAACACCCTACACCAGTATGATATGTGAAATTCCCGCACACATCTATGTGTAGGCGTCAATGATTCATTAATAGTAACACCACAGACCGGTATTAGTAAATTAGTTAATTCATTCAGTAACTATAGGAGGTTGTCCAAGGGATTTCCGGTTGAAGTTGCATAATCCAATGCTGCCGAGTTTCTGCCATATAATATATATATAATGTATATACATGCACACACATACATATGGCCTGTCTCAAATGGTGATAACTCTTCTTTTTTTGTGTCCATTGTAACGATTGACACAAAACAGCACAGAACGGTTACACTGAAAACACAAGGACATTTGCTTCAAATCAATATGTATTCTATTGGGATTATGAAACACCATGTAAAAAACAAATCAGTTTATCCTGAACCAATGCATAAGCAGATAGTATGTTGATCGTTACAATGGACAAAGTTTTGCCCCATATTGCTTAGCACCTTTTGAGACAGTCTCATTATATATATGTATATATTCATATATACACATATACATGTACACAGTAAAACCTCTAACCGACCACCTCACAGATCGACCACTTTATTTGGGTCCGAAACGATCGCCTATACAGAACAATTGTAATGATTTGTTTTAACTCCCTAAACCGACCACCTCCCTAAATGGACCATTTAAAGTAGATCCCATGGTCGGTCAATTTAGAGGGTTTTTTTTATGGATACATATATTAGGTTGACAAGATATACTTCAATTTGAAGTCCCTTTCATTATAAATTGCTAACTTCGGAGATGTGTCCAAGTGAAAACATGCCAAATTAATTTTGGCATGCACATAGAAATTCTGACGCCATAGGCCTCAGCAGTAACAGGTTCAAACGAACGTGATTCTGTATTCCCTTCTCTACAACAACATGCTCAATAAGTGCACCAGTATCTCAGTTGAATGTGTGGGATCAAATCTAGGCAAGTGGTTTATGCTTTTACCAAACTTGCCATCTTAAAGTTGCATAGTCCGATGGTTTTGAATTCCTGTCATTTTTCTGAGATAAGTATATCAAACTGATTGTCCTAATCTACCTTACTTTAGTTTCAAGTAACTTTTATTTTAAATGGAATAACTCTTGAGATATTTGAAGAATAAACATGTACAAATTTGTTTTGGCAAGCACACCAAAACTCTGACCATTGCTGACACCATAGGCTTCTGCAGGAACAGTTTCTATTAAATTGACGCAGTGTTCCCTTATATGGGGAAATACATGGTCAATAAGGGCATTAGTATCTAAGTGAAATATGTAGAATCAAATCTAAATAACTGTTTTGGTTTTGAAAATGTGATGCTTTATCGGACTGTGCAGCTTTAAGTAAAGGCATGGACTTAAGGCTGCATCGTGCGATGAAAACATCAAATTTTCAAAACCAAAGCAATTATCTAGATTTGATTCTATATATCTAAATTAGATACTGGTGCATTTATTAAGCATTTGTCGTCACATAGCAAGGAATGCTGAGACAATTTAATATAACCTGTT
Source organism: Branchipolynoe longqiensis (assembly GCA_030323885.1). Taxonomy (NCBI): domain Eukaryota; kingdom Metazoa; phylum Annelida; class Polychaeta; order Phyllodocida; family Polynoidae; genus Branchipolynoe; species Branchipolynoe longqiensis. Next base: position 1,861,476 of record CM059190.1, read on the forward strand.
ACTGCAGAAGTCTATGGTGTCAGAGTTTTGGCATGCTTGCCAAAACTAATTTTGCATGTTTGCACTTCAAATATCTCAAAAGTCAGAATATGATAGAAACTCAAAATCATCGGACTATGCCACTTTAATTTAGTGGCACAATCCAAGGATTTTGAGGTTCTATTATATATTTTTTTAGATAAATATATTAGGTTGATCAGTAGCATCTCCTTTACTATAGCCTCGAGTAAATTTGGTTAACAAGGGATAAATTTAGAGATAATTTTAGTGAAAACATACCAAAATAATTTCTGTGTGCACGCCGAAATGCTGGCCAACATAGGCTTGTGTGACTTTCAGCTGTGACAGGTTCTATTAAATTGACCTAATATTCATTCTATGCAGCAATATATCTTTTAGAAGTGTGCTTGTATCACATTCAATGACACAAGTGGTATCCAACAAAAAACGCGGAAACCTTATTCACAACAGCTAATTTCCACGAAAACTCCGATTTTCTCCTATGGTAGAGACTTGCAAATCCGCGGGTACGGGTCCTCACGCCTCGCTCCATATGAAAAAGTTGACCGTGCGGCGTGCAAACACCCCTTATAAAACATTGTTTTTCTCATGTTTTATGTATCAACAGTACAAATGTTGAAGATATCAACATTCTGGTAGGTCATTTCCCAGGGAAAAATATGTGACAGTTCAGCTGAGAAAATTCCTCAAAATTCACCAAACTTTGAGAGCTCGTCCCCACTAATCGGTAAATGTCACCCATATAAAATTAATATAATATATAATGGTTGTTAAACATGTTATCTGTGTGTGTTCCAGGCGATTTGTTTGTATGTGGTGCGATTTGAGTTACAGCATTTTTTCTGACACTCACTCTCCTCTGCCTTGCGCCAATTGGCATTCACACCTCAGCACAGCTGAGATGAGATATCAGGTCAAAAGCCCTGCTCATATAAACCAATGTAGTTAACGTGAGGTAAATAACCCATTTTTGGGGGTACATTATACACCATAACTTTGCTTCTACTTGACACATTAGGTCCATCCATGTCAAATTATACGTCTTAAAGTGCTTTATCAGAATACATTTGTTTTGAAAACCTATTTGATATTTAAAATTTTTCTGCAAGTCTCTACCTATGGGAATAGCACTGTCAGGGAATCACAGAAAAATGCCGGAAGTCAGATTTCAACTCTCCTTGTGACTACATTATCTCCCATACCTAAATCTGTCTTGTTTGCGTTTTATGCTCTAGCAACATCTGAGGTCATATAAGAACGGGATTCAGACTAACCAATTGTTGTAATATATAATACATATATATATTATATACACATAATATACTGACATTTTCTGATTGTTAATCAGTGAATATCCGCGGAAATCCGCGAAATAGCGGAGATCTTTCATCCTTGTAAGTTGGATGTTGTAGGATCAAATCTAGGCAAGTGCTTCGGTTTTGGAAATTGTATGCTTCCGTCGGATTAGGCAACTTTCAAAGTCAGAAGGAAAATCCTTTCGACAACTTTTTGTTGGTTTTTTTTTTTAGCATGGACTACCAGACTCGGCAGTACACAGAAGCCACCTTAATGTCTAAAGCCCTAAACCTGGTCACGTGGGGCAGCCTTAGGGCGTGCGCTCAGAAGCAGCTGGTCATGACATCCTGGTCACGTCACCAACATAAAGCGCCCCGACATTGAACGGGAAGGACAAGGTCACCCGTGGTGTTGCTATGCGAATACTTCCATTAAATCTGTGTGTAAATTCGTATAATACATTCCACAAAACTACCTAAATAGTGAAATCCACCCATCTGTAATAGGCCTGCCTAGGACGAAATTAACAGCAAAACAGAAAAGCCGAGGATGATAGCAAGTTGCGCTCCACCTAAAAAAGAACCCACATACACAAAAAACCTTTTAACTGAAGCACATTTTGTCAGAATTTGGGGGCAGGCGGCTATTTTTATTTATTTTTTAAATTTTTGGTTCAGGAAATTTAGGGCAGTGGTATTTTTAATTAAATGTTTATTTGGTCACAGAAATTTGTCTGAAAAACAGAGCTTAGATGTTGCTAGGTAATAAAACCCCAAGAAACAACAAACCTGCCAGCATACCCAATTAAAACCAGTGTGGTGAAATTGTTTTTTTGTGTTTAAAAAAAGAAGAAAATTCTTTTCAAAATTGCTACTTTGAAATGGGGTGGGTGGGGACGGGACTCAAATTTTATGTAGCAACCACTTTTTTGGCCCGCTACAGGATTACCATTATTACAAATCCTAAATTCCTAAAGCTGCATAGTCCGATGAAAGCTTCAAATTATCAAAACCAAAACACTTGATCCTACATATTAGATTCACTGATGCACTCCTTAAACATATATTGTTGCATAGAAAGAATGCTAATTCAATAGACTACATCACGCTTCCAGCGGCGCGGTGCATTGTGGGATGAGTCAGAGCAAAACAAACCCGCGAGAACCACATGGCGCATGCTAATACACTGGGTGCAGCTATGAAATGTGCTAGTTTCAGCTCATTTGAAACATAGAATATCAACTAAACAAATATATATAATAAATTAAGATGTTAATCTTTTATCCAGCATTTCATTTACATCAATAAAATCAGTACATCTTATGCCATGTGCATTTAGATTTAGACAATTCTAGACTAGTGTTAGAGCCATAGCCAGAGTCAGTTTTATTTATTTTATCCATGTTTTAATTTATATTCAATGGTTAATGACATATGTAGAAATAGAAAATGAGTAGGGTTAATCAGATATTGGTTATATATTTCTCTGAAACAAGTTTTTGTTGACACATTTGACATTTTAATATTTAGAACAAGAATTACTTCTGGCTAATCAATGGTGATGTAAACATCAGCCTGTAAAGTGACTGAAATTGTATGTTCCTTAGCTTAAAATGCTTAATTATGGACAGTTGCGTCTTAAACATATTCATTATATTATTATATTGCATCCTTCCGTCCATGTTTGTGCCAAATTGTTATGTATTTCTAGTTATTTTGAATAAAATGCCAGTTTTGCCCTACACGTATCAGCAAACTCAATGGCCAGATGCGTTTGCTTTGCTCCCAACACCGTTTTCAGCGCAGGCACACTCGGAACCGTGATGTAGTCTATTGAATAAAATCCCATCGCTATGGAATTCCATTCCGTCCAGTAATTCGATGCGCATGTCAAAATTAATTTGGCATGCTTTCAGTTCATATAGTTCAAATATAAGTTACTTCAAACTAAAGAAAAATAAGATAATAATAATACTACTACTACTACTACTAATAATAATAAGCAACCTGATATATTTATCTCCAAAATATGGCAGAAATTGAAATATGGCAGAAATTGAAAAATACCAGACTATGTAACTTTAATATATATATATATATATACATATATAATTATATGTAATTATAGATATCTACATATATATATTGTTATAAATATAGATATATGCATACCATATTCTCATGGGTTAATGCTCATGTCTGGGTAAACGCCCACCCCTTAAATGCCCATGTGTAGGTAAACGCCCACCCCCCACTTCAGTGATTTGCCAATTTAAACACCATGGGTGTTAACACGTGACAATACGGTATATATATATATGTATATATAAATATATATATATATATATATATAGACACACACACACACACACATAAAATGGGTGGATGGGGGGGTGGAGGTAGTGAGGGGAGGGGGGGGGGGCGGAAGACCTCTGCTTGTGAGGGATTGCAGTACATAACCAGGCCGCCTTTGGAGAGTGATATTGCTATCTTTGTGAATGTGTGTATGGGGTTTTCTGGTCCATGCACAGGTACTCGTTGAATGTGCACAGTGGCGCCAGGCTCTGCATTACAGGCTCATGTACTGCAGGCTCATGTACTACAGGCTCATGTACTGTAAGCCCATGTACTGTATGCTCATGTACTGCAGGCTCATGTACTGTAGGCCCATGTACTGTATGCTCATGTACTACAGGTTCATGTACTACAGGCTCATGTACTAGAGGCTCATGTACTCTAGGCCCATGTACTGTATGCCCATGTACTGTATGCCCATGTACTGTATGCCCATATACTGTATGCCCATGTACTGTATGCCCATGTACTGTACGCCCATGTACTGTATGCCCATGTACTGTATGCCCATGTACTGTATGCCCATGTACTGTAGGCTCATGTACTGTGGGATCATGTACTGTAGGCTCATGTAGACCATTTGGCATAAGAAGCGAGCAGGCAATGCGCCCTGCATCCTGGGTGGTGAGAACGTCAAACCATGCACAAAGCGGTTTCTTGTTTTTATGAGAGTGGCGTGCGTATATTACCCCGCTGTGTTGCACTTGTTGACATCCGGTGCAATATGGTCGGTGCGGATTGAATTCTAATAATCAAATTTAATGAAGGCCACGTGTTGGTCTAGCAGAAGTCCTATCACAACCCATGCCCTGATGGATCAGTGACCTCGCTTTTCTTCTCTTGTCGCGAAGCTTCATCACGAGTGTCGGCAGAGGCAGCCACATGCTCAACAGGAGTTGAACTAGTCCACGTGGCGTCCACTTTATTATTATTACTATTACTATTGTCAGTATTCTCCCCTTCCCTCAACGAACCAACATTTTGACTAGATAACCTCAGCTCCTCATTTCGCATTGACCCTTCCAAAGACCTGCTCCCACTCACCGCAACATCTGCTTTAACTAGGTCATCGTCACTTATTTTATGAGTCTGGCCATCCGAAATTGGGTCAACTGGCCGTTTAATTAGGTCATCGTGTGAGCTACTCAATTCGCTATCAGTTTGAATTTGGCTATTAGAAATTGGGTCAACTGGCCGTTTAACTAGGTCATCTTGCGAGTCACTCAATTCACTATCAGTTTGAATCTGGCCATCGGTAATTGGGACAGGTGGTTTAACTAGGTCATCGAGTGAGTCACTAAATTCGCTATTAGTGTGAGATAGGTCATCAGAACCTATGTCGCTTGGCCGTTTAACTAGGTCATCAATTGAGCTGCTGTTGGGTACATCTTCGTCAAAGTCATAGCCTTCGGTGACATACATGACGCCATTGTCATCCACCATCACCTCCCCATCATGTAGCCCCATCCACTCCGGGGCTTTCTTAATGACAGCAGACCGACTTGCGCCACCTTCCTCAGCCCGCTTGTCATCAACCAAATAAAAGCGATTGGCATCCTTCGGTAGCACATTCTCTTTTTCTGAAGTCTGGACAACCTTAATTAAATCCTCAGTGCCACTGGCAGTGTCAGTGGATGGCTGACTATTCGATTCTTCCTTCTCCACTTCAGTTTTCAGACGCAGCTCTGTAGCTAAGCGGTCCAGAGTGGCCTGCGCATGCGTGTCCAGGCCACTCTCCCCACGCATAAATGCTGTCTTGACCAAATCAGCGAGCGCCTCGAGGTAATTTCCACGGTCTGCCAACGAGTACAGATTCGTATGACTCATCAGTAGTTTCACCAGCTCATCGTAAACCTTCGCAATTTTCTGCTCCGTCTCGGATGTGACCAAATTGTCTAGCTGCACCGAAATGTGTTTGTTGTTATCGGGCCCCTCAATGATTTGCAGCAATGACTCCGCCTCCTGATTCCACTGCCGGCTTTCTCGAATCTGAACTTCAATATCGCCAAGCTTCATCTTCTTCATGTACTTATTCAGCAAAAGCCGTGTAGCATCAGATTCCATCTTCGATGCAGTTTGATGCTGGTCTGCTTGTGTCGCTGCTTCAGCCGGTGGTGGTGCCTTCGCTGCATTGGCGGTTGGTGTTAGCACATCATTTGGGACCTGGTCCGGCCCGGCCGCCTTGGCTGCTGTAGCTTCAGGTTCTTTTGTGGTCACAGAATCTCTGAGCTCAAGCAGAAGCTTCATGATTTGCTCTGAAAAACAGCGAGATTGAACAGATTTATTAATTTGTTACCGCATGTCTGCAATTGAGCGCCTGGATGCTAATGGCATAACTATGGGAAAGGGGAGAATTCGAAAGGCGGTGTTTACTTATTAACTCCAACCACCAGGCGCAATGGTCTAAGTGATAGAGCACCAGCTTCCGGTGGTTGGAGATCTGATATGAACCAGACATGTGCACCCAATCTCGCAACTTTCAGTATTGTCAAAGCTATTTCAAGTATTTTTGAATGACTATTTTTGAATATTACATTGGCAAAAGATTTTTAATTTAAAAAATCAGACGCCAGCACTTTGAAGCCAGGCTTGTGGTCTTGAAAGAGGCTTATTTATTTTCAAGCCAACAAGCTTGACCAGCAGAGTAGCTGAACACCAAGACAGTAGACGTGTGGTGTTTAAAAAAACACAAAAAAACTATATTTTGACACTGAACATTGTCTTGTCTTTGTTGTGGGATGCATGGAAATTTTGTTTGTGAATATTATGTAATTGTTTATTTTTCACGACAAAAGTGCTATGGCGGTTCCGTAACGAAACAAACAAACAAATATTTCTGTATTCAGTGTTTGATTTCCCAACAAATACAGAAAAATATGAAGGGTGCACAGGGCTGAATGACCTCAGATGTTGGTCGAACATAAAACCCTAATCAATCAAACAATCAACCCATCAATAGACATCGCTGGCAGGCGCGCAGAGAACATGAAAGCCGCATTGGAAAACTGGCGTCTGGCGAGAAGGCGGTGGACTAAGTAAGAAGTGGGCCACGCAAGGCGAGGATTGTTGGTTGGTTATTTTTGTTTTACATTCTAGCAACATCTAAGGTCATATTAGGACAGGTACGGACTTGTAACAGTGCGCACTCATGGTGACTTCATAGTGCTGCCCCACTGGGAAATCAGGCTGCCGGCACCATGACTCAATATCCCACTCAGTCACATTATCCTGACACTGAGCTAACCAGTCCTTGCCCTATCCTAATAATGCCGAGCGCCTGGCTAGGAAGCAACAAGTAGCAATTTTTAAGTCATTGGTTTGACTCGACCGGGAACCAAACTCCCGACCTTCCGCATGCGGGGCCCGTGCTCTACCAATTAGGCCACAGCGCTCGGTATGCAAAGCGAGAAGTGTGGCTGTGCGAGGTGGCGCCTGATTGGCTGGCGATGGTTGAGGGCCAGCTAATGGGCGAGAGATGACGCCAACAATGGACAAAAGTTTTAACAAATAACTTTTTCTTTTTTAACAATTTTGTGTACAAAAATAGAAAAGGAGTAGTTAGCTTTTTATTTTAGTTAAAGACTTGTGCAACTCACTGTGTGAGGCCACCTACCGGGCGGCTTGGTCTGGTAACCAAGCATCATGTACAGCTGGTTCTTTGACTCATCCAGGGCGGTCACCAGGTGCGCCCCCTGCTGGTGGAACAGGAAGAGAATGGGGATGCCGATGTCGTCCCGGCCGTCGCCCGACATGGCGAACAGTGGCGAGGTCTCGCTGTTTGTGCCGTCGTTGTGGTCTGCGACAAAAGATGGGGAGGGGGTGAGGGAAACTCGGTGAGTTAGGTTCCACATCATCAAAGAAAGAAAGAAAGTTTGTTATATTTAACAACACCTCTGGAGCACATTGATTTTTATCACACGCTATTGGACGTCAAACACATGGTCATTCTGACATATTTCTTTAGAGGAAACCCACTGCCACCACATCGGCTTTCTGTCATAAGTACTTTCCGATAAGCAGCAAGGGGTCTTTTATATGCACTTTCCCACAGACAGGACAGCACATACCACAGCCTTTGATGACCCAGTTGTGGACCACTGGTTGGAACAGAAAATAGTCCAAACTGCAAATGGGTCCTACATCAAGTACGGCCAATATCACATTTAAGCGTTGCAGCGACAACAATTTAAAAAATCCCTGAAAAACTAGGGGTCCGGGGGCAAGTTCCCCTCTTTTGAAACCTATGATTAAAATGGTGCAATCTTGCACCTACTTGAACATATTTTGGCCTTGAAATTCCAACTGTTTTAAGACTAACAAATAATAAAAAGTAACAGTTTTTTCCCGCAGACAGGATTCCCCCACCCCCTTCCCCGCTGATTTGGAAACTCAGTTTTCGTCAAAATCAGCGATTTCGTCGAGAAATGGGACCTGCACAGGTGGCGGGGGGAGGGGATGAGGGGGGGGGGGGCGGGGGCGGGGCCCCGGGTTGTGTTATCACCCAAGTTTGAAGCTGCATAGTCTGATGAAAGGATAACATTTTTCAAAACAAAAACTCTTACCTAGATTTGATCCTACACATCTAATTTAGACACTGGTGCACTCATTAAGCATTTGTCCCTACATAGAAGAGCATACATACTATGTCAATTTTATCGAACTTGTTAGTGCTGACGCATATAGGGTCAGTTTCGACAAGAACGCCCAAAATTAGTTTTGCATGTTTACACTTAAAATATCTCCAAAGTTAGCAATTTGAAATCAGAGTTACTTCAAGCTAATGTAAGGTCGATTATGACAATCAACCTAATATATTTATCTCAGAAAAATGATAGAAATTCAAAACTCTCAGACCATGCAACTTTAAGAATGTATTGAAGTTTGGTGCTCCTGTGCTATGCTGCTACATTAGAAAACTGGTAAACAAAGCCTCTCCAGCATTACACTGTGCATACCATATTTAGTTTGCTTTTTTTCAGATAAAAATATTTATAAGAGTAGCCCTTTAAAATAAATGTTGCTTTAAACTAAGGTAAAATAGATTATAATGATCAACCAAATATATTTATTATATTATTTATATATGTGATGGGGAAACAGGTTGAATGATAGGCCCATCGTGAGGCCAAAATAACAGGTACACTTGCCTTCGGGTAAAACTACCCGCGTCTGAAAGCATGTTTACCATTCACCATTCTTCCAATGACCAAAAAAGGAAAGTTTGTTTTATTTAAATCTGCATAGTCCGATGAAATGTCAAATTTACTAAACTAAAGTAATTATTTAGATTTAATTCTACATGTCTAACTTAGACACTGGTGCACTTATTTAGCACTTGTCGCCACATAGAAGGGAATACAGAGTAAATTTAATAGAACCTGTTACTGCAGAAGACTAAGGTGTCAGAGTGTTGGCGTGCTTGCCAAAACTAATTTGAGATGTTTATACTTCAAATATCTCAAAACTTAGCCATTTAAAATAAAAGTTACTTCAAACAAAAGTGAGGTAGGTTATAACAATCAATTCAATATATTTATCTCAGAAACATGCCAGAAACTCAACACCATCGGACTTTAACGACGCCTCTAGAGCACATTGATTTTTGTATCATCGGCTATTGAATATAAAAAATATAGTCATTCTGACTTATTTCTTTGTCGGAAATTCGCTGCCACCACATAGGCTACTCTTTCCAATAAGCAGCAAGGGGTCTTTTATATGCACTTTCCCATTGACAGGACAGCACATACCACAGGCTTTAATGAACCAGTTGTGGACCACTGGTTGGAACGGAAAATAGGCCAAACTGCAAATGGGTCCACTGAGCAGGATCGATAATATGACCAACACCTTCTGAGGGGGACACGCTACCACCGCCTGATCTACGTCGCGCTCCTTTATAATAAAACATTGACAAATCATGGGAAATGTTCTTGGCACACCACCACCCAATAACACAACCACTATAGGAAGTCTATACAGTAACTCAATTACGGTTTATCAACACTCACTTGAACTATCTGCATATTAGAGAGGATTAGAGTAGTAATAACGCAGACAATACAAAACATGCAAATGTGGCACAGCGAATATCGCAGATAAAACAAAAAAATGCAAATGTGGCACATCATTATAAGGGAAAGTGGCTAAGGCGGAAATAAAAAAAGTACAAATTGATATTAACATGTACAGATTACAGACAGGATAACATTTTATTTGAAGAAAAAAAATCAATATCTGGGATGAAAGTGGACTATGGTAAAGAAAAAAAAAAGAAAAAAAGGACAACAAAAAGAAGCAGAAATCAATATGTAAATAATCAAGAACACTGAAAAAGAAAATGTTTCTCAAATAAGTGTATTCTTACCCTAGTAATTACTGTCTTACATTATCCAATATCATAAATATTCGAGGATGAGTGACTGTCAGGGGTTAAAGCGGTCTCCGGGAAAAAAAGCGGAAATGCTGATATTCTCCCATAGGCTTAGCATTGTCAGGGAATCGCGGAAACTTCCCGGAAGTTGGGTTTCATACATATTGGTATACGCTGATCGTGCTGCGCCGTTTGAAGCATGTGATAGTAGCATATGCTGATAGTGCTGCGGCGTTTAGAGCATTTATTAGTAGTATACGCTGATAGTGCTGCAGAGTCTGCACCACATATTAGTATACGCTGATGGTGCTGCGGGACTGAAAAATCCCAGACATCCGCGAAATCGCGGAGATCTTTCATCCCTGGACTGTGGAGGGGGAGGGGGGGGGGGGTAAAATTAATGGAAAGATGGGCGATAATACAGTCAAAACAAGAACAGTGGAACACTCCACCAGGGTAGTAGCATGTATTGACTGATCGGTGGAAAGGAGCTCGGATAGTGCTGTGAGAGTACTGTACCAAACATGATTTTCTATCAAATAATAAACATACCATTAGGGTGGTTCAATAAATAATTAATGTCCTCTTTCCACCATTACAGTTACAGAACTTAGATATCGTGGATTGATACTTGGCTGCGTAGTTTGATATCAAACCGCGATAGGCGTCTTGTAACCCAAACAGTGAAAAGATGTCGCTAAGTATATTGATAGGTTGACAAATGTGACAGTGTGCATTGCAAATACAGCAATTCAATCAGAACGCCAAATTCACTAACATGCTCAGCAACAACGACAACAGTCACCTATATTTGTTTGTTGTTTTATGTCCTAGCAACAGCTAAGGTCATACCAGGACGGCCATTGACTTGTGACAGTACACACTTATGGTGACTTCATAGTGCTGCCCCACTCAGGCATGTGATTGGGTGCAGGAAAAAAACCTGAACATTTTCTTAGGTTATCGTGGGGGACACACAGCATCCCACTGAGTCGTGAGAGGGATGCAAATAGTGTATTTCAGAGGTCTTTCAGCAGCCAGAAAAAAAGAGAATTTAAAAAGAACCGGAATTCCAGTTTCGGTGGCAGGGGTGGAAAAAAACGGAATTCCGGTTAAAACCGCAGAAATCACATGCCTGCCCACTGGGGAGAACAGGATGTCAGCATTATGACTCGACATCCCACAGTCACATTATCCTGACACTGACCCAACCCATCCTTGTCCTATCCTATTAATGCCTAGCGCTGGGCTAGGTAGCGACAAGTACCAATATTATAAGTCGTTGGTTTGACTCAGCTACACTCACCTATGACAATTCCTCCTATTGCCCCCGCTGTTTGTATGTGCCGGGCCTTGTCGATGAACATGCAGTCCCCGCGTTCCATGACTGCAATGTTCCCCCTTAGTTCCATGTGGTTCTGTATCGTCTGACACGCCTTGTATGGCTCGGTTCTCCGTGCTAGGCCATAGACCTGAAATAAGCGAAAATCCAGACCATGAGAAAATTGAGCCTTCCGAGTTATGACATAGAGCTGAAACCTTTGAGAAAATTTAGCCACCTGTGATATAACACAGAGCTGAAATCAACATCCAGCTGAAACCAAGTTTGTTTGTTGGGGTTTTATGTCCTAACATCTGTCATATCAGGACGGGTACTGACTTGTGACAATGTGCACTCATGGCAACTTTATAGTGCTGCCCCACTGGGAGACCAGGCTGACAGCACCATGACCGTATACCCCACTCAGTCATATTATCCTGATACTGAGTGAACCAGTCCTGGCCCTGTCCTAGTAATGCCGAGTGCCAGGCTGGGAAGCGGCAAGTATCAATTTTGTAAGTCATTGGTTTGCTTTACCGGGAACCGAACTCCTAAGCTGCTGCATGCGAGGCCCGCGTTCTACCCATTATGCCACCGCGCCCGGTGGCGACTTTATAGCGCTGCCCCACTGGGAGATCAGGGCCCGTATGCATGGGGCAGGGGTAGCCCTCTACCCCTGGGGGTAGAGGGGATATCCGGGGTAGCGGCGAAAAGTCGGTATGCATGTGACCGGGGTATGCAAACCCCGGGGGGTAAAAGTAGGGTAAGCTACCCCCACTCCGTAGCAGGTATAAGGGCTGGGGTAGGGACCGACTCGAGCCAAATCTATTGAATGCGATCATATTTAACAGAATTACATACGCAATAAGCGATATTTCATGAAATTAACCCTAAATTCGAAGCAATATTAATGCTGCCGCCGCAACGGCGGCGATATTAATATTTTCGAATCGACGAATGCAAGCAACCGCCGCCAGTATGGAAAGCGACGTCGATGCGGCGGCGGCGATTTGTTTACTTTACATTCGTCGATTCGACACTATTAATATCGCCGCCAATAGCCTTAATAACGCTTCGAATTTAGGGTTAAATTGATAAAATTTCACTTATTGCATATGTAATTCTGTTAAATATGGTCGCATTGAATAGATTTGGGCCTAATATATAGCCGGCGACTCGGCAACGATTTGTTTACTTTATATTTGTCGATTCGACATTATTAATATCGCCGCCAATGCGGCGGTAGCCTTAATAACGGTTCGAATTTAGGGTTAAATTGATCAAATTTCACTTATTGCGTATGTAATTCTGTTAAATATGATAGCATTTAATAGATTTGAGCCTAATATATGGCTACAAATGCAGAGGGATTTCCCAAATCTATAAATAAGCACAAGGGTAGCTACCTCCTCGCCGATTTGGCTCCATGCATACCCCGTGACCCATTTCTTAACCCCGGCGATAGCTACCCCGAACTCGGTCCTTACCACCAGGGGCGATAAATAATACTTCATGCATACGGGCCCAGGCCGACAGCACCATGACCCTATACCCTACTCAGTGACTTTATCCTTACTCCGTCCTACTAGTAATGCCGAGCGCCAGGCGTTCTCTGTGGCGGAGTTGTTAGAGTGTCTAACTTTTTTCTAGGTCAGACTCCTAATCTGAGGGTTGGCGGTTCAATTCCCCGTGCCCCCAGCTCTGCCAATTTGGATTTCCACCGCTGTGTATAACTTAAAGCGTCATCAAAGGCCGGTTGCTCTCATACCATGTCTATGTGGTGTGGGAGGTTAAAAATACCTTGGGTCGGTAAAAGTGTAGGCTCGGGCTTTCTATCGACCAGCAGTGGAATGAGGAAGACCAGTCGTCTATGACTGAAATTTCCCCTGCTTAAACAACTAATGGACCAAAAAAAAAAAGAGAAAAAAAGCGAGAAGTATCAATTTTGTAAGTCATTGGTTTGACTCGGCCGGGATTCGAACTCAGGATCTTCCGAACAGAAGGTATTGCGGTTACTAGTCATACTTGTATAGTGGAGGAAGAGGTTTCATTTACTTCTACAGACAAGGTGAAAGATGCATGAACGAAAGGTTCGCGCCTGCATCCCCATCTATAATCAGTTACAGGGCGTTAGTCTCCATAGCGACTCAGATAACTGGAGTGTGCTTCATAGCATTTTGTCGAATAGTTATTAGCTATTCCTTACCGGTTCCTTCGTTTTGAGATCATAGCCAAACTGGGCAGGACCGGCGTTGAAAACCTGGTTCCCGAAGTACGGATGACTGAGGAGTTGCACAACACGTGGTTCTTGTTGAACTTTAAAACAGCAAGAAAAGAGGAATCTGTATTAAAATATTTCAAGCGGCATAGTCCGATGAAAACATCAAATTTTCACAACCAAAGCAATTATGTAGATTTGATTCTACATATGTAACTTAGATACTGGTGCACTTATCAAGCATTTGTCACCATCTAGAAGGAAGTATTGAGGCAATTTAATAGAGCATATTACTGCCAAAGTCTATGGTGTCAGCGTTTTGGCGTGCTTGCCAAAATTAATTATGCATGTTTGCATTTCAAATATCTTAGACGTTGGCCATTTAAAATAAAGGTTACTTAAAACTAAAGTAAGGTACATTATAACGATCAACAGTCCTTGTTGTGACTGTATTATCGTCCATACCTAACTCTTGTTTGGGGTTTTTTTTTTATGTTCTAGCAGCATCTAAGATCATATGAGAACGGATTCAAACTAACCAATCGTTGTCGTGTATACATCCCGATTCCTTGGTATTTCGGTTCAACACTAATTTGTAAATAATCAAAAATCACGGAAATCCGCCAATTCGCGGAAATCCGCCATATCGCGGAGACCTTTAATCTCTGCGTCTGAGTAGCACTTCGCAAAATGCTCCTCGTCACTGTATGTTACCTTCTTGCTGCTGCTGCCTCGACAGGTCGATCATCTCCTGCATGAAAATCATGCCATCCACTGCGCCATCGCTCGACGCGGCCTCGGACGCTGTGTGCAGGAGTTGCACCCGGCCGTCCTTCATGGTGGCGATGCGGATGCCCATCCGCCTCAGCTCCTCCAGCTGGTCCTTGTCGCCCGCAATGAAGTTGGCCGCGCGCAGACGCGGCTTCTGCCTGTCAAAAAGCGGGGAGGCCAAGCATCACTCACATTGTACTCCAAGCATCAGTGAGCGCTAAATTGCTGAGTAATTAGGGAGGTGGATGTAGGGGCAATGGGGGAGCGGGTCATCCAAAGTTGTCCACAATTTCACTGTAATTCGAAGAGTACTCTTTTCCAGACGCTCCCCCCCCCCCATCCCCTCCATACACACACAAAGTAGTACACGTCAACATTTTTATCATAGAACATGACAGGCGTTGATAAAAGTTGTAAGTGACTGACACCCCATCCCCCGTCCTTTTTGTCATACGCTTCACACGACAGTGGAAATGTGAACAACTTTGGTGTTCTCTGTAGCGGAGTGGTTAGAGTGTCTGACTTTATTTTAGGTCAGACTCCTAATCTGAAGATCAGTGGTTTGATTCCCCATGCCCCCACCTCTGCAAATTTGGATTTTCACCACTGTGCATAACTTAGAGCGTCATCAAAGGCCAGTTGCTCTCACACCATGTCTATGTGGTGTGGGAGGTTACAAATCCCTTGGGTCGGTAAAAGTGTAGGCTCGGGCTTTCTATCGACAAACTGTCTAATAGTGAAAATAAGTCTATTCAGACTTATCCATGATAGGCAGTATAAATCTTCAAGAAAAATACCCACTTTAAATGGCCTCTTATTTACTTATCGTACGTTGTTCTGTATAAGCCGAGACCATGAATATTGTCCACACACGGACAGTGGGCGTTTATATTTTAGTGGTTTTATTCTTTTGAATAGCATATGAAGCTCCATTACTAAATGCATTGAAAAACAGACTTTTGGACCCAGTACCGGTATAGTCAGTTCTCCCCGCATGACCACTATAATTATGACAGGTCATATACAGACAGGCTGAATCTGTTAACAGGCTGTTATGCCTACATATCCTCTATTCTCAACTGTCTTCTTGTTACAGAAAGAGAGAGGGCGCCCTCGTCTCCGGTTCAATGATACCATCAAGAGAAACCTGAAGCTGAGAGACATTAAGACCGACTCATGGACATCACTCTCACAGCAGAGAGCTAAATGGAGAGCAACAGTCAAGTAATGAAAGCAGTGTTTGTCGCATCGCGACCGACAGCATGATGATGATGAATGATGATACCTAAATATATAAATAGAAGAGGATAAGCTTAAGCATAAGTATAAGTGCTGATGCACTGGTCTGTCAGATCTAATAACATTGATTGATTGATTGATTGATTGATTGGTGGCTGTTTTACGCCGTGTCGGCAGTATAGACCATATTCACAAATGCGTCTACCACGACTTTAACCATACAGGCATGGGGAGTCGGCAGACAGGCACAGTTGACACCGGATATTTAAGGTCAAACTACAAGGTCAACTCCTAGCAAGCTACGAGTTGCTGTTCAGCAATGAAAACAAGCCACGATGCGACTTACTCGTTATGGACAAGGTAAATAAACCACAAACAAAAATTAAAATTAAAAATATTATCCAAGGAATCGGCTAATACAGGACAACATGGGGTACTTAGATCATGTTTTACACATCCGGTAAAGTACTGTGTAGTGATGCGACTTACTCGTTATGGACAAGGTAAATAAACCACAAACAAAAATTTTAATTAATAATATTATCCAAGGAGTCGGCTAATACATGACAACATGGGGTACTTAGATCATGTTTTACACATCCGGTAAAGTACTGTGTAGTGGTGGACATGGTTGTTTTCTGTGAATGTGTCTTAAATGATAAAAGCACTGTTATATAGGGTATTCACGTGAAGTCATCAACCGGATGCGCGGCCATTGTGGCGATATAAACCAGTAAACATCCCATAGAGTTTGCCTGTACGCGCAGTGCAAAACGTTAGTTTTATTACAAATTAATAGAAATGCATAACCCTAACCATATCAATCTAATATAATCTTTTTTGTAAATATGTTGTATATATGTGTACCAAGCGGTGTGTCTAGGTCATGTGGTTTTAGAGATATTTCACTTTTTCTGTATGAAGATTGCTCACTGCCATTGACAATGCATTGAGTTTGCCAGTGCGCGCAGTACAAAACGTCAGTTTTATTCAAAAGAAATAGAAATCCAGGACTCTAACCGTATCAATTTAATATAATCTTGTTGGTAAACACGTGTTCTATGTGTATTCCGATCAGTTTGTTTCTAGGTGTTGTGGTTTTAGAGATATTTAACTTTTTCTGTGTGAAGATTGCTCATAGCCATTGAGTTTGCAGTGTGACAGTGCCTTTATTATTGTGGTTGTATCTCCACAATGGCCGCACTTCCGTTTAACGTGACGTCAGTGCATACCCTATATTGGTGTTTTCAGTGCATGTGTTGTGCCCCCCTTCTGTTCTCTGCGATTAATGTCTTCAGTGTAAGGATGCTTTATTCCTTTGATCTGTTTACCACCCACACAGTACACCATGTACCACCCACACTGTACACCATGTACCACCCACACTGTACACCATGTACCACCCACACAGTACACCATGTACCACCCACACTGTACACTATGTACCACCCACACAGTACAGCATGTACCACCCACACAGTACACCATGTACCACCCACACTGTACACCATGTACCACCCACACAGTACACCATGTACCACCCACACAGTACACCATGTACCACCCATACTGTACACCATGTACCACCCACACTGTACACCATATACCACCCACAATGTACACCATGTACCACCCACACAGTACAGCATGTACCACCCACACTGTACACCTCGTACCATCCACACAGTACACCATGTACCACCCACACAGTACACCATGTACCGCCCACACTGTACACCATGTACCACCCACACACTACACCATGTACAACCCACACTGTACACCTCGTACCATCCACACTGTACACTATGTACCACCCACACTGTACACCATGTACCACCCACACTGTACACCATGTACCACCCACAATGTACACCATGTACCACCCACACTGTACACCATATACCACCCACACTGTACACCATGTACCACCCACACAGTACACCATGTACAACCCAGACTCTACACCATGTACCGCCCACACTGTACACCATGTACCACCCACACACTACACCATGTACAACCCACACTCTACACCTCGTACCATCCACACTGTACACTATGTACCACCCACACTGTACACCATGTACCACCCACACTGTACACCATGTACCACCCACAATGTACACCATGTACCACCCACACTGTACACCATATACCACCCACACTGTACACCATGTACCACCCACACAGTACAGTGTACCACCCACCCAGTACATCATGTACCACCCACACAGTACACCATGTACCACCCACACTGTAACCATGTACCATCCACACTGTACCACCCACTGTACAAAATGTACCACCCACACAGTACACCATGTACCACCCACACTGTACACCATGTACCACCCACACAGTACACCATGTACCACCCACACTGTACACCATGTACCACCCACACAGTGCACTATGTACCATCCACACAGTACACCATGTACCATCCACAGTACACCATGTACCACCCACACTGTACACCACCCACACAGTACACCATGTACCACCCACACAGTACACCATGTACCATCCACACTGTACACCATGTACCACCCACACTGTACACCATGTACCACCCACACAGTACAGCATGTACCACCCACACAGTACATCATGTACCATCCACACAGTACACCATGTACCATCCACACTGTACACCACACCACATACCACCCACAGAGTACACCATGTACCACCTACAAACCACACCACCCAGATTACCACACACACACCACATACTACCCACACAGTATACCGCCTACCACCTAGGCACTATGCTACATACCGCCACACACTCCACATACCACCCATACACCACCCACACAGAATACCATGTACCACCCACACAGTATGGCACGTACCACCCATACACCACACAGAACAGCAAGTACCACCCACACCGTATGCCACATACCACCCATACACCACCCACACAGAATACCATGTACCACCCACACAGTATGCCACATACCACCCATACACCACCCACACACAATACCACGTACCACCCACACAGTATGCCGCGTATCACCCATACACCACCCACACAGTACGTCATATACCACCCACACATTATGCCACATACCACCCATACACCACCCACACACAATACCACGTACCACCCACACAGTATGCCGCATATCACCCATACACCACCCACACAGTACGTCATGTACCACCCACACAGTATGCCACATACCACCAATACACCACCCACACACAATACCACGTACCACCCACACAGTATGCCGCGTATCACCCATACACCACCCACAACCACAGAACAGCAAGTACCACCCACACAGTATGCCACATACCACCCATACACCACCCACACACAATACCACGTACCACCCACACAGTATGCCGCGTATCACCCATACACCACCCACACAGTACGTCATGTACCACCCATACACCATGCCACGTGCCACCCACGCACCACCCCATGCACTACTCCACTCACCCACCACAGCCACTCACCGTCCCAGCTAAACACATTAACCGGTCTCTTTTAACTAGTTGCCTAGACCCACCTTTTAGGTTATACTTTCAAACACTCACATGGGTCAGAACATCAGAAGGTGATATTTCAACGGCCAAACAATGCGCTAAACCACCTCAATCAAACCAGTGAATAAATTAGAATTTCAAATCCGATGATAATCTAAACAGTAAACAAAAGTGGTGGGAAAAAACCCCAAAACTTTTTTTTAAGTTAAAAGAGGCGAGAAAAAAAGTAGTGCGTAGGTGCATACCAACGATTGATTACATGACGCCAACACCCTTTGTGCTGCCTGACCACTCTCCAAGCCGGGGACAGTCCGTCGGTATAGTCTAACAGGGGCAATCCTGCGATTGGCGCACACCCCGACTCACAAGTCAGTCAGCTAACGCTCCTCTCTGTAGCCGAGACACACCGAGTGCTAATGTCTAGGCATTTTGTTCTGCGGCAAAGACCACAAAGACATCCGTCAATAAAGTTAGCCGTCATTCACTTCAAGTTCAACGAGGTCACATCCGAGCCCCTGTCCCTGTCTCCCTCCCCCCACCCCCGCTTCATCACTGACCCACCAGAAGGGATGGCCGAATGAGTTGAACGTCCGTCGCCCGTTTTGGAAGATCGTGGGATTCGAGTCCACAGGTGGAGTCAAACCAATGGCTTAAAAATTGATAGTTGTCGCTTCGTAGCCATGCACTCGGCATTATTAGGATAGGACAAGGACCTGTTGGCTCAGTGTCAGGATAATGTGACTAAGTGGGATATCAGGTCATGGTCATGCCACCCACTATTTTTGTCTGGATTTTTGTTTGTTTTTTGTTTGTTTGGTTGATTATTCTTCACGAATTGATTTTCTCAGCTCTACAAAGGGGAAGAGTGCGATTTATACTGCTACATCGGGCCCAGAGAGTGTAAAGAGCAAGAAGCATATGGTAGTGGACCCCCCCCCCCTCCCCCCCGTGTGACAGTGTCCTTTATATGCTGGAAACTGGGATGGATGCAGATTCCTCTCCTTCACTATAGGCACTATACTTGAACTCACTTTGAAGCTATAACAACATGGTTCATGATAAACCTAATTTGGCAGGGTTCTCACCATATATTTGCTTCTAATGTAAATTGTGCAGTGAAATTGCTCTGGCAACTACTTTACGTTAGATAAAATATAACCACTTCCCGTATGTGTGTTCACCAGCACCCCCCCCCCCCCACCCCAATCCTCAGACACTCCGCCCCAACTGCAGAGTGCTGACTCACATCACCCCAGGGGTTCCAGTGACAATTTTCTTTTTTAATCCCTGAAAACGTAAGGGGGTGTGGAAATATTTTCAAACCTACGATTAAAATGGTGCAATATGGCACCTTCATGGACTTATTTTGGCATTGAAATTCCAACTATTTTAAGACTTCAAGACAACATTTTTTATTAAAAGTTAAGTTTTTTCGTGGATGGGATATTGTCCCCCACTGATTTGGAAACTCAGTTTTCGCTGAAATCAGCGATTCCGCTGAAAAATGGGATCCTTGCACCCATAGCGCATTTTGATTAGCAGTAATTCACCTCCCCACCCCCACGCAGACATACACACATCACTCTGTGTGCGTTACTATTCCAGGGTGTGTGGCATGCACACTGCACCCGTTTTCCAGATTGATGCAGTGTGCTTCCTCGCTCATGCTAGCCAGGCCAGGAGCATGATTAGTGGCCTGCTAGGTCCCAGCGTCGGTATCTCAGAAGACGTATATCATAGTAACGCTACGGAATAGCCTGGCCTGGCTCGTGACCGTACTATAAAAAGGTTCTATCTGACAAAGTGACCAAATTGGTGTTATAGATGTAAAAATGTTCTATCTACAAAAGGATATCATGCAGTTACACAACTGTTTCTCAACTGGTATTTTTCACTGAGATATATTAAAAATAATATCTACTTTGCTATCATGCAGTTTACACAGCTTCAGTTCTCATTATCTCGAAAGCACCATTTTGTCAGATAGAACCTTTTTATAGTACGGTAGCGTGGCTATCGTCAAAGGACACGGGTCGGTTGGTGACTCTATGAGCTTAGTCATTTAGCGACTTGATTCAATCAATCCTTTACACACAAATATAAGATTCAATAAACAAGCGGCATAACCAATTATTGGGAGATCAGGCGGCCAGAACCATGACTCAATATCCCACATTATCCTGATACTGAGCAAAACAGTCCTTGTCCTATCCTAGTAATTCCAAGTGCCAGACTAGGTAGTGACATGTATCAATTCGATAAGTCATTGGTTTGACTCGGCCAGAATTTGAACTCATGACCTCCTACACGGGAAGCCAGCCAGCGCTCTTATCAATTCGGCCACCACGTCTGTTGTGGATTTGGAGCATCTGCGCGCCAGTATCTTATTTTCTAGATTGGTAGCCTGGGGGGGGGGGGGGGGGGGGGGGGGGTTGTGCTACATATCATCTATATGATGTAGAGTTTATTGTTCTGTGATTCATCAAATAAAGATTTGAAATTTTAACAAAAATATTTTTTAATTAAAAGCGGCTTTTTAATGAATTGTCGCTAATGTTTATTGAAGAAAAATATCACGAGTTTGGCACAATTATTTAAAGTTGAAAGTATCAAATTTTCGAAAGCAAAACACTTACCAAAATGTCACCTTACATATCCAACATAATTACTGCTGCATTCCTTAAACATGTATCTCTGCATAGAAGGAATACTAGGTTAATTTAATACCGTCTGCCAGTGCTGTAACCTATGATGTCCAGCATTTCGGTGTGCACACCAAAATTAATTTTGCACATTTTCACTTCCAATATCACCAAAGTTAACATTTTAAAATAAAAATTACTTCAAACCAAAGAAAAGTAGGTTATAATGATCTACCTAATATTTTTATCTTAAAAATATGCGAGAAACTCAAAACCATTGGATCATCTAACTCTAAAAGGTGGAAGTTAACTATCTGATTTAAGTCCAGTGCATGTTAGCGATTATTCTGCTTCACATGCCGAACATTGTCCTCATTTTAAAGCTGCATAGTCCGATGAAAACATCAAATTTTCAAGACCAAAACATTGATCTAGATTTGATTCTACATATCTAACTTAGATACTGGTGCACTTATCAAATATTTACATCACATAGAACGGAACACCAAGCGAATTTAATAGAACCTGTTTCTGCAGAAGCCTATGGTGTCAGAGTTTTGGCATGCTTGCCAAAATTAAATTAATTCATTTGCATTTCAAATATCTCAAAAGTTAGCCATTTAAAATAAGTCATTTCGAACTAAAGTAAGGTAGATTATAATAATCAATTTAATATATTTATCTCAGAAAAATGATAGAAATTCTAAACCATCGGACTATGCAACTTTAACCAATCAGTGCGAAAAGACCAGCTCTTTCGTAGATCAACTGGCAACCACTACTGGACAGGCGTCCGTTCAAACAGTAGGTGGGTGTGATTTTCATGCGTTATTTGCCCATTTTGTAGCAGAACCCCCACATAATTAAAAGACATAATTAAAAGGCACATGAATCAGCCAGAGAAGTGATCTCAAATGGGTCAAAGCCGAAGGCCGAGGCCTATTTGAAACCACTCCACACGCAAGTTATTATGTATTATGACACCTACAACTTTAGAAGTACCGTAGATATGCGAATATTGATCACCAGCGTCAATGTCCTCAGAGTCATCACCACTGACTGAGTCAGACCCATCTTGCCACAAGATGTCGTCCTTGGTGCCATCCATGCTGGGGGTATCACGAGTATAAGACAGCCTCACAATAGGAGATTTTTTGTGTGGTAAATTTCCTCGACTTATATTCGAGTATATACGGTATGTACAATCATTTCTTTTACATTTTTCAACTTCCCAAGCACAGAACTAGCATATAAGTTATAACATCCACTATGAATTCAACGCTGACAACATTCTGACTAATGGAGACACTTTAACCGAACTTTACATGAAAACTACACACCTTTCCCTCGGCTTGGGGCAGATGCGCTCCACCAGGTTCTTGAGCGGTAGTCGCAGCGAGTGCGCGTAGTTGATGGAGTTGGAGTAGACGGACTGCGTGTTCGGGCATGTCCTCTGGTGTGTGCCGTCATCGTCATCCGTGCTGCATGGCGCCACGACCGGCTGCAAGTGAACACGACGTCAAACAAACTATCAAGATATGGAATTCAAGGCTATTTCAAGGCTGTTTTTGATCAGAATTCAGGCAAGTATTGGCGTTTTATTGTGTGCAGGTATGTCGGATTATCCTATGCCGATTGACGATTTCAGAATAATTTAGATCAATGGGGACAGTTAACTTAATTACCCAAAATAGTTTAAATTCAAGGCCTTGAAATGGGGCAAATGAAGTTCAAGACTTTGCAGTCCCCTTACGGACCGTGAAATATTCTCTGGCAGTTATTTAGGCCCCAACACCGGTCTGATGGGTCTCCGTCGTCAAGCTGTGGCTATTGGTGTCATTTGGCCGTAATGATTATCCGCAGTGACGTAGGCTAGGGAACATTACAGACTTGGGAAGTAGTGTAAAACCTACTATCACTTGAAAGCAAATTTGAAGGTTTTTGAGTATGCCTTATAGTCTATGTAAGTCCACCTTTCCCATCCCCAGGGATGAAAGTGGTCTCGGGGGAAAAAAAACACGGAAACGCCTATAGCGAATTTATGCGAAAACGCGGATTTCCCCCCATAGGATTAGCAGATCGCGGAAAAATGACAGAAGTCTGGGCCGCATTCAGGGTCGTCTCCGAGACGCCCCTGACATCACGCTAGTCTGAACTGCATAAACAGTTTGTCGCCTCGAAAATGGCCACCCCCATAGGCGGTGGCCATTTGCAATGGAAAAGCTGCGCTGTGATTGGTTGAAACCACTGAATATGGCGGCGATTTTGAGGTGCTTTTCATCTCCTGGCTGAAATAGGAGGCGTCTCCGAGACGCATCCTGAACGGAAATAAGCCAAAAAGTATCGCCAAGACATCTCCGAGACGCACCCTGAACGCAGTCCAGGTTTTAATTCCTTGTTTTGACTGTATTATCGCCCATACTTTACTCTTGTTCGGGTTTTATATTCAAGGAACATCTACGGTCAAATAAGAACAGGATTAGAACTAACTAATTGCGGTCACATACATCCTGGTTTCTTGTTGTTTTGCTTAACTTTAATCAGTAATTATACAAATTCGCGGAAATTCGCGAAATCGCGGAGATCTTTCATCCCTGCTTCCCTTACCTGTGTGACGTCACAGAACTAGCAATAATATCTATGGGGGTACTAGTCCAATGGTGCTGGGTAGACCAATCCACACCTACTGTTTATTTGTTTGTTGGGGTTTTACGTCGTAGCAACATCTATGGTCATATCAAGACGGGCCCGACCTACTGGGTTTGAGCTCAAATAGCGTTTTCTAAATGTGATATTTTTATTCAAATACATCAAATATCCATATAAGGAATACATGAAATCATGTAAGGGGCCATCCAGATCTTTAAAATTGCATTGTCCAATGGTTTTCGCTTTCGGTCATTTTCTGAGATAAATATGTTAGGTTGATCCTTATAATCTACCATACTTTGGTTCGAAGTAACTTTTATTTTATGTGGCTAACTTTTGAAATATCTGAAGTGCAAACATACAAAATTAATTTTGGCAACCACACCAAACCTCTGACATCATAGGCTTCTGCTGCAACAGGTTCGATTAAATTGTGTCGGTATTGCCTTCTATGTGTTGACAAACATTTGAGAAGTGCACCAGTGTCTAAGTTAGGTATATAGAATCAAATTTAGATCACGGTTTTGGTTTTGAAAATTTGATGTTTTCATCGGACTATGCAGCTTTAAATAACATTATTTTGGGGTGTTATTATTTTGTTGTTGTTGATGTTCTCTGTGGCAGAGTGGTTAGAGTGTCTAAATTTGTCTAGGCCGGACTCATAAGCTCAAGGTCGGTAGTTCGATTCCCCCATGCCATCACCTCTGCCAATTTGGATTTCTACCACTGTGTATAACTTACGGTGACATCAAATGCCAGTTGCTCTCAAACCATCTCTATGTGGTGTGGGAGGTTAAAAATTCCCTGGGTCGGAAAAAGTGTAGGCTCGTGCTTTCTATCGACCAACTGTCTAATGGTGAAAACAAGACTATTTAGACTTATCCACGATAGGCAGTATAAATCTTCAAGAGAAAAACAAAAGGCTAGCAGAGGTAGAACATGTGGCGGTACCTTGTCGGGCTGTGGGTGGGTGCTGCCAGTCCGATTGGTGGCATTGGGCGGGGAGGAGTAGATGGACAGGCTGAGGGGCAGAAGGTGCGCCTCAGTGGTGAAAATGTAGTCGTCTATATCAAAGAGCAGGTCCTGCTTATCGGTGAACAGCAGGTACAGGTACTTGAACGTCTCCGCCAGTACATACGAATCCATTCTGCAACGGCAAGCATGCGGTGATTAGGATTGGTTGGTTGGTTGTTGGAATTTTACGTCCTGGCAATATGTAAGGTCAATCAGGATGGGTACCGATTTGTGAAAGTGCGCACTCATGGCGACTTTATAGTGCTGCCCCACTGGGAAATCAGGCCGCCAGCACCATTACCCGAAATCCCACTCAGTCACATTATCCTGACACTGAGCTAACCAGTCCTTGCCCTATCCTATTAATGCTAGGAAGCGACAAATATCAATTTTGTAAGTCATTGGTTTGACTCGACAGGGAATTGAACTCCAGATCTCCCACACAGGAGGCCTGCGCTCTACCGATTCAGGCCGGTGGTTTTTTTTGTACTTTAAAAATTTATTTTTTTATTTTTTCATTTAATTTATTATTAGGAGGGGGTGCACTCACTGATCCTCGTGTATGCCGGTGGTCACGTCCTTAATGGCGGCGAACCCACACGCGACCCGCGCGTGTTTGTCCAGGTTCTCCATCACAGTGCGTCCCACCTCCAGGTAGTAAGGGTCGCCAGTAGCCTGCAGTAGACAGGAAAAGAAGGCAGCGTTAGAATATCATCTGCTATCACTAAATGGTCAAAGTACGTCTGACAGGAAACAAAAGGCAACGTTACAATGTCGTCTGCTATCACTAAATGGTCAAAGTATGTCCAACAGGAAACAAAAGGCAGTGTTAGAGTGTCGTCTGCTATCACTAAATGGTCAAAGTACCTCCGACAGGAAACAAAAGGCAGCGTTACAATGTCATCTGCTATCAATAAATGTTCAAAGTACGTCCCAGAGGAAACAAAAGGCTGCATTACAATGTTGTCTGCTATCACTAAATGGTCAAAGTATGTCCCACAGGAAACAAAAGGCAGTGTTACAATGTCGTCTGCTATCACTAAATGATCACAGTCTGGCCCACCTCCAGATAGTAGGGGGAAAGCTTTGTATATACAGCAAATACCTTGTATATGAAGTATGTGGACTCGACAAACTCTGGCCGGAGCGGATGCTGACCCCAGTGGACCCGGAAGTCGGTGGTGAAGGCTTCCGGTAGGAAGTTGTGCCTCTGGGTCACCTGGTACAGCATCTCGTGCGTCTCAATAGCAGCTTTTAGGTCGCCCTTTAGAACCTGGGCAGGTCAAGATGGCAGAACACGAGTTAGTCTCACCTGAACGCAGTCATCTAAGAACTACAACAACAACAACAAATACCACCACAACAACTCAATTAGCCTCAACTGAATGCAGCACCAGTCATCTAACACCAACTACAGCACAGCAACAAATACCACCACCACCACCACCACCACCACCACCACAAATACCGCAACAGTTAGCCTCAACTGAACCCAGCACCAGAGTCATCTAACAACAAATACCACCAGCACAACAACACAGTTAGCCTCAACTGAACCTAGCACCACAGTCATCTAACAACAACTAAAACAACAAATACCACTACCACAACACAGTTAGCCTCAACTGAACCTAGCACCACAGTCATCTAACAACAACTAAAACAACAAATACCACTACCACAACACAGTTAGCCTCAACTGAACCTAGCACCACAGTCATCTAACAACAACTAAAACAACAAATACCACTACCACAACACAGTTAGCCTCAACTGAACCTAGCACCACAGTCATCTAACAACAACTAAAACAACAAATACCACTACCACAACACAGTTAGCCTCAACTGAACCTAGCATCACAATCATCTGACAACAACTAAAACAACAACAATTACCACCACAACAACAATAGAGTTAGCCTCAACTGAACCTAGTATCACAGTCATCTAACAACAACTAAAACAACAAATACCACTACCACGACAGAGTTAGCCTCAACTGAACCTAGCACCACAGTCATCTAACAACAACTAAAACAACAAATACCACTACCACGACAGAGTTAGCCTCAACTGAACCTAGCACCACAGTCATCTAACAACAACTAAATACCACTACCACACAAGTAGCCTCAACTGAACCTAGCCCACAGTCATCAACATGACTAACACGTACCTACACACAGCAGAGTTAGCCTCAACTGAACCTAGCATCACAATCATCTGACAACTAAAACAACTGAAGCCTCAACTGAACCTAGTATCACAGTCATCTAACAACAAATACCATCACCAAAACAACAGATGGTTTGTTGTTTTACGTCCTAGCAACATATATGGTCATATCAGGACTGGTACTGACTTGTGACCGTGCGCACTCATGGTGACTTTATAGTGCTGCCCCACTGGAAGACCAGGCCGCCAGCACCATGATCTGATATCCCACTCAGTCACATTACCCCACATGACACAGGTTGCCATGACCACCAAGACCTTGTTGTTGAAGCTACCCTGTGTATGTATCTATGTACAGGGATGAAAGTGGTCTGCGGGAAAAAAAGCGGAAACACTGATTTCTCCCATAGGTTTAGCATTGTTGGGGAATCGCGGAACATGCCCGGAAGTCGGGGTTCATACATATACGCTTGAAGCAGATATTAGTAGTGTACGCTGATAGTGCTGCGGCGTTTGAAGCATTTATTAGTAGTATACGCTGATAGTGCTGCAGCTTTTGAACTAGTGTACACTTATAGCTGCAGGAAAAAGCGCGGAAATCCGCGAAATGGCGGAGATCTTTCATCCCTGATGTAAGTGCATCGTCTGCATGTATGCAATTGTAAGTTCAATTAAAATGACTTTCGGACGTAAACCATTTAAAACACTTACAATTCGAGGTGGACGGGTGTTGTAGCCTGACCTGACCTCTCAGGCAAGGAGCCACACAGAGAGGCACGCATAGAAAGGAAGATTGCATCAGGGAGCCCAGGGAGTGTAATGCTTAACACACTAGCCCCGGAATGGCAAGAAGTGTGGGTTTGAGTTTGAATCCTGCTCTAGGCGCAATATTTCCCATTTTAATCACACCGCCCTGACGACACTTCCATCAGATTGCGCATACAACAACTTTGAAGTTTAAAAGAACAAGGTTAGATCTCACCTGCAGGCCAGGCCAGAAGGCGAGCAGGGCGTCCATGAAGTTCCTGGAGTTTGAGAGCGGCCGGTGCATGTGCACGTCCACCATCATGGGGCCTTGACTCACGTAGCGCATCACCGCATCGTAGTGCTGCAACACATAAGGATGAAAGTGGTCTCCAGCAACAACAAAAACACGCGGAAATCAAGCCGAGATTATTACACTGATGTCGAATTTCCACGAAAACACAGATTTCCCCCCTACAGGATTAGCACTGTCAGGGAATCGCGGAAAAATATCGGAAGTCAGGTTTTAACTATCCTTGTTATGAATGCCCATATTATCACCCATAACTAACTCATTCTTCTTTGGGTTTTCTGTTCTCGCAACATCTAAGATCATATAAGAACAGGATTCAAATTAACTAATAATCAGTGAATATCAGAAATCGAAGAAATCCGTGAAATCGTGGAGATCTTTCATCCATGAACACATAACCAAACCCGGCTGTAGCCTAGCGCGTCATTGCAGTTGCAGAATCCGATAGCTTTGAGTTTATGCCATACTTGTTCAATCAATCAATCAATCAATAGTTCCGTCCTCTAGTCGAGGGTTGGATGCAATGGTTCTCCACTTGTCCCGATGGTGTGCTGTTCTGATAGACTGTGAATAATTCAAGCCTGTCCACTGTGAAATATTTGTAAACCATGATGTTCTTGGTCTCCCTCTCCCTCTGCTGCCATTCACCTTCCCTTCCAACTTGTTCAATAACCTACTAATAATATCCAATTAGTAAATATTAATTTTTTTACAAACCCCTATACCATAACAGACATGGTGGCCGAATCGGTAGATCACAGGTCTACGACCCCTCGGCACAAAAGTAGACATCGGCTATTGGGGGGGGGGGGGGAGATCGGGAGTTCGATTCCCAGTCGAATCAAACTAGCCTGGCGCTCGGCATTAATAGGATAGGACAAGGACTGGTTAGATATTCTGATAAAACGCATTGGTGGGGAATGCAAATGGTCTATAATGGAGTACAAATGGTCTATTAATGTAAATGATATATAGGGCCAGGTGCATGAATGTATTTTTGTAGTTGCTGGTGATTCTTTACTTGTGGTCAATATTCATTGTGTATTAGGTAGATAGTGGGAATGAGGCACTAGTGATAGTGTGTAAGGAGCCTCAAGAGCTCTACTCACTACCCCCTCCTCCCCCTGTCCCCCAACTGTTAGTCACGGATCACCACACACAGCTCAGGCAGGTGCAGGCCAAGCAGCCACACCGCATGGTGGTGGTGGGTAGATCACAGTAGCCATGGTGACCCCAGAATGCCTAATGTTCATTGCTGGAACTAGAAACGCTTGTTGCTGATTGGAGATAATGGTCAGGTGGTATGTCATACCAGATCCATGTACCACTATATAATAATAAACCTGAGGGTACAAGCTCTCACTCTACTTTCATTCTTTATACTCTTCCTTTCTCTTCTTGCCTGTATTGATTTCATATAGGCTGCCTACACAACCCACAGATGCCAGCCGTCGACTTTACATCAGTGTTAGAATAATGTGACTCAGTAGGATAACGGATCACAGTGGAGACAGCCTGATTTCCCAGTGGGACAGCTCTATAAACTCGCCACGATTCTGCACTGTCACAAGTTGGTACCCATCCTGATATGACCTTAGATGTCAGGACATAAAATTCCAACAACCAACTACAAACCCCCATAAACATGCAGCTTTTTCTTTGCTTTGTTTTATGCTTGTTATGTTTGTTGATTAAGCAGGGGAAATTTCAAATCGCAGACAATTTGTCTTCCTCATTCTAGTACTCCTTGCCCCGAGCCTTAATAATGCCAAATACCAGCTAGGTAGCGACAAGTATAAACTTAATTTAAAAGTAATCGCTTTGATTCGGCCTGCTTTCGAAAATGAACGCTCAGCGATCCCATCTGGGAACAGGTCAAGAATCCGGTTAAGGCTTATCAGTGATAAGGAGCTATTTTTAGTCCATAGTCATTTATTGAGACTACAACTATGGTACCACATATTATCTTCACAATTCAATTCGGTTCTGAAAAAATACTTTGTTTAGTGGAATAAATATATTTACCCCCAAAAAACACTCTACATCCACTAGAAACTCTTTTTCTTTTCATCATATACCTCTTAATCTCCCCCCCCCCCCCCACAGTCCCTCGTTTCTGTATATAGGTAAGAGGAAGTAAGCCAAGTCAGGTTTTGACCTACATATCATGCAGACAGTGAGATAACATATCTAAATATGTCGACAATGTGTACATGTCCCAGTAATTCATCTTTCCATGTTACATAACCAGGTTGTTTGGTTGCTGGAGTTTTACATCCTAGCAACATCTACGATCATATCAGGACGGGTACCGACTCCTGACAGTGTGCACTAATGGCAACTCCACAGTGCTGCCTCACTGGGAAATCAGGCCGCCAACACCATGACCCGCTATCCCACATTATCCTGACACTGAGCTAACCAGTCTTTGCCCTATCCTATTAATGCCGAGCGCCAGGCTAGGAAGCTACGAGTTACAATTTTATGAGTCATTGGTTTGATTCAACCGGGAAACCGATCTCCCGACCTTCCGCACGCGAGGCACGCACCACTGATCTTCCCAAGGGGAAAGCAACATACACAGGTAGGCACCAGTAGGTTCGTTAGTTGTCAGGGTTTTACATCCTGGCAACACCGAAGGTCATATCAGATCAGGATGGGGCGCCAGTAGGTTGATTGCATCGGGGAGCCTAGATAGTCTAAAGGTTGGGATACTAGCCCTGAAATGACAGAAGTGTGGTTCGAATCTCACTCTAGGTGCATTCATTTGCAAAAACAAAACAAAAACAAAAAATTCCCCACTACACAGTCATAGCTTACAACAAAGTACATGCTTTAAACGCGCGTTAAATCTGACAATTGTAAAAAGATGCATCATCTTTTTAACATGTTTCTTTCTTTATTTCATGTTTTCTTTCTTTCTTTCATTCATTCACACTTGCAACCCTCGCGAATAAAAAAAAAAGAAAAGAAGAAAGATCACCTCAAAACTGTCGCCATCATTATATCAATATAGCTGCAGATAAGGGTTTGCTTCGGAACTGATCTCCAACACAAGATTACAGGAGATAACAGAACCAACCCTCTTCAAAAACGTGAGATAGTACTCACATGGAGGTGAGCGGTAATCCCGTGAGGTGGTCTAGACATCGTCTTGAAAGTGTCAGAAACAAATAAACATTTCCCCCCAACTGTTCATGTCACCATTTGGCTAAGACGTTAGTAGAAGAAGAAGAAAAAATCAGATATTTTTCACAGGAGGTCAGGGGGAGGGGTAGATTAGTTGTTTAAATAGGGTAAATTTCAATCGTGGACAATTGGTT
This sequence comes from Branchipolynoe longqiensis, assembly GCA_030323885.1. Taxonomy (NCBI): domain Eukaryota; kingdom Metazoa; phylum Annelida; class Polychaeta; order Phyllodocida; family Polynoidae; genus Branchipolynoe; species Branchipolynoe longqiensis. The sequence continues at coordinate 1,893,444 of CM059190.1, forward strand.
TTCCTCATTTCACTGCTCCTTGCCCTATCTTAGTAATGCCGAACATCAGGCTAGGTAGCGACAAGTATAAATTTTTAAGTCATTGGTTTGACTTGGCAAGGGTTCCGACGCAACTACCTACCAGAACGGGAGGCGGGTGCTCAACTCATTTGGCCATCCCGTCTGGTTCTCAACGCTAAGCGCCATCATAGATACACCCACTGACAAAATGTGAAAACTGGGAGTGAATAGATACTGTGATAGGCCCGCGTACGTCCGGATCATACTTGGTTGCTCACGCGGCTTAGCACACGGAAGAACGAAGAAGACAAAACACTCGTTTCCCACGTTTATTGTACAGCTCTGTCCACCACGGCGTCACATAATGATGTGGGGTTCTCTGTGGTGGAGTGGTTAGAGTGTCTGCCTTTTTTCTAGGTCGGACCCCTAATCTGAAGGTCAGTGGTTCGACTCCCTGTGCTCCCACCTCTGCCAATTTGGATTTCCACCGCTGTGTTTTACCTACAGCGTCATCAAAGGTCAGTTGCTCTCATACCATGTCTATGTGGTGTGGGAGGTTAAAAATCCATTGGGATGGTAAAAGTGTAGGCTCGGGCTTTCTATCGACAAACTGTCTAATGGCGAAAACAAGTCTATTCAGACTTATCCATGATAGGCAGTATAAATCTTCAAGACATAACCAAGTGACCTGCCCACTGATCAACCAGGTTACACATCATCTCTCATAGTAAGGGGGTTGGGGAGTGGGGGTATGCTAGCCGGAGTAGAGGGCAGTCCACTCAGGGCGTGGCCACCAGTTAGCGTGCCACCATCTGACACGCAAGAACTGCGACAGTAGACGGCGTTGTCCCTGCAGCCACCGCGTGGCGGTGGAGCTCGTGTACGGACTACTATAATACCTTATTGAACCTTTCCAGGTACGTCTCGTCCCCGAGAAGGATGTAGGCCTTCAGCATGTACTCGTAGTAGGAGTCGATACCCGCACCGACCCCGCTCTCTGAAGATGGAAACCAGACCAAGACCAGTGTAAGCCACACCAATCAACCATTTCGATATTATTTTTTTAAGAAGGAGGTAAGTAATTACGAAAGAAAGAAATAGAAACAAAACGATAGGGTCAGGGAGAGAGGGAGGGAGAGAGGGATGGATGGATGGATGGATGGAGGGATGGAGGGAGGGAGGGAGGGAGGGAGGGAGGGAGGGAGGGAGGGAGGGAGGGAGGAGGGAGGGAGGGAGGGAGGGAGGGAGGGAGGGAGGGATTATTAATTTTTTAAAGAAAAAGATTTAATGGCAAATATTAAACATCTGGAAGAGCACAATAAACACACAAATCAATAAGCAAAAGTATTTTGTTTTTTTTAAAGTATGACGCATTTTTGAGGATTCACCATTTGCTCAATTTGTTTCATTTGCTTGTTTGCGTGATTAAAGCTGTGTAGTCCTAGGAAGCATCACATTTTCTACATCAAAATAATTATTACAGATTTTATTCTACATATCTAACTTAGATACTGATGGCTTTATTAAGCATTTGTTGCCACATAGAAGGTAACACTGAGTCAGTTTAACGGAACATGTTACTGCCTAAGCCTATGGTATCAGAGTTTTGTCATGCTTGGCAAAATTAATTTGACATGTTTGCACTTCAAATGTCTCAAAACCTAGCCATTTAAAATCAAACTTATTTCAAACTAAAATATGGTAGATCATAACAATTAATTTGATATATTTATCCCAGAAAAATTAGAGAAACTTGAGAAAAAACTTAAAACCATCGGCCTATGCAGATCTAATGTAGACTGGGTAACCATGGTGACGCCGCCCGCGGCCCACTCACCTCTGCGCACCCAGTCCCCGTTGTGGATGTTGATGACCGTGCCGACCAGGTCGCTGCTCCGGTGGCGCTGTTTCCACAGGAACTCCATGGCAGTGTGCGCCTTGGACTGCGGCACACAAGAACAGCCACCACTCGTATGAAACAGGTATCATCAACACAAGGCACCGCCCCGATCTGAGAGCAGCAGCTCGGGGTGCTCAGCTTTACTCAGCTCGGCCGCGTTCAAGGTACGCCTCGGAGAAATTCCTGATGTCACGCTAGTCTGAACAACTTTAGCTGTTGGTCGCCTCGAAAATGGTGGCTCCCTATGGGAGCCGCCATTTGCAATAGAAAAGAAGCACTCTGATTGGCTAAAATCACTGAATACAGTGGCCATTTTGGAGACACTTTTTACCTCCTATCTGAAAAGCGAGACATCTCCGAGGCATACCCTGAACACAAATAGGCCAAAAACCGTTGCGGTGACGTCTCCGAGGAGTACCCTGAACATGGCCGTGGCCTGCCGCGAGATCTCCCGTCTAGGGAAACGGGGCGAGACTGAGGTGAGATGTCACGAGATTGAGGTGAGATATGATGACGCGAGACTGGTGAGATACTGTGCCTAGAGCAGGATTTGATTGCACACTTCTTGCCACTCCAGGGTAGCATGCTAACAATTAGACTACCTAGGCAGCCTGAGGCAATCACCCTATCCTACACTCTCTACGTGAGAGTTCAGTGCAGACTACTACAGGCTTCCCACTCTTTTTCGGGCCTCTTTTTTAAGTACTTTTTAGGATCATTCAAACTTTTTTAAGGACCAACTAAATATGGCCGGCACCTGTGTCGGAGATCACCGAGCATGCTTCGGTTCAAGCTCGGAGATCGCCGAACCAACTTTGGTCATGCTCGGAATATGTGCATAATGAAATCAACGAAGCCACATCGATCCGGCGTGTGATGAAGAGAAGAATGCGTGATATATCAAATGTCTGGACATAATTTAAATATTTTATTTTCTTCTAAATAAAGATCAATTTTAGAAACAAGACGAACATTCTGAAAACGTTTCCCCCTGAATATATTGACATCCATAAATTTCTAATGACATATAAAACTTTTGGTATTATTGTAGGACTTTTCAGCACTTAATTTTTGCATTTTCAAAAGTTAGTACTTTTTAGGGTTTAAAAAAAAAAGAATGACCAGTCCGAACCCTTTACTACACCGCTAATGCCGGCCGGTGCTTACCTCATAGATGGGGTCTCCGGTGAGGCGGCTGAGGGCAGCGAACTCGAGGATCATGGTGCCTGCGCAGGCGGTGCATGTATCCTTCTCGTGGCCAGTGCGCGACGTGCCTGGCTTGACACCATACCGCAGGTTCACCTGCCAACACAACCAGGCAACAGTCAGCTTTCAACTTCGTTAACATATACCGGGCGTGGTGGCCTAGTCGGTAGAACGCAGGTCTCGCATGCGGAAGGTCAGGAGTTTGGTTCCCGGTCGAGTCAGACCAATGACGTTAAAATTGATACATGTCGCTTCTTAGCCCGGCGCTCGGCATTAATAGGACAGGGCAAGGACTGGTTCGCTCAGTACCAGGCTAATATGACCAAGTGGGACATCGGGTCATGGTGCCGGCGGCCTGATTTCCCAGTGGGGCAGCACTATAAAGTCACCATGAGTGCACACTGTCACAAGTCAGTACCCATCGTGATAAGACCTTAGATGTTGCCAGGACGAAAAACAACCAACAACGCTAATTTTGTTAAAGAAGCTGAAAGCTGACTGTTGCCTGCCAATCTGAGGTCACATCAGGATGGGTACCAACTTGAAACAGTGCACACTGATAGCGACTTTATATAGTGCTGCCCCACTGGGAGACCAGGCCATCAGCACCATGACCCCATATCACATTATCCTGATACTGAGTTAACCAGTCCTTGTCATATCCTATTAATGCCAAGTGCCAGGCTAGGAAGTGACAAGTATCAATTTGATAAGTCATTGCTTTGACTCGTCTGGGATTCGAACTTCCGACCTTCCGCACACGAAGCCCGTGCTCTACCAATTCGGACACCGCTTCCGGTTTAAAACTTAGCAATTACCAATATGGTCAGATTTTCTGTTCAGATTAATTTTGAAATTTGATTCGCAATTGCTTATTTTGTATTCACAATTTACCCTCTTCCAAATTTGATGGTTCGCGATCTTATGTGATGTGCTTAGACTGACACTGAGCGAACCAGTCCTGGTTGGTTTTTTTCCCTAAATATAATTTTATTCATCGAATAATATCCATGTCAGTGACTCGGTTTGACTCGGACAGGGATCGAACCCACGACCGCGTGGAATTAATAAAGCATCACTTTTAAAACAGACACAAACAAAACCATATCACGACTCAAAACAATCGAATTATAATGCAAAAACTCAATTTAATCAAACAATTTGGTTTAAAGTTGCATAGTCCGATGGTTTTGAATTTCAGTATTTTTTCTGAGATAAATATATTAGATCGATCACTAGTATCTACTTTACATTAGTTCAACGTTACTTTTATATTAAATGGTAAACTTGTGAGATATTTTGAGTGCAAACATGGAAAATTTGTTTTGGCAAGCTTGCTCTGACACCATATACTTCTGCAGTAACTGGTTCTGTTAAATTTACTCAGTATTGCCTTCTACGCAGAAACAAATGCTTAATAAGTGCATCAGTACCTAAGTTAGATATGTAAAATCAAATCTAGATAATTGGTTTTGGTTTGAAAATTTGATATTTCATCGGACTATGCAGCTTTAACCACCAACAACGTAGTGTTACGCATATGTACCCGGGGGTAAGGGATGCCGGTGCTGGTGTTGAATGCAGGCAGGAGGCGGTTGCCAATATCTGTGGCAAGAGTGAGGAGCTGATCGGTGTACCAGGAGCAGCAGGCCCCGCGACGCTTCAGGTGAATAGCCATCACGTGACCACCCAGCAGGCCCCTGCCAACAGCAATTATGATTAGAAAGCGGAAATAAATTCATCAGAATCCAGAAACCGGAAACAGCTGTTTCTGCGGAATTGACATTTCCAGTGCCTTCTCCCATGTTTTACCTATCAGATTCACTAAGAAAAAACAGAAACCGGAACCGGAACCAGCTACCAGCTGGGTATAAGTTTCAGTCCTGCTGAAACTGGTTCTGGGAAAATCTGAACTTATAGATTGTGTCTACTGGTGACCAGCATGATATAAATAGTAAAGGCCAGGTGGCCAAACCATACAAAGCCCACTCTAGACTACCAGTTCAATATCCTCTAATGAAGTTGGCGCGATTCAACCAATCACAACAAAGCTTATATCGGTAAAAGGAGTAATGCTGCGTTCATACCCAAGCACTCTGATGTTGGTCTCGAAGACAGACACGACGATGTCTGAGTCGAAGGACACTACATCTATCACCTTCCAGATGGCATCCTCAAAGTCATGCACCTGGCCGAGCACCTGAATGCAAAGCGCGGGGGATTAGTGAGAAAAGGAAAGTTTGTTTTATTTAACGATGCCTCTAGAGAACATTGATTTTTATCATCGGCTATTGGATGTCAAACATAGTCATTCTGACATATTTCCTTGGAGGAAACCCGCTTCCGCCACATAGGCTACTCTTTCCGATAAGCAGCAAGGGTTCTTTTATATGTACTTTGCCACAGACAGGACATCACCTACCACATCCTTTGATGAACCAGTTGTGGACGACTGATTGGGGGGGTGGGGCTGGGGGTGGGGGTGGGTAAATATGTTTATTCTGCTGAATAAGTCTTTTGTCACTGCCGAAGCACTGGTCTTCCAGCCACTTTTCAAGTGAGGGTTATTTACACAAAAGGTATATAGAATAAGGTATACAATAACTGTTGAATACACAATTTGCAGCATGTAACACAATGAAATTCTGTAACCCAAAAGTTCCATAGCAATATGGTAACAGTAGTGTCATATAACTAGATCAATAATAGTCAGATTACTGTCCAAAAACCGATTAAACAAGGGAACACCCACGATAACAATTTTTTTTAAACTTACCACTAAAGTGTCCAGACTGTCGATTAAACTCAGCGAGAAGCTGAAAGTGGAAAGAAAAATGTTTATTAACATTAGTCTGACGTAAATAACAACAGTATTTATGGAGATGTATAGATCAGCTAAACAAAACTAACCATTCGTATAGTTGATATGGATATATAGATTAGCTAAACGAAACTTCCCTTTGGTATAGTTGATGGAAACATATATTAACTACACCAAACTTATCATTGGGTTAGTTGATAGATAAATTCTCCTTTATTGAAGGCAGCTGCTAGGATGTTTCACGAATTTTGTGTTGACGTTAAATGGTAGATGGAGAAAAAAAAAACATGAAATTTATTTGGGTTTTATGTCGTAGAATTTTTTTCCATCAAAAATCGCGGAAATCTGAGGAATCGCGGGGATCTTTGATCCCTGAGTTGCGGTCAAGTCGCGTTGTTCCCTTAAAGTTGCATGGTCCGATGGTTTTGAATTTCTATCATCTTCTGGGATAAATAGATTAGGTTGATAGTTATAATCAACGATACTTTGGTTTGAAGTAACTTTTAATTTAAAATGGATAACTTTTGAGATATTTAAAGTGTAAACGGGCAAAATTAATTTTGGCAGGCACATCAAAACTCTGACACCATAGGCTTTTGCAGTAACGGGTTTTATTAAATTGAGTCAGTATTCCCTTCCATGTGGCAACATATTGTAAAATATTCCGATGAAATGCATTGGTGGGGGAATGCAAATGGTCTATAATGGTCTATAATGGTAAATGGTATATAGTGCCAGGTGCATGAATGCATTTATGTAGTTGCTGGTGATACTTTACTCATGGTCAATAGTCATTGTGTATTAGTCAGATAGTGTGAAAGAGGCACTAGAGATAGTGTGTAAGGGGCACTTGGAGTTCTACCCACTACCCCCTCCCCCCTCTGTTAGTCACGGATCACCACACACTCAGCTCAGGCCAGTGGTGGCCAAGGGGGCCACACAGCACGGTGGTGGTGGGCAGATCACTGTAGCCATGGTGACACAGGAATGCTTGATGTTCATTGGTGGAACTGTAAATGCTTGATTCTCATTGGAGAACACAGTCAGGTGGTATGCCATACCAGATCCATGTACCACTATAAATAATAAACCTGAGGGCATTGTCTCTCTCTCTCTACTTTCATTCTTTATACTCTTCAGGGATGAAAGTGGTCTCCGGGAAAAGAAGCGGAAATGCCAATATTCTCCCATAGGTTTAGCATTGTCAGGGAATCGCGGAAAAATACCGGAAGTCAGGTCTCAACTAGCCTTGTTGTGATCGCATTATCGCCCATATCCAACAGTTTCTTGCTTAGGTTTTATGTTCTAGCTACATCTAAGGTCATATAAGAACGCGATTCGAACCACCCAACTGTTGTCATATACATCCCATCTTTTGGAATTTTGTTTAACGTTAATCGGTGAATATAAGAAATACCGGAAATCCGCGAAACCGCGGAGGTCTTTCATCTCTGCTCTTCCTTTCTCTTCTTGTCTGTATTGATTTCATTATAGCCTGCCTACACAAACATAGATTCCAGCCGTGGACTTTACAATATGCTGAATAAGTGCATCAGTATCTAACTTAGCAATGTAGATACAAATTTAAATAATACAGTAAAACCTCTAAACCGACCACCTCCACAGACTGACCACTCCCCTATATCGATTGCCTATACGGGTCCCAACTGGGAATAGATTTATAATTGATCTAGAATGAGAAACGTTTATACAAACGCACAAGGTCAATTGTAACCATATTCTAACTCCCTAAACTGACCACCTCCCTAAATGGACCACTTAAAGTCGGTCCCGAGGTCGGTCGATTTAGAGACTTTACTGTAGTTTTGGTTTGACCATTTGATGCCTTCCCCCCCCCCCCCTTCTTTTTGATGGGGTGTTTATGCTGCCCATAGCATCCAAGTTCGGGTGATGGAGCTTGTTTTCAATGCTGGGTAGTTATAGTTTTGTGTTTCTTAAAGTTATATCTTGGGTTAGTGATCTATGTTAGTGTTTTTTTGGTTTTCTTGGGAAGAGTTTTCCACTTTTTGTCTTACTCAATTCTATACTAGCCTACTCTATTTACATGTTATAGGCTTGTTTGTTTGTTTGTTTGTTGTTTTGTCCTAGCAACATCTAAGGTCATATCAGGACGGGTACCGACTTGTGACAGTACGCACTCATGGTGATTTTATAGTGCTGCCCCACTGGGATATCAGGCCTCCGGCACCATGACCCGATAACCCACTCAGTCACATTATCCTGACACCGAGCTAACCAGTCCTTGCCATATCCTAATAATGCCGAGCACCAGGCTAGGAAGCGACAAGTATAAATTTTTAAGTCATTGGTTTGACTCGACCGGGAACCGAACTCACAAACTCCCGATCTTCCACCCGCGATGCCTGTGCTCTACCGATTCGGCCACCGCGCCCGGTATAGGCTTGTACGTAAATAGGTATATGCAGCTTTAAGCCTAGTTTTTTTTTTGTGACAAGTTTTTTTATTCTGCCCATAACGTATAAGCTCCCGTGACAGACTTACTTCCCGAGAACATCATCGATGTCTCCCCTGCTGGGCTGCGTGCCCCTGCCCCGGCCCTGACAGCTGATCGGCATCAGCTCGTCTGCCGGGAAGGCGTGTAGCTGAAACAACAAAGTCACACATTACGCATGTTACCGGCAACATGTCTAATTCAAAACCAGACACAGATAATCACTTTTTTGGGCTAATAAATTTATTAATCAGGCTTAGTAAATTTTCACACAGCCTTCTATACTAATACTTGTAAATATGAGTTATGGAAGCTCTTCTCAATAATACAATTGAGACTATTAGCTTTTAACTACTCTAACTATTCTCAGGCAGTACAGCCTGATAGCAAAATCTTTATTATAGTTACTTATGTGCAGGTCAGTAAATCTGTTAAGTCTATCATACTTATATTCATTACTTATGTGCAGATTATATCAGATAGTTTTCTATCATTATATTCATATGATAGGACTACTAGAATGCAGGGATTCTTCTGAGGAAACTTGAAATTGAAGACATGAGGCAGCAGCTACGGGCAGATCACGGTCACACGTTCACCTCACATCTGGCACACTCACACATTTGAACTTTCAGGACACACATCATCAATTATGCATGTTAACGTAACATGGCTAATTCGCGGGGCTGGGACAGGACCAGCACGACAAAGAACCGACTCCAACTCCCTCCAGGGAAAAAAAACAAACCACACGCCCGGCATTGCTGCTGCCACCTAACGTCAAACGGTGGACCCCCCCCCCAGCAACAGGAGGAGGACGCGACCTCCTCCCGCCAAAAACAACACGTGACCAGTTCAAACCCTACCCGCCTCCACGGCCACACAACTCCTCCAGGCGTCGACCGGACAACTCCAACCCTAACTTCACCCTTCCCACCCACACCGCAAGATGAAGAGGAAGGGTTAAGGGCTCGAATCCGGTCCAATAACCACAAGGACTAGCACCCAGATACACTCAAAAACCGCCGATACACGACATGTAACCACCGCAGAACGAAAAATAAAAACCACTGTATGGAACTGCTGTGTCCGCATTAGTGAATTATACTTTTGGCAGGACATTGGGACCATAAGCTCTCAGCCTTCAGAGAAAACAACACCATAAGGGCGGGTGGGATGGACAAATTTACTTGTTGAAAGTCAACGATCCGTCGTCGGCAGTGGCCAGGTAGGGACTGGATTTAGCCTTTGAATCTACTACCGGAAGTCAACTTCTCTCCTAGCGACGCTACGAACTGTCTCTATGGTATTCATAATATCAGGCCCGTAGTCAAGATTTTGAATTACATCTCGCATAGAGTAAAGTTGCATAGTCCGATCGTTTTGAGTTTCTGTAATTTTCTGAGATAAATATATTAGATTGATCGTTATAATCTACCTTACTTTAACTTAAAGTAACTGTTATCTCAAATGGCTAACTTTTGAGATATTTGAAGTCCAACCATGCAAAATTAATTTGGGCATACATGCCAAAAGTCTGAGACCATAGGCTTCTGCAGTAACAGGTTCTCTTCAATTGCCTCAGTGTTCCCTTCTGTGCAGTGACAAATGTTTCATAAGCACAACAAAGTATCTAAGTGAGATATGTAGAATCAAATCTAAATAATAGTTTTGGTTTTGAAAATTTGATGTTTTCATGCAGCTTTAATTATCAAATATATACAGTGATAGAAATAAGCAAAAAAATTCACTTGTCCCCTGGACAAATCAGGTGTGATTTTCACTTGTCCGTCTGAATTTTCACTTGTCCACAGTACTCACCTTGTATACATACATCTACATATATACATCTATATGGGTCATTCTCAGAAACTGTGAATCACTTGTAACAATTTTTTATACTTCTTATATGTATACAGTGATAGAAATAAGGAAAGATTTTCACTTGTCCACCAGACAAGTCTGGTGTGATTTTCACTTGTCCGTCTGAATTTTCACTTGTCCAGGACAAGCTCTTATTTCAAATGCTTATATATTACATACATTAATTTTTCATAGTTTCAGATCTCAACAGACTCGCATAGACTTAAAAAAGAAGAAAATAATCAAAGAATGGTCTTGGATGAGGACACCAGTTAAAACATTATGAATATCGCACCATGAATGCATAGAACGCGTAATTCATAACAGTGAAACTAGGACTAGGAATAGATTCATAATTTATCTAGAATGAGAAACGTTTACACGAACGCACAAGGTCAAAAGCCCAATTGACATGCTTTTTTTAACATGTCAATATAAAAAGTACATGACGCGCATATCATTATATTCAGGACAAGGGTTATGGGTTTGATACCAGGGCCGGCACCTCTGATGCTCAACCCTACATAAGTGGTTTACAGTGGGGTGGGTGGGAGGGCAAAAGCTGCTGCAAAGATGGTCAAGCCTAGGTCACAAATGCTGCGGTCGCCGTACAGTGCTGTGGTGTTTTGCGGTTTACGCAAATGCTGCGGTCTGCGTTTATCTATTCACAAACTGTATGGTAAGGTGGTTCTTGTCGCCCTATTTATTTTCTCAGCGGACCGCAACCACAACTTCTTTATATTGATCACACAAACATGGATTTTGAACCATATTGATATTCATTTTAAGACCTTTTAATTGATGTCAACAAAACTGGAATCCTACGGCATTGCAATTTTCTGAGGTTAAGATAACTTCAACTTAAAAAATCTGCAACCCTTTGCAGCGAGCAGAATACCTTGCGGTCACCATACAGCGACCGCAATGCCTAGGTCACAAATGCCTTGCGGCCAGACCGTACGGCGACAGCAGCATTTGTGACTGAGGCATTACTAGTGCGTAGGCCGAAGTATACTGTAATGTGAATCAACGGTTAATTAACAACGCATTTATAAACATAGTCAACACTATTGTTAGCCGCTTATATTAGCATATCTCTCCGGAAAATTACAAGATGGAACCCTACGTATGCAGTTTCGCTCGCTAGTTTTTTAAGGAGTAAAACCGAGCCAAGTGTTCTTTATTATAGTTGGTTGGTTGTTGGAGTTGTACGTCCTGGCAACGTATCAGGACGGTCTTTATTATACGTACCATGTAGTTCTGGTAGGCGTGGTTGAACATCTCCAGTACTTTCCCTCTGCAAAGATAAGAATGGAAACATCCAGAATTAGCAACACAGTTTTCAGGAACTAACTGGTTAGTTTGCATAGAATTAGAAACCATTAAGTTCCAATGAAGTTGCATAGTCCGATGAAGCATCAAATTTTCAAAACCAAATCAATTTTTTAGATTTGATACTACATATCTACTTTAGATACTCGTGCATTTATTAAACATGTCGCCACATAGAAGGGACGGACTACTGAGTCAATTTAATAGAACCTGTTACTGCAGTAGTCTATGGTGCCAGGGTTAGTTTTGGCATGGTTACCAAAATTAATTAAATTACATGCTTGAACTTCAAATATGTAAAAAGTTAACCATTTAAAATAAGTTACTTCAAATTAGAGTACGGTAGATCATAGCAATTAATTTAATATATTTATCTCTGAAAAATGACAGGAACTCCAAACCATCAGACTATGCAACTCTCAATAGGAAATTAAAATGTTTGATTATATCATTCCAAAAGTGTTACATGCGATAAAACTGTACCAGGAAAAGGAGAAATTGGTACTACTTTATCAGTAGAGAGCGGGCCTCGCACGCGGAAGATCCAGAGTTTGGTTCCCGGTTGAGTCAAACCAATGACTTTTAAAATTGATACTTGTCACTTCCTAGCCTGGCGCTTGGCATTATTAGGATAGGGCAGACTGGTTAGCTCAGTGTCAGGATAATATGACTGAGTGGTATATCGGGTTATGGTGCTGGCAGCCTGATTTCCCAGTGGGGCAGCACTATAAAGTCGCCATGAGTGTGCACTTTCACAAGTCAGTAGCATCCTGATATGACATTAGATGTTGCCAGGACGTAAAACTTCAACAACCAACCAACTGCTAGCGTGTGGTCCGCCACAGTATCCGTAGTCTATGCTGTGAAATAATTACCTGATATGTCGACTAAAACCTCAGCTGGTTATGGTTAAGGTTAGGGACATTGCACACTGAAGTGTAAAAGTGCATGTAGACCGCACGCTAAAGACAAAGTGTAAATGGCCAAATAAATTGGTTTTTATGGTTTATTTTGGGGTTGTTTTATTAAAATACTTGATTCATCTGAACACATATTTTGTCAGTGCCAAGGCACTGGTCTTCCAGCCGCTGAAGCGATCAGATTTGGTTTTTATATGGCGATGGGGAAGTGAAATGTGCTGTATTGTGTGCAGCACACCCCATTCCAAACGTTAAAGTGTAAATGGCCAAGTGAACCGCACGCTAAGGCGGCACCGAGAAATCAATACCATGTTGATGGGAATTGCATAAACACGGCGAATTACATGAGTTCTCTACAGCACAGCTCTAAGCAGGAACTAGAAGAGAAGACTGTCACTTGTGTTGGTCACGAACTGCACTCATGTCGGTATCTTCAGGTTGCCTCAATATTTATGTAAGCATTATCAGCTCTTAGTCACTGCACTGTCATATAATTGACCGACCACCAATAAATCTATAATAGTGTAAATGGGCTGGGGTACTCAGCACATATTATATCAACTAAGTGGGGCCCAATCCAATGCTGGGTGAATTCAACCCTTGCTATATATCAGCTAAGTTATCTTAGCCCAAGTTATATCTGCCAAGTTACCTTATAATTATATTAGAGCGAATTAAGCCCAACTGTATAATGCCAAATGGTCTGAATAGGCTGGGTAACTGGGTAAATGTTATACCGCAGTATTATCAGCTAAGTAATATTGGCTCAATGTTAGGCGAATTCAGCACAACTTTATAATGGTGTGAATGGGTTGGGGAACTTAACCCATGTTATATCAGCCAAGTAATCTCAGCACATGCTATATATCTGCCAATTGAACTCAACCCAACGTTAGTGGTTGATTGGTTGTTGGAGTTTTACATCACGGTCATATCAGGACGGGTACCGACTTGTGACAGTGCACACTCATGGCGACTTTATAGTTTTGTTCAGACCTTACAAATAAATATTTGTTGAGCAATTTGACATCAAACATTTGACGCCCAATGGAAGGTAACCATGACAAAAGTAGCTAGATAACACACCACACAGCTATGTACAAGCCTATGATATGTAAATAGGAGTAGGCTAGTCTAGTAATAAGAGTAGAACAAAATAAAATAATACATATATGCAAGAAAATCAAAAAAAAAATAACATAGGCTACTAACCATACCAACCAATTATCTATCTGCTACTGAAATGCAGGCAATCAAATACCTTATCAGCAGCCACTGTGTGGTAAGATAACACCAACACTACAACTGGCCAGCATTGAAAACAAGCCTGGGTACCCAGGCTTATATGCTATGGAGAGTATAAATACAGCTAAGAAAATTAATTTAAAACATGGCAAATTGTGTGATTTTCACTAACCGTCCTTGATCAAATCTTTAAACAATTAATATTTCTGGTTCTATTTGAGATATTGACTTGATTTATGTATCAAAATGATCAGAATGCAAATATCTATAAAGTGATTACATTGTCTTAAAGCTATATCCTCAATTAAAAAATCTAAAAAAATTGATTGCTCTAATTAGCATACCCATCCTATGGTTAAGTTAGAACTGCTGAGAGTGAGTGCTAAATGGTGGTTAACAATCTACACAGATTTGTAGAGAAAGAATTTTTCTATGAAATATTATATCTTACATGAAAATTATTTGGTAAAATCATGTTTTACGATCGTTCCAAAGTTGTCAAATCTCAAATTTTTTAATTTGCCCCACCTGAATTCAGTCGTAATGGATACGGAACTAAAGCTAGGAATCTCTACTTTGTGGAAGTAGTTATTTTTAGCTCTGATGCACTCACTCGCAGCATACAACATTCAAAGAGGGGTAGTGTGCTGAGAGCAAGTCTCGGATTTCTTTCCAATTGCCAGTCAGCATCAGCAACCAGTCCTTTATTTGGAGTACCTTCTAAAAGGGTTATAATAGTAAAAAATCTTATAAATAGATAGTCTAGGTTTCAAAAACAAGAGAAGAATCTCTACGTTGTGGCATCATGGGTAAGATCCACACAAGATAGCGTTGAATAGTGATGAGTGGGCGTGGTCACAAAGGACTTTAATTTTTAAATGAATTCCTATCAAATCAGAAATGAATCTAACTCTCCTAATTAGCAAATGTAAAAAGAGCATATACTGCGTGTCTTACTTCATTCCTGCGTTGCAGACAATGAGACATCCTGTAAGTTGATTGGAGGTGTTCAAACAGCTGTAAGCTGTACGGGGTTATTTATTGGGCATGTTTGGGCTAAGTTGGGGGGGGGTGTTCAAAATGAACAGGGTTTTCCCGCCCGGCTCTCCTAACCTCAATATTAATATTTTCTTTGAATTGTTTGGCAGGTATGTCTATGACTATGATATACTGATATAGCTAATTGTTTCTACTTCTGAACAATGACCAATGTATATTATATATAGCTTAGCCTTAGTCTAGAGGAAAACTTGATTCATTGCGCGTATACCTTTGCTAAGTTCATGAATTTGAAATTGTAAGAGTTTTGCAAGTGACAAACAAGCAGTTACGTTGCACTGTCAACGCCTACGTTACAACAATTCCTAACCGTCTCTTCAAAGTTTAATCATTTCTAATTATTTATTTCCCACTGCATGATCTGCATTCGCTCTAATGTTGGGGAAATTCTAATATGATCGCGTTCACAACAATCGGACAATGACATAGACTCGATTCTAATTAGTATGACAAAACAGTAGCACTGCCACTGCACTGGTAAATACAAGGTCAGTTAATAACACTAGTCTAGTACTACTACAAATAGCAAAACATTACATTCATACAGATTCATAGCCTTCGGTTACTTACTGTAGCTGGCGCTTCTCTTCCCGACTCATGCAGTGTACGCTCCCCTGCAGAATCAGTAGCATCAGTAAGACACCCAACGGGTTCACAAGAATTGGCCCGCTTGTCATGTTGGTAAATTTTACCTTTTCCCTCCCTGAGACATGAGACCTAGCAATAATCTCACATACAGTTTTCAATGAACATCTTGTTGGCTTCCATGCCGATTTTGGCAGCGGAGTGTGGTTTCTCGCGTGAATCAACGTGGCACGATGTTTTCGCTACATTTTCTATTTTTACGAACAAAACTTGCCGTGGGCTAATTATATTGATTTTAACAATGTACTCATTTGGGTTATTCAAAAATTACCCGATCGTATAAAATGTATATGTGCTCGGTAGTTTCTACGTTTAAACATACTCCAGTAATCCTGTGTAGTGGCCCCTTAATGGGTAACTCTTCAAGCATATGCGGTGTCCTAGCTCTATGGAAAGAAAGCTGAATTCTATCACAGTATATCTGCTTGCAGAGGACAGCAACGATACTTGGCGACGAGCACCTTAGAACGTCAACACGTTAGGGACAAGTTATGGGCGCATGCGCAAAGCTCTAGGAGCGCTGACGTTTCCGTTTCATAAGGACGATCTTCCCATCAGTTCACTGAGGGCATTCACTTCCAAGTTAACATGTAAACATGGCCCTCCGCTCTCGACCTCTAAAGTTCAGCATCTTGCAAGCCACACATCTCCAAAATGGAAGTTGCAGGTCGCACATAGAGCGCAGAGTTACTGATCATGGTGTGCTAGAGAAACAACACTCGGTAAGAATATCCAGCTCTGCCTCTGGCCTCTGGCTCTGCGTACTTACTGTACAGTTCCACGACAAGAGTTACTTCAATAGAGGGGGGTGTAATGACGTCACGAGACAACTTCCGGTGGCCATATTGGATTACATATGAAAGGCTTGGAAGTGCTTAAGGGGCTGTCAGATTAGGGTTTTTTGCGGGAGCGAACGGCGGCGTAGGCGCATTACGTCATATACGTCGCCATACGCTATGTATGCATAGGCCGGCGTATGCCGTTGTACGCCGCCATACGCTTTCTCCCGTCCGTCCGTCCAATTTTTTTTGTGCATGCTAAAAAAATCTCGACCTATGGGAGCGTATGGTTCATACGCTACTCATATGCCAGTGTACGCTCCTCGTATGCCGGTGTATGCTCCTCGTGCGCCGGCGTAGGTTACGCATACGCTCAACTTGCGTCACCGGCGTATCTCTAGCATATGTAGCGTATGCATAACCTACGAGTTACGTATGGGAGCGTACTCCTAGTGTATGCACAGCGTATTCAAAGCGTATGCCATAGGTCTCGACATCGATCTTGACTCATACGCTGCTCATACGCTATGCATACGCTACGCATAGGTTCCATATGCCAATCAACTGGCAACAAATGTCACAGTACGCTCCTCATACGCTCCTTATAGGTTACACATACGCTCAAAAACACCCGATAGGTCACCAAAGGTCATCATAGGCCGGCATTCGCAGGACTTACGTAGGTTTTCAATACGCTCCCGCCATACGCCGTAATGTGACAGGGCCTTAACATTGTGTTTATTTACTGATTTGTTGGTTTATTTGCCACTGTTTTGAGCAGTTTTCCCTCAAAGGCTGGGGGAAAGGGGTTTTTTGATGGAGGGGAAGTATTTGATTAATCATGTAGCCTCATATCTTTGCTAAAGAGCAGTATGTTGACACTTTGGATGCTCTGTCAAAGAATTAGACAGGTTCAGGCAGTACCCGCTAGGTGGCGCCACATACTTCGGCAGCCCTGACTACAGGTAGGCCCAGTGGTGGACGTAGTGTTCTTGGTATAAGACAGGGGGCGCCATAGGTGGTATTAAGTGTAATTCAAGATGGCTAACCACTGAGTGATGACGTAATGTGCACTCCCTCTATTAGGGTAGCAATACTACTACTATGTACTAGTACTACTCTCTATAGTAACTAAAGTTACTTATCATGACAAGTTTCTTTTCCTGACTGCTCCCTCCCTCTTTCCTTGCCTCTCTCTCTAGATAAGTATGGAACCATTTATTCAGTGTGTTGAACAATGAACTATTGCTAATGAACTTAGTGAGAACACAGTCATAACCCTCTACTCTCTAGTAACTAAAGTTACTTATCATGGATTCATGATAAGTTTCTTTTCCTGACTGCTCCATCCCCCCTTCTTTGCCTCTCTCTACTAGACTAATACTCTAACTCTAGTCTAGTAAGTGAAGTCTACTAGCATTATTGACACTTGTTAGAGACTTGCAGAAAAAGTTCAAATATCAAATAGGTTTTCAAATCAGATGTATTCTGATGAAGCACTTTAAGACCTATAAGACGTCAGGGGCATCGCGGAGACGTCTCAGAGACGGACCCTGAATGCGGCCCTGGCCATAGAGTTACTTGCTTAAATGAAAATTTTCTGACAAATTGCATGGGTTGTACTTTTTTATGTTCGTCAAATTACATCACGGTAAATGGGTTTTGGGGGTTTAAAATAATATATATATCTTTATCGATCCTACTTTTTTGCTTAGAAACGGAAACACAACTTTGTTTTTAGGCCTAGGTACTAACTATAGTGGCAAAGTACAGAAACTGTGTCACTTGGCTGAGTGGATGGGTAACAACTTAAGTACACCTCTATAAAACCAAAACTCAAAAACTGGGTTAATAATGTCTGGAGCGAGCAAATATTCTCCTAATGAGCCCCCAATTCACAGGTGCTGAAGCCCCCATATCCTTTTTCTGGTGTTTGGAAACTCCCTTGACTAACAGGTTTGACGTCTTTGGTTATAGTTTCCAAGAAAGATCAATTCATTTGGAGCAATATCCACACTTTTACACCTGAAAACTATCCTACTCAAATTCAAACAAACATAACTCAACCACCTATTACGTACAGGCCTATGGACATGTAAATAAAATAGGCTAGTAATAGTAGTATAGAATTAAGTAGAAAAAAGCGGAAAACTCTTCCCAAGAAAACCCCAAAACACTAACATAGAACCTTAAGAAAACAACTAACATAGTAATAAGAATAGAACAAAGATACAATGCCAAGAGGGCCCCAAAAAAACTAACATAGACTACTAAACATACCAACAGACTATCTATCTGCTACTGAAATGCAGACAATCAAATAACTTATCAGCAGCTACTGCTTGGTAAGACAACACCAAAACTACAGCTGGCCAGCATTGAAAACAAGCCTTGGTACCCGGGCTTACATGCTATGGACAGTATAAATACAGCCTCAATAAAAAAAATTAAAAAAATCCTCACAGGCCAGTCACTGAGTCAGCTGGATTTACATGTAAAGAACTAGTTAGTGTATTTCTGCAACCATATCGCGTAAATCAGAAATATTGAACCAAATTGGCTTAGAAATGGAGGGGAGAAGTCAGTATGACTTCTTGTGATATGCATATATAACATATTTTAAAGCAACGGCGAAAGAAAGAAAAGAACTATTCGAGGGATTCCATTATACGAATAGCACTTTTTTAAAGCTAAATAGTTTTATGAAAGTGGCTTGTTCTGGGTGTGTTCTCATCAGATACTCACCCCATGCAGTCAACCCCCCCCCCCCCCCCCCCACACACACACACACTAAATACTTTCAGCAAGCTTGCCAAAAGTCTAGTTGTTGTGGCCCAGATTCATATCTCGCCATGGTCACGTGATGAGGAATGACCGACTAATCTCAAGTTCTCCTGGCCAAGTCAGGATCATCCAGCTGGAAAGCATCATGTCCCCCCCCCTCCCACACACACAATGTGCCTATTGATTGTGAGTCACAATCAATAGGCAATCAATAGGCACATTGTGTGTGTGGGAGGGGGGGGGACATGATGCTTTCCAGCTGGATGATCCTGACTTGGCCAGGAGAACTTGAGATTAGTCGGTCATTCCTCATCACGTGACCATGGCGAGATATGAATCTGGGCCACAACAACTAGACTTTTGGCAAGCTTGCTGAAAGTATTTAGTCTTTTCTCAGCTCAAATTGTTCCAAAATTAGTCGTTATTCAACGAAATGACTCCAGAATAATCAATATTAGGTTATACTTATAGTGGACAATCTGGTACATTTATCTAAAAAATGCCGCAAAAATTTGAACGCCATCGGACTGCAACTTTAATATAACCTGTTACTGCAGAAGCCTATTGTGTCCGAATTTTGTTGCCCTTGCCAAAAATAATTGTACTTGATTACACTTTAAATATTTCGAAGTTAGCCATTTAAGATAAAAGTTACTTCAAACTAAAGCTAGGTAGATTATAACAGTACATTTAATATATTTATATTCAGAAAAATTACAGAAACTCAAAACCATCGGACTATGCAGCTTTAAATAAACAATAATAAACCAAAATCCTATCTGCATTGATTTATCTATGTTGCAGTTGCCAGTGGCGTTGACCCAGTTCCCAGTGTGCATCACAGTCGAGGAACCGACCGCCTTCCAGAAGTGCAACAAGGAATATTCGAATGGCAACCAATCTGATTGCACTCCGGTGCCTTTCTACTGCTGGGATCTGCGCCTGCAGCCCTGGAAGGACAAGCCGCGAGGGCTGAGGCACGTGATCAGCAGTGATGTCATTGCCTCAGTTCGGCAGCACTGTAAGCGCACGTCTCGCGATATTTCCAGAGAGAGCAGACGCCGGGTAGATGCTAACGCTGCATGGATGGGTATTGGGCAGCACGTGTGGCCTTACAGTTACACACAGGATGACATCCTTTGGAGGATGCGAAGCATCACTGTCAAGACGCCTGGTACACGAATTAAGCCTGTCATCGCTGAGGAGTTCTTCAAGCATGGGCAGGTGGTTTCAGCCAAGTGTGTGCCTCAGGCAGCCATCGTGTCACCAACGCCTCAGTCTGCTTGTATTAAGACTAGCACCGCCATGTCACCTTGCGTTGAATCAGCCGACTTGGACAGTGATGACATTTCAGTCGAGTCTTTTGTTGTGTCAGACTTCATGTACTTCATGGAGTACTTCATGAATGGTACATTTGCCTTGGAGAAGAGCGATGACGTTGATTGCCCCCTTGGTGTCTCACGGGGTGACGTAGGTAGGTCTGTGGCGCCACCTGGTGTCAGGCGTGAGATCCCCGGCGTCCTGTACTATGGGCTGATCCCTGCGGTGACTGACGAGCCCAGGCAGCCGCCCAAGCAGCCAGTCCCTGACCAAAACAAGCCCACTCTAGCACAGCTCGAGACCATGAGGGACCACTTCTCGGAAACAGTAAGGACTTTTGGTTGTTGTAGTAGTAGTCCTAGTACATAGTGACATGTAGTAGTAGTACACAGTGAGAAGTAGTAGTAGTACACAGTGAGAAGTAGTAGTAGTACACAGTGAGAAGTAGTAGTAGTACACAGTGAGAAGTAGTAGTAGTACTCAGTGAGAAGTAGTAGTAGTACTCAGTGAGAAGTAGTAGTAGTACACAGTGAGAAGTAGTAGCTGTACACAGTGAGAAGTAGTAGTAGTACACAGTGAGAAGTAGTAGTAGTACACAGTGAGAAGTAGTAGTAGTACACAGTGAGAAGTAGCAGTAGTACACAGTGAGAAGTAGTAGTAGTACACAGTGAGTAGTAGTAGTAGTAGTAGCCGTACACAGTGAGATCTAGTACACAGTGAGAAGTAGGAGTACACAGTGAGTAGTAGTAGTAGTAGTAGTAGTAGCCGTACACAGTGAGAAGTAGTAGTACATAGTGAGTATTAGAAGTACACAGTGAGAAGTAGTAGTAGTACAAAGTGAGTAGAAGTACATAGTGAGTAGTAGAAGTACACCGTGAGAAGTAGTAGTAGGACACAGTGAGAAGTAGTAGTACACAGTGAGTAGTAGTAGTAGTACACAGTGAGAAGTTGTAGCACACAGTGAGAAGTAGTAGTACACAGTGAGAAGTAGTACTCAGTGAGTAGTAGACAGTGGGAAGTAGTAGTAGTACTACACAGTGCGAAGTAGTAGTACTACACAGTGAGTAGTAGACAGTGGGAAGTAGTAGTAGTACTACACAGTTCGTAGTAGTAGTACTACTACACAGTGAGATGTAGTAGTACTACACAGTGAGTAGTAGTAATACACAGTGAGTAGTAGTAGTACTAGTAGTATTTCAAATCTATTTTTGTATTTTAAACAAAGGACTAATATGTTAAAAGGTGGCGCACTCGGTGGTAGGACGAGCCACTAAGACGATGGCCTTCCGGCCATCTTTATTTGGGGTGGGTGACCTACTTCGGGAGGTCAAGTGGGGCTGCGTCCATTTGTAGTGTCGGTGTTCGAGTCTGTGGCTATGTAGGTAGGCTAAAGTGAAAAACAATACAGACGGAGAGAAAGAGAGAAAGTAAAGCAAAAGTAAGAGTGTAAGAGAGAGTCCGAGCCCTCTGGTTTAGTACATGGGTTCTTCTTTGCTGCTGGTCCTAAAAAGGGGGAATCGGAGGTAAAAACTTAAATACATCACAGCTTATCCTAGTTAGGCTTGTTGTGTTCCACATATATCCTATGTTAAGGCACAGTTAAAAGAAAAGCAGTTTGGACCCCGACTGCAAGTCAGGGTGGCTTTGTGTTATTAGTTTTTGCTTATTAGTTTTTGATGATGTGGACATATTTCAAAGTAATCTTGGAACACTTCCCTAACTTCTGATGTTCTTGGAATTGTAACACATGTTTCATGTAACATGTAACACATGTTTCATGTGACACTCAATAATGACTTAGGTTAGACACTGCTAATAGCATGCAAAAAATGTATTTGTTCAGGGCATTATTTGTACACATTACATGTATGCAAATATTTCTTTTGAGTGTTATAAGTTTTCTTATGTAGAAAAAGATCTTGTGATGACTTAGAGGATGAAGATGACAACAGGTGAACACATGTTTCTTCTTCATCAGTGTGTGACACCCCACAGTAATAGCATCATAGCACAACATCCTGTTTATGACTTCACACCACATCATCAGTAGGTGTGTAGATACCCATGGTATATTTGAAAATCATGGTGAGAAGAGATTTGATCCATTGTTGGATTTTGTATCACAAAATAAATTTTAGCCGTTAAGCGTGTTTCACCCATGACACAAAGTTTTTATTGCACTTTTAATGCATTTTAGGAAATAATATTATAACTTTTGTCTTCAGAACAAGGCATCTATTATGCTATGCTATTTATAGCAGAAAGGTTTTTCCTGGCTTGCATGGTTGGATATTGTGAAAATTGAATGTAAACGCGTGTTTCATGATGTGACACCTCATGAAACGTGCGTTATGCTCACTTTCAAGCATCGTTGTTTTGCACACAGACACTCAACAGTCATAAAATTAGTTTTCTGACATTTTTGCATATTACAACTTTGCAAATAAACTAGCTATGTTTGAATATTTTGGTCTACAATGAAGTAGTTTTCAACACAAGCAGTACAGTTTAACAATTCCCATTTTTAGCTGTCATATTTGCATGACAAATGAGTCTATTTTTGCAATAAAAAATAAACCAAACATTTTCTTCTCACTGGATTGCTGTCATTGCTTCTTTGTGGGTATAAATTATAATGAAAGGAATTTTCTTCATTTGGTATGAAAAGGAGAATTAATTTAGAAGAAAACAGTTACAATGTGAGGGACCAACCAATTAGGACAAGCACTGAAGAAGAACCCATATATATATGTTGAATGTTCATAAATACACGGAGCTGATATAAAATAAATAACCAGCTAATTCTAAGGTAAGTTTCTATACATATACAGTGGGAAGGGTCTTAGAGACCAGTTTGGTGTGTAGACCACCGATGCAGTGTGAGATTGAGAACAGGGTGTTTTTTTATGCTTTTATTTTATGAAAGGAAATGTAATTATTAAATTCGAGAAGACAAATTTATGTTCTGCTGAACAAGTGTAAATGGAATCATTCAGTTTGTAATACGTAAAGCCACATAGTCTGATGAAAGGTAACCATGCCAAAAGTAGCCAGATAACACACCACACAGCTACGTACAAGCCTATGATATGTAAATAGGAGTAGACTAGTCTAGTAATAAGAGTAGAAAAAATAAATACATATATACCAAGAAAATCCAAAAAAACTAACATAGGCTATTAACCATACCAACCAATTATCTATCTGCTACTGAAATGCAGGCAATCAAATACCTTATCAGCAGCCACTGTGTGCTAAGATAACACCAACACTACAACTGGCCAGCATTGAAAACAAGCCTGGGTACCCGGGCTTATATGCTATGGACAGTATAAATATAACCTCAATAAAAAATAAATTTTAAAATTTTAAAAAGCATCAAATATTCAAAACCAAACCACTTAGCTAGATTTTATGTTACATATCCAACTTATACCCCAGTCACACGAGAGCCAGTTTCGCCGCCAACCTCCTTACGCCCAAAAGGTAACCAACCACCCAGCCTCCTACTCGATACATTGATTCAAGAACACAGTCGGCGCCGACCACACAGTGATCGCGGCGTTGCATGTGTTGGCATCTTCGTCAAACAAGAGGTCGGTGACCTGGCGGTGCCAGGTCGCTAACCACTTTTGAATGGCGCCGACCACACTGGACGCAAGGAGGTTGCAAGTGCAGTAGCTGCATCCTCCTTGCGTCCAAAATTTCCAAAATCGACGGCGGGAGGTTGGTGTCCTCGCGGCGCCAGCACGTAAGTGAACGCATGCTTCGTGTGACTGGGGTATTAGATACTGGTGCCTTGATTAAGCATGTGGTGCTGCATGGATTGGTTGGTTGTTGGATTTTTACCTCCTAGCAACATCTATGGTCATATCAGGATGGGTACCAACTTGTGACAGTGCACACTCTCAAGGCAACTGGCACAATGACCCGATATCCCACTCAGTCACATTATCCTGACACTGAGCTATCCCGTCATTGCCCTATCCTATTAATGCCGAGTGCCAAGCTAGGAAGCGGCAAGTATCAATTTGATAAATCATTGGTTTGACTCGACCAGGAACCAAAATCCCAATCTCCCCCACGTGAGGCTTGCGCTCTACCGAGCCAGTGTGCTAATCATTACACTACCTAGGCTCCGGTTCAGTTCCCGATTGAGTCAAATCAATGACTTTAAAATTGCTACTTGTCGCTTCCGGCCCCTGATTTCCCAGTGGGGCAGCACTATAAAGTCGCCATGAGTGTGCACTGTCACAAGTCGGTACCCATCCTGATATGACCTTAGATGTTGCCGGGACGTAAAACTCCAACAACAACAAAACCAACCACCTAAAGAGGATTCGACTTTATGCTTTGTGACCTTTGCTAAGTCTTGTTGTTTGGATTATCTTGCAGCTACCACGCCTTTTCGTCAAGTATCATGATTACTCCATTTATACAGATGATCTTGTCTTCGAGAATTACTACTTTACTGAACCTTACGTGACAATGTAAGTATGCCGTATTTTCTTATTCAGATAAATATGTGCGTTCTCGGAAACTGTGTACCACTGTTGTGACGTGGAAGCCAAAAGTGAAAACATTCCAAATAATAGCAGAAAACACTCTAAATAATAGCAGAATCAAGATTCATATGGGGGTTTATATGTTGTGCATGAGTTGAAATAATTTTTTCTTACTTTTTGATCTTATGCAAATTGAGTAAGCCGTTTAAATTAACCATGAATCCATAGCATCAGTTTAGCGCACAACAAAATCAAACCAGATTTGATTGATTACAGTTAAAGTTGCATAGTCCGATGGTTTAGAATTTCTGTATTTTTTCGGAGGGAGATAAATATATTAGATCGATCACTAGTATCTACTTTACATTAGTTAAAAGTTACTTTTATTTTAAATGGTAAACTTTTGAGATATTTTGAGTGCAATCATGGAAAATTAGTTTTGGCAAGCTTGCCAAAAATCTGACACCATAGGCTTCTGCAGTAACAGGTTCTGTTAAATTGACTCAGTATTGCCTTCTACGCAGAAACAAATGCTTAATAAGTGCATCAGTATCTAAGTTAGATATGTAAAATCAAATCTAGATAATTGGTTTTGTTTTGAAAATTTGATATTTCATCGGACTATGCAGCTTTAAGCAAAACCGATTCTGTCTTACCAGAAAGAAAATTGAACAAAATGTTTGGAAAGATGCATGGTGTCAATATGCAAATTTTCATATTTTCACTTCCACACAAAATCATATAAGAATATGTTGAATACATTTAGTCAGATAGATTAAATAAACATAGTTTGCTAACAAATAACATTCTTATTACACAGAATCAACAATAATTATTTGACTGACTGGCCCCGAAAAAAAGGCAAAATCATTAACAATGTAACGTGGAAACCAAATATGTGGTACACAGTTTCTGAGAACGACCCATATGTGTATATATGCGTTTACACACACCTACGTGGTGTAGGTACATTAGCTTCTATGTCTGATTTTTCTGTGGTGTAGGTCTGCCCCCCTACTCTTAAAAATTTGTTATATTAAAAAATATATAAAACTGCCACTCTTTTCCAGTGTATATATTCTATTTGTTTGTTTATTTAGCGACTCCCTCTCTCCCCAACTCTCCCCATGAACTTCGGTTCTTGGCTGCGGGTCATAGAGCGGTTAGATATTTAAAGACAAATTTAATTAGAAAGAAAGCGTGTAAATAGCTGATTTATCTTTTAATATGTATACATACAATAGAACATAGAAATGTATAATAATAATAATAATAATAATAATAATAAACAGTATAATCCATACCACCATGGTAAATGTGTATGTGACATTGTGAGGAATATGTCAACCTGGGAAAGGAGCAGGAATGCCGTATAAAAAGAGTAGACTGCGACAAAATCGAACAGGCAAGGTATTGTAGGTAGCAGGCATGTGATTTCTCCAGTTTTAGCTGGAATTCCGGGTTTTTTCTGGCCGCTGAAACCAGAATTCCGGGGTTTTTTTTCTGGCCGCCGAAGCACCTCTGAAATACACTATTTGCATCCCTCTCGTGCCTCAGTGGGATGCTGTGTCCCCCCACGATAACCTGGATGTCATGTTTTTTCCTGCACCCGATCACATGCCTGAGGTATGTGACGTTTGTTGTTATTGTGTTTTTTTTTAAATATAAAAGTGTTATTTAAAGAACAACCCAAATATCAATTATAAAACACGTAATGTGATGGCTAAATGAGTTATGCCCACTTCTATTGATGTAGGTCGTTGGATTCCAGCCCTGGCTGAGTCAAATCAATATCAGAATGATGGCACATAATATGAATGAGTGGGATATTAATCGAGTCATAGTGGCTGGTGGGGGTTTCGCATACAGGCTTAGCACTGTCAGATTTACCGGTAGTCTGTTTGTTTGTTTGGGGTTTTATGTCCTGGCAACATCCAAGGTCATATCAGGACATGTACCGACGTGTAACTGCATTCATGGCGGCTTTATACTTATAGTGCTGCCGCACTGGGAGATCGGGCCACCAGCACCATGACCCACTCCCACTCAGTCACATTATCTTGACACTGAGCAAACCAGTCATTCCCCTATCCTAGTGTAGAAACTAATGCTCGGATCTGTGGCTGTGTACGTAGGCTATGAGGGAAACAATACGGACAAAGAGAACGGAAGAGAGTAAAGTTTAAGAGAGAGTCCAGCCCTCTGGTTTATTATATATAGTACATGGATTCTTGATATAGGATAATGCCATTCACTTCAACCAATAGGGACGCAGCATTCCCAGTTCCTCCAATAGGTACGCAGCATTTCTGGTTACCATGACCACCAGTGGTCTGCCCACCACCAGAGCTGGTTGACCTATGGCCACCACCAACCTTGACCCCTGTGTGCATTGACCCCCTACCTCAGCAGAGAGCCAGGCCCTGAGTGCACTCACCCAGACCTGCCAATCATCCCATGTCTCTAATTACCTGCCCTCAAGCATGGGCCAAGCCATATATATTTTGATTTTTATATATATGAGCCTGGCTCAAAAGGTGATAACTCTTCTTTTTTTCCCATTGTAACGATTGACACAAAACAGCACAGAAACGGTTACACTGAAAACAAAAGGACATTTGCTTCAAATCAATATGTATTCTATTGGGATTATGAAACACCATGTAAAAAACAGATCAGTTTATTCTGAGCAAATTCATAATCAGATAGTATGTTGATCGTTACAATGGACAAAGTTTTGTCCCATATTGCTTACCACCTTTTGAGCCAGTCTCATGTACACAACATACATATACACACACGTGGTGTTCTCTGTGGCGGAGTGGTTAGAGTTTCTGACTTTTTTCTAGGTCGGACTCCTAATCTGAAGGTCGGTGGTTCGATTCCCCGTGCCCCCCATCTCTGCCAATTTGGATTTCCACCGCTGTGTAGAACTTACAGCATCATCAAAGGCCAGTTGCTCGCATACCATGTATATGTGGTGTGGGAGCTTAAAAATCCCTTGGGTTGGTAAAAGTGTACTCGGGTTTTCTATCAACAAACTGTTTAATGGTGAAAACAAGTCTATTCAGACTTATCCATGATGGGCAGTATAAATCTTCAAGAAAAAACACACTCTTGGTCGGCCACACAGAATAATAATAGAGGATTTACATTTCCCCCCTCTGCTGATTATCAGAATATTTTACAACGTACTCCACCCCTCCACTTCTTACCACCTCCGTCCAAAAAATGCAGCGAGGAAAGAAGTTTACATCTCTACGTTGCTTCTATATCGCCTTGTTGAATCCACCAACCAATAGTAATAATTTCTTAATATCTAACAATTTTAATGGATAAGGTCTTCTGACTTCGAATAAAAAAAATTATGATCGCCTTTTTCTGCCACTTACGAAGAACATAAACCATTTCTGACATTCATTATGATGATGTTAACAGATATGTGCAAACAATTTGCAACCATTTCTAGTCCAATCCAACCTTTTTCCAACTCTGTGACACTTCATAGGTACTTGTGACACTCTAGAGGTCTGTATTCAGTCTGACAGCATCGACTTTACATTGGTACAAATCGGCTTTGGCGTTACTACCATTTAGTCCTTAATCGATACCCATGGCCCATCCATTTCGTCTTTCCGGCTGTCAAACTAGGAGAAACCCAACAATGTCGATGGTAGACGTGTGGTTGTTTGACAGGTCTCCATAGATATAACATTGCGGATCACAGGTGTATGGCATAAGTGGTTTGAATCGATGACCTAGTTTCACAAACTATTTTCTTGTAGAAACCGACCAAATATTCTGATTTCACCCAAAATAAGTCTTGAGTGGAAATAAAGGCAGAAATAGCTTCAAAATTGGGTTTTTGCATGTTATGTACACGTATCTAACATCAAATATCATGTAGTGGTCTGCACTGACCTCTCAGGCAAGTAACCACATAGACAGGTAGGCGTGGGTAGTCTGGTGATATCAGGGAGCCTAGGTGGTGTAATGGTTAGCACACTGGCCTGGAATGCAAAGAGATGTGGGTTCGAGTCCCACTCTAGGCGCAATATTTCCCATTTTCATCACCCCCACGACACTGGTTGCCGTGACCATGATCCTATATGTGCTGTGTGGTTGTTGAACCTACCCTGTGTATGTATGTGTTAGTGCATTGCCTGTATGTATGTAATTGTAAGCATTAAAAGACTTACAATTCCAGGGGGACGAGTGTAGTGGTCTGCACTGACCTCTCAGGCAAGTAACCACAGAGACAGGTAGGCGTGGGTAGTGTGGTGATATCAGGGAGCCTAGGTGGTGTAATGGTTCGCACAGTGGCCCGGAATGCAAAGAGATGTGGGTTCGAGTCCCGCTCTAGGCGCAATATTTCCCATTTTCATCACCCCCACGACAATCATTTTTAACAAAAATAGCACGAACGACAGAAAGCAGTATACCCACATCGTATCCTCAGCGTCAAAGGGTAAACAAAGCAATGACAGCGGTTCAGCTCAAACTTTGAAACTCGCCCAGACCTGCCAATCATCCCTGTCTCTAATTACCTGCCCTCAGCGCGGTGGACGAATTGGTAGAGCACAGGCCTCGCGTGCAGTAGATCGGGAGTTCGCAAGTTCGGTTCCCGGTCGAGTCAAACCAATGACTTTAAAATTGATACTTGTCACTTCCTAGCCTGGTGCTCGACATTATTAGGATAGGGCAAGGGCTGGTTAGCTCGGTGTCAGGATAATGTGACTGAGTGGGATATCGGGTCATGATGCCGGTGGCCTGTTTTCCCAGTGGGGCAGCACTATAAAATCGCCATGAGTGCGTACTGTCACAAGTCGGTACCCGTCCTGATATGACCTTAGATGTTGCTAGGATATAAAACAACAAGAAACAAACAAACATACATATACACACTCTTGGCCGGCCACACAGAATAAAAATAGAGGATTTCCATTTCCCCCCTCTGCTGATTATCGGAATATTTTACACTAGTATTCTAGTAATGGCTAATGCCGAGCGCCAGGCGAGGTAGCAACAAGTATCAATTTTGTAAGTCATTGCTTTGACTCGGCTCGTATTCAAACTTCTGACCTTCCACACGGGAAGCGTGCACTCCTACAGATTCAGCCACCGCTGGTAGTTGTCCTCTCTGTGGGAAACTGCATATCAAAGACTCTCTTGCTGCTTATTGGAAAGAGTAACCTATGTGGCGGCAGCGGGTTTCCTCCAAAGAAATATGTCAGAATGACTATATGCTTAATGTCCAATAGCCGATGATAAAAATCTACGTCTTCTAGAGGCGTCGTTAAATAAAACAAGCTTTACTTTCTTTTGTTTGTTTGTGGGTGTGCTGCAGTGGCGTGAAAAACTACTTGGTGCAGCTTGCGAAGCTGCGCATCCTGGCCCACTTTCGGTTCGCTAACGTGCGCATCCACATCCTGAAGATGACGGTGCATGAGGACGATGGCTCAGTGCGTGTCCGGTGGCGCCTCTCCGGAATCCCCCAGTCGCGCGCCTTCATGTTCTGGAAGTTCCTGCCGTGGAGATACACCAAGAAAGTCAACACCGAGTCGGAGTGAGTCCATCTTGTGTATGTTTTATGGTTGTTGTTGGGATTGCTTTTTTTAGGGGGGGGGTCCTTTTTTTCAAAGCTATGCTTCTGTCATTGAGGTGTTGCCAACAAATGTTTTTGTATTTTAAATGCCTAGACCGAGTATCGAACACTCGCATGGCTGCCATTCCGAGGAGAGCATCCTCCCGATTAGATTATATACAAGTTTCCCGATTCAATCACCGTGCCTATGTATGTGGCTCATTGTCAGGCCAATGCAGACTGTTGTCTTCTTTCTCGTTTTTAATTTTTTACTCTGCCTCTCTTTTTTAAATCTTATTCTTTATGTGAGGAAGAAATTAAAAGAAGGATAACAATAGCCCGAACAACATTCTCCAAAATGTATAGAGTGTTAACATCAAGTAAGATATTAATACAAACAAGGAAGCGTATTCTTCAGTGTTATGTGTGGTCTACTCTAATGTATGGGGCAGAGACATGGACAATCTCTAAGAAAATGTACAAACGTTTAGCAGCATTTGAGATGTGGACTTATCGAAGGATGATGAAAATATCATGGACAAAGAAGATCACCAACAAAGAAGTTCTCAGAAAAATTAAAAATAAGAAAAGCTTGTTTGCCACTATACAGACAAAGAAACTTATTTATTTTGGCCACATCATTCGTCAGAGTTCAATATACCGTACATTGTTGGAAGGGAAGGTGGATGGCAGCAGAGGGAGAGGGAGACCAAGAAACATCATGGTTTACAAATATTTCACAGTGGACAGGCTTGAATTATTCACAGTCTATCAGAACAGCACAACATCGGGACACGTGGAGAACCATTGCATCCAACCCTCGACTAGAGGATGGAACTATTGATTGATTGATTGATTCTTTCTTTCTTTTCCTCCCAATCTTTTCAGGAATAATCGAAATTTTCCATCATCATCATGCTGTCGGTCACGATATGACAAAGACTGCTTTCATTACTTGACTGTTGCTCTCCATTTATCTCTCTGCTGTGAGAGTGATATCCATGAGTCGGTCTTAATGTCTCTCAGCTTCAGGTTGCTCTTGATGGTATCCTTGAACCGGAGACGAGGGCGCCCTCTCTTTCTGTAACCATACAGACCCCACTAAATAAACACATCTTTTCCGCTTCGTTTTGTTTGTTTTTTTCCTTTGTGATTTAAAAAAAAAAGTGGGATACAATTAATTTTAATTTACTTCCACTTGTCTCTTCCTTTAGGTGGCATGACGGTTTCTCCACGTTCTACCTGAACGGCAAGGGTTTAGTAACGAAACATCGAATGGATATTGTAAGTCGTCATAATTTTGTGTAAATAGTGCACTTCTGAAAATTTAGACATTAACCCAATTTAAACCTGAACTAAACTAACCACTACCGGTCGTAACGTTTATTAAGAGTTTCATGGCACGTCGTTCTATGAAAGAACAATTTGCTTTAGAAAACCCCGTTAGATTAATGCTACACGTATTATTATTATTATTATTATTATTATTATTATTATTATTATTATTATTATTCAGGAATCAAAATATTTCCGCCATTTCGCGGATTTCCAGTAAATCTGCGATGTGTTTAAAAAATATATAGGATGTAAAATCGCAATGGGAAAATTTTGTTATTATATTTTTTTGTCATCTATTTCATATCACCATAAAATTCCAGAAAGACTTGAAACATTTAACACTTCCCTGCACTCTCTGTGATGACTGGCCGGTGTGGTGTGGTGTGGTGTTGGCAGCCGTGTGGTGTGGTGTGGTGTTGGCCTGATTGCCGGTGTTGCGGATTCCGAGGGACACCAGTTTCACAGGGACACTTCCATTCAAATGCATTGTTAACGGCCGTGAGCAAATCTTCATACAGAAAAAGTCAAATATCTCCCAAATTACACCATCTAGAAATAAATCGCTTGGTACACATATAGAAAACATCTTTACCAAAAACATTATATTAAATTTATAAGGTTAGGGTTCTTGAATTCTATTAATTTTGAATAAAACTAACGTTTTACACTGCGCGTACCGTCAAACTCAAGGCATTGTCAATGGCCGTGAGCAGTCTTCATACAGACAATACAGAAAAAGTGAAATATCTCTAAAATTACACCAGCTACAAACAAATCGCTTGGTACACATATAGAAAACATGTTTAGCAAAA
Organism: Branchipolynoe longqiensis; assembly: GCA_030323885.1. Lineage (NCBI taxonomy): Eukaryota > Metazoa > Annelida > Polychaeta > Phyllodocida > Polynoidae > Branchipolynoe > Branchipolynoe longqiensis. The sequence continues at coordinate 1,926,030 of CM059190.1, forward strand.
ACATTATATTAAATTTATAAGGTTAGTGACGATGCTGTTCGAGTTTGACGTGTGTGCAGGAGCGATGTGTCCCTGTGAAACTGGTGTCCCTCGGAATCCGCAACACCGGCATTGAGCATCCACTATATTAAAGTTGCATAGTCTGATGGTTTCGATTTTCTGTCATTTTTCTGAGATAAATATATCGGATAAGTACCTGATATTCTAAATGGTAAGCCTTTGAAATAGTTTAAGTGCAAACATTCCAAATTAGTTTTGGCGACCGTGCCAAAACTCTGACACCATAGACTTCTGCAGTAACGAGTTTCTATTAAACTGACTCAGTATTTCCTTCTATGCAGAAACATTTGTTTATCAAATGCATTAGTAACTAAGTTAGATATGTAGAATCAAATCTAGATAATGGCTTTGGTTTTGACAATTTTATATTTCATCGGACTGTGCCGCTTTAAGTGATATTGAACTTCCACATTCCTACAGAAATTCTCTCATAGGTTTTGCACCGTATGGGAACCGCAGGAAAAATACAGAAAAATCAGATTTCATATAGGACTCTCCGAGCACTGTCCTCGCTCCAGTTCTCTGATCAGTCCCTCCAGACTACCATTGGAGAGCATTCCGCTACCATTGGTGTGACCTCATCCTTTACCTCGCTGTAGCACTGTCCTCGCTCCAGTTCTCTGATCAGTCCCTACAGACTAACCATTGGAGAGCATTCCGCTACCATTGGTGTGACCTCATCCTTTACCTCGCTGTAGCACTGTCCTCGCTCCAGTTCTCTGATCAGTCCCTACAGACTACCATTGGAGAGCATTCCGCTACCATTGGTGTGACCTCATCCTTTACCTCGCTGTAGCACTGTCCTCGCTCCAGTTCTCTGATCAGTCCCTACAGACTACCATTGGAGAGCATTCCGCTACCATTGGTGTGACCTCATCCTTTACCTCGCTGTAGCACTGTCCTCGCTCCAGTTCTCTGATCAGTCCCTACAGACTACCATTGGAGAGCATTCCATGACCTCATCCTTTACCTCACTGTCGATTTCTACTTTTTTGTATGTTGCTCTCCCCCCGCCCCCCCCCCCTTTCATCCCTGATTATTAAAGTTATTACTCCCCCCCCCCCCATCTACACTATCACTTTCATGCCTTGTTATTACAAAATATGTCTTTTTTTTTACTCTCCCTCTTCTTCACGATCACTTTCATCCCTGATTATTAAATATATATATATATATCTTTTTTTTACTCTCTCCCCCCCCCCCCCCCCCCCCCCACCCCGAACATAAACTAAAGGCCCTGTCACATTACGGCGTATGGCGGGAGCGTATTGAAAACCTACGTACGTCCTGCGCGTGCCGGCCTATGATGACATTTGGTGACCTTTCGGGTGGTTTTGAGCATATGTGGAACCTACGAGGAGCGTATGGGAGCATGCTGTGACATTTTTTGACAGTATGGGCCATACGCCCTCATAGGTCGAGTTTTTTTGAGCATGCACAAACAAATTTGGACGGACGGATTTATGAAAGCGTATGGCGGCGTATGCCTCATACGCTTCACATAAGCCGGCATCTGGCGGCGTATGAGTAGCGTATACGGCGTATGCCGACGTATATGGCGTAACGCGCCTACGCTCCCGCAAAAAACCCTAATGTGACAGCCCCTTTATATATATCTTCTTTTTTTTACTCTCCCCCATCTACACTATCACTTTCATGCCTGATTATTAAAAAATATATATATCTTTTTTTTTACTCTCCCCCCATATACACGATCACTTTCATGCCTGATTATTAAAACGTATATACTTCTCTCCTTTTTTTGTACTCTCTCTCTTCTCCACGATCAGTTTCATCCCTGATTATTTATTAAACCTTGTATTTCCGTAGGTAATGCCGGAGCAGGAATCCGTTTTGAGGAAGGGAGCCATACTTACTGATGAGGAACTGGCCTCAGGGTTGGCGGCTTGAATTACCCGATGTCCTCCATCTGTAGCTTGCTTTACCGTCACCGAAAAGCTTCATTCAAAAAGAATTTCCCAGTGAACATGGAAGCGACAGTTGCTACTTTGTTAACCCGCTGGAGTTTTAACTTTAAATGTTACATAGTCCGATGGTTTTAAGTTTCTGTCATTTTTCTGAGACATTAAATTGATTATAAATAATATTAGCATGAAAACATACCATTAAAGTGTATTGTGAATAAAGGTGCATAAGACGTCACCATCGGATAATCACTTATTTGAAATGGGCAAGTTTTTCAGATATTTGAAGTTCAAACGTGTAAAATTAATTCTATCAAGCACGTCAAAACTCTGACGCCATAGGTTTCTGCAGTAACGGGTTCTAATAAATTGATTCAGTATTCCCTTCTATGTGGCAACACCGTATCTAAGTTAGATATATATAGAATCAAATCTAGATCTTTGTTTTGATTTTGAAAATGTCATGCTTCATCGGACTATGCACCTTTAAGCAGCTGTCCACAATAGCGGACTGGAAACGTGGTTTAGTTTTAAATGTCAGTAGGCCATTATTGTTCCAGACGGGATGGCCGAATGCGTTAGAGCATCCGTCTCCCGTGTTGGTAGATCATTGGTTTGTGTGTTCGAATCCTGGTCGAGTCAAACCAATGACTTAAAAAAAAATGTATAGTCGCTTCCTAGCCAGGCGCTGGGCATTATTAGGATAGGGCAAGGAACAGTGGAATGAGGAAGACCAGTCGTCTGCGACTGAAATTTCCCCTGCTTAAACAACTAATATACCAACAACAAAAATTGTTTGGGGGGTGGGAGGGTTAGACCTTGCTTACCTTCGTTTGTATGCTTATGTGGTCTACAATAAACACCAGTTAATGCGCACTGTGTTCAGAGGATAGGAATGAGGCAGAGCCATGACTGCTAACGAAAGTCATTGTTTGTGTAGTAATTGCCTACAAATTAAGGTTAGTTAAAGTGTCATAATCTGATGAAAGTATCAATATATAATTTTTTAACCGAAGTCCTTGCCATTTAATATTTGATTCTATATATCGCCATTTAATATTTGATTCTATATATCCAATTTAGACACTGGTGCAGTCATAAAACTTTTATTCCTGTACTACAATGCTACATTAAATCAGGGATGAAAGATTTCCGCGATTTTGGCTCAACGATTAACTATCACAGAATGCCAATGATAATTGGTTTGTTTGAATCCCCTTAGATGTTGCTAGGACATGAAACCTAAAGAACACGCACTCACTGCGAAAGGAGAAAAGGGGAATTGGCAATCTATATGATAATACAGTCACAATAAGGACAATGGAGCTAGGATAATGTTGGGAGAACATTGGTTGAAACCTGACTTCCGGGAATCTTTCCGCGATTCTCTGACAGTGCTAAGCCTATGGGGGAATATCCGCGTTTTCGCGGAAAGTACATAATATTGGAGAATGTTTTTTTGGGGGGGGGGGGGGTTACACCCTGGTAACATCTACGGTCATATCAGGATGGGAATATCGGACAATGTTAGACACTAATTACTATGATAAGGATACTATTATTGAAGCAATGTTCTGCTAATATTGTTCTCAACTATCTACCGATTTCCGCTTTTTTTCTCGGATAGCACTTTCATCCCTGAAATTAAGGGAACAAAATCAAATGGTTAAGCAAAGCATGTCTTGCATTTTGGCATGTGTATCTTAATTAATTGGGACACTCATTAAACGTATTGCAGTTTGATGTTCCTGTGCTACAATACATTTGGAAACAGAAAACAAAGCAAGGAAACTGAGCACCATGTTTGGTATTTTAGTGTGCACACCAACATTAATTTAGCATCTTTTCTTTCACTTCAACAAATATCTCCAATGTCTAACCCTTTAAATTAAAATAAAGTGAAGTTAGATAGACACGATCAACCTAATGTCACAAGCTTAAAAGCATTGGATTATCTAACTTTAAATAGCACGAATCCAAGTCAAGCAAATCTAAAGTTCCACTACTCTGTTGTTGCCTGTATGGTAATTTCTTTATATTAAAAAAAACTAACTAATGCTACACATGCAAATCGCTGCCTCTATTGGGGCAGACATTTGCAATGGAAATGAACAGCTCTGATTGGTTCTTTTTTATTGCAAATGGCAGCCCCCATACAGGGCAGCCATTTGCAATGGAAGAGAAGAGCTCTGGCTAAAACCACTGAAGCCATTTGACTGGTCCTCTTTGCATTCAAAAACCAAGTTCACTGCACAGCCTAAATTGCGGAGCCTAAATTGTCCCAGTCGAATACGTCCAATGTATGTGCACTAGAATAAGCGAGTTCAGCATTGACCGCACGCATGTGCGGGACCGACTTTCGGTCGTCGGCGTCGGGATAAACAAAGCTACTTTGGCAGCCAACTCAGTGCATTGTCAATGGCCGTGAGCAATCTTCTTACAGAAAAAGTGAAATATCTCTAAAAGCACACTACCTAGAGACAATTCGTTTGGCACACATATAGAAAACATGTTTACCAAGAAGATTAGATTAAATTGATACGGTTAGGGTTCTGGATTTCTATTAATTTTGAATAAAACTTACGTTTCACACTGCGTCACCTGTCAACTCAATCATGAGTCAATGGCTGTGAGCAATCTTCTTACAGAAAAAGTGAATTATCTCTAAAACCACACCACCTAGAAACAAATCGCTTGGCACACATATAGAAAACATGTTTACCAAGACGATTATATTAAATTGATACGGTTAGGGTTCTGGATTTCTACTAATTTTGAATAAAATTAACGTTTCGCACTGCGTGTACCAGCAAACTCAATGGCCGTGAGCCGTGTTTATCCCGATGACTTCCCATCAACCACCGCGCGCCCGAGATGCTGAACTCGCTTAAGAACACAACTAATGTTCTGCATCCAATGTATATATATAAATAAATAAGCAACATTATTGCAGTCTTCAATGTGAATATAGCCTGTGTTTGTTATTTGATTTCAAAGTGGTTTAAAACTCAGTGCGATGAAAACATCAAATTTTCAAAACCAAAAACTGTGATCTAGATTTGATTCCATATAATATATCTTTAATACCAGTGCATCAAGCATTTGTCACCACATGGAATACTGAGCCAATTTTACCAAACTTGTTACTGCAGAAACCTATGGTGTCAGTTTTGGCGTGCTTGCCTAAATTAATTTTGAGTGTTTGCACTTCAAATATCTCAAGGGTTAGCCATTTAAAATAGAAGTTACTTTGAACTAAAGTATGGTAGATTCATTTGTTTGCCCTTATTTGTGCACATTTCCAAATTTGGGAAGATTAGGTGTTTAATGCCCCAACACAAAAGCTATGTTGGATATAATTTGTCCAATATTAAAGAATCTCACTCTCTATAGTGCAAATAGCAGGCTCCATTTTTTCCAGACCATTAGCTCTGTTATTCCTTCAGGTATTTCATGTTAAACTTGCTAAATTCCTTAATTTCTACTGAATATCATCAGGGTTCATGATAAATTATTTGAAACATAACTTCTGTTGTACATACGTTATTACTCTATTTCATATTCCAAATTAATCAGAATCAAAAGCTCTATATGATCGTACATGTTTTGAATTAATAGGAGGCAAAAACTGCAATTTCACTTTTATAGGTATGGTTAGCTGACCAAGTCAAGATCCCAAAGACATTAACTTTATTATGATTAAACATTCCCTCGAACGACAATAGGCTTCAGAAATGTCTTCAAACATCTGGCACCTTCCATACTAAGTCATCGTTGATGGGGTGCCACATCGATCAATCAACACCATGTTTGTTGCTTTGGTGCAGGAGACAGGAAGACATGGTCACTTCTCAGACCAACATTGCCAAGTACGATATAAATCTCAACCAAATATTGTTTTGGTTAGGTAGAGGAAGCCTTGAGCTTTCTGATGATATAATTTTCAAGATCGGCCTGATTCATTTTCAAGGAGAACGAACGTCTGAATGTTTTCACTCCTGTTCAATCAAATGTCCCACTCAAAGACAGCCATGCTTGATAGGCTAATGAAGCCCGGTTTCTTCTCCATCTTTCATTCGTGGTTATTTTTAGCTCATGTGACCATACGCAGCAAGGCAGCAATTTTACCGAAGGGAGAGACTAAGACGATGCAAACAGACTGGTGAACACGAACAGAGCTGCTGATGGTACACCCAAACAAGTTTCCATTGATTCTAATATATTTCATCATGTTACTTAAAAATCAAACACCCTTAAAGACAAAAGAACAGGCTTTCACTTCATATAATCTTTATTTCAAACAAAGCAGAATTAGGAGGTTTAACCCTTTCAGGCTTACATTTTGTGGATCAAAATAATGCCTATGTGAGATATTTATTTCAGGGAACATTAATATTTCATCTCCTAGGTGGGGAAATGTTAAAAAAACGTCATGGGAATAAGATAAAGACCCAGTACATTATACATTTTATTTTAAAATTATGATATTCACAAACAGGCTGATGCAAGGTTCTATGGAAAATGAGTAAAAAATATGAAAATTTAAAATCAGTGTGAATACAAATATTAAAATGATTGTAAAAAAAAAGTTCTTCCACATATTTGAATAAAAATACTGTTTTCACAAGCCAGAATAACACCTTAGAAGAGTCAACAAGTTTCACTGCTAGATCTAATGTGGCTTATTATCTACTACCATATATGTGCACTCGCGACAAGAAAAATGTCAGAAAAAAAAATCAGTTGCCACGAGGAGTACACTAAAAGTCATCCACTGAATGGTAAAATGTTATAAGCTTTTAGCCAACTACCTAAGTAAAGAATACAATATCTAGCTAGCAAGCAAGCAGTCTCCATATATTCACTGCTATGTTACAATTTAGACCAGACGGGATGGCCGAATGAGTTACAGCGTCCGTCTCCCATGTTGGTAGACCATTGGATCGTGGGTTGGAACCCTGGTTGAGTTAAACCAATGACATACAAATTGATACTTGTTGCTTTCTAGCACATGCTCAGCATTATTAGGATAGGGCAAGGACTGGTTGGCTCTGTGTCAGAATAATGTGACTGAGTGGGATATCAATCAGGGCATGGTGCTGGTGGCCTGGTATCCCAGGGGCAGCACTATAAAGTCGCCATGAGTGCGCACTGTCACAAGTCGGTACCCGTCCTGATATGACCTTAGATGTTGTAGGACGTAAAACAAACAAAGAAAGATGCATACAATTTAGACCAGAGTACAGAAAATCACGTATTGAAGTGTCTTTTCATATTCGTACGGATTATTCCGTACCAAAGTCTGAAAGGGTTAAGTGATTTTAGAATGGTTAAATTGTCAAATTTTGCGATCCAGACAGTGTACCCACCCACATTGGAGACCTGGTAATGCTAGACACCAGGATAAGTGGTTGGTTGTTGTTTTAAGTCCTTGCAACATCTAAGGATAAGTATGTATCTCCTAGGTTTTTGCTTTGACTTGACTGAGATCGAACCCATAACCTGCTACACAAGATGGTGTTCTTCCAACTCTATCGGTTTTTAAAGGGTTTATACCCATTTTGACAAATCAAATTCCAGGACTTTCCAGTGCAAAATTCCAGGACATTTAAAAGGCGTTTATTAAAAGGTGCCCCGAAACACAGCTGTATTCATAGTCGATTCACGGGGTAAGATCTGAATTGTGAATAAGCATAAGAAATAACAATGATTATAAATATGGTTTTAATATAAAAATCAAGAGGCAGGATAATGAACCCACAAAAATCACTTTTATTACAAAACATCACTAATTGAAGTTTGGGCACATTTACGAAAATAGGCTTTAACAAAAATATGGTCATGATTTTCCATTTTCAACGATCTTTATAGCAATTCGAGGACTTTAAAGGCCTTCAATCCTGAATCATCAAATTCTAGGACTTTCCAGGTTTTCAAGGACCCATATGAACCCTGTTTGAAATAAGAAATTAATCAAGGTCATTGATATAAACCTAAAGCTAATATACTTTGATTGCTTAACTAAGAAATATATGCTCAACATTCCAATTTGTGACATATTTGAATTGTTGATTATAAAATGGCAATTTCTGTTAACAAAACTTACTTTGTGGTTGAATTTGTTTAAACTACTGCCTTCAAAAGATATAACTGACAGCTAAACATTTCATGATTTGCAAAATAACGTAATGTTATTATTTATAATAGATTATAATAACTTACGTTAAGTTAATTTTAAGCTGCAAACATTTTAATTCATGTAAGGAACATTTCCAATGGCATAAAATTATGCTGTAGCCTCGGCTCAAGAAATGAATTATGTTATCAGCTATGGAAGACACATATTTTTACATTGCTGTATAGGAATTCTTATATTACTTTAACGGTAAGATGTACGTCAAAAAGTGTGCCAGGCCCTACAACATATTAAAGTTGCATAATATGATGGTTTTGAGCCTGTCTTCTTTTTTAAATGTTATTATATTAGGATGATTATATAGTAACTTATTAGGAGATTATATAGTAACTTATTTTAAAGGGCTAACTTTGGAGATGTTTGAAGTGCAAATATGCTAAATTAATCTTGTCAAGCACATCAAAACTGACATCCTATTCTTCATCAGTAACGGGTTCTGTTAAACTGACTCAGAATTTCCTCCTGTGCAGCAACAAAGGCTTAATGAGCGCACCAGTATCTAAGGTATACATACTTGTATAGAAATAAATCTAGATAATTGCTTTATTTTCTAAAATTTGATGCTTTTATAAGACTAGGCAGCTTCAATAATGATTATACAAACTGGACAGCTCAACAGTTCACAAGATATTTATAATTACTTTCTTTGTTGTTTTATGTACTAGCAACATCTAAGGTCATACCAGGACGGGTATCAACTTGTGACAGTGTGCACTCAAGGTGACTTTATAGTGCTGCCCCACTGGGAAATCAGGCCGCCGGCACCATGACCCCAATATCCCATGGTCATATTATCCTGACACTGAGCTAACCTGTCCTCACCCTATCCTATTAATGCCGAGTGCCAGGCTAGGAAGTGACAAGTATCAATTTTAAAGTTATTGGTTTGACTCGACCGGGAAACCAACTTCTGACATTCCGTATGAGAGGCCCGCGCTCTACCAATTAGGCCACCGTGCCCGATATTCACAATTAAGCACAGCGATGCTCCTCGATATGTTGGTGCATGGATATAGTTAGTGAAGAATGCTCTAATCCTCTGCATTAGATACACAGTGCGGAATTTGCTCAGACATTATTCATCCTCAGGTATGTCATTCAAATCGGTTATTAAACCAGTTGCTAAGAAATTTATAGTGCTGCCCTCTGGGAAATCAGGCCACAAGCACCGTGACCCAATATCCCACTCGGTCATATTATCCTGACACTGAGCTAACCAGTCCTTGCCCACTCCCATTAATGCAAAGCGCCAGACTAGGAAGCGCCAAGTACCAATTTTGTATGTCATTGGTTTGATTCGACCGGGAATCAAACTCCCGATCTCCCACACGGGAGGGATGTGATCTATGGATTTGGCCAGCGCATCCGCTAATTTTTAGCATAAGACTAAAGGCCCGTTTATACGTGTGACGGCCAGGCCAACGCTCCCATTTACAATTTATGTCGACGCTTGACGGCGGTAGACAGCACAAACTTTGACCAGAGTTCAACTATGTTGAACTTTCAAGGTCAGCGCTTCCACACGTCGCACACTCCCCACAGTTTTGCAGCGTCACACAGCGCTAACCGGCGTAAAGTTGACGGCGTGTGATGCCGTCAAAAGTATAAATGGGCCTTAAGAGTGGTAGCGTAGCATAGCCAAGCCAGACATTTCTTTTAAAGAAATAAAATTTGTTTGCACATGCTTACAGAAAATTAAAAAATTGCAAGCACAAAATTTGAAGAAAAAATGTATCTAAAATATTTAGCATGGAAAGATTATGATACTGAGACAAATTAATTGCATACATGTGCTTACAGGGTGACAATGTAGCTACGCGGCTAGTGGTGTAGTGTGGTGCAGTGCACTCACCTGGCTCGTGCAGGGAGGATTAGCACAAGAGGACTGGTCAGGCCTAAAAAGAATATATTTTTATGTTTCCTGTTGCTGACCGACCCTGTTAGTTTGTTTGTTTGTTGTTGTTTTACGTCCTAGCAACATCTAAGGTCATATCAGGACGGGTACCGACTTGTGACAGTGCGCACTCATGGCGACTTTATAGTGCTGCCCCACTGGGAAATCAGGCCGCCGGCACCATGACCCCAATATCCCATGGTCATATTATCCTGACACTGAGCTAACCTGTCCTTGCCCTATCCTATTAATGCCGAGTGCCAGGCTAGGAAGTGACAAGTATCAATTTTAAAGTTATTGGTTTGACTCGACCGGGAAACCAACTTCTGACATTCCGTATGAGAGGCCCGCGCTCTACCAGTTAGGCCACCGTGCCCGATATTCACAATTAAGCACAGCGATGCTCCTCGATATGTTGGTGCATGGATATAGTTAGTGAAGAATGCTCTAATCCTCTGCATTAGATACACAGTGCGGAATTTGCTCAGACATTATTCATCCTCAGGTATGTCATTCAAATCGGTTATTAAACCAGTTGCTAAGAAATTTATAGTGCTGCCCTCTGGGAAATCAGGCCACAAGCACCGTGACCCAATATCCCACTCGGTCATATTATCCTGACACTGAGCTAACCAGTCCTTGCCCACTCCCATTAATGCAAAGCGCCAGACTAGGAAGCGCCAAGTACCAATTTTGTATGTCATTGGTTTGATTCGACCGGGAATCAAACTCCCGATCTCCCACACGGGAGGGATGTGATCTATGGATTTGGCCAGCGCATCCGCTAATTTTTAGCATAAGACTAAAGGCCCGTTTATACGTGTGACGGCCAGGCCAACGCTCCCATTTACAATTTATGTCGACGCTTGACGGCGTTAGACGGCACAAACTTTGACCAGAGTTCAACTATGTTGAACTTTCAAGGTCAGCGCTTCCACACGTCGCACACTCCCCGCAGTTTTGCAGTGTCACACAGCGCTAACCGGCGTAAAGTTGACGGCGTGTGATGCCGTCAAAAGTATAAATGGGCCTTAAGAGTGGTAGCGTAGCATAGCCAAGCCAGACATTTCTTTTAAAGAAATAAAATTTGTTTGCACATGCTTACAGAAAATTAAAAAATTGCAAGCACAAAATTTGAAGAAAAAATGTATCTAAAATATTTAGCATGGAAAGATTATGATACTGAGACAAATTAATTGCATACATGTGCTTACAGGGTGACAATGTAGCTACGCGGCTAGTGGTGTAGTGTGGTGCAGTGCACTCACCTGGCTCGTGCAGGGAGGATTAGCACAAGAGGACTGGTCAGGCCTAAAAAGAATATATTTTTATGTTTCCTGTTGCTGACCGACCCTGTTAGTTTGTTTGTTTGTTGTTGTTTTACGTCCTAGCAACATCTAAGGTCATATCAGGACGGGTACCGACTTGTGACAGTGCGCACTCATGGCGACTTTATAGTGCTGTCCCACTGGGAAACCAGGCCGCCGGCACCATGACCTGATATCCCACTCAGTCACATTATCCTGACACTGAGCACACCAGTCCTTGCCCTATCCTAATAATGCCGAGCGCCTGGCTAGGAAGCGACAAGTATCAATTTTAAAGTCATTGGTTTGACTCGACCGGGACTCGAACCCACGACCCCACGATCTACCAGCACGGGAGACGGACGCTCCAACCCACTCGGCCACCCCGTCTGGTCCGGACCCTGTTAGAACCCCCCCCCCCCCCCCCGACTCAGATTATTTTTCTGTTCTGATAATTTTTTATATTTTTAAATAGCACTCTTACCTGGTCCCATTAAACTTAGCAGTGTTCGGTTTGACAAACAATAGTTTTTTTAATTGAAAAAAATATTTGTTAAACCTACCTACAGACCCAAAATATCCCCCCCCCCCCCACCACCACCCGAGCAACCGGAAACATGAATATTTTTATTTTTGTCCTCAGCTATTTGATACCAGACCACAGCCAAAGACCATCAGTGATCAGGTAGCCAGCCCTCCCGACTAGTGGTATTTAACAGCCAATGGGAACCGGTCCTTACTAGCACCTGGTTTCTCATGGTGCGTCTGACACTGGTCAGCATCCGGTGGAGGTGAGATGAGCTGAAGGTGGTGCCAGTGGTAGTGTGTTGGGTCTTACGGAAGCCACATAGCTTGCCAAAGAAAAACCTATTCCTGGACAAGATCCACCTTTACGGGTACTTGCCGACACCCGGAAGCAGAGAAAATAGGATTTTCCTCCGGCACAAAGGAGATTTCGCTCAAAACCCTCTGAATTGCCATCTCATTCGGGTATATTCCTTTAGAGTACATGTCTGTCGCAACACACTTTGCCACATGTTTCCTCTCCAGAGGCAAGAAGGGGACGACCACGTCGATGAGGCCTTCGTTGTAGAGCTGGGTGAACCAGCTGGAGTGCGCCGCCGCGTTCCGATGCTGATCCTCAAGCAGGACATTCACCAGCTCATCATGGGTGATCATCTCCCTCGATCGTTTCCCCACTCGGAGAGTGTGAAGCAAGTGCTGGTTAATGGCAGAACCACCTGTGTTGCTCAGCAGAAGGAACATCACCTGGTAGTTCTCCCTCTGATACTTCATCTTTCGGAGGATGACCTTCAGTGCCCTGATCACACTCGCTGGTGCTTTGTTGATTTCGTCTATGAGAAACACATTGAAGTTACATGTAGACAACTTGGGCAATATCATGTCTCCTAGCGCTGCAGTGTAATCAAGGTGGGCGTGTGGGAAGTGTAGTGTAGATATGATTTTATTCACTTCTCCTCGACGTAACTGCTGGTCGATGAGGAGACTGATGTGATTCTTCCCCACCCCAGTCCAGCCATGAAACGAAAGCACCAGCGCCTTTTGTGGGTACAGAGCGGACCGCTGCAGGTGCTTTTCTATTACAGTCGGGATAATTTGTACGGCTATGTGCTGCCCGAAGACATGCTTCTTGAGCGTCCACGATAGGCTAGCTGTGTTGAAACCCTTGTAATGCTCGCACCAGATTCCGAACACACCCACACCAAGCATGGAGGCCACCACCACGCCGGTACCAGCAATAAGTTCCAGGATCATGATGCAGCACCAGCTCAGCCAGCCACGTCCACTTGACCTCTGACCCCGCACCTTCACAGTTGGCTTCTCCGACGCCTTCACAGCCGGCTTCTCCCACGCCTTCACAGCCGGCTTCTCCCACGCCTTCACAGCTGGCTTTTGCCACTTGTCAGCCACCTGAAGTACTTCCTGGTCGGTCAGCGAAGCCGCCTTCCTGGCTTTGAAGCCCTTTAAATGGCGATAGGTTGCAGGCTTAGCGCTCACAGCCGGACCCTGCCTCCGCAATGCCAAGCTGATGCTCTTCGCTTCCAGAAAGGGGGATACCTCTTGTAAAGGGGAACTCGGTGCGTTGTAGGGGGAAATGTCCATAGGCTCCGCCCGTGAGATCACCCGGAACTGACCAGAGAACTGGGGTTTGTATCGGGTATGAATTAATCGCTGGGCTGGGGGTTTTCAGCATGGGAGGCGGAGACTTCCTTATAACTGGACTCGCGTTGGGATTCTCTACATGCAACAAACTCTAATTCCTCTCGTCGACTACTGGCCCTTCAAACGAGGGGGAAGGCAGGCAGAAGAGGCTAGGCCGGCAGAGGCTGATGCAGGACAAACTGGTCCGGGAGAGCCTTTGAGTGTTAGTAGGTTGCGATGGCATGCCGAGATGATGGTCGACCTAAGGGGGGGGTGGGGTTTCAAATTAGCTGGCTGTAGTGCGGAGTGAGTTACGTCTGGAAAGATCATTCGATTCGTGTGCAACTGGTCAGGTTAGACACTGCCCCGAAACTGTGAGCTCCTTTAGGCCATCTTGAAATGATGGCAGTGGATCTTCTGATGTACACCTGCAAGACAAGACATAAAAGCTGTTTTAAAAGTAAAGTTTGTTTTATTTAACGACGTCTCTAGAGCACATTGATTTTCATATCATTGGCTATTGGATGTCAAACGTATGGTTATTCTGACATCTTTCTTTGGAGGGAACCTGCTGCCACCACATACGCTACTCTTTCCGATAAGCAGGTCTTTTATATGCACTTTCCCACACACAGGACAGCACATACCACAGCCTTTGATGAACCAGTTGTGGATCACTGGTTGTGAAGCTGTTATATTCCGATGAAAACATCACATTTTCAAAACCAAAACACTTCGAAGGGAATACTCCTTCAATTTAATAGAACTTGTTACCGTGAAGCCTATGCCTTGATGCCCGAGTTTTTCTTAATATATTTTTTTTATGGGTACCCCAAAATTAAGTTTGCATGTTTGCACGTTTGCACTTCAAATATGAAGTTAGCCATTTAAAATAAGTTACTTCAAACTAAAGTAGGGTAGATTATACCGACCAATCTAATATTAGGTACTCCAAACTGATTTTTTAAATGTATGTTTGCATTTCACTTTTGTGATAAGCAGATAGAACTTTTATACACCGATTTCAATGGTATGAAATTTATCTTGATGTGATAATCGGTTCAACAGTTATGAGCATTTTAAAAATAATTTTGAGGGCTTTTCTCATCTAAAAACGAAATTGGCCAAATTAGCAAATTCACAAAGCCATAGAACATGTGCAAGTACGGGGGTGAATCTTTTATCTATGAGGAACCCTGCTATAACATATAGGTAACTTCCTACTACGTCTATGCGGAACTTGTTTCAAATCCCCAAACTCAAACTGGACCCCTCTAGGCTCTATTAATATTGACACTAAAAGTAAAGGTAGGTACATCAAATCCCACTTGGGGCACTGTCTCCACTACTGCAGCTGAACTGTGTGACCTGGTTTCTATATGCCTATATTCAGATGTCTAATCTTTTAAAATAAAACCCGTCCTGATATGACCTTAAATGTTGCTAGGACATAAAACAACAACAAACAAACAACAAACATTTAAATTAAAATAAAGTGAAGTTAGATAGACACGATCATCCTAATGTCACAAGTTAAAAGCATTGGATTATCCAACTTTAAATAGCACGAATCCAAGCCAAGCAAAACTAAAGTTCCACTACTCTGTTGTTGCATGTATGTTAATTTCTTTATATTAAAAAAAACTAAATTGTATCGACTCGTTTCCCAAAGGAGAGGCTAACTCGGGCATTATGGTATTGGAAGTATTCCACTGGGCTTTTCTATACGCATATCAAACTATTTCTTTACAAATTCCTCTTCGACTGGGACTGGAAGTGGGTTGCTATAGGTATGAATAAAATGTTTCTTGGGGCTACATCCATGAGGTCACATGGTGTATTTCAAGATGGCTGATATGGAATGGTTGGAAGATTCAGTAGCTTCAATGGAAATGAACAGCTCTGATTGGTTCTTTTTGATTGCAAATGGCAGCCCCCATACACGGCAGCCGTTTGCAATGGCAGAGAACAGCTCTGATTAGCTAAAACCACTGAAGCCATTTGACTGGTCCTCTTTGCATTCGAAAACCAAGTTCACTGGGCAGGTGGGCAGAGTTTAAATTTTGCAGATGGAAAGGTCCCAGTCGAATACATCCAATGTATGTGCACTAGAATTATCACATAGAAAAGACCACAACCAAACAACGTTCTGCATCCAATGTATATATATAAATAAATAAGCAACATTATTAGTCTTCAATGTGAATATAGCCTGTGTTTGTTATTTGATTTCAAAGAGGTTTAAAGCTCATAGTCTGATGAAAACATCAAATCTTTTTTTTTAAACCCACCGTGATCTAGATTTGTTTCCACATAATATATCTTCAAGACCAGTTCTTTTAGGTATTTCATGTTAAACTTGCTAAATTCCTTAATTTCTACTGAATATCATCAAGGTTAATGATAAATTATTTGAAACATAACTTCTGTTGTACATACACTATTTTTTATTCCAAATTAATTAAAATCAAAAGCTCTATATGATCTTACATGTTTTGAATTAATAGGAGGAAAAACTGAAATTTCACTTTTTATAGGCATGATTAGCTGACTGCAAGTCTAGGTCCCAAAGACATTAACTTTAATATGATTAAACTGATTCCCTCAGACAACAATATGCTTCAGAAATGTCTTAATGTCTGGCACCTTCCATAATCTAAAGTCATCGTTGATGGGTTTCTCAGACCAACCTTGCCAAGTATGACATAAATCTCAACCAAATATTGTTCTGGTTAGGTACAGGAAGCCTTGAGCTTTCTGATGATATAATTTTTAAGATTGTCCTGATTAATTTTCAAGGAGAATGAACGTCTGAATGTTTTCACTCCTGTTCAATCAAATTTCTCACTCAAAGACAGCCATCTTTGATATGCTAATTTCTTCTCCATCTTTCATTGGTGGTTATTTTTAGCTCACGTGATCATACGCAGCAAGGTAGCAATTTTAGGGAAGGCAGTGGCTAAGACGATGCAAACAGACTATGGTGGACACAGAGTTGCTGATGGTACATCCAAATAAGTTTCCATTGATTCTAATTTAGTACATCATGTTAATTAAAAATCAAACACCCTAAAAAACAAAAGAACAGGCATTCACTTCATATAATTTTTATTTCAAACAAAGCAGAATTAGGAGGTTGAGGTGATTTTATAATGCTTAAAATATGTCAAATTTTGAGATCCAGACAGTGTACCCGCCCACATTGGAGACCTAGTAATGCTAGACACCAGGATAAGTGGTTGGTTGTTGTTTTAAGTCTTTGCAACATCTAGGGATAAGTATGCATCTCCTAGGTTTTTGCTTTGACTTGACCGAGATCGAACCCATAACCTGCAACACAAGAGGGTGTTCTTCCAACTCTTCCGGTTTTTAAAGGGTTTATACCCATTTTGACAGATCAAATTCCAGGAATTTCCAGTGCAAAATTCCAGGACATTTAAATGGTGTTTATTATAAGGTGCCCTGAAATACAGCTGTATTCATAGTCGATTCACGGGGTAAGATCTGAATTGTGAATAAGAATAA
The DNA here is from genome assembly GCA_030323885.1 of Branchipolynoe longqiensis. Taxonomy (NCBI): domain Eukaryota; kingdom Metazoa; phylum Annelida; class Polychaeta; order Phyllodocida; family Polynoidae; genus Branchipolynoe; species Branchipolynoe longqiensis. The sequence goes on from CM059190.1 coordinate 1,943,100, forward strand.
GAAATAACAATGACTATGTATGGTTTTAATATAAAAATCAAGAGGCAGGATAATGAACCCACAAAAATCACTTTTAATACAAAACACCACTAATTTAAGTTTGGGCACATTTACGAAAATAGGCTTTAACAAAAATATGGTCATGATTTTCCATTTTCAAGCATCTTTATAGCAATTCCAGGAATTTAAAGGCCTTCAATCCCGAATCATCAAATTCTAGGACTTTCCAGGTTTTCAAGGACCCATATGAACCCGGTTTTAAATATATTAATCAAGGTCATTGATATAAACCTAAAGCTAATATACTTTGATTGCTTAACTAAGAAATATATGCTCAACATTCCAATTTCTGATATTTGAATTGTTGATTATAAAATGGCAATTTCTGTTAACAAAACTTACTTTGTGGTTGAATTTGTTTAAACTACTGCCTTCAAAAGATATAACTGACAGCTAGCCATTTCATGATTTGCAAAATAACGTAATGTTATTATTTATAATAGATTATAATAACTTACGTTAAGTTAATTTTAAGCTGCAAACATTTTAATTCATGTAAGGAACATTTCCAATGGCATAAAATTATGCTGTAGCCTCGGCTCAAGAAATGAATTATGTTATCACCTATGGAAGACATATATTTTTACATTGCTGTAGAGGAATTCTTATATTACTTTAACGGTAAGATGTACGTCAAAAAGTGTGCCAGGCCCTACAACATATTAAAGTTGCATAATATGATGGTTTTGAGCTTGTCTTCTTTTTTAAATGTTACTATATTAGGATGATTATATAGTAACTTATTAGGAGATTATATAGTAACTTATTTTAAAGGGTTAACTTTGGAGATGTTTGAAGCGCAAATATGCTAAATTAATCTTGCCAAGCACATCAAAACTATGACATCCTATTCTTCATCAGTAACGGGTCCTATTAAACTGACTCAGAATTTCCTCCTGTGCAGCAACAAAGGCTTAATGAGCGCACCAGTATCTAAGGTATACATACTTGTATAGAAATAAATCTAGATAATTGCTTTATTTTCTCAAATTTGATGCTTTTATAAGACTAGGCAGCTTCAATAATGATTATACAAACTGGACAGCTCAACAGTGCTACACACCAGTTCACAAGATATTTAAAATTACTTTCTTTCTTTGTTGTTTTACATCCTAGCAACATCTAAGGTCATACCAGGACGGGTATCGACTTGTGACAGTGAGCACTCAAGGTGACTTTATACTGCTGCCCCACTGGGAAATCAGGGCGCCGGCACCATGACCCCAATATCCCATGGTCATATTATCCTGACACTGAGCTAACCCGTCCTCACCCTATCCTATTAATGCCGAGTGCCAGGCTAGGAAGTGACAAGTATCAATTTTAAAGTTATTGGTTTGCTCAACCGGGAACCCAACTCCTGACGTTCCGTACGAGAGGCCCGCGCTCTACAAATTAGGCCACCATGCCCGGTATTCACAATTAAGCACAGCGATGCTCCTCAATATGTTGGTGCATGGATATAGTTAGTGAAGAATGCTCTAATCCTCTGCATTAGATACACAGTGCGGAATTTGCTCAGACATTATTCATCCTCAGGTATGTCATTCAATTCGGTTATTAAACCAGTTGCTAAGAAATTTATAGTGCTGCCCTCTGGGAAATCAGGCCGCAAGCACCGTGACCCAATATCCCACTCGGTCATATTATCCTGACACTGAGCTAACCAGTCCTTGCCCTCTCCTATTAATGCAAAGCACCAGACTAGGAAGTGCCAAGTATCAATTTTGTATGTAATTGGTTTGATTATATAAACTCCCGATCTCCCACACGGGAGGGATGCGCTCTATGGATTTGGCCATCGCGTGCGCTAATTTTTAGCATAAGACTAAAGTCCCGTTTATACTTTTGACGGCGTGTGATGGCGCAGGCCAATGCTCCCATTTACAGTTTATGTCGACGCTTGACGACGTTAGATGACGCAAACTTTGACCAGAGTTCAACTATGTTGAACTTTCAAGGTCAGCGCTTCCACACGTCGGGCACTCCCCACAGTTTTACGGTGCCACAACGATAACCGGCGTAAAGTTGACAGCGTGTGACGCCGTCAAAAGTATAAACGGGCCTTAAGAGTGGTAGAGCAGCGTAGGCAAGCCAGACATTTCTTTTAAAGAAAAAAATTTTGTTTACACATGCTTACAGGAAATTAAAAAACTGCAAGCACAAAATTAGAAAGAAAAATGTATCTAAAATATTTAGCATGGAAAGATTATGATGCTGAGACAAATTAATTGCATACATGTGCTTACAGGGTGACAACGTAGCTACGCTGCTAGTGGTGTAGTGTGGCGCAGTGCACTCACCTGGCTCGTGCAGGGAGGATTAGCACAAGGACTGGTCAGGCCTAAAAAGAATATGTTTCCTGTTGCCTACCGACCCTGTTAGAACCCCCCAACTCGGATTATTTTTCCGTTCTGATAATTTTTTATATTTTTAAATAGCACTTACCTGGTCCCATTAAACTTAGCAGTGTTCGGTTTGACAGACAAGTTTTTTTAATTGAAAAAAATATTTGTTAAACCTACCTACAGACCCAAAATATTCCCCCACCCCCACCCGAGCAACCAGAAACATGAATATTTTAATTTTTGGCCTCAGCTATTTGATACCAGACCACAGCCAAAGACCATCAGTGGTCAGGTAGCCAGCCCTCCCCACTAGCGCCGGGTATTTAACAGCCAATGGGAACCTGTCCTTACTACCCCTGGTTTCTCAGTGGAAAGGTACTGTAAATATATATCCTCTGGTGCGTCTGACACTGGTCAGCATCCGGTGGAGGTAGGGTGAGCTGAAGGTGGTGCCAGTGGTAGTGTGTTGGGTCTTACGGAAGCCACATAGCTTGCCAAAGAAAAACCTATTACTGGACAAGATCCACCTTTACGGGTACTTGCCGACACCCGGACGCAGAGAAAATAGGATTGTCCTCCGGCACAAAGGAGATTTCGCTCAAAACCCTCTGAATTGCAATCTCATTCGGGTATATTCCTTTAGAGTACATGTCTGCCGAAGCACACTTTGCCACATGTTTCTTCTCCAGAGGCAAGAAGGGGACGACTACGTCGATGAGGCCTTCGTTGTGGAGCTGGGTGAACCAGCTGAAGTCCGCCACCGTGTTCCGATGCTGATCCTCAAGCAGGACATTCATCAGCTCATCATGGGTGATCATCTCCCTCGATTGTTTCCCCACTCGGAGAGTGTGAAGTAAGTGTTGGTTAATGACAGAGGCACCCGTGTTGCTCAGCAGAAGGAACATCACCGGTAGTTCTCCTTCTGAAACTGGTTAGACTTCATCTTTTGGAGGATGCCCTTCAGCGCCATGATCACACTCGCTGGTGCTCTGTTGATTTCGTCTATGAGAAACACATTGAAGTTACACTTAGACAACTTGGGCAATATCATGCCTTCTAGCGCTGCTGTGTAATCAAGGTGGGCATGTTTGGAAGTGTAGGGTAGATATGATTTTATTCACTTCTCCTCGACGTAACTGCTGGTCGATGAGGAGACTGATGTGATTCTTCCCCACCCCAGTCCAGCCATGAAACGAAAGCACCAGCGCCTTTTGTGAGTACAGAGCTGACCGCTGCAGGTGCTTTTTCTATTTCAGTCGGGATAATTTGTACGGCTATGTGCTGCCCGAAGACGCGCTCATTGAGCGTCCACGATAGGCTAGTTGTGTTGAAACTCTTGTAATGCTCGCACCAGAATCCGAACACATCCATACCAAGCATGGCGGCCACCACCACGCCGGTACCAGCAATAAGTTCCAGGATCATGATGCAGCACCAGCTCAGCCAGCCATGTCCACTTGACCTCTGACCCTGCACCTTCACAGACGGCTTCTCCCACGCCTTCACAGCCGACTTCTCCCACACCTTCACAGCTGGCTTCTCCCATGCCTTCACAGCCGGCTTCTCCCACGTCTTCACAGCCGGCTTCTCCCACACCTTCACGGCCGGCTTCTCCCACGACTTCACAGCGGGCTTTTGCCACTTGTCAGCCACCTCAAGTGCTTCCTGGTTGGTCAGCGAAGCCGCCTTCCCGGCTTTGAAGCCCTTCAAGTGGTGAAAGGTTGCAGGCTGAGGGCTCACAGCAGGACCCTGCCTCCGCAATGCCAAGCTGATGCTCTTCGCCTCCGGAAAGGGGGATACCTCTTGTAAAGGGGGACTCGGTGCCTTGTCAGGCGAAATGTCCATAGGCTCCGCCGTGAGATCGCCCGGAACTGACCAGAGAACTGGGGTTTGTATCAGGCATGAATTAATCGCTGGGCTGGGCGTTTTCAGCATGGGAGGCAGAGACTTCCTTATAACTGGACTCGCGTTGGGATTCCTTACATGCAACAAACTCAAATTCCTCCCGTCGACTACTGGCCCTTCAAACGAGGGGGAACGCTGGCGGAAGAGGCTAGGCCGACAGAGGCTGATGCGGGAAAAACTGGTCCGGGAGAGCCTTCGAGTGTTAGGTTGCGAGGGCATGCCGAGATGATGGTCGACCTATGGGGGGGGGGGGGGTGCGGTTTCAAATTAGCTGGCAGTAGTGCAGAGTGAGTTGGGTCTGTGAAGATCATTCGATTAGTGTGCAACGGGTCAGGTTAGACACTGCCCCGAAACTGTGAGCTCCTTTAGGCCATCTTGAAATGATGGCAGTCGATCTTCTGATGTACACCTGCAAGACAAGACATAAATAAAAGCTGTTATAATAAAATTAAAGCTTGTTATATTTAACGACATCTCTAGCGCACATTGATTTTCATATCATTGGCTATTGGATGTCAAAAGTATGGTCATTTTGACATTTCTTTGGAGGGAACCTGCTGTCACCACATACGCTACTCTTTCCGATAAGCAGGAAGGGGTATATTATATGCACTTTCCCACAGACAGGACAGCACATACCACAGCCTTTGATGAACCAGTTGTGGACCACTGGTTGTAAAGCTGGTATATTCCGATGAAAACATCACATTTTCGAAACCAAAACACTTCGAAGGGAATACTCCTTCAATTTAATAGAACTTGTTACCGTGAAGCCTATGCTATGGTGCCTGAGTTTTGTGGGTATTTTTTTTGTATCGGTACCCAAAATTATGATCCACCCTTAAGGGTACTCGTCGACACCCAAAAGCTGAGAAAATAGGATTGTCCTTTGGCCTAAAGGAGATTTCGCTCACAACACTCTGAATTGCCATCTCAGTTGGGTATATTCCTTTAGAGCACATGTCTGCCGAAACACACTTTGCCACATGTTTCTTCTCCAGAGGCAAGAAGGGGACGACCACGTCGATGAGGCCTTTGTTGTGGAGCTGGGTGAACCAGCTGAAGTCTGCCACTGCGTTCCGATGCTGATCCTCAAGCAGGACATTCACCAGCTCATCATGAGTGATCATCTCCCTCGATTGTTTCCCCGCTCGGAGAGTGTGAAGCAAGTGCTGGTTAATGACAGAGCAACCTGTGTTGCTCAGCAGAAGGAACATCACCCGGTAGTTCTCCTTCTGAAACTGGTTAGACTTCATTTTTCGGAGGATGACCTTCAGCGCCGTGATCACACTCGCTGGTGCTTTGTCGATGTAGTCCATGAGAAACACATTGAAGTTACACTTAGACAACTTGGGAAATATCATGCCTTCTAGCGCTGCTGTGTAATCAAGGTGGGTGTGTGGGAAGTGTATCGTAGATATGATTTTATTCACTTCTCCTCGACGTAACTGCTGGTCGATGAGGCGACTGATGTGAGACTTCCCCACCCCAGTACAGCCATGAAACGAAAGCACCAGCGCCTTTTGTGGGTACACAGCGGACCACTGCAGGTGCTGTTCTATTACAGTCGGGATAATTTGTACGGCTATGTGCTGCCCGAAGACGCGCTCATTGAGCGTCCTCGATAGGGTAGTTGTGTTGAAACCCTTGTAATGCTCGCACCAGAATCCTAACACATCCACACCAAGCATGGAGGCCACCACCATGCCAGTACCAGCAATAAGTTCCAGGATCATGATGCAGTACCAGCTCAGCAGCCACGTCCAATTGACCTCTGACCCTGCACCTTCACAGCCGGCTTCTCCCACGCCTTCACAGCCGGCTTCTCCCACGCCTTCACAGCCGGCTTCTCTCACGTCTTCAGTCGGCTTCTGCCACACCTCCACAGCCGGCGTCTCCCACACCTTCACAGCCAGCTTTTCCCACTTGTCAGCGACCTCAAGTGCTTTCTGGTCGGTCAGCGAAGCCGCCTTCCCGGCTTTGAAGCCCTTTAAGTGGCGAAAGGTTGCAGGCTTAGCGCTCACAGCAGGATCCTGCCTCCGCAATGCCAAGCTGATGCTCTTCGCTTCCAGAAAGGGGGATACCTCTTGTAAAGGGGGACTCGGTGCCTTGTCAGGGGAAATATCCATAGGCTCTGCTGTGAGATCACCCGGAACTGACCAGAGAACTGGGGTTTGTATCGGACATGAATTAATCGCTGGGCTGAGGGTTTTCAGCATGGGAGGCGGAGATTTCCTTATAACTGGACTCGCATTGGGATTCCCTACATGCAACAAACTCAAATTCCTCCCGTCGACTACTGGCCCTTCAAACGAGGGGGAAGGCAGGCGGAAGAGGCTGATGCGGGAAAAACTGGTCCGGGAGAGCCTTCAAGTATTAGTAGGTTGCGATGGCATACCGAAATGATGGTCGACCTACGGTTAGAGAGTGCCCCAAAACTGTGAGCTCCTTCAGGCCATCTTGAAATGATGGCAGTCGATCTTCTGATGTACACCTGCAAGACAAGACATAAATAAAAGCTGTTATAAAAGTAAAGCTTGTTTTATTTAACGTCTCTAGAGCGCATTGATTTTCATATCATTGGCTATTGGATGTCAAACGTATGGTCATTCTGACATATTTCTTTGGAGGGAACCTGCTGCCACCAAATACGCTACTCTTTCTGATAAGCAGGAAGGGGTATATTATATGCACTTTCCCACAGACAGGACAGCACATACCACAGCCTTTGATGAACCAGTTGTGGTCCACTGGTTGTAAAGCTGGTATATTTTGATGAAAACATCACATTTTCGAAACCAAAACACTTCGAAGGGAATACTCCTTCAATTTAATAAGGCTTGTTACCGTGAAGCCTATGCTGTGGTGCCTGAGTTTTTTGGGTTTTTTTTTTTTCATTGGTACCCCAAAATTAAGTTTGCATGTTTGCACTTCAAATATGAAGTTAGCCATTTAAAATAAGTTACTTCAAACTAAAGTAAGGTAGATTATACTGACCAATCTAATATTAGGTACTCCAAACTGGTTTTTGAAATGTATGTTTGGATTTCTCTTTTGTGATAAGCAGATAGAACTTTTAAACACTGATTTCAGTGTATAAAAGGTGATAATCGGTTCAACAGTTATGAGCATTTAAGCAAATAATTTTGAGGGCTTTTCTCATCTATAAACGAAATTGGACAAATTAGCAAATTCACAAAGCCATAGAACATGTGCAAGTACGGGGGTGAATCTTTTATCTATAAGGACCCCTGCTATAACATAGCGGTAACTTCCTACTATGTCTATGTGGAACTTGTTTCAAATCCCCGAACTCAAACTGTACCCCTCTAGGCTCTATAAATATTGACACTAAAGCATCCCACTTGGGGCGCTGAGGTATAGCTGTCTCCACTACTGCAGCTGAACTCTGTGACCTGGTTTCTATATGCCTATATTCAGATGTCTAATCCTTTAAATTAAAATAAAGTGAAGTTAGATAGACACGTTCAACCTAATGTCACAAGCTTAAAAGCATTGGATTATCCAACTTTAAATAGCACGAATCCAAGCCAAGCAAAACTAACCAAAGTTCCACTACTCTGTTGCATGTATGGTAATTTCTTTATATTAAAAAAACCTAAATTGTATCGACTCGTTTCCCAAAGAGGCTAACTCGGGCATTATGGTATTGGATGTATTCGACTGGGCCTTTCGATATGCATATCAAAATATTTCTTTACAAATTCCTATTCGACTGGGACTGGAAGTGGGTTTCTATACGTATGAATCGAATGTTGTCTTGTGGCTCCATCCATGAGGTCACATGGTATATTTCAAGATGGCTGATATGGAATGGTTGAAAGATTCAATAGCTTCAGCCAATCAAGAGCTGTTCTTTTCGATTGCAAATGGCTGCCCTCTATGGGGGCAGCCATTTGCAATGGAAATGAACAGCTCTGATTGGTTCTTTTTGATTGCAAATGGCAGCCCCCATACAGGGCAGCGGATCGAAAGGTCCCAGTCGAATACGTCCAATGTATGTGCACTAGAATTATCACGTAGAAAAGAACACAACCAAACAATGTTCTGCATCCAATGTATATATATAAATAAATAAGCAACATTATTGCAGTCTTCAATGTGAATATAGCCTGAGTTTGTTGTTTGATTTCAAAGTGGTTTAAAGCTCATAGTCCGATGAAAACATCAAATTTTCAAAACCAAAAACGGTGATCTAGATTTGATTCCATATAATATATCGAGCATTTGTCACGACATGGAACACTGAGCCAATTTTACAGAACTTGTTACTGCAGAAACCTATGGTGTCAGTTTTGGCATGCTTGCCTAAATTAATTTTGAGTGTTTGCACTTCAAATATCTCAAGGGTTAGCCATTTAAAATAGAAGTTACTTTGAACTAAAGTATGGTAGATTATAACAATCAACCTAATGTATTTATATTAAGGCAAAGATTCATTTGTTTGCCCTTATTTGTGCACATTTCCAAATTAGGATAATTTAGGTGTTTAAGGCCCCAACGCAAAAGCTATGTTGCTTATAATTTGTCCAATATTAAAGAAACACTCTATAGTGCAAAGAGCAGGGTCCATTTTTTCCAGACCATTAGCTTTGTTATTCCTTCAGGTATTTCATATTAAACTTGCTAAATTCCTTAATTACTACTGAATATCATCAGGGTTAATAATCAATTATTTGAAACATAACTTCTGTTGTACATACACTATTACTCTATTTTTTATTCCAAATTAATCAGAATCAAAAGCTCTATGTGATCATACATGTTTTAAATTAATATGAGGCAAAAACTGAAATTTCACTTTTATAGGTATGGTTAGCTGACCAAGTCCAGGTCCCCAAAGACGTTAACTTTATTATGATTAAACAGATTCCCTCAGATGACAATAGGCTTCAGAAATGTCTTCAAACGTCTGGCACCTTCCATACTCTAAAGTCATCGTTGATGGGGTGCCACATCGATCAATCAACACCAAGTTTGTTGTTTTGGTTCAGGAGACAGGAAGACATGGTCACTTCTCAGACCAACCTTGCCAAGTAGGATATAAATCTCAACCAAATATTGTTCTGGTTAGGTACAGGAAGCCTTGAGCTTTCTGATATAATTTTCAAGATGGTCTTGATTAATTTTCAAGGAGAACAAACGTGTGAATGTTTTCACTCCTGTTCAATCAAATTTCCCACTCAAAGACTGCCATGCTTGATATGCAAAGGAAGCCCGGTTTCTTCTGCATCTTTCATTGGTGGTTATTTTTAGCTCATGTGACCATACGCAGCAAGGCAGCAATTTTTGGGAAGGGAGTGTCAAAGACGATGCAAACAGACTATGGTGAACACGAACAGAGCTGCCGATGGTACACCCAAACAAGTTTCCATTGATTCTAATATATTTCATCATGTTACTTAAAAATCAAACACACAAAAAGACAAAAGAACAGGCATTCACTTCAAATAATTTTTATTTCAAACAAAGCACAATTAGGTTTAAGTGATTTTAGAATGGTTCAAATATGTCAAATTTTGCGATCCAGACAGTGTACCCGCCCACATTGGAGTACCTAGTAATGCTAGACACCAGGATAAGTGGTTGGTTGTTGTTTTAAGTCCTTGCAACATCTAAGGATAAGTATGCATCTCATAGGTTTTTGCTTTGACTTAACCGAGATCGAACCCATAACCTGCAACACAAGAGGGTGTTCTTCCAACTCCTCCGGTTTTTAAGAGTTTATACCCATTTTGACAAATCAAATTCCAGGACTTTCCAGTGTAAAATTCCAGGACATTTAAAAGGCGTTTATTAAAAGGTGCCTCGAAACACAGCTGTTTTCATAGTCGATTCACGGGGTAAGATCTGAATTGTGAGTAAGCATAAGAAATAACAATGATTATATGTATGGTTTTAATATAAAAATCAAGAGGCAGGATAATGAACCCACAAAAATCACTTTTAATACAAAACACCACTAATTTAAGTTTGGGCACATTTACGAAAATAGGCTTTAACAAAAATATGGTCATGATTTTCCATTTTCAACGATCTTTATAGCAATTCCAGGACTTTAAAGGCCTTCAATCCTGAATCATCAAATTCTAGGACTTTCCAGGTTTTCAAGGACACATATGAACCCTGTTTTAAATAAGAAATTAATCAAGGTCATTGACATAATTTGATTGCTTAACTAATAAATATATGCTCAACATTGCAATTTGTGACATATTTGAATTGTTGATTATAAAATGGCAATTTCTGTTAACAAAACTTATTTTGTGGTTGAATTAGTTTAAACTACTGCCTTCAAAAGATATAACTGACAGCTAAACATTTCATGATTTGCAAAATAACGTAATGTTATTATTTATAATAGATTATAATAACTTACGTTAAGTTAATTTTAAGCTGCAAACATTTTAATTCATGTAAGGAACATTTCCAATGGCATAACATTATGCTGTAGCCTCGGCTCAAGAAATGAATTATGTTATCAGCTATGGAGGACACATATTTTTACATTGCTGTAGAGGAATTCTTATATTACTTTAACGGTAAGATGTGTAGAGTACTGAAGAGTGGACACGACAAGCTCTAGTACAGAAGTATTTTATTATGTCTTTGGGTTCACCACTACAACTCGGTTTCCGTCACATGACACATTCCCTTACTGGGTGCGTTCGTAAAGTCCCTCCGCCGGGGCATTCATAAACTCATATCTTACAAGATGTACATCAAAAAGTGTGCCAGGCCCTACAACATATAAAAGTTGCATAATGATGGTTTTGAGCTTGTCTTCTTTTTTAAATGTTACTATATTAGGATGATTATATAGTAACTTATTAGGATGATTATATAGTAACTTATTAGGATGATAATATAATAACTTATTAGGATGATTATATAGTAACTTATTTTAAAGGGCTAACTTTGGAGATGTTTGAAGTGCAAATATGTTAAATTAATCTTGTCAAGCACATCAAAACTATGACATCCTATTCTTCATCAGTAACGGGTTCTATTAAACTGACTCAGAATTTCCTCCTGTGCAGCAACAAAGGCTTAATGAGCGCACCAGTATCTAAGGTATACATACTTGTATAGAAATAAATCTAGATAATTGCTTTATTTTCTCAAATTTGATGCTTTTATAAGACTAGGCAGCTTCAATAATGATTATACAAACTGGACAGCTCAACAGTGCTACACACCAGTTCACAAGATAATTAAAATTACTTTCTTTCTTTGTTGTTTTACGTCTTAGCAACATCTAAGGTCATACCAGGACGGGTATCGACTTGTGACAGTGAGCACTCAAGGTGACTTTATACTGCTGCCCCACTGGGAAATCAGGGCGCCGGCACCATGACCCCAATATCCCATGGTCATATTATCCTGACACTGAGCTAACCCGTCCTCACCCTATTCTATTAATGCCGAGTGCCAGGCTAGGAAGTGACAAGTATCAATTTTAAAGTTATTGGTTTGCTCAACCGCGAACCCAACTCCTGACATTCCGTACGAGAGGCCCGCGCTCTACCAATTAGGCCACCGTGCCCGGTATTCACAATTAAGCACAGCGATGCTCCTCAATATGTTGGTGCATGGATATAGTTAGTGAAGAATGCTCTAATCCTCTGCATTAGATACACAGTGCGGAATTTGCTCAGACATTATTCATCCTCAGGTATGTCATTCAATTCAGTTATTAAACCAGTTGCTAAGAAATTTATAGTGCTGCCCTCTGGGAAATCAGGCCGCAAGCACCGTGACCCAATATCCCACTCGGTCATATTATCCTGACACTGAGCTAACCAGTCCTTGCCCTCTCCTATTAATGCAAAGCACCAGACTAGGAAGCGCCAGACTAGGAAGTGCCAAGTATCAATTTTGTATGTCATTGGTTTGATTATATAAACTCCCGATCTCCCACACAGGAGGGATGCGCTCTATGGATTTGGCCATCGCATGCGCTAATTTTAAACATAAGACTAAAGTCCCGTTTATACTTTTGACGGTGTGTGACGGCGCAGGCCAATGCTCCCATTTACAGTTTATTTCGACGCTTGACGGTGTTAGATGACACAAACTTTGACCAGAGTTCAACTATGTTGAACTTTCAAGGTCAGCGCTTCCACACGTCGGGCACTCCCCACAGTTTTACGGTGCCACAACGCTAACCGGCATAAAGTTGACAGCATGTGACGCCGTCAAAAGTATAAATGGACATTAAGAGTGGTAGAGTAGCGTAGCCATGCCAGACATTTCTCTTAAAGAAAAAAAAATTGTTTACACATGCTTACAGGAAATTAAAAAATTGCAAGCACAAAATTAGAAAAAATCTATCTAAAATATTTAGCATGGAAAGATTATGATGCTGAGACAAATTAATTGCATACATGTGCTTACAGGGTGACAACGTAGCTACGCTGCTAGTGGTGTAGTGTGGCGCAGTGCACTCACCTGGCTCGTGCAGGGAGGATTAGCACAAGAGGACTCGTCAGGCCGAAAAAGAATATATTTTTATGTTTCCTGTTGCCTACCGACCCTGTTAGAACCCCCCAACTCGGATTATTTTTCCATTCTGATAATTTTTTATATTTTTAAATAGCAATCTTACCTGGTCCGATTAAACTTAGCAGTGTTCGGTTTGACAAAAAGGTTTTTTAAATGAAAAAAATATTTGTTAAACCTACCTACAGACCCAAAATATTCCCCCCCCCCCCCACCCGAGCAACCAGAAACATGAATATTTTTATTTTTGGCCTCAGCTATTTGATACCAGACCACAGCCAAAGACCATCAGTGGTCAGGTAGCCAGCCCTCCCCACTAGCGCAGGGTATTTAACAGCCAATGGGAACCTGTCCTTACTAGCACCTGGTTTCTCAGTGGAAAGGTACTGTAAATACATATCCTCTGGTGCGTCTGACACTGGTCAGCATCCGGTGGAGGTAGGGTGAGCTGAAGGTGGTGCCAGTGGTAGTGTGTTGGGTCTTACGGAAGCCACATAGCTTGCCAAAGAAAAACCTATAACTGGACAAGATCCACCTTTACGGGTACTTGCCGACACCCAGACGCAGAGAAAATAGGATTGTCCTCCGGCACAAAGGAGATTTCGCTCAAAACCCTCTGAATTGCAATCTCATTCGGGTATATTCCTTTAGAGTACATGTCTGCCGACGCACACTTTGCCACATGTTTCTTCTCCAGAGGCAAGAAGGGGACGACCACGTCGATGAGGCCTTCATTGTGGAGCTGGGTGAACCAGCTGAAGTCCGCCGCCGCCGCGTTCCGATGCTGATCCTCAAGCAGGACATTCATCAGCTCATCATGGGTGATCATCTCCCTCGATTGTTTCCCCACTCGGAGAGTGTGAAGTAAGTGTTGGTTAATGACAGAGGCACCCGTGTTGCTCAGCAGAAGGAACATCACCCGGTACTTCTCCTTCTGAAACTGGTTAGACTTCATCTTTTGGAGTATGCCCTTCAGCGCCATGATCACACTCGCTGGTGCTTTGTTGATTTCATCTATGAGAAACACATTGAAGTTACACTTAGACAACTTGGGCAATATCATGCCTTCTAGCGCTGCTGTGTAATCAAGGTGGGCATGTGGGAAGTGTAGGGTAGATAGGATTTTATTCACTTCTCCTCGACGTAACTGCTGGTCGATGAGGAGACTGATGTGATTCTTCCCCACCCCAGTCCAGCCATGAAACGAAAGCACCAGCGCCTTTTGTGGGTACAGAGCGGACCGCTGCAGGTGCTTTTCTATTTCAGTCGGGATAATTTGTATGGCTATGTGCTGCCCGAAGACGCGCTCATTGAGCGTCCACGATAGGCTAGTTGTGTTGAAACTCTTGTAATGCTCGCACCAGAATCCGAACACATCCATACCAAGCATGGCGGCCACCACCACGCCGGTACCAGCAATAAGTTCCAGGATCATGATGCAGCACCAGCTCAGCCAGCCACGTCCACTTGACCTCTGACCCTGCACCTTCACAGCCGGCTTCTCCCACGTCTTCACAGCCGACTTCTCCCACGCCTTCACAGCCGGCTTCTCCCACGCCTTCACAGCCGGCTTCTCCCACGTCTTCACAGCTGGCTTTTGCCACTTGTCAGCCACCTCAAGTGCTTCCTGGTGGGTCAGCGAAGCCGCCTTCCCGGCTTTGAAGCCCTTCAAGTGGTGAAAGGTTGCAGGCTTAGGGCTCACAGCAGGACCCTGCCTCCGCAATGCCAAGCTGATGCTCTTCGCCTCCGGAAAGCGGGATACCTCTTGTAAAGGGGGACTCGGTGCCTTGTCAGGCGAAATGTCCATAGGCTCCGCCGTGAGATCGCCCGGAACTGACCAGAGAACTGGGGTTTGTATCGGGCATGAATTAATCGCTGGGCTGGGGGTTTTCAGCATGGGAGGCAGAGACTTCCTTATAACTGGACTTGCGTTGGGATTCCCTACATGCAACAAACTCAAATTCCTCCCGTCGACTACTGGCCCTTCAAACGAGGGGGAAGGCAGGCGGAAGAGGCTAGGCCGACAGAGGCTGATGCGGGAAAAACTGGTCCGGGAGAGCCTTCTAGTGTTAGGTTGCGAGGGCATGCCGAGATGATGGTCGACCTAGTGGGGGGGTGCGGTTTCAAATTAGCTGGCAGTAGTGTGGAGTGAGTTGGGTCTGGGAAGATCATTCGATTAGTGTGCAACGGGTCAGGTTAGAAACTGTGAGCTCCTTTAGGCCATCTTGAAATGATGGCAGTCGATCTTCTGATGTACACCTGCAAGACAAGACATAAATAAAAGCTGTTATAATAAAATTAAAGCTTGTTATATTTAACGACATCTGTAGAGCAGATTGATTTTCATATCATTGGCTATTGGATGTCAAAAGTATGGTCATTCTGACATTTCTGTTTTCCGGTACGCTAGATATGTCAGTCGCCATTGTTACTGTTGTCGACCTTACCGGCTCGATTATTGCTATTGTATTTTAGCGCCATTATCCTGCTAAAACCCAAGAATGCTGGAGGATACAAATTCTTGTGAAAATTTGGTTCCTACAAGTTCATCAAACAACATTTTTTTTAACAGAATGGATACCTGTGTGGACATCGATGACTTGATATCCACTGCGCCAACACACATACTGACACTATTGTTGCTAAACCGTTGAATTCTCCGGTACGCCAGATTTGACAGTCGCCATTTTTTAGTTTTTTATTGTTGTCCGACCTTACCGGCTCGATTATCGTTATTGTATTTAGCGTCATTATCGTGTTGAAACCCAAGAATGCTGGAGGATACGAATTCTGTGAGATTTGGTTCTTACAAGTTCATCAAATGAATAATGTGCGCTTGTTGGCGCTTTTCGATGTAAACAGTACATTTTATGAATTAAACGTGCGTGGCTGTATGGCGCTGTGACCGCCATGTCACGTTCAAACCACCGGCTCTCCTCTGATCATACTTGGATGGGTACCACCCCGATTATGAATTAAACACACATGGTTTACGGCGTTGCTGACCACCATATCACGTTTAACTAACTCAACAAGCGTCATTATCGTGCTGAAACCCAAGAATGCTGGAGGATACGGGAGATTTGGTTCTTACAAGTTCATCAAACGAATAATGTGTGCGTTTAGGCCCGAAACCCAAGAATGCCGGAGGATACGAATTCTTGCGACGAGTTCATCAAACCAGTAATATTAACAATTATCGGCATTAAACTGTCGGGTTTCCGGTATGCTAGATTGGCAGCCGCCATTGTTGATGGTGCTCGGACCTTCCCGGCCCGATTGTCGCGACTATATTGTGGCGTCGGTGTCGTGTTAAAACCCCAGAATGCTGGGGGGATACAAAGTCTTGTGTAGATTCGTTCCTACAAGTTCATCAAACGAATAATCTGTGCATTTAGTGGCGTCTTTCGAGTTAAACTAGTATATTTTATGAATTGGACATGTGTGAGTTACGGCGCTGCTGACAGCTGTATCACCTTCAAACCACTGGCTCTCGCCTGATCATAGTGACAGTGCGTTAGTGATACCACCCGAGGCACCCACATTACGACAGAAAGTCTGTAAACTCCTTTGACCTGAATTGTTCTCAAAAGTGACAGGGCTTGACTTAATCTAAGAGCCTACGTTGCCGTCGCCTTGTTGGACGTGCGGGGTGACTCTTCTTTCTAGGATGCACCCCATCTCCGGTGCTGACGGCGTCATCATGACAGCACTCGAGGCAGCTACACCACACGGGAGGACTATGTGGATTCGAACCTGACCCCCTGGATCTGACACACATCAGGTGCCGGGTCGCTCCATACTGTTTGGCCGAGCGACCTGGAACCTGTGCGAATGTCATGAAAATGGTTTAATGTGTCACTGCTGCGGGGATACCCCCACCTGCTGTTGAAGCTGGTTCCTGGGGCCCAACACGGGGCCTTGCATGGGCACTGGCCACCAGCGTGGGGAGCTAGCCGTCCACTGTAGACGTTCACATCGAAAGAATCTGTGCAAACATCGGTGATCTGAGATGTGTTTAGGCAGCGGTGACTGGATACCTGTGTGGACATCGATGACTTGATGTCCACTAGGCCAACGCACATACAGGCACTGAGTCTATAAATACCAGCCATGTGGTGTCTCTGTGGGTGTGGACGACTTGTTGCCTGCTAGGACAACACACAGACTGGCACTGAGTCCATACACATCAAGGATGTGATTTCTGTGTGAAATTGACATTGATATTGCATCATAGCAACATCACCCACGTCAACCTCATCAAACATGCTAGTGACCATACTATTGTCAACACTCACCAAGGCCATCAATGCGTGATGTAACGGTCATGTCGCCCCAGTCGTGCACGCATACTGCAACGTACGCGATGTCACCACGCCAAAGTCGTCATGCGCGTCACTCATGTCCATGAGGTCACTACGACCATGATGTAACCCACGTCCACGGCATCACCCACATCCAAGACATGACCCGTGTCCATGAGGCCACCCACATCACTCTCAGCAATGATGTCAGCCACGTCCACAATATCACGCACGTCACCCAAGCCCAAAAACGACGCCAATGACATCACCCATGTCCATGGCGCCACCCACATCACTCTCGCCAGTGATGTCACCCACGTTCAAAAGGTCTCCCACGTCACTCAAGCCAAAATGACGCCGACGGCATCACCCATGTCAATGATGCTACCCGCATCACTCTCGTCGGTGATGTCACCCATGTTCCAAAGGTCACCCAACCGCATCACTCTCGTCGGTAATGTCACCCACGTTCAAGTCGTCACGCGCGTCACTCATGTCCATGAGGTCACTACGACCACGGTGTGGCCCCCATGTCCACGGCATCACCCATGTCCAAGACATCACCCATGTTCATGGCGCCACCCACATCACTCTCAGCAATGATGTCAACCACGTCCACAAGGGTACCAATGTCACTCGCGCCCATGACGTTACCCGCGTCCAGTGTCACCCATGGCACCATCCACATCACTCTCAGCAATGATGTCACCCGTGTCCACAATGTCACCCATGTCACTCGCACCCACGACGTTACCCACATCCAGTGTCACCCACATCACTCGCACCCACGACGTTGCCCGTGGCGCCCGCGCCCATGGTGTCAATGACATCGCCCGCAATGCCACCAACATCTGCGGCATCACCCACGTCAACGTCACCCTGCCTATGGCGCCGCCCACGTCCATGTTGCCCGGGCCAAAATGATGCCAACGGCATCACCATTGTCCATGACAACACCCACATCACTCTCGTCGGTGATGTCACCCACATCCACAATGTCACCCACGTCACTTGCGCCGGTGACGCCAGTGGCATCGCCCGCAATGCCACCCACATCCACAACGTCACCCACGTCATCACCATCTCCCTGGCGTCACCCCTGCCCAAGTCACCCAAGCCAAAACGACTCCAACGGAGGCCCCCGGCATCGTCCATGGCCTCAGCCATGTCAAAAGCCTCACCCACATTGGCCAGGCCAAAGGAACTACCATCCCCTCCGAACATGAGTGAGCAGGAGCTCGGGCAACCCCCCCTGTTGTACCGGCGACACCCAGCTCACCACTGTGACCACACCAGGCCTGGCGCTGTAGCATGGGCGGTCCTGCGGGTGCCCTCAGGCACCCCATCAGTCATCACCACTCTGACATCATACTGACCCTGCAGCAGTATCGTGCCGCGCAGGGAAGCCTGGAGGATGTGGCTGCCCCGGGGCTAGTACATACTACACGATCTCGCAGGGGGGTGGTCTGGGCATGCGCAGCCCATGACATGGGCCTCACGGCACTAATGGCCTTGAGGCTGGGAGTCGGACACATTCACTCCAATTACCTCCCGGGGTAACCTCGGTCGCCCCCCCCCCCCGAGCCCTGGCTTTGTGTTTGGCCCGGCTCGGGGCCCCCCCTCAGTGGCTTCGAACCCGTGACCTGCACTGCCCTCTGCTGAGATGTAGGAGGTTGCCTCAATGAATTAACTAACTATGACATACAACTACCCTAAAATTGACTAAGAAGTAAGATTGTATAAGAGTGTTATGTGAATAAAACCTCCATTTCCCAAACTGATATTGCTCTCCGGCTTTCCTGTCCGAATTGGCGCATAATTTCAAATTGTGGTTAATTCGGCGGGAAAGCCGGTGCTGATCCCTGGATGCTATTCCGCACACTTCGAGGGACGCCTTTGTTCCGGCACTCGGCCCAGCTCCTCCAACATGTAACCTTTTTTTAGCACACCCACCCACCCTCTTTTTAAATAGGCTCGGCTCGGGGCTCCCCCTCGGTGGCTTCGAACCCATGACATGCGCTGCCCTCTGCTGAGATGTAGGAGGTTGCCTCAATGAATTAACTAACTATGACATACAACTACCCTAAAATTGACTAAGATTGTATAAGAGTGTTATGTGAATAAAACCTCCATTTCCCAAACTGATATCGCTCTCCGGCTTTCCTGTCCGAATTATGATGTAGTAGGAATCAGTTCCAGCAACATCATCCACTTTGGAGCATTTGAAATAGTGTTTTCAGCTCGCCAGTTGCCAAATCGGTCTCACTTCTTCAGCTTCTTGATTCGCGTGCCGTGAAAGAATTTACTATTTGTTATGCTGATTTAATAGCAAAAAGCTTGCTCTTCAATATGATAGGTGTTGAACCTGAAATTTTTGTCTTTGTCACTGTGAAATCTGTTTTCAAGTTTTCCTTTTGAATTTTTCCCTAACTTCTATCACATGTATCTAAACAGGTTTGGTCTCAAAATGAGGCTCAAACTGTCTTCTGTTCTGCCATTGTTAGATATTTTTAGTAACTGTTTAACACGCCAATCACTGTCACACAAAAGACATGGGGTTCAGGGCCAACTCCTACCAGGTTTGATGCAGCCTGGCTGAGTCACTAATGGCAGCCTGTTTGGAGTAGCTACTAATATATATATATATATATTTTTTTTGTAAAATGGTAGAAACTCAAAACCATTATTCTGCAATGTTAACAGTAGATTATTTTGGAGATCGTGAGGAACATCCGCAGGTCTCTCAAAGCTAGACATAATTTTAGATATGGGTCATTCTCAGAAACTGTGTACCACATATTTGTTTTCTATGGTATATTGTTAATGATTTTGGATTTTTTGTTTTAAAGGGGTGTGGGGGGGGGGGGGATAGTACATCAAACAGTTATTGTTGACTCTGTATTAAGTATGTTAACAATAGACTACTGCATCTATTTAACCTATTGCACAAAATGTATCCAAAATATACAAATATGATCTTGTGCTAAAGTGAAAATTTACATAACGGCACCATGCATCTACCCAAATAGTTGTGAGTGGAGGCGATTAAAAATGAGATACATACATATGATAGTCGACATATACATACAGCAACAGTCATATTTTATCCAAACCTAGCTATGACATGCCAATGGACGTATTCGACTGGGACCTTTCCATTCGCACAAATTTAGGCTCCGACCACCTGCGCAGGGAACTTGGTTTTTGAATGCAAAGAGGACCAGTCAAATGCAATGTGCAATCGAAAAGAGCCAATCAGAACTGTTCGTTTACATTGCAAATGGTTACCCCTATGGGTGCTGCCATTTGCAATCGAAAAGAACAGCACTGATTGGCTGAAGCTATCAGCCATGTTGAAATACATGTGACCTTGTGGATGGAGCCACAAGACACATTCAAATCATACGTATAGAAACCCACTTCCGGTCCCAGGCGAATAGGAATTTGTAAAGAAATATTTGTGTATGCGCATGGAAAGGCCTAGTCGAATACATCCTGTGACTCCTAGGCATGTCATGGCTATGTTTGGATAAAATATTCACCTTCAATGCTTCATTAGTAATTAGAGGCTGCAACTGCAAGGAGTAACTTACATATTAAGTATTATATATATAGTCAGGGATGCCAGTTGGGGTTGATCAAATTAGTGGAAAACACGAAAACTTCTGTCAAGTTTAGTTTGGGCAGTATCCGCTAGGTGGCGCCACTGTACTTTGGCCGCCGCTGACCGTGTAGGCTCAGTATTGACAGTAGTGTTGTAATGTGACAGGAGGCGCCTCCGGTAGTGTCGGTACTTAGCCTTATGAGAAAGTCGTCGTCGAATATTGACCAAGCACAGCCAACCAAATTCTTCATATTTTGCCGGTTCCATTATAGATTTTCCAGTAGAAATTTCTACTGAAAATTAGTAGAATTATGACAAATTGTCTGTCTCCAAATTAAAAAAAAAAAATTAAACGTCACAAATTATCTAAAAATTATAGAAAAATCTAATTTGAAAAAGAAAATTGGTCGTAATGGATATGCATGGAAATTGGAAAATTCTAAACATCTAGGTCATCCCAAATTGTCTGAAACATTAATAAAAAAAATTTAATGAAAAAAGGAGAAATTTTGAAATTATTGGAATTCCATTAATTAGTGGAAGACTGACACCCCTGTAGTAATACCGACCCACATTCTATATATATATGTATATATATATAGTTATACGAGTCTTACCTGGGTATAGATGATGGATAACTGTTGTTTTACCGAGGTATAAGCCTCGGATAGATGTGGGCTAGGGAGAAGGAAGCACGTGAGGTACCAGCAATCTTAACCTACTTATTCAGGATAAAATGACCTTTCAATACAATGGATACTATTATCTTACCGAAATGGTACGCCAACGGAATAGATGTGGTAGGGTGTGGCGGGAGGGCCCTAGCCCACATCTATCCGAGGCTTATACCTCGGTAAAACAACAGTTATCCATCATCTATACCCAGGTAAGACTCGTATAACTATACTATTTTACCTCGGTAAACAGCCTCAGGCTAGGGAGACCTTTACGTAATTCATTTTTATCCTTAATATCATTCTTTCTTATTATAATATTCTAAATTTTTGTTCTCACCTATTCTTGTTAGTTTGTGAGCAGGCGCTTTGCAATGCCGGTAGGCTTTTCTAGTCGTTTGTTATAATGTTTTGCAAACGACTTAGCCGTCTTCCAGCCTGCGTGCACTAGTATTCTTTTCACAGAAATACCAAGCAACCGTGCCTTGGAGACCATGGCACCTCTAGTTGAGTGGGAAGAGTATTTGCTCGTATCCACTCCAGCCAATTTCAACACCGTAATTGTCCATCTGGCAAGGGTGTCTCGTGAAATTGCCTTATGTGGCTTTATAAAGCTCACTAATAGTTGTTGTGATGCACGTAAATCCTTTGTCTTAGATATATAAGCGTCTTAGATATATAAGCCCGTATGGCTGACACCACACATAATTTCCGATCATTCGGAAAGCAATCTAAGTGAACCGTAGATAAAGGGTCACCTAACGTGTTCGATTTGAGCAAGCGTGCTAAATCAACCGTAGCTTGTTTCTTGTCTATTTCTAATCCAGTTAAGGATAAAGCAACAATCGTCTGTCCTCTGTGTCCCGTTACTAATAATAACAGGACCGCGACCTTAAAACCTAATTGTTTTATATCTAACCACGAGTTGTGAGGCCAAGCCTGAAACAACTTAAATACTATAGACACATCCCAAAACCGACTATACTTTGGTTTTGGAGGATTCCTTTGATAAATTGACCGAAGTAGATAACAAAGGACATAATGTTTTCCAACTGTTTCGCCATCAATTCTAGGTAATATAATTGATAACGCACATCTTGCCGCATTGATCGACCCAAAGGATAGTCCTTCATCCTCTAGAGAGCGAAGAAACCGAGCTACTTGTGAAATTGTTGGATTTGTTGGCGTAACTTTCATTAACAAACAATGTACACCCCATTTCTTTAAATAGGTTGTGTACATTTTGACAGTTCCTGGCCTCCAGGCATCAGATACTATCCTGTTCTCAGTAATTTTGTCCAATCCAAATTGCTGCAGCTGTTTCCTTAGAAAAGGAATGCCAATAGGGGCGTCGTTGACACGTCGCCGTGAACCACTAGCGGTCCGTGGTGCGTCAGATTCCCGAGTTTTCTTGGGAATCGTATATGTTCTTTTGCCAGTTGTGAAACTGCTGGCAGCCAAGGTTGCGTGTCCCAATCGGGCACCACCAGTATAACCTGTGTCCCTTCTAAGCCGATTTTCCTCATAACTCGGCTGATAAAGCTAAACGGTGGGAAAAAGTAAAATAATTATTTTCCCAGGTAATAGCAAATGCATCTACTTTCCAAGCATCCGGTTCGAGATGCCAAGAAACATAACAGAGTTATTATTTCGTGATGCAAACAAGTCAGTTTTTAGGCGTACCCCATTTTTCACAAATGAAGTTAAACAAAGGTGTAGTGAGAGACCATTCTAAATGGTCATGGAATTTTCTACTTTTATGGTCTGCAAATGTATTTTGTGACCCTGGAATATGCGCTACAGTCACCCAGACTTCCCATGTTACGAACATATGCCATGCCAGTAGTATTATCAGTTAGTATTCTAACTTGTGATTTATCTTTACTAAGCTACGTAAGCCTAGATAAATAGCACGCAATTCTAGTGCATTAATATGATCTGATTTTTCATCATCAAGCCATCTACCCCCTGTTGTGACCCCATCTCGATGGGCTCCCCAACATTCTAACAAAGCATCAGTAGTAATTACTCTACCTTCCCGTATAGAATAGCGGGTGCATAAAATATGATTATCCCAATAAGGACTGCGACCTGTCCAATTTCAGGTTTTGGTAACCTGATAAGCTGGGTCACTGTAGTCATAAACTTAATTAGTTTTTGTTCTGTTATCGACACTGTAAGAGACTGTGTATCCAGAATAAACCCCAAACATTTAAGTTGTTTTGTTGGTTTAAGCACTGACTTTTGTGGATGTACATAAAACCCTCTTTAGTGAGTAATGCACATAAACCCAAAACTGCATTCACACAATCAATTTGTGTTAATGCTATAATAAAGGAATCATCTATGTATGGAAACATTATGTGACCCTTCCACGCGATTACTGAGAAAACAAGTTTAAGCAGTTTAGTGACTAAACGAGGGGCACCAGCTAAGCCATTCGGCATGCAAGTAAACTCTTAGAGTTGGTTATCCCAAAGAACCCGAAGAAATTTCCGGTATTGTTCCATTATGAGAAACGTATAATATACCTCTTATAAACAATTTTATTAAGGATTGTTAAATCCAGGATCATTCTAACCTCGCCATTAGGCTTTGGTCTCGAGAAGATGTTTTTGAAAACAAACTCTCCCAAACAGCGTGTCACTTTTTGTATAATTCCTTTATCAAAGAATTTTTGTACCTGTTTAGTTAGTGCCTCTCATTCAACCGGTTCAATGTTATAAGGAAAAGGTATTCTCCTTGTATCGGAATTTGTGTGAAGGGAATGTAAACACCCCTAACTATTTGTAAAATTTCTTGATCACTAGTAATTTTGTGCCACTCAGAAATATAATTATTAACATTGCCAGCCACAAAGTTGCTTACAGTTTGTGTGGTTTTAGAGGCTGCAGGGACTTGTAAATTCTGTGTTTGGACCTCTACTTGGACCCGCCCCTGGGGAAGGGTGTCGGCGAGTTGAAGCCTCGGCCTAATGGGCGTACGGTGTTGTCGGTCCAGCCCGGGCGAGCGCCCCGGCCCCGAAAAACTTGACCGAAGCTTAAGCCCGGTCTGGTTCCCCATGTGAACGAAAATCCTCTCGTGACCTTTTGAAACGAGGGGTTTCCTGTTTGTTCTTGCCATCCATGTTTTTGCCACTCTTGGCTGCAGTTTCTACCTCTTTATAGAGGTATTGTAGTTGACCGCCAAACATTTTCGTGTTATCTAAAGGCTTCCCTTTAATCGGCTCTGGAGCAAGAAAGAGCGTAAACTCTTTCCCATCATTATCCGTAATCTTCTTTGAACGAGCCACTTCTTTGCCAGCATCTGTGCAAACGGACTTGAAGACATTTTCATATCTTCGGTATGACAGGTAATTACCTGCCGCCGCTAACATTGCAATTCCTTTGTCCATGACTTTAGCCAAAGACGAGAACTTATTTTCTCTTTGCATTCTATTTGCCACAGGAGCAATAGCTGTTAGAGTACTAAGCACCGCCTTATGCACTGTGTGCAACACACCCTCAAATCTTTTACGGTCCTCCGTCATATTGACATCTTGATCCATCTCTTTAATGATGGAGTTGGGAACACCTTTAATGCCTGTTAATTCATCTCCTAACTTGGAAATAACTTCCGCTGGTTTAAACGTGCGGAAATGACCATTAATGGTCTCACGCATAAGCGTAGTGGTTTTAATCCGCTTAGCCTTTGGCTTCTCCACTTTCTTAGCCACTTTGCCACCAATGGCAGCATAGACACCTTCATATTGTGTGTCTGAATCTGATTCCGTGGAAGTAGAATCCGTGGAAGAATCGGAAGAAGAATCTTTCCTCTTCTTCTTCTTCTTCTTGGACTTGGTCTTCCGCTTTTTGGGAAATCCAGTCTTCTCCCGTTCCTTGGTGAAATCGTCACCAGAAGAAACGATCTGTTTCTTCTTCTTCCTCCGTTTAGGAGAAGGAAGAGAAGGAGCCTTAAGCTCCATCTCTGAATCTGTCTCCGAGACATCCTCAAATGCAGACTCATCTTGGACACTCGGCATTCGCCGTTTAAGAGACGCCAGTGGTTTGAGAGACATAATATGACTCTCCATCGCCGCAAACCGCGTCTCCCAATTTCGAGCCGCGGCTCCGTCAGGCACTATGTCCTCGCCCCCCTCGGAGAGGATATGCGCCCCGGGCTGTATCGCAGGCACTGCCGACAACACGGGTGAGGAGTCGTACTCCTCGTCCAATCCACTCGGAACACGCCCCTCAGCTGCTGCTGCACCGCGCTTACTCCGCTTCGTGGCCATCGGGAACTGTAAACAAAGATTTTTGGTCAGTCCCGGTATATATATATATGTCACAATTTGGTTGTTTCAAACTCAATTGGACATCTAGTGGTGTTAGAGAACGTGTTTAAACCGTTATAACACAGGCGTAATAAGCTAAATTTGTGCGTGGATTGTGGGTCAAGCCCAAATCTTTACGCGGGGTCGGGACCAGTGTATCGGCCCGCCCATCCCTCTGTCCCGCACACTTCTCCCACCTGTGACTACTACGTCAACAAGTTGGAGAAAATGCTACGAAACTCGGAGAAAACGCCTGAAAAAGTTTGTCTAGGGGAGTCTATAAAAGAAACCCAGGAGCATCTCCAACATTACTCTCTATTAGAGTACGAGAGAATTTCCACATGAGATAGGGCGAAACCCAGATCTCTACCCATAGTCACACGGTGACCCGGGTGTTGACAGAACCGCTAATGACCGGTTTGGTTCCTTCGAGAAGGACTCTAGAGCGTTCTATCCTTGGTTTTTTATAACCATATAACGCGTCCAAATTGGACAAAAGAAAGTCTAAACTTTCCATATTGATGCTCTAATGCATCATGATTAAGCTAACCACAGTTTTTATTATACTTACTGCGTATTTGCTTGTATGTAGACTAATTTTGCCGGAGCAACACAACGACACGTTATCCAGTCGTGAGTTGTATATGCTAATTGCTGGTACCTCACGTGCTTCCTTCTCCCTAGCCTGAGGCTGTTTACCGAGGTAAAAAATATATATATATATATAAAGAATACACATACTCATAGATATGGAAAATGATTTCACCAGAATTCAGAAACAGCTGTTTCTGCGGAACTATTATAGAGATAGAGAGAGGCAGAGTCAGAGAGATCAATATTAAAAAATAAGCCCTAATTTTTAATCTACGGTAACATTAATGCCCAAAAAGGAATTGATTTTAAACAAAAATTACAAAAACGACCGAGAGACACAAATCTGGTCCCCACTCCCTTCCTAGGCTAGGGACCAGTTTATAATAAAGATTATGTCAATTCCGTGGAAAGACCACGCGGGATTCGGTCCGCATTGCGTATTCATATTATTATTCTTACATAAGACTAGTCAGTAGATAAAATATTCACCCCTACCCAGAGTATGGGTGAATTATGAATGACAATCACATGGAAAGAAGATCCAGGCCGTATTCGATAAACACAACCCAGGCGAGTCGGGTCACCCGAGTTGCTAGAATTTCAAATCAAACATAGCGAGTGGAGTCGACAAAAACATGTCGTGTGCAAAAAGTCCCGACCCCAGTAACTCATGTCTTGGCTGGAGGTGGCTAGGAACGATGATGTCACATTTGCGCTGGTACCGTCCTGTAGGATAACAGCTACCAGTAGCAGTCCTACATGGTATTTTTGTTGGTAATAACCCAGATCAATGAAATGGAAATATAACTAAACTATGCAATCATGAAATACTTTAAATCCTATTTTGCTGTAGTTATATCAGTTATTTTTTTTTTAAAGAAAAAAGTTTTGGATTAAGGCACCATTTTTTCCACCCCGAGCGTGGAGAAGCGTGTTCATTTATTCAACCCAAGTCTGTAGGATGTGCCCATGCGCCAAAATGTGGCTTGGGTGACCCGAGTTGATTAAACGAATATGCCCCCAGGTAGGTAATTTTCAAAGGGGTCCAAACATACAAAATATAATTTCACTGGAAACTTCAATGATTTAAAAGCAATATGCTTTTAGAAGTTTTTTTAATATTATAAAATTTTAGTGAGATATGTCCATTTGAAAGTTTGTTACTTTCAGATCTTCTGAATTACCTACTGCATTGGAGAAGTGCCTTATTAAGGAGTTTAACCTCCATAGAGTGATACTTTCAAATGCATATCATCTCACTCAAATTTAACCAGACGGGGTGGCCGAATGAGTAGAGTGTCCGACTCCTGTTTTGGGAGATCGGGAGATCCGAACCCATGAGTTTGTGGGTTCGAATCCTGGTCGAGTCAAACCAATGACTTAAAAATACTTGTCGCTTCCTAGCCTGACGCTCAGCATAATTAGGATATGGCAAGGACTGGTTGGCTCAGTGTCAGGATGATGTGACTGAGAGGGATATCAGGTCATGGTGCTGGCAGCCTGGTCTCCCAGTGGAGGAGCACTATAAAGTCGCCATGAGTGCGCACTGTCACAAGTCGGTACCTGTCCTGATATGACCTTAGATGTTGCTAGGATGTAAAACAACAAACAAACACTCAACTTTGGGAATACTAAGAAAAATCAAAAAGCATATTGCTCTTGATTCTTTTGAGTTTCCACTGAAATTATAATTTGAATGTTTGGACCACTTTGAACATTTAAGGAGGGTACCTACATTAGAAAAGACAAGATCTGAGAGTCAAAAACTTTCAAATGCATATATATCTCACTCAAATTTTGGAATATTCTTAAAATTCAAAAAAACATATTGCTTTTGAATCATTGGAGCTTCCAGTGAAATTATAATTGTAATGCTTGGACCCCTTTGACAATTAATGGAGGGTACTTAACATTGTAAATGTTGATGGAAATGACTCTAAAAACTATGCTAAATCACTAAAAATGTTCAATTTCGGGCCGTGTTGTATTTATTTTGAATTAATTTTTAAGAAGGAAAAATGCTCTAAAGATGTGTGTTCTTTGAGTGAATATGGCCGTTATTGGCTCCTTATTTGTGAATTCCACCTTCAATGTAATCTGTTGCAGATGGGGTCGCAAAATGTTGGACGAAAAAAAGGTTTGGCGATAGTGGCGCAATGTGCAGATAGGAGGGTACTAGATAAAAGATTCACCGCTGAGTACAGCGGTGAACCACAAGGCTATGTAAATGCTGGCAAAAATGTGTCTCACAGTTCATGGCCTTGGATTGGCTCTCCTAGCTTTCCTACCTTATGTTGATTAAAATCCATTAGCCACAATCCAAGTGTATATGTTTCCCCTCAACATATACACTCCAGAGTGTTCAAATCATTTAATATCAAGGCATGTTTTCACAAAATCAGTTTGCAGTGATAAGAGTTCATGAAATAAATCCTCCATGTTTGAATGAACTCTTTGTACCACCTGACTACCTCAGCCAATCAAAATGACCTAGAGATTAAACTTCATGCATCTATGAATAGGTACTCCAAACTGAATTTTTCTTTTCATGAAGTTAATTTGCAAATGGTACAGTTAGAAAGCTCTTATCATCCTGATTACAAATATATATAATAATGGAAAATTGGTCCATTGGTCATAATGCTTGCATTGCGTGTGATTCGCGGGGGAGGAGGAGCCCCCCCGCCATCCCTGCTTCCTCTCGCGACCGTTGGCTATTGCATCACGCCCTCCCCCTGGTCCCGCCCTTATAAGCCGAGCCCAGAGCTGCCTCCAGCCACTCCGCCTCCAGCTCTCCTCCCATCACGCTCTCCTGCCTTCCTTTTTTTTGTGGCTATTACGACGTATCCCGGGTCTACACTCACGCCGCCGGGAGCAACTCTCGCCGGCCTACAACCCTTCACTGACAGCATGCCTTCAATCGCCCGCGGACGAGGCCGTCCTGCCAGCCGTCGGGGAACCAGGAGATCTGCCAACAATCCCACCCCGGACTCTGCGACTTCCTCAACCTCGGGCAGCCACGCCGAGGCGGCGCACAGGATCTCCTCGGCGGAGGCCACGGCACGCTCTGTGGAACGTCTCGCCGGCATCGTGGAGGCGATGGCGCTGACATCTGCTTCCACCCAGCCCCCTCCGGCCACGGCGCACGCCCTCACCTCCACGGCACGCTCTGTGGAACGTCTCACCGGCATCTGCTACCGCCCAGCCCCCCTCAGGTTTGGCTGAGGGGGGCTCTGCCGCCCCAACAGGCCGCCTCACCCAACAGCTGCGCGTATTCTCCACCCCCAATACCAATGATACGCCCGGCGCCGCCTCCAGGACTCCCACCCTGCACACACCCGTCGACCACACGCTGGCCTCCGGCGTGGAAGCCGTCCGCGAGATCCTAGAGTCGGCCGAGTCACAGCACACGGGACGCCAAAAAGGTATTCCGTCTAACTACATCTCCGGGAGGGGGGCGGGGACTACACGTGGACGGCCGACATCTCCCGGGCCTACCACCAGCTCCAGGCCAACCCCCTCGCCTGCCCCTTGTACGGCATCACCTTAGACGGGGTGACGTACGTTGACCTCGTCCTCCCCTTTGGCTGCCGCTCCTCCGTCGCCGCCTGCGTCCAGATCACCGCGGCGGCGCGAGGGCTTTCACACCCTCGTCTACGTCGACGGCTTTGTCGGGTGCGAGCGCTCCTACCTGAGGGCCCGCCAGGCCTTCGATGGCTTCATCGCCCTCGTTGGCGCCCTCGGGCTGCAGGTCGCCTCCAGGAAGTGCCACCCTCCCGCAGTCCGCCTCACCTGGCTCAGATTCGCACTCGACAGCGAGGCGATGACGATCAGGATCGCACCCGACAAAGTCGAGGATCTTGTCGTCGACTGTGAGGCCCGGATCGCCCACCCCACCCTCGCCCGCCGTGAGCTTCGGAGTATCCTAGGCCACCTCAACCACGTCGGCAGCTGTGTCCTTCCCGCGAGGAAGTTCATGGGCCGCCTCCTCGCGGCCCTGCACAGCTCCCACGGCAGCGCCTCCCTCACCCTCGGGGAGGATGCCCGCCGTGACCTCAGGTGGTTTGCGCTCTACCGTCGCATTTCCTGGATTTTGATGATTTCATTTTCCACCTATGTCTATGAGTATTGTCTATGTATATAATGTACACGTGTAAAGCTAAGATTCCTTATACGAGGTATGCGAATGCGGCAAAAAATCGATAAGCATGTAATTGAATAGTGGTGCTTACATACGTCCGAATGCGAATACGATACTGCTGCGTTTGCCATAGAAAACAATACTAACTTTGATCTTCCTTCACAAACTTGGAGAAAAAAAACCAAAAAACGTTATGGGTAACTTTTTTGGTGTGTTTATTTGTTTAACCATCCCCCAGCACAAAAGGTAAACATCGGCTATTGGGGGTTGGCATATATCTATGCCTCATATATCACATTCGCATGCCGCATACCGCGTATAAGGAATCTTAGCTTTAGACCTTAGCCTCTCCCTGGGTGGGTCGGTATTAATATAGAGGGATGACGTCACGCGCACTCCCTCTAAACTAAAGCGACTAATCAATAATTGGCTAAAACGTAAAAGAAACCACAGCTATGACATGTGGAGGAGTTTCATGAACAATTTGAATATTTAAGCCCTCTATAAAGAACTTTTACACAAAATCCAGCAGCTATTTGCTTCAAATGCAGATTTTCAGTGACCGCTATAGAGGGAGTGCACGTGACGTCATCACTGGGAAGTTAGCCATCTTGGAGTACACTTAATACCACCTATGGCGCCCCCTATCTTATACCAAGAACACTATGGCCACCACTGGGCCTACCTATAATCAGGGCTGCTGAAGTATGTGGCGCCACCTAGTGGGTACTGCCCGAACCTCTCTAATTCTTTGACGCAGAGCATCCAAAGTGTCAACATACAGCACTTTAGCCATGATGTGAGGCTACATGATTTTTAAAATGCTTCCCCTCCATCAAAAAACCCCTTTCCCCCAACTTTTGAGGCCAAACTGCTCAAAACAGTGACAAATAAACCAACAAATCAGTAAATAAACACAATGTAAGCACTTCCAAGCCTTGCATATGTAATCCAATATGGCCACCGGAAGTTGCCTCGTGACGTCATTACACCCCCTCTATTTGAGGTGTCCGCAAGTTTCACTTGTTACCACCCGAGGCCGAGGGGCCAGGTCCCAAGTCCGAGTCGACCACGCAGTTTCACTTCTCACAATCGCACAATACATCATTAACAAATATTCCCTACTTACTGGGCGGTCGATGTCCACTCTTCTTTGTGTTTTAGGATTCGAATATATGTTTACGCTATAACTGTATTCAAAACTTTCAACTGGTACTCATATCTTAATAAGCAGCGCTGAAATGGACCCTTCTCCAAACTTGTGACGTGTCTGCCCGGAAATGGTACTGCATAACCAGTCAAAAACAAGCTTCAGCCAACTTAGGCCGCATACATCAAATATATAATTACACACAAACATAATGCCTGCGCTTGCTGTGGACGGTGGGAAAGGTATGATTTATGATATTATAATTTCTTTTTAAGTCTTAACGCCAAGCCTTAACATAGACTGACTCACTTCGTAATGCAGTAAATGAGTAATGGCGCCCCGTACAAAAACTTTATATTGCACTATTAAATGTCTCAGAACAAGTTCTGCTTGATATGTTGACTGTTTTATGAGTCCATATTTGGAAGCGGCTGGGCCCTGGGGTCTTTTGTTTATATATTATCATTGACATGTGGGGGTTGCTAGGTGCGCTAAATTTAATTAATCTTCAAACATTTGTATTTTGGTTCAACTATTGCTTACATACGGTAAGCACAAAATGGGAGCACATTTTTGTTACAAAATTAATGCATATGGTTGTGGATTTTCCTCCAAACTTAAATAAAAATAACTACACTTAATCTAAAAACGTAAAGACTAAAGTGGCGTCTTCGATTTCTTAGTCGAGGCTCGAGCTGAGCCTGAGCAAACACACGTATGACAGCGTGTACACTATTGTCTGGTTTCTGTCATTTTTAACGGCGCAAGATGTAGACATTTACTTTAAATAGATATATCATATAGGTATGTATATATAGAAACACTTATGATGTATCCATCTTGTGTTTGTGTTGGTATGGCATGTCAAAAGGTAGAGATCACGTACTGCAGTTACGTTGCTACATTCTCTGACTAGGTTTAGGGTCTAGTCTAATAAAGCCGTGTTCACACGGGCAAAATGTAAAGCGATTTAGACAAGGCGAATCATATGAATCAATTTAGTTTGAAAGTGTTTCGCGTTCATACGGGCAGTGCTTTGAGTCGGTTTAAGGCGGAAGTGGATATCTGCGCATGAGCAAGTCCAGACTAACCAGCGCCAGTTTGGGTTCGTCGACGTCGGCACGAGAGAGTCTGGGTTCGACCTAGATATGTATGGACTGAATCGTATTGGTTTGGAACGGTCAAAACTTCTGCTGGGCAGTCAAACCCTAAAAATAAATTATGAATAACATATCTGTGCACCTCTAGCAGGTTCATAGACCAAATTTACCGGAAAGTCAACACACTCAGGTCTCGACTGTCACGTCCTTAATCCGTCTCAAGTAAGTCGGTTGCATTCACACGGGCGATATAAGTCGAATCATAAAATTCGGTTCATATAAACCACCTACAGAGGTGGTTTATATCAAGCGAATCATATGAATCGATTCAGCCCTAATCCGCCTTGACGTCGCGTTCACACGGCAAATGTGAGGCGAACTAGGCAAGGCGATTTATATGAGGCGGATTAAATCGCCTGTGTGAACACAGCTTAAAGCCGTGTTCACACACAGGCGTTAAGTCGCCTCAACTAGTTCGCCTTGTCTAGTTCGGCTCACATTCGCCGTGTGGACGCGATGCTAAGGCGGATTAGGGCTGATTCGCCTCAACTAGTTCGCCTAATGTAAACCGCGTCGCGAGGTAGTCCAGATGAAGCAAACTAGCTTAAGTCGGCCCATATTGCCTGTGTGGACGGTAGCGGTTTAGATGCGGCGGATTAAGGACGTCACAGTCGAGACCTGAGTTTGTTGACTTTTCGGTAAATTTGGTTCATGAACCTGCTAGAGGTGCACAGATATTTTTTTCATGATATATTTTAAGGTTTTCACTGCCCAGCAGAAGTTTTGACCATTCCAAACCAATACGATTCAGTCCATACATATCTAGATCGAACCCACACTCTCTCGTGGCGACGTCGACTAACCAAAACTGGCGCTGGTTAGTATGGTCTTACTCATGCGCAGATATCGATTTCCGCCTTAAACCGCTCCGTGTGTGGACACGACACTAGTTCGCCTCATCTAGTTCACCATGTCTAGTTCGGCCTAAAGTTGTGTGTGTGAACACAGCTTAAGTCTATAATATATTTATAAGTGTAGGCCCTATTGACTATTGTCAGTACTATGAATGATTTTATGTTTCAAATAATTATTGATCATATAATCCAGTAATACATGTCCATAGACAGTTTCAAAGTAAGAAGACTTCTATCGTTTTCTTATTCAGAAATAATCACAAATTGTATTTATGTAGGCCTATACTATAATACTACAGCACAGATTAATGCCTAATGCGCTTAAAGTATGTTTGAGCTTCACTATACTATAATATTGTTTTCCTTATTAATATTAGGAGATAATATACTATAATTTTCATATATTGCCTTTGATGGCACATCAGTCAGGGTTGGCTAGGGAATCTGTCCCATTGTTTCAATAGAGGGGTGTAATGACGCCACAAGACCACTTTCGGTGGCCATATTGGATGACATACAGAAGGCTTGCAACTGCCTACACTGTGCTGATTTGTTGGTTTATTTGTCACTGTTTTGAGCAGTTTGGCCTCAGAAGTTGTTGCTAAAGTGTCGTAAGTAAACACATTGGATGTAAACTGCCCAGAACCTCCCACAATACACATCCACTCGAGTACCAAGGACTGCATGCAGAGATTCAAGGCCAGTTTGCAGACCACCTCTCCATATATACATTGATGGTTCAAAAGACCAAAGCCGGGTAGCTGCTGCGGCAGTCTGCCGACGGGAAAAATTTGGTGTGCGTTTGCCCAATCAGAGCTCAATTTTCACTGCAGAAGCCCGAACACTCCTTCTCCCATTGGAGTGTATCGAGGTATCCAACCACACTAACTATGTTATATACAGTGATTCGTTCTCTTGCCTCCTGGCTGTTGCTGGACTGAAAATGAATCACCCTATTCTAGCAACGGTCATTTATAAAATGAACCAACTGACAACGGATGGGTATGAGATCCACCTGTGCTGGGTGCCTGGCCATGCCGGCATACAAGGAAACGAACGGGCTGATCGGGCTGCGAAGAAGGCCCAGAACTGTGATCTTGAACCTTGTTTGATCTCTCACTCTGATCTGAAACCACTAATAGCCACCCACATAAAATCCAAATGGCAACATGAGTGGGATGAAAACATTAATAAACTTAAACAAATTGAACCATCTGTGGGAAAGCCACCACAGACTCATGCGGGAGGTCGGCGGGACCAAGTGGTCCTTAGCCGCTGCCGTATTGGCCACTCGTGGCTTACACATGCTTTTCTGCTCAAAGGGGAACCTCCCCCTGAATGTATTGGGTGTCAGTCCCTGCTGACACTCAAACACATTTTACTAAGTTGCGTTGATTTTTTGGCCCTGCGCCAACAGTTCTGCACTGCAGACAGTATGCATGACCTTTTTACTAAGGTAAAACAGGAAAACATTTTAGCCTTTTTGAGGGCAGCTGGACTGTACCAGAGAGCGTGTATATAAACAGATGAGAGGGACAACTCCCGCGAAAATATGTAACACAGACTGCAGTGGCGATCCTGGCGGTTATTGTTGAACAAGCCTTGAGTTTGCCGGTACGCGCAGTGCAAAACATTTGTTTTATTCAAAATTAATAGAAATCCAGAACCCTAACCTTATAAATTTAATATAATCTATTCGTTGAGTATGTTTTCTATATGTGTACAAAGCGATTTGTTTCTAGATGGTGTGGTTTTAGAGATATTTCACTTTTTCTGTATGAAGATTGCTCACTGCCATTGACAATGCATTGAGTTTGCCGTACGCGTGGTGAAAAACGTCAGTTTTATTCCAAATTAATAGAAATCCAGAACCCTAACCATATCAATTTAATATAATCTTTTTGGTAAACATGTTTTCTATGTGTATTCCAATCAGTTTGTTTCTAGGTGTTGTAGTTTTAGAGATATTTAATGTTTTCTGTATGAAGATTGCTCACTGCCATTGACAATTCCTTGAGTTTGCCCATATGCGTAAACTGTTCAACAACCACCACTTGGAGCGCCACTGTCGGCAGTTGTTACACGGTCTTTTATGACAGTTGTCCCTCTCATCTGTTTATATACACGCTCTCTGACTGTACCACCTCATATAGTTTACTAAATAGATTCTATCAATTATTAATAAAACTTTTCTTTTTCTATGGGAATTTGTTTCCCTTGACCACAAATATATGATTATGAGCTTTCTAATTTAATGAGTATCTATTGGCACATAATTGATTGTCTGCTTTTACATGTAAAAGCGATGGTTTGAACAAAAAACAAACATTTCTCGCCGTGAATATGGCCTATGCTGCCGACACGGCATAAAACAACCACCAATCAATCAATCAAACCCACAACACAAGAAAACTCTGTTTTACTGCATCTGCATGCATTCAAAACATGGCTAGGGAGGGCGCTCATAATCCAAAATGGCAGCCCGCTGATTACTAAGTAATGACGTCACGTGCACTCCCTCTATGGTACAACAGTCAGGCTGGGCTAGGGGACCTGTGTCCAATTACCTTGTTTGCTGTATTTCAGGGGAAAGCGCTGAGTGGCACGTCTTGTCGTACATTGTCTTTGATATTATGCAAGGTATGATGTTATGGGACACATACTAATGGTATGCATAGGTTCATAAATAGTGTAGTGGTCTGCCCTGATCTCTCAGGCAATGAGCCACATATATTATAGGCAGGTGGGTGTGGATAGGGTAATGACATCAAAGAGTTTAGGTCGTGTAATTGTTAGCACACTAGCCCAGAATGCAAGAGATGTGGGTTCTATTCCTTTTATGCTGGGCTGGGACAGGCTGGTTGTCTGCGTATCATGGTTTTATATTACAAAAATAACAAAATATATTCTATCTATATATGATCATGACTACTATAGTTATCATATCAAATTGATTTTTTTCTAATTTGGTTCTCTTTATGGGTTTTATTTTTCGTTTATATAACCTCAGGAGGTCCAAAAAAGTCATGACATGCCTACTGTTATGAGTTAATTTTGTGTAGTAAACAAAATATCATGTCATAGTTGATCAACAAATTATGTCCTGTGCAGCGAGTTTTAAATCGGTTTTAAAGTTTTATTATGCACCTCAACTAACTAGTCATTTTATCACGAGGCTAGGGATCTATCACAAGTTAAAAGATTAACTCTATATATATTTTACCTCGGTATAAAGCCTCAGGCTAGCCGCAGGCTAGGGAGAAGGACGCACATCCGGGTCCAGCAATTAGCATAAACAACTCACGACGGGAGGACGTTCGTTGAATTGCTCCGGCAAAATTTGTCTACAACAAGCTAACTAACTGTAAGTAGTAATCAAAACTTTGGTTTAGTTGGTTTGTGATACATTATGGCATCTAGGTCTGAAAGTTCAGAACTTTCTGAAGTCCATTTTGGACAGGATTAGTGTTTTTATAAATACGGGTAGAACAATGTATTGCTTTGTGTTACGAACCGAAACCCTTGCTCTATCGACACCTGTTTACACACGGGTAGAGATGTTGACACCCTCACATCTCCTGTGGAGATTCCTTCGGACCCTAATAGAGGGTGTTGTTGAGGATGATCCTGGGTTTCTTTTATAGACTCCCCAATGTTTTGTGAGGCGTACCTCCGAGTTTCGTAGCATTTTCTCCAACTTGCTGGCGCAGAATGCCATGGGAGGGAGAAATGTACAGGACAGAGAGCGTGGGAGGTCCCAGAGGCCTACCCCTCGTATGGTTGGTTTCGATACCACAAGCCTACGACAATACACTTAGCTTATCACGCCTGTACTGAAAACGGTGTAAATACATTACTCAATGCCATATAGATCCTCAACCCAGGGTAACCTGGCGTCACTTTGGTGTTCACGTTGAGTTGATTCCGGTTTATAGTAATCGTTTATTTGGTTACAGACTACCGATGGCCATGAAGCGAAACAAGCCGCCGCCGGCTGCAGCTGAGGGGCGGGCGCCCATGGGCTACGAGTCGTCACCAGGGGTGACGGCTCCCCCATCCCTACAGCCCGGTGCGGACGTTCCGTCTGACCGAGAAAGTGATGATGAAGCCACTTATCTGGTAGACCTGGACGCCCGGATAAGCCAGATGTTGGAGTTAAAACTACAACAAATCCAGCCGCATGTGCGCCCGACTACACGTCGGCAGCTCCCTTTCCTGGATTCGGACTGGGAGGACGTGTCCGATTTTGAGGACACTGACTCGGTGGACGAGGTTCCTTGCCCAAAGGCAAAGCAAAAGAAAAGGAAACGAGCTGTCAGCTCGTCGGGTGATGAGTTCACCCAGGCCAGTAAAGCGAAGAGGGTGAAAAAGACCAAGAAGAGCAAAAAGAAGAAAAGGAAGCATTCTTCATCTGACTCTTCTTCAGACTCGTCTACCACCGAGTCGGACTCGGAGACAGAGAGGGCAGGCGTTTACGCCAAAATCAGCGGTAAAGTCCGCAAGAAATGCCCAAAACAGAAGGCTAAAAAAGTAAAAACCACAATTATGATGCGTGAAACGATTAAGGGCCATTTCAACACCTTTAAGCCGGCAGAAGTCATCACCAAGTTGACAGAGCAGATCTCGGGGATTAAGGGAATTCCCAACACCGTGGTGAAGGAGATGGACTCTGGGGTCCATCTGAGTGATGACAGGCGTAAATTTGAAAACGTGCTGTTTACCATCCACAAACCGGTGTTACTGGCACTAACATCTGTAGCCCCATTGCTAATAGGATGCAGACGGAGAACAAATTCTCCTCCTTAGTTCACTCGATGGATAAGAACATTGCATTACTTACAGCGGCTAGTAACTTCATCAGCTACAGACGTTACGAGAATGTCTTCAAGGCGGTCACAACAGACGCCGGTAAGGAGGTAGCAAGATCGAAAAAGGTCACAGACAACGATGGTTGTTCTTGGCACCGAAGCCAGTGAAGGGGAAGCCACTCGACAAAACGAAAATGTTCGGCGGCCAACTCTCTTACCTCTTTAAGGAGGTTGAGGCCGAGGCGAAGAGTGGAAAGAATCCAGATTTCGTAGACCCTGGACGGATTTTCGGAAATGCCGGGGAGCAAGATCGGGAACGTCCGGCCCCTCCTACGGTTTCCAACCAAGGGGAGGAGGAAGAGGGGACCGACAATCCTTCGGATGGAACGACGGGAAACGCCCGTTCCGAAGGGAGTTCACACCCAAACCACCGTTCCCACGCCCAGGGAACAAATAGAAACTGCCACACAGACTCCGGAGCCAGTGGCAGCAGACATGGTAACGGAGGAAACTCAAACAGATGTAAGGAATTTTAATGCAGGCAACATTTCTACACATTTTCCTGAATAGTGTAAAATTACTAACGATAGGGACATTTTGGACATAGTTAGAGGAGTACAGATTCCATTT
This sequence comes from Branchipolynoe longqiensis, assembly GCA_030323885.1. Classification (NCBI taxonomy): domain Eukaryota; kingdom Metazoa; phylum Annelida; class Polychaeta; order Phyllodocida; family Polynoidae; genus Branchipolynoe; species Branchipolynoe longqiensis. Next base: position 1,982,167 of record CM059190.1, read on the forward strand.
ACAGAAATTCCAAAACAAACACGTGTTCCTTTCCCTTATAACTTTAATCAAATAGAAAAGGAAGCGTTAGAAAATCAAGTCTCTCTTTTTTAAACAAAGGGTATTACTGAACAAGTTAACCACTCACCAGGTGAATTCATTTCTAACATATTTTCCTATTTGTACAGAAGAGAGGAAGTTCTTGAGATTTGTTTGGAATAACAAATTTTTCCAATTTACCTGTATGTCTAATGGTTGGCTTGCACCCCTCGCCTGTTTACTAAGCTATTAAAGCCAGTTTTCTCGGCTATGGCTAGGAAAGGACATACTATGTTCCCTTATATAGATGACTCGTTCATTATGGCACAGTAATTTAAAGATTGTCAAAAGGCAGTTACAGATCTTTGCCATTTACTGACAAAACTGGGGTTTTATATTCATCGAGACAAGTCGGTGTTCAAACCGACAACCGAACTGAAATGTTTGGGGTTCATTGTTAATAAAAAACAATGACGGTTTCGCTTACGAAACAGAAAGTCAAGAAGTTTCTAGATACAGCGACCCGCTTGGTCGAGCTAACTAGGCCAAAGATAAGGCAGGTCGCCGTCCTAATCGGTATAATGATAGCGTATGCTCCTGCTATTCTATATGGTAAGGCACACATAAAGTCTCCAGAGATAGATACAAAATTTGGCTTTGGCATGCACTAAAAGAAACTTCGAACGGAAAATGTTTATTTCCGAAGAAGGGATACAGGATATTACCTGGTGGTTTGAAAATATTCATGACTCTCCCAATCCCATTAGAATGGGAGAACTCAATATGGTAGTCACCACCGACGCTTTGCTAGAAGGCTGGGGAGCACATCGAAATGATGTAGCGACAGGAGGGAGATGGTTACAAACTGAAATTTTTGACCATATTAATGCCCTAGAATTAAGAGCCATTTATTTAGGACTAGCAAGCCTAATCAGAGTGCCACGAAATCATGTTCGAATTCTAACGGATAATACAACGGCTATGGCGTATGTAAGAAACATGGGGGGGGACAAAGTCCAAACCATGCAATAACATAGCAAAAATGATTTGGGATTGGGCACAACAAAACCAAGTCTGGCTAACAGTAGCACATATTCCAGGGGTTCAGAATGCCCTAGCTGACAAAAAGAGTAGACATTTCCATGATCATTTGGAATGGTCCCTAGATACAGCGATTTTCGAAAACATTTGTCAAAAATGGGGGCGACCCCATATCGACTTATTTGCCTCCAGAAATAATTATAAAATACAAAAGTATGTTTCGTGGCATCCAGAACCAAACGCCTGGCAGGTAGATGCATTTTCTGTAATCTGGGACAATGAATTTTACTACATTTTCCCCCCATTCAGCATTATCAGCCCAGTGGCCAGAAAAATCAAGATGGACAAAGCTCACGCAATCTTAATAGTCCTCGAATGGGACACACAACCTTGGCTACCGGGCATAGTGGCGACAGCCAAAGACTGCCTACGATTCCGAAGATCACCAGGAAATCTAACACACCAAGGCCCACTGACACGCCACGGAGATGTGTCGACGACACCTCTGCTAGCATTCCTTTTTAAAATAAATATTTACAACAATTTGGCCTAGACAAAATTACTCAACAAAGATTAGTTTCACATGAATGGAGGAAAGGCACAGTTAAAAATTAAAATGTACACAACTTACATAAGGAAGTGGGGCGTTCATTGCCTAATACAAAAGGTAAAACCTATGAATCCTTCGATTTCTCAGGTAGCAAGATTCTTACGTATGTTAGAAGATGAAGGCTTAGGATTTGGGGCCATTAATGCAGCTAGATGTGCTTTGACTATTATCCTACCCAGAATAGATGGTCAAACAGTAGGAAAACATCAAGTTATTCACTGGATCCTAAGGTCGATCTATGAACGAAACCCCCCCCCCCCCCAAACCTAAATATAATCAGTTTTGGGCTGTATCGGTTGTGTTTAAACTTTTCAAACAATGGCTGCATAACAAACACTTAGATGTTAAGAAGTTAGGATTTAAAGTAGCTATGCTTCTCTTACTAGTGACAGGCCAGCGAGGACAAACTATAGTCGCTCTATCACTGGATGGCCTGGAGATAGATAGGAAAGAAGCTACGTTTGATTTAACACAATTATTAAAATCTAACCGCACAGGAGACCTTCTGTCTACAGTGAACGTTACAAGTTTCACAGAGGATCCAAAACTATGTGTAGTTTCAGCCATACGGGCATATATATCCAAGACCAGTGACTCAAGGAATTCAAGACAGCTTTTGGTGAGCTTTATTAAGCCACACAAGGGCATTTCGCTAGATACTCTCGCGCGATGGACAATTACAGTGTTGAAATTGGCAGGTGTCAATACGGACAGATATGCGTCTCATTCGACGCGAGGCGCCATGGTTTCAAAAGCGTGATTGCTAGGGATTTCGGTAAAACGAATCCTGGCACATGCAGGCTGGAAGACTGCTAGATCGTTTGCAAAACATTACAACAAACGACTAGAAAAGTCAAGCGGTATCGCCCGATGGTTACATAGGTGAGAAACGAAATATTTTTCCAATCTCATTAACACTGTCTAAATGTTATATGATATGTTGTTACAGGATGTTGAAATAGTTAACGAAAGTAATATACAATACAATACACAGGATAAAAATGATATTACATAAAGTTCTCCCTAGCCTGCGGCTAGCCTGAGGCTTTATACCGAGGTAAAATAGATTAGTTAGACGAATCTTACCTGGGTATAGATGATGGATAACTGTTGTTTTCCCGAGTTATAAGCCTCGGATAGACATGGGCGAGGGCCCACGCACCACGCCCTTCCACGTCTATACCGTTTGCTTGTACCAAGGAAACATTACAGATCCATGATTATTATTAGTTTAGATCATTTTATCCTGAATAAGTAGGTAAGAATTGCTGGACTGGATGTGCTTCCTTCTCCCTCACCCAAGTCTATCCGAGGCTTATACCTCGGGAAAACAACAGTTATCCATCATCTATACCCAGGTAAGATTCGTCTAACTAATCTATATATATATATATATATATATATATATATATATGTATATAATCTTTTAATTGTTTCAGTGTGTTCCCAAATTATTTGAAATCTTAATTATTAATTGTTTATAATATTTCAAGGTTGGCCATTAAAACAAAACGTCCCGGTGAAATGAACCCACTTGTTCATGGAACTATCTGCATTCAATATGGATTCACGCTTCTCGCAGTGAATGAATGCCAGTATGATGAAACAAGACCCATAGATTTTGGAGAAATAATGTTATTGTTAGTTCTGAATAACAATTCATTTCAGGACCCTTCCCAGAGACTACGAGAGTATCCGCCATGTTGTCCAAGCTCTGTGTGATGGACATCATAAGTCCAGCAGCAAGTTTGTTCAGCCTGTACAATGACAACCTAACCATCAGCGAAACTGAGGAGAAACATGCGGTAGACCTCTATTTACCTTAATTCATTTAATATTTTATTTAGAGTTGCATAGTCCGATGGGTTTTGCGTTTCTGTCAATTTCTGAGATAAATATATGAATTTGATTTATTATAATCTACCTTACTTTATTTTGAAGTGACTTATTTTAAATGACTACCTTTTGAGACATTTGAAGTCCAAGCATGCAAAATTAACTTTGGCAAGCACGCCAAAACTCTGACACCATAGGCTTCTGCAGTAACAGCCTGTATTAAATTTACTCAGTATTCTCTTCGATTTGGCAACAAAGAGTGCATCTGTATGTAAGGTAGATATGGAGAATCAAATCTAGATAATTTAACTCATTACCAATTGTATTGAGTTTGTTTATTTGTTGGGATTTTATGTCATAGCAACATCTAAGGTCATAGCAGGATGGGTACCGACTTGTGGCAGTGCGCACTCATGGCGACTTATATGGTGATGTGCCACTGATAAAATCACAGTTGGCACCATGACGCAATATCCTAATCAGTTACATTATATTGACACTGAGCTAACCAGCCCTTTCCTTATCCTAGTAATGCTCAGCACCAGGCTAGGTACCATCCGGTCCGAACTGTGTTGAAATATGAGTACATTGTCATCCGATCGATCTGGCGATGGTCATGTAATCTAGATCTAAACTGATTAGTTTTTTCAACATTAAGGATCTTCAAAGTTATAGAGCTCCCTATGTTTATACCAAGATTTTCTCTTTTTGTTGAGGTGGTAAAAGAGGAACAAAAATTGTTACTAAGTACTAATAATAATCTCAAAATAAGTATTTTGTATATCACAAAATATATTTGCAGTAGTAATTTGTCCATAGTTCATGTTGATGCACTTCTTGCGTGGGAAGACCTGACCTGATAACTAAGTTTGTTTGCTTGTTGTTGGTTTACGTCCTAGCAGCATCTAAGGTCATATCTGGACGGGTGATGACTAAGTAGGTAGACGCGGTGGCCAAATCGGTAGAGCGCAGGCCTCCCGTGCGGGAGATCCTTAGTTCAATCCCCGGTCGAGTCAAACCAATGACTTAAAAATTGATACTTGTAGCTTCCTAGCTTGGTACTCGGCATTATTAGGATATGGCAAGGACTGGTTGGCTCAGTGTCAGAATAATGTGACTGAGTGAGATATCGGGTCATGGTACTGGCAACCTGATTTCCCAGTGGGGCAGCACTATAAAGTCAACATGAGTGTGCACTGTCACAAGTCGGTACCCGCCCTGATATGACCTTAGATGTTGCCAGGATGTAAAACTCCACCAACCGACCAAGTAGGTAGTGCGTCCGCTTACTACACACGAGGTCCTGTGATCAATTCCTGGCCGAATGAAACTAACAACATACTAAATTGATACTTGTCGCTCCCGAGTCTGGCACTCAGTATTACTAGGCTAGAAAAGGGACTGGTTAGCTCAGTATCTTCATTATGTGACTGAGTGAGGTATTTGGGAGATGCTGATGATGGCCCGCTATCCTAGTGGAGCCATCACTATAATATCACCATGAGTGTGCAGTCGCAAGTCGGTGCCCGTCCTGATATGACCTTGGATATTGCTAGGATATAAAACACCTCAACAAACAACAACAACAACCTATTCAAGTACTGAGTAATCATATCGCAGCCTTCCCTGAATTGCAATTGCAGTATAGCAGTAATAGAAATAAGCAAAGATTTCACTTGTCCATCGCACAAGTCTGGTGTGATTTTCACTTGTCCGTCTGAATTTTCACTTGTCCACAGTAGGCTACTTACCTTGTATACATATATATTATTTCGAACGCTGTGTTATATATATGTTATATATATATATTATATATACGCAGTGATAGAAATAAGCCACATTTTTCACTTGTCCACCAGACTTGTCTGGTGTGATTTTCACTTGTCTGTCTGAATTTTCACTTGTCCCGGACAAGCGGACAAGCTCTTATTTCGAACGCTGTAATCAGTGTAAAGTGATTACAAGGTGTGGCCTGTTTCAGATTAAGCTCATCCAAAAAAAAGGTGACCAGGCGTTCTTCAATAAGAACTTCACGCTTGCCCTGAAGTGGTACAACAATGCGCTGGACATTGAGGAGAACAACTTGTCCGTCCTTGCCTCGCGTGCCGCGGTATGCATTGAGATGGGCGAGCTCTCGATGGCTGATCGAGACGCCAAGCGCTACATCGCCCTCCTCCCAAGCGATGCGCGGGTAACTCGCCATTTCCTCGTTCGTTCACGTTAGGTCTTCTTTGATTTAATTTAATCTCTCTACTCCTCTCCCCTCTGCCGCTCTCCCTCTGCCGCGCCCCCTCTCTCTCCCACTCTCCCTCTCCCCCCTCTCTCTGCCACTCCCTCTCCCTCTCCCTCCCCCTCTCTCTGCCACTCTCCCTCTCTCCCTCCCTCCCTCTCTCCCTCCCCCTCCCTCTCCCTCCTCCCCTCCTCTCTCCCTTCCTCCCTCCTCTCCTCCCTCTCCTCCCTCTCTCCCGCTCCTCCTCTGCCACCTCCCTCTCCTCTCCCCCCTCCCTCTCTCCGCCTACTCCTCTCTCCCTCCCTCCTCTCTCTGCCCTCTCCTTCTCCCCCTCCTCTCTCTGCCACTCTCCCTCCCCTCTCTCTGCCACTCTCCCTCTCTCCCTCTCTCTCCCTCTCTCTCTCCCTCTCCCCCTCTCCGCTCTCCCTCTCTCCGCTCCCCTACCTCTGCCCTCTCCTCTCCGCCTCTCTCCCGCCTCTCCTCCCCTCTCTCCTCCTCCCTCCTCCCTCTCTCCCTCCCTCCTCCCTCTCCTCTCTCCCCTCCTCCCCTCTCCCTCTCTCCCCCTCTCCCCCTCCTCTCTCCCTCTCCCTCCCCCTCTCTCTGCCACTCTCCCTCCCCCTCTCTCTCTGCCGCTCTCCCTCTCCCTCCCCCTCTCTCTGCCACTCTCCCTCCTCCCTCTCTCCCTCCTCCCTCTCCTCCCTCTCTCCTCTCCCTCCTCCCTCCCTCTCCTCCCTCTCCTCTCCCTCCCTCCTCCTCTCCCTCTCCCTCCTCCATCTCCCTCTCTTTCTCCCCGCTCCGTCTCCCATCTCCCGCTTCTCCCTCTCCCTCCACCCTCTGCTCCTCCCCTCCCTCCTACTCTCTGCTCTCTCCCTCTCCCTCTCCCTCTCTCCCCTCTCTCCCTCTCTCCCCTCTCTCCCTCTTCTCCCTCTCCCTCCTCTCTCCCTTCTCCCTCTCCCTCCCTACCTCTGCCCTTCTCCCTCTCCCCTCTCCGCCTACATCTTCCACCCTCCTTCCCTCGCTCACTCTGGCGCTCTCCCCCTTCCTCCCTCTCCCCCTCCCTCCTCCATCTTTATCTCCCCTTCTCCATCTGCCCCTCTCCCTCTGCCGCTCTCTTCCCCCTCCTCTCTCCCCCTCTCCTCTGCTCCCCTCTCCCTCCACTCTCTCTGCTTCTCCCTCTCCCTCTCCCTCTCCTCCCCCATCTTTCTCCCTCTCCCCATCACTCGGCTCTGCCTCTACCCCCATCCTCTGCCCCTCTCACTCCCTCCATCTCTCCCTTTCCCCCTTTCCTTCCACTTTAAAGTTGCATAGTCAGATGGTTTTCAGTTTCTATTATTTTCTGAGATACATATATGAGGTTGGTTCTTTTAATATACCTTACTTTAGTTTAAAGTAACTTTTATTTTAAATGGCTAACTTTGGAGATATTTGAAGTGCAACCATGCAAACTTAATTTTGGCAAGCACACCGAAACTCTGACACCGTAGGCTTCGGCAGGCAAACCAGGTTTGATTCAATTGCCTCAGTATTCCATTCTATGTAGCACCAAATGTTTAATAAATGCACGAGTATCTAAGTTAGATATGTAGAATTAAATCTAGATAATTGAGTTGGTTTTGGAAATGTGATGTTTTCATCGGACTATGCAGCTTTAATCTAACCTTATAAATGTGATAAACAGAATTTTCACTTAAACCAAATTTAGAATAAATTCTACAAACTTCTCAACGTGAATATGGTATTTGCTGCTGAGATAAAGATTAACTTACATCCCATAATCCATTTTTAATCTTAACCTAGCATAGGAATAGCTGCAGTAGTATACATGGTATTCTAAGTAAATATCTACGATATTTCTGCTGTTAGACTAACTTGAGAATAATTGGAGTCATATGTTTGAGTATTTTAGGCAAATGTCTACGATAATTCTAGCGTTAAACCAAAATAATAATATTTGGAAATAATATTATTCAGTAGCTTAAGCAAATATCTATATTACGTCTAGTGTTAAGCCACCATAAGAATAGTTGGCTATTGTGATGGGGCCCCTTTGTTGGCCGCCCGGAACTTGACCCTCACGCTGTAGACCCCCCCAAGCAAGCAGGAGAATGAGTATGTTTGCTTCTCACATCTTTAATCTCCGCTCACTGTGGCATCCACGATCAAGTGACCCGCCTCTGCCCTGCTGGGTCCCATGTCAACTTCCTTGTGGTGGGGGGGAGGTTACGCTAGCCGCATGCAGTAGGTGGCAGCCCTGTCGTGGCACTGCCCGGCTCCCACCGTACCGCCACCTATCACTGTAAACTGTGACGGTTACAGAGCAGTCCTTGCTGCCACCGTATGGTAGTGGAGCTCATGTCTGGACTACTACACTATTATAGGAGGGTATTTTTAACCAAATCTACGATACTTTAGTGTTAACAAAGCATAACAAATAGTTGTAGCAATTATATTTGTGTACTTTAAGCAAATATCTATGATTACTTTTAGTGTTTAAGGATAGTACGACACATAGCGGTAGCTAGGAACTTTTGTTTGAGGTGCCAGATACATCCTTAGAACAGACGAGTGCCGAAGGTGTGAGGCACTAGGGGGCTCTGGGGGTATCCCATCCCCTAAAGGAAATTGTTTAATCTAGAGGCTCTGAAATGTCATTTCCGGTCATTTCAGGGAGGTTACATATTGGCCTTAAAAAAAAAAGATTGGGGTGAGGGGGGGGGGGCCGAGAACTTCCCTCATCCTTTATCCCTCGCTAGCTATGGCCCTGTTGTAGTGCATTTATTAAATAGGTCATTCTCAGAAACTGTACCACGTTTTTGGTTTCCATGTTACAATGTTAATGATTTTACCTTCTCTTTGGGGGGTGGGAAGTCAAATAGTTATTGTTGACTCTGTATATTAATTATGTTAGAAGTGCTACATATATTTAATCTCTCCCACAAAATGTATCCAAAATATGCTTATATGATTTTGTGCGAAAGTGAAAATATGAAAACTTGCATATTGACACCATATATCTATCTCTACCCAAACGGTTTTTTTCTACTATTTTTCTTGTAAGAAACAATTCTTTTGCTTTAACTGTAATCAATCAAATCTTGTTTGAATTTGTTGTGTGTGTTAAAATGATGTTACGGATGGATAGTACACAGTTAATTTTAACAGTTTTCTCAATATGTATAAAATCAAAATCAAAAACTGAAATTTCTTTTTTCAACTCTTGTCATGCAGACAATTAAACTTACTTATGAACATGGATTCTGCTATTGTTTGAAATGTTTTCTCCTATTATTTTGAATGTTTTCAATTTCGGTTTCCATGTCACAAAAGTGATACAAAGTTTCTATGAATGACCCAATTTTCTGAGGTATAACTTGTTATGCAACTATTATTTAGGATGCAGCCAAACACTGATTGTCCATCTGTTACTGATTGTCAATGCCATAGTCTAGTCTACTGATTGTCAATGCCATAGTCTAGTAGCTAATTCATATCTGGTGTTAGGTTACTTTATTAACTCACTTGCAAATGTACCTTCACAGTGCTGGTCTATTGTGTTCTTTTACATAGGGACACTACCTTTTGGCTGTGATTCTGGACAAAATGGGAAATCCCCTAGCGGCCTTTGCTGAGTATCTGACTTCCCTCGAGCTGGATGAGGACCCTGCCCACATGGACTTACTCACCAGTCATGTTGCCGGACTCGCACCTCACTTCTGTTACATAGGGAAGAGCCTTCGAAAAAGAATGCCAGGTATGGACAGGTGCCTGCCTACGAAAGGGACCTAGACAAATCATTTTCAACACCTATAAATAATGCATTTGAAATTCTGCTAGAAGGCCTATGTGTGCGTGCATGCGTGTGTGATTTTATATATATATATGTATTTTTTGTACATTGGATATGTTGGCGAGGTCAACATAGGTAATTTGGCTATGAGGCAACAGAGCAGCGAGCTTTCCTCATTAACATATCTACACATGCTCGTCACTCGCCTACTGGTCATCCACCAGGCAACTTCGCTCTCCTCTACACTGGCAAGCGCCTACCAGCCACGCGGTTCGCTTAGCCTCACGCCACACATCATGCCACCAGTGAAGAAACGACAGGGCCGTCCGCCAACCCACACAGTCACAAGGTACACACAGCCAAGGCGCGCAAGGTGCGCCCAGCACAGAAGCGGAGGAGGTGGAGGCCGTAGCGGAATATCAAGACATCTCGGTTCCTGTTCCACTGGACATGCCAGCCATGAGGGAATTAACACGTCATTATCCAGTTACGACAAGAGAAGTCGCAGATGCCACAAGATTTCGCCATCAGGCTGGATGCGTTGGAGAGGACAGCAGCAATGCCAGGTGCGTCCATGCCCCCCCGCCCCTTCCCCAGTCTCCACTCCCAGCCACCCCTGTCCACCTCCACACCCAGGCCTGTGTACGCTGATGCCCTTCCCATGGTTTCCCCGCGCCAGCTGCTTACCCTGCTAGTGTCTTGCACCTGCCCCTGCCCTCCCACCACCCCCTCCCACCACCCCCAGCACCACGTGGCGGCCCCGCACCTCGCCGTGCACTTCCAGCCGCTCCAAACACCTGCACACGCCTATCATCAACCATCATGTTGGCCACAGCAACAGCACCCATACCCGCCAGTCACAGCAGAGGTGTTAATGGAATCTTCACAAGCACTCCAGAAGCCTAAAGGTACGGTGTCCCTTCCACACCAGGTACACGTGGCGACTTATCTAACAAGATTGCTCTGGGGGAGGCCACATGGGCCGAATATTTTGAGGCCCTAAGGAGGATCGCCACCCAAGCAACTTTCCCACAGCACTGGGTCACTGCACTTCTCCAACATGAAGAAGAGTTAGCAATTATGGCGATCACATGGGACTGGCCCACGTGCAGCCGTTGGTCCGAGAAGATATTTCAAATGGTAGCGGATGGTAGGCTGAAAGAAGGGTGGCACGATATTGTCGCCATTAAAGGGCCGCAGAGAGATGTTTGCACGGAAGCGGTGAGAGCCCTACAAGCCAGGCCACAAACATATTATGCAACAGAGCAGACACGCCAGGGCCGCATTCAGAGTCTGTCTTGGCGACGTTGCGGCGATGCTTTTTGGCCTATTTGCATTCAGGGTGCGTTGCGGCAACGCCTCCCTTTTCAGATAGGAGACAAAAAGCGCCTCGAAAATGGCCGCCGTATCCAGTAGTTTCAGCCTATCACAGCGCAGGGGGTGGATGGCAAGCCGTGCTACCTTTGGAATTGGGGGAAGGACTGGGTTTACTGCTTCACACGGCTCGCTCCCCTAAAGGTACCCACATATCTGGGTATGGTGTGAGTACAAATTCAAACGCCAGCTATCCCATAAAGAGCAAGACTGCCTTAAAAAGAGAAGGTTCAATGACAAGAAGGCAGCCCCTGATACCATGGCAAATAATAACTCTGTAAGTTCTATTGTGTGCTCTTGTGTTCTATCTTCACCATGCTCTTGTTCTTTGTTAGGACCACGTGCGCGCTCAGAGCACGTGGCGCGGCCCACTGCAGGCACAGCGGTGACCTACCTATCTCCCCCCTAAATCCCACCGCCCAATACCACCACCCTCCTCATCCGTCCCCTTCCCTTCCCGCACAGCCAAGTGCTCGCCTTCTCTGCATACTGTGTCGCCTTTACCATTACTTGAGCAGCCCATGGCTAATAATGACTTGTTGAATGAAATAGAAACGTCTTTAATTAACGCACCTTCTGCCTCTGATATTAATACAGTTTTAGAAACTAATTGTGATAATATTACACTTGATAGTGATTGTATTAGTGATGTACCGCAAGTGAGTTTTGATAGGTTTGACACGCCTGTCAAAGTTGCACTGTCTCTGACTAATGATTGTTTACCCACTGCCTTCAACCCCCCCCACCCCGCAATAGCTACCTGCTAGATCCTTACAGCGCTGGATGGATCGCATCGACGCCTTAAGTCAATGCATCCTTACACGCGGCATGCGGACAACTCGCGGCATAGCGACGGTGCGGCAACATAATCGAAACCTGCCTTGCATTAGTTTTAGACGAGGAGAGGCGACTGATCATTACGGAACGGTCACACACAGGGGTGCAGAGGGGAAACATATGGTAGTGGTAGTGGTGGGCAGACGCATGCCGCATACCGCGTAGAAGGAATCCTCCCATTCGCATGCCCCATACCGCATATAAGGAATCTTAGCTTAACTCTCATTCTGGCCAACGACTTCCATGGAAGCTTGGTCGATTTGTCATGATTGCAAGTTGCTTTATGATGCGGTTAGGTTAACAGGTCTCCCTAATTTTATCAAAGCACGTACACCGCTCGTTTCAGGGCTCATAATACTTAAATGGAGCGAGTTATTAGATAATTACCCTAATACAAGTCGAGTGGATCACTTAGAATTTGGGTGGCCACTAGACTAGAATGCTGCTACAATGCCAGTTCCAACATGTAGAAATCATTCTGCCACAGCAGAGGCAGCACTATCGCACGCATTAGCGTTCAACACCGTCTCCCATTCAGCCTGTGGCCATAATTCCACAGAGTTAATCATTCCCTGCAAGTGCTACACGTCGCACACTGAGCTTAGGGCCCAGTTCAATTAGCACCCCCGCTGTCTCCCCTTTCAATATTCATAAGTATATGTATGTTGCCCCGCCGTTCGGCTGCTGACCATCGGCACTCGCGTGTGCAAGAACGACAAGAGCATTAGTATGGTTGCTTAGGAACGAGGGTGTTTTCACACTCTGCTATTTGGATGATTTCATCGGTCTAGAATCGTATAGCAATACCTCAGGGAGTTTGACGCCCCTGCCTTGCAGAGTTGTAAACCACTGCCTTGTGGTACAGGTTCTTGACAGAACCAAAGGCTAAGGGAGCAAACCCTAAACAGAAAACCATGTCACTGTGGCTGCATTAAGGGCGGTTTATGTATGGAACTCCCAACATCTCCCGACCAGCCACTGCAGGGACAAATAGTTTTGCGCCTGTCTTGACATGTTCTTGCCGGTGTGAAACGTCTATTTGCTCCCCGAGAGAGTGCCGCTGGTAACTTGCAAAAGCCAGCAGCACTTCAACACTTTTGCAGGCAGCTTTCATGAAATGTAAGTGACAAATAAGGAAATACTCAAACGAACGGGGCTGCCCTCTATGGAAGATCTTCTGATCAAAGAGAATCTCCGGTGGACTGGACACCTCATGAGGATGTCATCAGACAGGCTACCAAAGCAGATCTTCTATTCTCAACTGTCTTCTGGCTACAGAAAGAGAGGGCGCCCTCGTCTCCGGTTCAAGGATACCATCAAGAGAAACCTGAAGCTGAGAGACATTAAGACCGACTCATGGACGCAACTCTCACAGCAGAGAGCTAAATGGAGAGCGGCAGTCAAGTAATGAAAGCAGTCTTTGTCGCATCGTGACCGACAGCATGATGATGATGAGAATCCACGAAAGAAAAAGCAGATAAAGCGTATGAGCGGTTTATGCAGTTAACAACAGAGTTGGGTCTAGCACTTGCACGCCACCATCACCATCAATCACTTGGCTAGGTTTCATTATAAATTCAATCACTATGTATGTCACCCTTCCTGAAACTAAACTTAAAGAGATTCTTACTGAATGTATGTCTTGGTCAACAAAAACGACTGCTTCAAATTAGCAGTTTCAGAGCCTAGCAGGTAAGCTCCAGTACCTATCTAAGTGTATAAAACCTGCAATGAGGTTTTCAACTAGAATCCTAGCAGCACTACACGCTTCCCCATATGTTGGCCTACACCTTTTCAACAAAGAAATTTGTATTAGACCTAGAATGGTTTCACAAATTCGCTGAGATTTATAACGGGGTCCAACTCTTACCCACTAGACTTGAGTTGGGTGCCTCTGCCTCTGCTGTGGCAGAATGATTTCTACATGTTGGAACTGGTATTCTAGCAGCATTATAGTTCTCTCTGGCAGAGTGGTTAGAGTGTCTAACTTTTTTCTAGGTCAGACTCCTAATCTGAGGGTCGGTGGTTCGATTCCCCGTGCCCCCAGCTCTGCCAATTTGGATTTCCACCGCTGTGTATAACTTACAGCGTCATCAAAGGCCGGTTGCTCTCATACCATGTCTATGTGGTGTGGGAGGTTAAAAATCCCTTGGGTCGGTAAAAGTGTAGGCTCGGGCTTTCTATCGACCAGCAGTGGGGTGGGGAAGACCAGTCGTCTGTGACTGGGATTTCCCCTGCTTTGGACAACTAATGTACAAAAAAAAAAAAAGAGAGACAAATAAGTGTTCACACTTCCTGTCTACCATTCGCTATATCGCTATAATGCTCCAAGGGAGCCCTGGGTCATTGAGTGTGACTCTACCTTTAAGGCAGGGGGAGCTTACTCTTTAACTAATTTCTATGCAGCGGAATGCCCAGAGTCTGTAACACTTAAAAAGTTAACAATAGCTCAACTAGAAGCACTCAATCTAGTCCACGGAGTAGCCTCTCTTCTTCCCGCAAAGCCTCACAATTTCCTTATTAAAGTTAATACTGACAATTCAGCTTGACAGCAAGTCCTTGTGTCAGGGAAAGGTAAAGACCCAATTCTTTGCGCGTGTTCTAGGCAATTATGGCTGATAGCCGCAAATTTGAATTTCGAGATAGAAATTAATCACAAAGCGGGAGAGAAGCTTGTCCTGGCAGACGCACTGAGTAGGTCATTACATTCCATTGCAAATAAAGAAAAGGCCAAACCAATGTGCGACTCGCTGAACATTACAGAGATACCAATAGTATTAGAATTACAAATTTTAGATTTCACATTTTGAACCCAAAACTGCCTGGAAGATAGCACTGTTTTGCCTCTATCCTCCAGGCTACTCGTAACCGAATGAGTTAGAGCGTCCATCTCCCGTGTTGGTAGATCGTGGGGTCGTGGGTTCGAACCCTGGTCGAGTCAAACCAATGACTTAAAAATTTATACTTGTCGCTTCCTAGTCTGGCACTCAGCATTATTAGGATAGGGCAAGGACTGGTTGGCTCAGTGTCAGGATAATGTGACTGAGTGGGATATCAGGTCATGGTGCTGGCAGCCTGATCTTCCAGTGGGGCAGCACTATAAAGTCGCCATGAGTGTGCACTGTCACAAGTCGGTACCCGTCCTGATATGACCTTAGATATTGCTAGGACGAACAACAACAAACAAACAATGCAGGCTACTCGTTGACACACCATCAGCACCTCCTCAATAATCTCGTACCTTCTCTTCCTTAGTGATCGGCTTAAGTCTCCTGGAGGCATATTGAACTACTTTAGTTCGGTAAAGATGTGGGTCACGGCAGTCACCGGTCAAGGAGCAGTCTTTGAGGCACAGGAGATTAAGATCATGAAGCGTAGTCTCTCTAGAAACTCGGTTCACACCCTGGTAAGAGGCCCACCTCTCACCCCGTCAGACTTAAAAAAGATAGTCATGTTCCTCATGACTCTGTCACCGAAGCCTATGGTCTTAATCTCCACGCTAATCATATGCTACATGACCTTAATTAGACAGAGTAATCTGGTGGTCAGTTCTCAGTGCACGCCGCTCTCACCACATATAATGAAATTTGATGATATTTAAGCTACACATAATGCATTGTATGTAAAGATTAAGTCAACTAAGACATGACCCACCTCTGCACCACCGATTCAGTTTCGGTTACCTGAAATACCTGCTTCAGTATGTTGCCCATTGACTACCTGGAACAAATACCTCGCTACAGTCACCCCCAGGTCCAAGTTTCCAGCCTTTGTAATGCCTTCGGGGCTACCATTCACTATGAAAACCTTGTTACGCGCGCTTAGAATCTCCTCTGCAGCGGTCTTCGGACAAGACAAGGGATTTACCCTCCATAGTCTAAGGCGAGGAGCAGCTCAAGCCTGTCATGGCACAGGCTTGACTCTAGATCATATCATGTCTGCCGGTACCTGGAAATCTCAAGCTGTTCAACTCTATGTTAATCCTATACATATCAGCGCCACACCAGCAGCGCTCTGTCAACTTTTGGGTTGAGCGCTGTTCTATTACTGTTATCCGAATTTAACGTTCTGTATTGTTATCATCTTATTGACCTGTTTTCTTTCTGCTCATTTGTACTAGTATTTGTCTTGGGCCTCCGTGGTCGACTGCGCTTACAACCCTGAACTGACCATTTACGAGATCACGACAATTATCCTGCTGTTATCCTGTTTCACGAATACCATATATATCCAAGTTACTACATACTCGGCACTGTAGCCGTCAAGCACTATTACACTCATTGAGTAAATATTCACTTTTGTGCTAATAAATACTATTCATTTTATTATGTCCAAATCATGACTTGTCTTGTTGTCTCATTAGCCGAATTAATTGATTAAGCAGGGGAAATTTCAATCACAGACGATTGTTCTTCCTCATTTCCCTGCTCATTGCCCTATCCTAAGAATGCCGAGCGCCAGGCTAGGATGCGACAAGTATCAATTTTTAAGTCATTGGTTTGATTTGACCAGGATTCGAACCCACGATCGACCAACATGGGAGACGGACGCTCTAACTCATTCGGCCATCCCGTCTGATCGTGTATATATATATATATATTCCAGTGCGCGAGTGACAGTATTTCGCATCACTGGTATGGTTGGGGGGGGGGGGGGGGTGTAGCCACCCGCAATACGAATATAATAACCCGGAATATCCCGCTTTTCCCCATCATTCACTTAGTTTCATGGAGTCTGTCCTAGTCATCTATTGCTCCAGCCTCCCCAACCCCAGCTCTAATGGCGGCACCACTACTCCTGCACACTGTAACCGCCACTCACTGTACCTCTGAAATGTTATAGATGTATATATCTGTATATGTATACATACATACATACATACATACATACATACATACATACATACATACATACATACATACATACATACATACACACACACACACACATACATACATACATGGCTAGTGCTGCCCAGCGGTGAAAACAAATATTAACACACTTATCCGTTACGAGCAGGGTCAATAAATTCATCACAACAAAACAAAAAACATACATACATACATACATACACACATACATACACACACACATACATACATACATACACACACATACACACACATACATACATGCACACATATGAGACTGTCTCAAAAGGTGCTAAGCAATATGGGACAAAACTTTGTCCATTGTAACGATCAACATACTATCTGCTTATGCATTTGCATAGGATAAACTGATTTGTTTTGTACATGGTGTTTCATAATCCCAATAGAATACATATTGATTTGAAGCAAATGTCCTTGTGTTTTCAGTGTAACTGTTTCTGTGCTGTTGTGTGTCAATCGTTACAATGGACAAAAAAAAAAGAGTTATCACCTTTTGAGACAGGCTCATATACTTACACACATGCATACATACATACGTACATACATACATACATACATACATACATACATACATACATACATACATACATACATACACACACATATATTCTCAAACTAGTAAAACCCAGAGCCATTTCAAAGTTAAGGCAACACAGTTTCTCAAACAGCATCATAAATATATGGAACAGTCTCCCACAAAATGTTATTGATGCCGAGTCAATAAATTCATTCAAGAACAGATTAGAAAAAGCATGGGCTGATGATCCAGGGAAATTTGACCCCTTATTCACCACATGCTACTAATTATTCCTTGTGTTGCATATTTACTTGCACTCAAGCAAAAATGAGAGACAAATAAGTGTTCACACTTCCTATCTACCATTCGCTATTTATATACATACATACACACACACGCAAGAGGCCATAACTATACTCAGATGGCTTCTCTTTCATCTCTCCTAGAAATGGACCCGTACAGGAAGCTGAGCGAGTTGGGTGACTGCCTGTTTGTGGAAGGCAAACATGAACTGTGCATCAGGGTCCTGAACACTGCCAGCAAGGTGGCCACCAAGCAGAAGGGCATTACCATGAAGGTAGCAACCATTTGTCTCCAACAAAGAAGCTAGGTTATACTTGTGGAGTATCATCGGGAGATTGAGCTCACCGATATTGATAATAGTCATTACACTGGCTCCCTGTGGAGAAGAGAATTGATTTCAAGGTGCTGCTTCTTGTATATCGTGCATTGCATGATTAGGCTCCAGAATATATGAGAGATATGTTCCAGGAGAGAACAAATGTTCGAACACTGCGCTCCACAGTCTCCAGCCAGTTAGCAGTTCCTCGGAGCAGACTCAAAGGCTTTGGGGATCGTGCTTTTAGTATTGCTGCAGCGAGACTGTGGAATGCTCTGCCAGGATATATCACAGATTGTAAATCTGTTGGTGCTTTTAAAAAAGGTCTTAAGACACATTTGTTTAAATCTGCTTTTAACTAGGTGAAATTTATTTTCCTGTATATTTGTTTGTTATGTAAAGCGCCTGAGAACGGCTTGCTGGATCGGGCGCTATATAAATGTTTTTTAGGTTTTTTTTTTGGTTTTTAAAATTTTATATAATTTTCTTCTAGTAAAGACAAAAGTTTAAAGTTGTATAATCCGACGAAACCAAAACATTTTCGAAACCAAAACACTTGCCTACCTTTGATCCCACATATCCAGCTTTAAAAATCCAGAATCTTTTTATTTAGTTATTTATGCATGGAAGGAAGATTAAAGCTGCATAGTCCGATGAAAACATAAAATTTTCCAAACCAAAACAACTATCTAAATTTGATTCGACATATCTAACTTAGATGCTGGTGCACTTATTATTAAATATTTGTCGTCACATATAAGGGGATACTGAGTCGATCAATAGAACCTGTTATTGCAGAAGCCTATGGCGATAGAGTTTTGGCAAGCTTGCCAACATTAATTTAGCATGTTTCCATTTCAAATATCTCAAAAGTTAGCGATTTAAAATAAAAGTTACTTCAAACGAAAGTAAGGTATATTATAATGAACAACCTAATATCTCAGAAAATGCGAGAAACTCAAAACCATCGGACTATGCAACTTTAAGTGAATTTAATGGAACCTGTCACTGCTGAAGCCTACGGGGTGCAGCATTATGAAAGCATCCCAGTGTTTAGATGAGAACTTCAACTGGTCATCTTTCGCAGTGTTCAAATAGACGAAGGGAGCGGGACATAGCTCAGGTGGTAGAGTGTCTGCCTGTGAAGCTGTCGGTCATCCAATCGATCCTTCTCAATGGACCCATTTGCAGTTTGGGCTATTTTCATTTCCAACCAGTTTTCCACAACTAGGTCATCAAAGCAAAGGATGTGGTCTGTACTGTCCTGTCTGTGGGGAAAGTGCATACAAAATACCCCTTGCTGCTTATCGGAAAGAGAAACCTATTTGGCGGTTGCGGGTTTCCTCCAAAGAAATATCAGAATGACCATATGCTTGACTTCCAATAGCCGATGATACAATAAAAAATATCAATGTGCTCTAGAATATAACAAATATAAATTAAACAAGCTTTACCTTTTTTTGCATCAGGTGCAGCTTACTCTGGCCAATGCCCACTCAGCTCTTAAGCACACAGACATCGCCATCTCCCTGTACCAGGTAGGATATTGTACATATTCGCAATACTGCGACCAGATGGGATGGCCGAATGAGTTAGGCATCCGTCTCCTGTTTCGGGGGATCCGAACTCATGGGTTCGTGGGTTCAAACCCTGGTCGAGTCAAACCAAAGACTTAAAATGTTATACTTGTTGCTTCCTAGCCAGGCACTCGGCATTATTAGCATAGGGCAAGGACTGGTTGGCTCAGTGTCAGGATAATGTGACTGAGTTTGATATCATGTCATGGTGCTGGTGCCCTGGTCTCCCAGTGTGGCAGCACTATAAAGTCGCCATGAGTGCGCACTGTCACAAGTCGGTACCCGTCTTGATATGACCTTAGGTGTTGCTAGGACAACAAACACACAATACTGCTCCTTATACTGTAGTTGTTTTTGTTGGGGTTTTACGTCCTAGCAACATTTACAGTCACATCAGTACAGGTACCAACTTGTGGCAGTGCGCACTCATGGCGACTTTATAGTGCTGCCCCACTGGGAGACCACACCGCCTCACCATGACCTGATATCTCACTCACATTATCCTGATGCTGAGCTAACCAGTCTTTGTTCTATCCTAATAATGCCAAGCGCCAGGCTAGGAAGCAACAAGTATCAATTTTGTAAGTCATTGGTTTCACTCGGCTGTGATTCGAACTCCCGACCTTCCGCACCGGAAGCCTGCACTCTACCGATTCGGCCACCGCGTCCGGTTTATTCTGTAGTAGTCTGCACTGACCTCTCGGGCAAGGAGCCACACAGGCAAGTAGGAGTAGATAGGGTGATTGCATCAGGGAGCATAGCTTAATGGGGGACCTCCGACTTTTTAGTTCAAATTCCTGCCGTTCGCGTCGCCACTGAACGAGTGGGCCTATTCGGCACACTGTCACACTGCAAACCCAATGGCTATGAGCAATCTTCATACAGAAGAAGTCAAATATCTCTAGAACCACACCACCTGGAGACAAACCGCTTGATACACATATAGAAAACATATTAAACGAATAGATTATATTAAATTTATATGGTTAGGGTTCTGCATTTCTATTAATTTTGAATAAAATAGACGTTTTGCACTGCACGTCCCGGCAAACTCAATGCATTGTCAATGACCGTGAGCAATCTTCATACAGAAGAAGTCAAATATCTCTAAAACCACACCACCAAACCGCTTGGTACACATATAGAAAACATATTCAACGAATAGATTATATTAAATTTATAAGGTTAGGCTTCTGCATTTCTATTAATTTTGAATAAAATATATGTGTTGCACTGCGCGTACCGGCAAACTCAAAGCATTGTCAATGACCATGTAGGCCCACTAGTACCGACGCGCCACCAAGTGTCAAAAAATGAACTACGCAACATGTCCCCCATTGTTAGGACGCTAGACCTGGAATGACAGAAGCGTGGGTTCAAAAACCACGCTAGGTTTGAATCATATTCTAGGTGTTCCTTTTGTTTGCCTTTTGTCACCTCCATGTCACTGGTTTCCCTGACGAAGGACCTGTACAAGCTATGCACAATTTCATGGTTGAGACTGGTTGGCTCAGTGTCAAGATAATGTGACTGAGTGGGATATCAGGTCATGGTGCCAGTGGCCTGATTTCCCAGTGGCATAGCACTATAAAATCATCATGAGTGCGCATTGTCACAAGTCAGTACCCGTCCTGATATGACCTTAGATGTTGCCAGGATGTAAAACTCCAACAACGAACCAACCTATCATGGTTGATGAGCCCACCCTGTGTATGTATATGTAACTGCATTGCCTGAATGCTGTAAGCATTAAGCGACTTATTGACGTAAACTATTTAAAAAACACAATTCCAGGGCGGTGAGTGTAGTAGTCTGTACTGAACTCTCAGGCAAGGTGCCACATAGACAGGTAGGCAGGGGCGTAGCTAGGCGTACGCCAAAACGTCCACATCGTTTTGTCAAAAAGAAATTAAATTTAAAAATAATAAAGAGAGCGAGAGAGAGGAGGCATGTAGTAGTCCGGAGTGTCGAAAACTCAAGTCTAAAATGTGTAAAATCCGCCAGCTTAAGCTTAAGCGGCCCCCTAAACCCCCTGCCGAAATTAGGAGTACACATCGTTAAAGGTCTAGCTACGCCCCTGGTAGGTGTGGATAGGCTGACTGCATCAGTGAGCCTATGTAGTATAATGGTTGCTAGTCCTGAAATAGCCAAAGTGTGGGTTCGAATCCTTTTCTAGGCACACCGTTCGCTTTGTTTGCATCGCCTCATGACAATAGTATATCCCTATGCTTCTTTATATTGTGTTACTGTGATGCAGGGCTGCCTTCTCCTTGGTTGAAACTGGGCGTGCTCTAGAGGCATCGTTAAAGCTGCATAGTCCGATGAAATATCAAATTTTCAAAACCAAACCAATTATCTAGATTTTATTTTACATATCTAACTTAGATACTGATGCACTTGTTACGCATTTGTTTCTGCGTAGAAGGCAATTCTGAGTCAATTTACCAGAACCTGTTACTGCAGAAGTCTATGGTGTCAGAGTTTTGACAAGCTTGCCAAAACTAATTTTCCATGTTTGCACTCAAAATATCTCAAAAGTTTACCATTTAAAATAAAAGTAACTTTGAACTAATGTAAAGTAGATACTCGTCATCGATCAAATATATTTATCTCAGAAATAATACAGAAATTCAAAACCATCGGACTATGCAACTTTAAATAAAACAAGCTTTGCTCTTTAAAAAAGAATTAGATCAAATATTTACCCTACTTACCGGAGGAGTGGTGAGTGGTGAATACCAACTACAGTAAAACCTCTCTAACCGACCACCTCCACAGATCCACCACTCCCCTATATCGATCGCTTTCTTTGGGTCCCAATAAAACCATTGTAACCATATTCTAACTCCCTAAGCCGACCACCTCCCTAAATGGACCATTTAAAGTCGGTCCCAAGATGGGTCGATTTAGAGAGATTTTACTCTATGTTTAAATCCAAGCAAAAACTGCTTTGGTATGAATCAACTTTAAATAAGAAGTGGAGCTCCTGGTTCCACCATGCAGCGTTATCTATGTTGAAGTAGAGTTGATGAAATGGGAGAGAATGTAAAACCCAGCCTTCCGACACATTTTCTAATTAGTATTAACAGTGCATATTTAAAAGAAAATCACTCAATTCAAAACTAACAATTGTACACCTTGTTTAAATATTTAGTTGACATTTTCTTGAATATTTAAATGTTCAATGATAACCTTTTATTTGAAATAAATCTATTGCAATTCTGGCAGTAGCATTCCCTGTAGTGCTGCTGGTAATATTCCCTATTGTGCTGTTGGTAATATTCCCTATTGTGCTGCTGGTAGTATTTCCTGTAGTTCTGCTGGTAATATTCCCTATTGTGCTGCTGGTAGCATTTCCTGTAGTGCTGCTGGTAATATTCCCTATAGTGCCGCTGGTAGCATTTCCTGTAGTTCTGCTGGTAATATTCCCTATAGTGCTGCTGGTAGCATTTCATGTAGTCCTGCTGGTAATATTCCCTATAGTGCCGCTGGTAGCATTTCCTGTAGTGCTGCTGGTAATATTCCCTATAGTGCTGCTGGTAGCATTTCCTATAGTTCTGCTGGTAATATTCCATATAGTGCTGCTGGTAGCATTTCCTGTAGTGCTGCTGGTAGCATTTCCTGTAGTTCTGCTAGTAATATTCCCTATAGTGCTGCTGGTAGCATTTCATGTAGTCCTGCTGGTAATATTCCCTATAGTGCCGCTGGTAGCATTTCCTGTAGTGCTGCCGGTAATATTCCCTATAGTGCTGCTGGTAGTATTTCCTATAGTTCTGCTGGTAATATTCCATATAGTGCTGCTGGTAGCATTTCCTGTAGTGCTGCTGGTAGCATTTCCTGTAGCGCTGCTGGTAATATTCCCTATTGTGCCGCTGGTAGCATTTCCTGTAGTGCTGCCGGTAATATTCCCTATAGTGCTGCTGGTAGCATTTCCTATAGTTCTGCTGGTAATATTCCCTATAGTGCTGCTGGTAGCATTTCCTGTAGTGCTGCTGGTATTATTCCCTATAGTGCTGCTGGTAGCATTTCCTGTAGTCCTGCTGGTAATATTCCCTATTGTGCTGCTGGTAGCATTTCCTGTAGTTCTGCTGGTAATATTCCCTATAGTGCCGCTGGTAGCATTTCCTGTAGTACTGCCGGTAATATTCCCTATAGTGCTGCTGGTAGCATTTCCTGTAGCGTTGCCAGTAATATTCCCTATAGTGCTGCTGGTAGTATTTCCTATAGTTCTGCTGGTAATATTCCCTATAGTGCTGCTGGTAGCATTTCCTGTAGTTCTGCTGTAATATTTCCGTTAGTGCTGCTGATAGCATTTCCTGTAGTTCTGCTGGTAGCATTTCCTATAGTTCTGCTGGTAATATTCCCTATTGTGCTGCTGGTAGTATTTCCTGTAGTGCTGCTGGTAGCATTTCCTATTGTTCTGCTGGTAGTTTTTCTTGCATTGCTGCTGATGACATATCCTGTAACTAATAGTAATACTGCTTTACTATGTCAGGAGTGCCTTGTCACCGCCATCGCGACACACGACTACATGTACCAGACCAAGGCCCTAGTGAACATCGGCAGCCTCTTTCTCGAGATTGGCCAAACATACAAGGCCACCTTGCACTATGAGAAGCTGCTCAGCCTTCAGAAGCAGCTGCGGGGTGGGAAAGCGGATGCGCCATTGCCATCGTACTGGACCACCAAACTTCAGTGTGGACTCCTTATGAACCTTAGCCTGGCCTACAAGGCCATCGGGAACTTGCAGCAGGCGGGGAATTATGCAAAACAGTACAAGCAGCTTGTCCAGGCGACAGATGCTGCCAACTCGATTCAGATGCAGTCCTTCCTGTATAACGGGCAGTTGGAAGAGGTGCTTGGCAACTACTTGGAGGCACTTGACAACTACACCAACTTCCTAAAGAAGAGCAAATTGGAAAAGAACAAGTACTGCATCGCACAGGCATATGGCTGCCTTGGTTCCTTGTACGCGACTCTTGGTAACCACCGCCTGGCTGTGATCTATCATGAGCAGCACATTGTAGTGGCTGAGAACCTGGGCAGTTTGAAACTCATCGCTCAAGCGTATGAACTGTTCGGTGACAGCAAGGTGAAGTTTCAGGAGTATGACGGAGCGATAGAATCCTACATGATAGCTGCAAAGACCTGCAAAGTGTCTGCTAAACGCATGTGTGCCACAGCTCTGTGTAAGATTGGAAAGACCTACCGCACTCAAAACCTATTTCAGTACAGCATCTTTTACTTTGAGCGGGCAAAGGAGATTGCGGAAAACTCCGAGTATTTAGACATCATATTCCTGTGCCAGTACAACATGGCATGCGTCCTTCAATACTCAATGCTGCAGTGTGAGCATAAACAAGCAAGGAACTTATTCAACCTACTCATTCCAGATATTGAAGCTAAAATCGAGAAGCATCGCGAGGAAGGTATGGATTGTCCAACAGAGCTGATGGAGTACTTGGAGGATTGTTACAAGGGCATGGTTCAAATTCTTGTCAAATCCAACGATATTAACGAAGCCTTAGTGTATTCTGAGTCGCTACGCAAGAGACAAGCTGCTCAATTTCTAACCCCCCAGTTATTAAGTCAGAATTGGGAAGCTGATACTTTTAGTGAACATCTAGGCATTCAGAACGCCTGGGGCATAGATAAGATCTTTCGGGTTGTGAGCCAGCAGAATGCGACAGTTGTGTACTACACTGTACTCCACCAGTCAGTCCTCATCTGGGTTCTGCAACCCACAGATGGAAGGGTTCGGTTCTTCTCCAGCAACCAGCCATTTTCAGGGACCTTGTCTATGAATGAGCGACTGCGAGAACTGAGGAAGGAGATGATCAAGGAAACCAACAACGAGAACGTGATCTTTGAATATGACAACAGGTCGCTGCCTGAGCGTGACAGTACTCTGACCAAGATAAAGCACGCCAACAGAAAACTGGCGGCTGCAGGTTGTGGCACAGCGACATCAGTGATATCAGCGACATCAGCGATATCGCTCACCTCGTCTAATTTGAACACATGCTTGATAACTGTGCCAGTGAATGCCGCCAATGTTACCTCAAAGAATTCCGCTGAGAAGATGCTGTTTGATATCTTGGTTACGCCGTTCAAGGACCTGCTCGACCAGTTGGACAAAGGCAGTCTGCTGGTGTTCATCCTCGATGGGGAGATTTGCTCTATGCCCTTCGGCTGCATCCAGAGCCGGGACGGAATCCGGCTCAAAGATCACTTCAGCATCACCTACTTCCCGAGTCTGTTCATCGTTGACAGAGTGTTTACGAACGAGTTGTGCTTCCTTCAAAAAGAGGATGACATCGACTTCCAGCGGGTGCAGGCCCGCTTGGGTGGCATCAAGAAGCACCTGGTGTCACTGAAGGACAAGCCAAAGTCTCCACTCAACTTCTTATCGCGTCTCAACATGAGCGAAAGTGAGGCCTCGTGGAATTCCAAGGATGGTGCAGACCCACGAAGGACTTCCAACCCACGCCTTGTCAAGTCCGGACCGTCCCGTCTGCCCCAGTGCCCTACGTCAAAGAAAAGAACCATGGCTTCAATGACGTCACCGAATGGCCGGTCAACCATGTCGAATAAACTTACCAAAAGTGGTCCAACCTCCTTGCCCCCGGCATCTAAGAATGATGATAATAATCTTGCCTGTGGTGCCCAACTGTTGGGTGTGAACAACATGACCACACTGTCGACTAAAACCGCCACCAACACGGACATCTGCAAGGGGAACATCGACACTACGAAGTTCGTCCAAGTCAGCGGCTTTGAGAGAGCTCTCGTTATTGGCAGCCCGCACCTTCCGGAGACGTAAATAATGTGCCATCTATATGTATGCATACATACATACATACATACATACATACATACATACATACATACATACATACATACATACATACATACATACATACATACATACATACATACATACATACATACATACATGCATGCATGCATGCATGCATGCATGCACGCATGCATGCATGCATGCACGCACGCACGCACGCACGCATGCACGCACGCACTCATGCATGCATGCATGCATACAGACAGACAGACATACATACATACATGCATGTTGCATGCATGCATGCATGCATACAGACAGACAGACAGACACATACACAAACATCTATATACATACATGCACACACACATACATATAGACATACATACAAAGACATACACAAACATCCATATACATACATACACACATACATGTATACATACATGCATATACTAGATAGACATACATACATAACATATAGACATACATACAGACAGACACATACACAAACATCCGTATACATATATACATACATACATACATACATACATACATACATACATACATACATACATACATACATACATACATACATACATACATACATACATACATACCCTGGTCGAGTCAAACCAATGACTTAAAAATTGATACTTGTCGCTTCCTAGCCTTGCGCTCGGAATTATTAGGATAGGGCCAGGACTGGTTAGCTCAGTGTCAGGATAATGTGACTGAGTGGGATATCAGGTCATGGTGCTGGCGGCCTGGTCTTCCAGTTTGGGCTATTTTCCGTTACAACCAGTGGTCCACAACTGGTTCATCAAAGGCTATGGTATGTGCTGTCCTGTCTATGGGAAATTATATAAAAGACCCCTTGCTGCTTATCGGAAAGAGGAGCCTATGTGGCAGCAGCGGGTTTCCTCCAAAGAAATATGTCAGAATGACCACATGTTTGACATCCAATAGCCGATGATAAAAATCAATATGCTCTAGAGGCGTCGTTAAAATAAAACAAGCTTAAAGTTGCACAGTCCGATGGTTTTGAGTTTCTGACATTTTTTTCTGAGATAAATATATTAAATTGATCATTATAATCTACCTTACTTTAGTTTGAAGTAACTTTTAATTGAAATGGCTGCCTTTTGAGATATTTGAAATTCAAACATGTGAGAATAATTTTGGCAAGCTTGCCAAAACTTTGACACCATAGGCTTCTGCAGTAACAGGTTCTGTTAAATCGACTCAGCGTTCCCTTCTATGTGGCAACAAATACTTAATAAGTGCATCAGAGTCTAAGTTTGATATGTAGAATCAAATCTAGATAATTGCTTTGATTTTGAAGATTTGATGCTTCATCGGACTATGCAGCTTTAATATAAGGACTGTTAAAATATTGAAAATTTCGGATGACCCACCCATAGGGTAATAACCATTGTCCGAATTCACGCATGCTTATGTCGGCTGTTTCAGAGTGAGGCTGTGTGATAAGGACTGTGAAAATTTTGAAAACTTTGAATCACCCACCCACCCACCCACCCACAGGGTATCAACCAATGTTGTCTGAATTTACGCGTGCTTATGTCGGCTGTTTCAGAGTGAGGCTGTGTGATAAGGACTGTGAAAATTTTGAAAACTTTGAATCACCCACCCACCCACCCACAGGGTATCAACCAATGTTGTCTGAATTTACGCGTGCTTATGTCGGCTGTTTCAGAGTGAGGCTGTGTGATAAGGACTGTGAAAATATTGAAAACTTTGAATGACCCACCCACCCACCCATAGGGTATCAACCAATGTTGTCTGAATTTACGCGTGCTTATGTCGGCTGTTTCAGAGTGAGGCTGTGTGATAAGGACTGTGAAAATATTGAAAACTTTGAATGACCCACCCACCCACCCATAGGGTATCAACAATGTTGTCTGAATTTACGCGTGCTTATGTCGGCTGTTTCAGAGTGAGGCTGTGTGATAAGGACTGTGAAAATTTTGAAAACTTTGAATCACCCACCCACCCACCCATAGGGTATCAACCAATGTTGTCTGAATTTACGCGTGCTTATGTCGGCTGTTTCAGAGTGAAGCTGTATGATAAGGACTGGATGCCTTGTCGGGAATTGGGCAAGTGTCGGTCTGAGTGCTTAAAGGTGGCCGAGATCCTTGGGGTGCCTGCAGTGGTGGGGAAGGATGCCACGAAGGAATACTTCCTGAAGGAGCTTGAAAAGTCTACGATCATCCACATTGGTGAGCAAAGAGCGCCTAGCACAGGCCAGTGCTTTAAAATATAATTACTGCCATATTTCATTCGTAAAAAAAGAAATATATATATGATTTAGGGTCAGGGATGAAAGATCTCCGCGATTTCGCGGATTTCGGCGATTTTTTATTTTAACCAACAGGGAAAATTTTTGGTATCGTGTCACGAATCGCAATACAAGTGTCGTGGGGGTGATGAAAATGGGAAATACTGTGCCTAGAGTGGGACTCGAACACACATCTCTTTGCATTCCGGGCCAGTGTGCTAACCATTACACCACCTAGGCTCCCTGATATCAATACACTCCCCACGCCTACCTGTCTATGTGGTTACTTGCCTGAGAGGTCAGTGCAGACTACTACACTCGTCCCCCTGGAATTGTAAGTCTTGTAATGCTTACAATTACATACATACAGGCAATGCACTAACACATACATACACAGGGTAGGTTCAACAACCATACAGCGCAAAGCTTGTACAGGATCCTGATCACGGCAACCAGTGTCGTGGGGGTGATGAAAATGGGAAATACTGTGCCTAGAGTGGGACTCGAACACACATCTCTTTGCATTCCGGGCCAGTGTGCTAACCATTACACCACCTAGGCTCCCTGATATCAATACACTCCCCACGCCTACCTGTCTATGTGGTTACTTGCCTGAGAGGTCAGTGCAGACTACTACACAAGTTAAAGTTGCATACTCCGATGGTTTTGAATTTCTGCATTTCTTCTGAGATAAATATATGAGATCGATCACTAGTATCAACTTTACATTAGTTCAAAGTTATTTTAATTTTAAATGGTAAACTTTTGAGATATTTTGAGTGCAAACATGGAAAATTAGTTTTGGGAAGCTTGCCAAAACTCTCACACCATAGACTTCTGCAGTAACAGGTTCTGCTATCAAATATAGATTTGATATATATTAGATATGTATTTGATATATATTAGATATATATATATATTAGATATATGTACTATATAATTTATTATGTGGATATAAATAACAGCAGCCCTTTAATGTTTCTCTCTAACCACCTTAACTTCCATGTTATTCACTGCGGAGCGGGCATTCTCTCCTCCCCGCCTCCTCTACACCATGAGCCAACTGTCACACTGCTCACTTTCAAAACTTTCATATATATATATTATATATATATCACATATATATATAATATATATATTATATATATCATCCTCCATCTTCTTTTCCGTCGCCTACCTTGCAGCCACCTACGCAAGCACTGCGGAGGGGCTGATCGTCATGTCCCCTAACGCTAACCGCTACGAACAGGGGGCGCCACTAGAGAGGTCATATATCGTGAACACCCTCGACATCGCAAACCTCACCCTTGTCGCCAAGCTGGTCGTCCTCAGCTCTGGTTGGGGGACGACGCCACGTGACCATACAGCCAATGACGTCACTCTCCTCCCGTCGGTCTTTCTGCTCGCAGGTTGGTGTGTTTTTGGTGTTTTGTTTTGGGGGTGGGTGGGTGAAATCGGTATGCCTTTGTGTTATAAATATAATATATATAATAATGTATATAATACTATAATATATTATATATCATATATATTATATATATTGGGGGGTTGAAGTCGGTATTATATATATATATATATATATATACATTACATATGTGAAGTCGGTATTATATATATACATATGTGGTGTATAACGCATTATACAAATATAAATGCAAGAGGAACATATGAGACTGTCTCAAAAGGTGCTAAGCAGTATGGGACAAAACTTTTTCCATAGTAACGATCAACACACTATCGACTTATGCATTTGCTCATGATAAACTGATTTGTTTTTTACATGGTGTTTCATAATCCCAATAGAATACATATTGATTTGAAGCAAATGTCCTTGTGTTTTCAGTGTAACCGTTTCTGTGCTGTTTTGTGTCAATCGTTACAATGGACAAAAAAACGAAGCGTTAGCACCTTTTGAGACAGGCTCATATACTTTATATATATATTCCTCTGGGGCGCATTGGTGGAGTGCTCCCCCCCCCCCCACCTCCACCCCCAGCTGTCGGGGTAATTGGTTGGTGGGACCCCCCCCCCCCCTCGCGCCACACACACTGGAGGAATGTATATCTAATTTTCTTCCCTCTCAGATCAGATTTATGTTCTGAACTTTTGACCAAGTTATCGCCTATTGAGGATTTGCGTGTGACGTAGGCATCACACTACCCCTGCTTCGTGGTTGGATAGAGGCAGTTCGTTCTACTATCAAGTCAAAATGCGGAAATCTATTCACTACTATGATCTAATTCTGTTATTTAGAACCATAAATATTCATTGGAGGGTTGAAATAATGCTATTTAGAAGCATAACTTAAGTGAAATTCTGTCAAATTAAACCCAAAATCCGCTACCGCATCGATATTGTCAAAGGTAAGCAAAACAAAAAGCACAAATCTATTCACTGCTACGATCTAATTCTGTTATTTAGAATCATGAATATTCAATCGGGGGTTGAAATAATGGTATTTATGAGAATAGCTTACTCAAAATGTGAAATCTGGTCAAATTAAACCCAAAATCCAAACAATATTAACACCGTCGCCGGATCGGCAGTGTTATGCTGTACTTTCTATCCAACCAAGTTGACCGACGAGGCATTGATCACGTGGTTCTAATCGTTTGTCGCAAATCCTCAATATCGCCATTTATTTCCATATTCATGTTCTCCACTTTTGACCAAGTCATCGCCTATATCGCCATTTATTTCTACATTTATGTTCTGCACTTTTGACCAAGTTATCGCCTAAATCGCCATCTATATCAACATTTATATTCTGCACTTTTGACCAAGTTATCGCCTAAATCGCCATTTATATCCACATTTGTGTTCTGCACTTTTGACCAAGTTATCACCTAAATCGCCATTTATATCCACATTTATTTTCTGCACTTTTGACCAAGTTATCGCCTATATCGCCATTTATTTCCACATTTATTTTCTGCACTTTTGACCAAATTATCATCTATATCGCCATTTATTTCCACATTTATGTTCTGCACTTTTGACCAAGTTATTGTCTATATCGCCATTTATTTCCACATTTATGTTCTGCACTTTTGACCAAGTTATCGCCTATATCGCCATTTATGTCCACATTTATTTTCTGCACTTTTGACCAAGTTATCGCCTATATCGCCATTTATGTCCACATTTATGTTCTGCACTTTTGACCAAGTTATCACCTATATCGCCATTTATTTCCACATTTATTTTCTGCACTTTTGACCAAATTATCATCTATATCGCCATTTATTTCCACATTTATCTTCTGCACTTTTGACCAAGTTATTGTCTATATCGCCATTTATTTCCACATTTATCTTCTGCACTTTTGACCACGTTATCGCCTATATCGCCATTTATTTCCACTCTTTTTTCTTTGAGATCACATTTATCCCTGAATAATAAAAAAACATTAAAATTTTTTTGTTATTGTGATGATATTTATTGCAGGTGCCCAGTGCGTTTTGAGTCTGTTGTGGCCAATCCCTGATGCGGCTCTTCAGAAGTTTTACTTCTATTTCTACCAGACGCTTCAGTCGGGAAACTTTGTGTTAGATGCAGTGACAACTGCATCTAAATACTTGGAACAGGACGAAAGGCAAGGCCAACTAAATCGTATTAAGTATTTATATTATTTAAAGTTGCATACTGCGATGGTTTTAAGTTTCTGTCATTTTCTAAGATAAATATATTAGGTTGATGGTTATAATTCCACTAGTGTGCACTGTCACAAGTCGATAGCGTTCTGATATGACCTTAGATGTTGCCAGGACGTAAAACTCAAACAACCAACCGACCAACCCTAACCAAGCCCCATTGGATGAGAACCGGTGTTTCTAAACATGATATTGCCTGCTTTTAAACGCCCACAGCACCCCCACAACGGTTCCCCAAGCTGCTCAAGCTACCAAACCCATACAACAACATCAAAGCCCTTCCATTTTTTATATAAATCGGGAATGAAAGATCAGGCCTCCGCGATTTCGCGGATTTCCGCGATTTTAATGTTAAACAAAATGCCAAGAATCAGGATGCCTATGACAACAATTGGTTGGTTCGAATCCCGTTCTGATATGACCTTAGATGTTGCCAGAACATAAAACCCTGTTAGGTATGGGTGGTAATACATTCACAACAAGGATAGTTGAAAACTGACTTCCAAACAATTTTCCGCGATTCCCAGACAGTGCTAAGTCAATGGGCGAAATCCGCTTTTTCGCAGAAAACAACCATCGATGTAATAATCTCAGCTTGATTTCCGCGACTTTTGTTCGAGACCACTTTCATCCCTATAATGCTTTTAAGTTTTATATGTCTTATAAATTCTATGTGTGTTTTGTCCATGTGTAATAATATGGGAGTCGGCCGTCTGAGCCCCACACATTACTAGTCTCCACAGGTGTGTTCTGACAATTGTCTGTCAGTTCCCACCTGTAATTACTCTCAACAACTCATAAGGAAGAAAGGAAGACAAGTCACGCAAGATTGACAGCGAAGAAGTTGTGCATTATTGGCATCAACTCCTGTTCACCTACTGGCGACCTATCACCCTCACTCCTTACAAACTGCCCACGCAGATCCTCATGACTCTTGCTGGTGTATATAAGAATCAGTACCTTCAGCCCATTGAACCTGAGTCCAATGGTTGTTGCACACAGCTCAGTGTCTTTGAATAGATCCTGCTAGTTTGAATGTAGAAAGTGGAGTTGTCTCTTGCAAGAGAGCCTAGCCAAGAGTGCTCCCAAGGGTGCTTCTCCCAGAGTCCTAGACAAGAGTGCCTAGAGTGGGGTCTGTGTGTCAGGTATAAGGAATGCAGGTGACTGGGCTCACACAGCCAGCCAATCAGACACCCTCTACAGCCTTGGTGGACGACGCCCTAATAGGGGGCAGCTGTCACTCAACCCAGCTGCAGGTGGTGTCCATAATGTATGCAGGATGGCTGGGTGTGCTCGCCCATCGGCCCCGTGGTAACAGGTAATTGCAGACAGTTACAATAAACATATATTAAAAATGCCCTTCCCCTCCACTGGCATTCTTTCTGGTTCATGGAGGGGACATTTAAATAATTATTAACCGTCTCTTAAGTATGAACATCACATCACAATCTCGGTCGCTATGTGTTATCACATTTCCACATAGGCGCTTATGTCACAACGCAAGTGGGGCACCGATTGCTTTTCTGTTACATAAT
Source organism: Branchipolynoe longqiensis (assembly GCA_030323885.1). Lineage (NCBI taxonomy): Eukaryota > Metazoa > Annelida > Polychaeta > Phyllodocida > Polynoidae > Branchipolynoe > Branchipolynoe longqiensis. The sequence goes on from CM059190.1 coordinate 2,015,791, forward strand.
CCTGGTCCCCACTCCGTCGCCCGAGAATAGTAATGCTCTTTGCCAATATATAAATCCAAACCGAAAATCCGTATATTTTTACACAGGTATTCCGACATGATATACTGGGCTCCTTTTGCCGTCCTGGGTAAAGACGTGATGGTGGACCTAGACGAGGTGCGCCATGCCATGTTGGACCAGACCATTAGTGAAGCCGAGTCGGATATCAGTTCCTGCCTTGGCCGACCACCGCTCAACCGGAAGCCTGTTATACCCTTCCGTAAGTTAGTTTAGCAATTCGCCTCCTCTCTCCTCTCTTTTACATTTTCTCCCGGATGCGCTATTATCCATGATTAACGTTGCATAGTCTGATGGTTTTGAGTTTCTGATATTTTCTGAGATAAATATATTAGGTTGATCGCTATTATCTATCTTACTTTAATTTGAAGTAACGTTTATTTTAAAGTAGCACAGTCCGATGCTTTTGAGTTTCTGCCATTTTCTGAGATAAATACATTATGCTGATCGTTATGATCTACGTTATGTTAATTTGAAGTAATTTTGAATTTAAATGGCTAACTTTGGAGGTATTTGACGTTAAAACATTAATTTGGCAAGCACGCCAAAACTCTGACACCATAGACTTCAGTACTAACAGGTTCTATCAAATTGACTTATTACGACCGACTATGCATAAATAAATTCTTAATAAGTGCACCAGTATCTAAGTTGAATATATAGAATCAAATCTAGATCAGTGTTTTGGTTTTGAAAATTTTATCTTTTCATCGGACTATGCAACTTTAAATGGCTAGCTTTTGAGATATTTTAAGTGTAAGCATGCACAATTAATTTTGGCAAGCACACCAAAACTCTGACACCATAGGCTTCTACAGTAAGATGTTCTATTAGATTGACTCGATCTTCCCTTCTCTGTAGCGATAAATGTTCAATAAATACACCATTATTTAAGTTAGATATGTAAAATCAAAACTAGATAATTCTTTTGGTTTTGAAAATTTGATGTTTTCATCGGACTATGCAGCTTTAATAATGGTTGCTGATTTCTACCGTGTCTATGGTGCCGTGACCAGTATTCTCTTCTCTTACTTCAGTACTTTAGGAGTGGAATGTGGCTTGGGCGGTACCACGTCCACCTGTGTGAAGGTGTCGGTCATCCGAATTATCCTACTCAGTGGACCCATGTTTCAGTTTGGACTATTTTCCATTCCAACCAGTGGTCTACAACTGGTTCATCAAAGGCTGTGGTATGTGCTGTCCTGTCTGTGGGAAAGTGCATTTAAAAGAACCCTTGCTGCTTATCGGAACGAGTAACTTATGTGGCGGCAGTGGGTTTCCTCCAAAGAAATATCTCAGAATTACCATATGTTTGATGTCCAATAGCCGATGATAAAAATCAATGTGCTCTAGACACGTCGTTAAACAAATTTTACTTATTGGCTTCAGTACTTGACCACGAGCAGAATCTGCACGAGGTGCAGCACTTGTTGTCTGAACTATTGGTGTGCTATGAGAAGCAGAAGGAGGTCATCCCCGAACTCATCATGCTGGTAAGTACCTAATGACCACTAACACAGCAAGGTGAAGACATTCAGAGAAATTAACTATTGGTAACCAAACAATAATCCGATTGTAGAACGAACAAACTCACAGAGGTTTAGGGGATGTTTGTTTGTTTGTTCTTGTTTTACGTCATAGCAACAACTAAGGTCATATCAGGACGGGTACCGACTTGTGACAGTGCGCACTCATGGCGACTTTATAGTGCTGCCCGATTGGAAGACCAGGCCACCAGCACCATGACCTGATATCCCACTCAGTCACATTATCCTGACACTGAGCTAGCCAGTCCTTGCCCTATCCTAATAATGTCGAGCGCCTGGGTAGGAAGTGACAAGTATCACAGAGGTTTGGGGGATGTCGGAGAATGCTTACAAACAGAGAAAGAATGCATGCAGTAGTTAGCTACACAACAACTGAAAGTGATAAAAAGAACGGGAGTCACAAGACTATTACTGTCTAGCGGCGAAAACAAGTCATTAGACTTAACCGTTATGGGCAGCATAAATACACCCATCACAACAACAAAAGTCTTGTGAAGTCAATCTCTGCCATTCAGAGAAGGCTGGATAGACATTGGAGAGGACACCCACAATTATATGACTTCAGAGCTCCGTCCACCTCCATATGTGTGCAAACTAAAAAAGAATATTTTAATTTACCATAAGCTAGCATGAGAGGTTCAATAGGGCCTAGATCAGCCAGAAGCGGATCTGTGAGTTAATCTGTAAGTTCATTTTACGACTCACATTTTGAAGTCTGCTTCGCTTCTTTTGAAGTGTGCACAGCCTTTATTTGTGTGTAATCCAGGTCAAATTGTTTTTTTTTAAAGTTGTATAATCCCTTGCTTTTATTTATGTTTTCCTACATTTGAGTGAACTATGTTCAGTTGACAATTATAATATCCTGCTCTTCTTCACTTTGGACTGGACGCAGTGGCTGAATTGGTAGAGTATAGGCTTCTTGTGCGGAAGGTCAGGAGTTTGAATCCCGGCCGAGTCAAACCAATGACGTACACAATTGTTACTTGTCGGTACCTAGCCTGACGCTTAGCATTAATCGGACTGAGTGGGATATCGGGTCATGGTGCTGGTGGCCTGGTCTCCTAGTGTGGCAAACCTGACGCGGTGGGCGAATCCGTAGAGCACAGGCTTCTCGTGCGGAAGGTCGGGAGTTTGAATCCCAGCGGAGTCAACCCAATGGCAATGACTTTGCAAAATTGATAATTGTAGTAACTAGCTACAAGTATCAATTTTGTAAGTCATTTGGCATTAGTAGGATAGGACAAGGACTGGTTGGCTCAGTATCAGGATAATGCGAATCAGTGGGATATCGGCTCATGGTGTCTATTATTTAAAGTTGCATAGTGCGATGGTTTTAAGTTTCTGTCATTTTCTAAGATAAATATATTAGGTTGATGGTTATAATGTACCTTACTTTAGTCCGGTGGGGCAGCACTATAAAGTCACCGTGACTGCGCACTGTCTAAAGTCGGTACCCGTCCTGATGTGATGTTGCTAGGATGTAAAACCCCAACAAACAAACATAACTTATATTATTAGCCAAATCTGAGGCGAAATGGGCCGATAACCGGGAACTGGCGCGCCACCTGGAGGGAAAGATGGGGAAGAGCTGCTTAGGAGCAGACCTCCAGCCCTCCAGGCGGCACACCAACCTCCAGTAACCCAAAGGGAAATAGCATCATATGGTTACAGGAGTAAAGGTGACAATAACAATAGATGCCCGCCAAGGCATGGAATGCCCAAACGGTGAAAGAAAGACAAATCCCTGACCTAAAAACATACAAAAAATATCTGTGCAAAATATAAACTGGAAACCCCAACTGAACTGTACCACAAGGGGGTAGGTGATATGTCACGGCCCCCAACTGGACCGCCCAGGGCGGGACAACCAGAAATATAAAAGCCAGATAACATATCTAACAACAATATAAGTCAAATCAAATTCAAACAAACATAACTCAACCACCTATTACGTACAGGCCTATGGACATGTAAATAAAATAGGCTAGTATAGAATTAAGTGGAAAAAAGCGGAAAACTCTTCCCAAGAAAACCCCAAAACACTAACATAGAACCTTAAGAAAACAACTAACATAGTAATAAGAATAGAACAAAAATACAATGCCAAGAGGGCCCAAAAAATAACATAAGCTACTAAAAGTACCAACAGACTATCTATCTGCTACTGAAATGCAGACAATCAAATACCTTATCAGCAGCTACTGTTTGGTAAGACAACACCAACACTACAGCTGGCCAGCATTGAAAACAAGCCTGGGTACCCGGGCTTACATGCTATGGACAGTATAAATACAGCCTCAATAAAAAAAAAAATTTAGGATAATACTTAAATACATCACAATATTCGCATAAATACTTTGTACCTCACATAATCTACCTTTCGTTTTTACCTCACCGGATAGATGTCACATGTCAGTACCCGTCCTGATATGACCTTAGATGTTGCCAGGATGTGAAACTCCAACAAGCAACCAACCAACCCAGTGGGGCAGCACTATAAAGTCCCCATGAGTGTACACTGTTATAAGTCGATACCGTAAAAGCGATGGTTGAATATAAAAAAAACAATTCTCGCCGTGAATGTGGTGTTCTCTGTGGTGGAGTGGTTAGAGTGTCTGACTTTTTTTCCTAGGTCAAACTCCTAATCTGAAGGTTGGTGGTTCGATTCCCCGTGCCCCCATCTCTGACAATTTGAATTTCCACCGCTGTGCATAACTTACAGCGTCATCAAAGGCCAGTTGCTCTCATACCATGTCTATGTGGTGTGGGAGGTTAAAAATCCCTTGGGTCGGTAAAGGTGTAGGCTAGGGCTTTCTATCGACAAACTGTCTCATGGTGAAAACAAGTCCATTCAGACTTATCCATGATAGGCAGTATAAATCTTCAAGTAAGAAAAGAAAATATGGCCCACGTATACTGCCGACACTGCTTTTAGAAACCGCCAATCAATCAATCAATCAATCATAAAACAAGTCGGTAACCGTCCTGATACGGTTTTGCTAGGATGTAAAACCCCAACAAACAAACATAACTTATATACAGTAAAACCTCTCTACATCGCCCGACCACGGGACCGACTTTATGTGGTCCATTTAGGGAGGTGGTCGGTTTAGGGAGTTAGAATATCCTTACAATTGTTGGGACCCAAATAAAGCGATCGATATAGGGGAGTGGTCGATCTGTGGAGGTGGTCGGTTAGAGAGGTTTTACTGTAATAATGATCTTCCTTTCGCTTGTACCATACACGACAGTTGGACAGTGCGCTGAAGCGCCAGCATCTCGAGGAGAACAACCGGAAGACAACGCAGCTTCCGGCGTGTCTGAGGATGTCCGAAAGTGGGCTGCGTCTGCTCAGGAAGCTCGGCTTCCACTTCCAAGGTCGCGGGGTGCGGCTGTCTGACCCCTACATCCTGTACCCGCATTGGAACCCGGACGAGCTGCTGATACCCGTCTACGACTCCCTCAGGGCGATGGTCGGTATGTCTCTCACTCTTAGGGCGATGGTCAGTATGTCTCTCAGTCTTAGGGTGATGGTCGGTATGTCTCTCAGTCTTAGGGCGATGGCCGGTATGTCTCTCAGTCTTAGGGCGATGGCCGGTATGTCTCTCAGTCTTAGGGCGATGGGCGGTATGTCTCTCAGTCTGAGGGCGATGGGCGGTATGTCTCTCAGTCTTAGAACGATGGTCGGTATGTCTCTCAGTCTTAGGGTGATGGTCAGTATGTCTCTCAGTCTTAGGCCGATGGTCGGTATGTCTCTCAGTCTTAGGGCCATGGTCGGTATATCTCTCAGTCTTAGGGCGATGGTCGGTATGTCTCTCAGTCTTAGTGTGATGGTCGGTATGTCTCTCAGTCTTAGGGCGATGGTCGGTATGTCTCTCAGTCTTAGGGCGATGGCCGGTATGTCTCAGTCTTATGGCGATGGTTGGTATGTCTCTCAGTCTTAGGGCGATGGCCGGTATGTCTCTCAGTCTTAGACCAATGGTCGGTATGTCTCTCAGTCTTAGGGCAATGGCTGGTGTGTCTCTCAGTCTTAGGGCGATGGCCGGTATGTCTCTCAGTCTTATGGCGATGGTCGGTATGTCTCTCAGTTTTAGGGCGATGGCCGGTATGTCTCTCAGTCTTATGGCGATGGTCGGTATGTCTCTCAGTCTTAGGGTGATGGCCGGTATGTCTCTCAGTCTTAGGGCGATGGCCGGTATGTCTCTCAGGGCGATGGTAGGTATGTCTCTTAGAGCGATGGTCTGTATGTCTCTCAGTCTTAGGGAGATGGTCGGTATGTCTCTCATGGCGATGGTCGGTATGTCTTTCAGGGCAATGGTCGGTATGTCTGGCAGGGTGATGGTCGGTATGTCTGTTAGGGCGATGGTAGGTATGTCTCAGGGCAATGTTTGGTATGTCTCTTAGGGCGATGGTCGGTATGTATCTTAGGCTGATGGTCGGTATGTCTCTCATGGTGATGGTCGGTTTATCTCTCAGGGCGATGGTCGGTATGTCTCTCAGGGCGATGGTCGGTATGTCTCTTAGGGCGATGGCCAGTATGTCTCTGAGGGCGATGGTCAGTATGTCTCTCATGGTGATGGTCGGTATATCGCTCAGGGCGATGGTCGGTATGTCTCTCAGTGCGATGGTCGGTATGTCTCTCAGGGCGATGGTCGGTATGTCTCTTAGGGTGATGGTAAGTATGTCTCTTTGGGCAATGGTCGGTATGTTTCTTAATCTTAGGCTGATGGTCGGTATGTCTCTCAGGGCGATGGTTGGTATGTCTGTCAGGGTGATGGGCGGTATGTCTCTCAGGGTGATGGTCGGTATATCTCTCAGGGCGATGGTCGGTATGTCTCCTAGGGCGATGGTCGGTATATCTCTCAGGGCCATGGTCGGTGTGTCTCTTAGGGCCATGGTCGGGGCGATGGTCGGTATGTCTCTTAGGGCGATGGTCAGTATGTTTCTTAGTCTTAGGCCGATGGACGGTATGTTTCTCAAGGCGATGGTTGGTATGTCTCTCAGGGCGATGGTCGGTATGTCTCTCAGGGCGTTGGTCGGTATGTCTCTCAGGGTGATGGTCGGTATGTTTCTAAGGGCGATGGTCAGTATGTCTCTCAGGGTGATGGTCAGTATGTCTCTCAGGGCGATGGTCGGTATGTTTCTAAGGGCGATGGTCAGTATGTCTCTCAGGGTGGTGGTCAGTTTGTCTGTCAGGGTGATGGTCGGTATGTTTCTCAGGGCGATGGTCAGTATGTCTCAGTCTTAGTCTTAGGACGATGGTCGGTATGTCTCTCAGGGCGATGGTTGGTATGTCTGTTAGGGCGATGGTTGGTATGTCTCTTAAGGCGACGGTCGGTACGTCTTTTAGTCTCAGGGGATGGTCGGTATCAGTGTCAAGATAATGTGACTGAGTGGGATATCGGGTCATGCCGCCGGCGGCCTGATTTCCCAGTGGGATCCATGAGTGTGCAATGTCACAAGTCGGTACCCGTCCTGATTTGACCTTAGATGTTGCTAGGACGTAAAACAGCAACAAACAAACATCTTTTATCTAGTTGTTTCTTCGTCTATGGTTTGCATTTAAAAACATTGTATTTTGATTACTGACATATTATTATGTCCTTTTGCCACCAGATGTCATCACAAACCCGGAGTGTTCCTTTGCAATATCCGAGTTCCTGCCCACCACTGAAGACACCTTGTCCTATATCATCGATGTGGTATGTTACCTTCAATTTAAACCTAATGTGCATGTCACACTATGCCGGATTGAGCAACAGAAAGAATTTTCTAGTCCGGTGGTGTTCGGGTGTGATAAGTATCAAAATGTGTCAAAATGCTGCGATATCGGGTCAAAGGCCACCAGACGAACGAACATTAAAAGGACATTAAACGTACATGAACGGATAGCCAACGTACGATAAGCAGACTAAACTAACTCAAACCGGACAAGAACCGTAGATGTCAATCCGGTGGCATCCGTTCCCAGTTTTGTGCATGCTCAAAACTTGTATCGGATCAGGCCGGATATCAACAGATAGCAACGGATATGGAACGGACACAAACCAGACTTTGCCGGATATCAACGGACTTTGTTTGGTTTCTTTCCGTTTCCCCAATCCGGTGATGTGTGACAACGCCTTTAAAGTTGAATAGTCTTTTTGTTTTTTTGTGATGGTTTATTTACTCTGTCCATAATGAATAAGCCACATCACGGCTTGTTTTCATTGCCTGAACAGCAATAGTCTCAATTTGGTAGTAGCCTTGTCACCTTAGCTGTTAGTGCTTATGTTAGGTTGTTATTTTGGGGGACCAGACAGGATGGCCGAATGAGTTAGAGCATCCATCTCCCGTGTTGGTAGACCATGGGATTGTGGACCCTGGTCGAGTCAAACCAATGACTTAAAATTGATACTTGTTGATTCCTAGCCAGGCGCTCGGAATTATTAGGATAGGGCAAGGACTGGTTGGCTCAGTATCTGGATAATGTGACTAAGTGGGATATCAGGTCATGGTGCTGGTGGCATGGTCTCCCAGTGGGGCAGCACTATAAAGTCGCAATGAGTGTGCACTATCACAAGTTGGTACACGTCCTGATATGACCTTAGATGTTGCCAGGACATAAAACTCCAACAACCAACTATGACCTTTGATATAGACTAGATCGTCATTCCGACTGCGCATGCGCTGGAAACGGCGTTAATTGGCAGCAAAACAAATGCGCCGGCTATCCAGTTTGCCGATACATAACAATTTGGCCTAAACATGGATACACACATGCAATATGATGATATAATGAATATATTTAAGACAAAACTAGCCATAGTTAAGCATTTTGAGCTAAGAAACATATAATTCGACACAAAACAATGAGTCACTCGAAGGGTGATATCCACTTTACCTTTATTAATTCTTGTTTTAAATATTAAAACGCCAAATGTGTCAACAGACACTTGTTTCAGAGAAATACATAACCAATGTCTGATTAACCCTACTCATTTTCTAGCTCTACATATGTCATTAACTGTGGGATAAAAATAAAAACATGAATAAAATAAGTAAAACTGACTCTGGCTATGGTTCTAACACTAGTCTGAGTGGCCAGATTTCTCTAGATCTAAATGCAGATGGCATAAGATGTGCTGATTAGATTGATGTAAATGCAATGCTGGATAAAAGATTAACATCTTAATTTATTATATATATATTTTTAGTTGGTATTCTACGTTTCAAACAAGAGCTGAGATGAGCTGAAACTAACACATTTCATAGCTGCATCCTGTGTATTAGCATGCACCATGTGCTTCGTGCGGGTTTGTTTGTCTTTCACGCATCTCACAATACACCGCGTGGCTGGATTGATGAACTAGTTTATTGCTAGGACGTAAAACCCCCCTCGCAACAAACAAGTAGCCATTATCAAGTTGCGTGGTATTTGCAGCTGTGCATCACAAAGCACGCGCCCGAACTACAGCTGAACATCTCGGACATGTCGGTGCAGCCATTGTGGAGGAGGTCAAAGGTGAAGGTCGTCCTGGTGGCCCTGGGCTTCAGCCAAATTGGGCCGCTCCTCAACTTCAACAGCATCCCTTCAAACCGGTTAAGTACAGCGTTCGAAATAACTCTTATCCGCTTGTCTGAGCCAAGTGAGAGTAGGCACTGAAAAGCAGAATATGGCTTGAGCTTTTCCGTTTGGAAAAGTGAAACATTTTGTGTTGAAAATCATGATCTTTAATGTTAACCAGGGTCCAGTTCAGGATACGTCTCTGAGTCGCCTCGGAGATGTCTCGCTTTTCAAACAGGAGGCAAACAGTACCTCGAAAATGGCCATCAGATTCAGTGGTTTCAGCAAATCAGAGCTGTTCTTTTCAATTGCAAATGGCTGCACCCTATGGAGGTGACCATTTTCGAGGCAACCGACTGCTTTTGCCATTCAGACTAGCGCGACATCCGGAATTTCTCCGAGACACCTCCGAGGCGTACCTTGAAAGCGGCCCAGGTAAGCTACATGTTGTATATATAGCGCTGAACATTTATATAGCAATAATGGCGATATGAGACTGAGTCTATAGGTCTGCTCTGTATCACGCTCCGGTGTCGTATTCTCAGCGCCCGGTCATTCTCAGCGGCCCGTCGTGGTCATAAGACCCGTGGCATCGCCGGCTACAAGCTCAGCTGGTGCCCGGCAGTGTTAGGGACCGATTACGCCGAAATCTATTGAATGCGATCATATTTAACAGAATTACATACTCAAATAATGAAATTTAATTAAATTAACCTTAAATTCCAAGCGATATTAACGTAGCAGCTCGATCAGCGTCGAATCGCCGAGTGTAAACAAAACAAATAGCAGTGCTTGCGGCAACGTTCGAAAATCCGCGCATGCGCAGAAGCCACGGCAGGCCGCTGAGAATGACCGGGCGCTGAGAATACGACACCGGTAGTGAATGTCTGCGAGTTCGGATTTGGTTTAAAAGCGTTAGCCTTATTTTGCCATAGAGACGCATTAATGCTTGGATACCTTACCAGCTGTCACCAAGGTGTCAGGCACCCCTGAATGCTATACTTGTATCTGGTAGGTACTCTATATTAGGCAACACTAAAATGGTTTCCAACGTTATGAATTACCCATGTTACTAGCAACATGTACAACGTCACCATGAGTGCACACTGTCACAAGTCGGTATCCATCCTGATATGACCTTAGATGTTGCCAGGATGTCAAACTCCAACAACCAACCAACACACCGGTGGATAAACCCCACTATCATCCCATTTCTAATATTATATCCATAAAAGGATTTGTGCTATATATAATTATATGAATCTCTTTACTTAGGCATAGTTCGATGGTTTTGAGTTTCTGACTAAATATATTTGGTTGATTGTGACAATCTACCTTTGTGTAGTAGAGACGGTCTTAAAATTGCATAGTCTGGTGGTTTTGAGTTTCTGACATTTGTAATGAAGAATATACCCTATATTTCTGTAGTACAGACTATCTTGAAGTTGCATATTTCAATGGTTTTTATTTTTTTTTATTTTTCTATTTGGTTAACCGTTCTGATATTGATATGACCTCCTTAGGGTTACAATTTACCTCTTTTTTCTGTAATACAGAAGATTTTGAAGTTGCAGTCTGATGTTTTTGAGTCTGTGGCAATTTTAAAGTAGAATATATTTGGTTGATGGTTCTAATCTACTCACTATTTCTGTAGTAGGCCTACAAACTATCTTAAAGTTCCATTGTTCGATGGCTTTGAGTTGCTGATATTCTTGGTTTGTTTGTTTGTTGTTGTTTTACATCCTAGCAACATCTAAGGTCACATCAGGACAGGTACCAACTTGTGACAGTGTGCACTGATGGTGACTTTATAGTGCTGCCCCACTGGAAGACCAGGCCACCAGCACCATGACCTGATATCCCACTCAGTCCCATTATCCTGACACTGAGCCAACCAGTCCTTATCCTATCCTAATAATGCCGAGTGCCAGGCTAGGAAGCGACAAGTATCAATTTTTAAGTCATTGGTTCGAATCCACGATCTACCAACATGGGAGCCAGACCCTCTAACTCATCTGGTTCTTTGAGATAAATATATTTGGTTGATTGCTGTAATCTACTTCTTTGAATAGATTGTGAAGTCAACAAGTGCATTCTGCTCATATACGGATACATTTATTTCAGGGTCACACATATTTCTCACTGTCGTCTCGAAGACCGGGCGCGGTGGCCTAATCGGTAGAGCACAGGCCTTCCGTGCGAAAGATTGGGAGTTCGCGAGTTCGGTTCCTGGTCGAGTCAGACCAATGACTTAAAAATTTATACTTGTCGCTTCCTAGCCTGGGCTCGGCATTATTAGGATAGGACAAGGGCTGGTTGACTCAGTATCAGGATAATGGGACTGAGTGGGATATCAGGTCATGGTGCTGCCGGCTGGGTCTTCCAGTGGGGCAGTGCTATAAAGTCGCCATGAGCGCACACTATCACAAGTCGGTACCCGTCCTGATATGACCCTAGATGTTGCTAGGATGTAAAACAACAAACAAAAACAAACTTTTTTTTTGTATTGCTTTAAAACAATATAATCATAAATTATGCAAAGTGGAATTAGTGAGAATTAAAATGATTTTCAGATAAAAATCTTTGATTTAAACTACATTTTTGGATTGGCGTTCACGTGGTTTTGCGCCTGAAGTCTTCATATTTACCACCAACAACGACTAATAACTTGTACTGTCCGTACTAACGTGTGTGTAGCAAGCATTGCCCGTGAATCCGACTTAGTTTTTGCTTGCACGACTCGAGTTCTATATAAATAAGGTTGCACGTTATTTGTGAATTGTAGGAAGTTGTTGAATGCCGCGCTGCAGCTGTTCTATATAAATAAGGTTGCACATTATTTGTGAATTGTAGGAAGTTGTTGAATGCCGCGCTGCAGCTGTTCTATATAAATAAGGTTGCACATTATTTGTGAATTGTAGGAAGTTGTTGAATGCCGCGCTGCAGCTGTTCTATATAAATAAGGTTGCACATTATTTGTGAATTGTAGGAAGTTGTTGAATGCCGCGCTGCAGCTGTTCATCTCGGTGTCTGCCTACAAGAGTCCCTCGCTGATTCACAAGTTGGACGTCACACTTCTCGGAGAGCCCGTCACCGGCAAGGTGGGTCATGATCATGGTTCTGGTGGTCCAGTCTCCCAGTAGTGCAGCACTATAAAGCTGCCATCGGTGCACACTGGTGATGTGTCTATGCGGCTCCTTGCCTGAGAGGTTAGCGCAGACTACAACATATCCTCCGATGCAACTGACACCTGCCAACATCTGGTGGAGGTGAGAAGGACCAGAGGTGGCACCACCAGTACAGTGACTGGTCTTATGGATTATAACAATATTAATAATAATTCCCTTATGTATCTTTATGTGATATATAAGGTATTATATGAGGATAAAGGGGCGGAGCTGTATTTTTTCTATATTATATTTATTGTGCATGCTATTTATTTTACTCCAATGATCACATGATATCATTATTTGCTGCGGGCTAGTCCCGCCAACCGAGGCTGGCGCCACTACTACCAAGGTCACCCGCCAGTCAAACTGCCTCGCAGGCATACAAGCTCCGGATTTTAAACTTGTTCTGTAGGTAGGGCTTGTATTCGCTCAGCCACAGGCCTCTGCTAAAATAAATTAGGCTTCCCACCACTCCTCGTCTCGGTCTCCATTTCCTCCTTTTCTAGCCTAGCCTAATTTATACTTGCATAATGCGTTATACATTATATATTTATGTGTAGTGGTCTGTACTGACCTCTCAGGCAAGTAACCACATACACATGTAGGCATGGGTAGTGTGTTGATATCAGGGAGCCTAGGTGGTGTAATGGTTAGCACACTGGGCCGGAATGCCAGAGCTGTGGTGTTGTTAGCCTGGCGATGCAAAGAGATGTGGGTTCGATTCCCGCTCTGGGCGCAATATTTCCCATTTTCATCACCCCCCACGACATATATATTACATATATGTATGAGAGACAGACAGAGGCATTCAAGAATTAAGCAATCCATATGTGCAACCATGTATGTAACTATTTCATAATAGTGTTTAACTTATAAAATTCTCATCCTTGATTTCAGTGTCAATTTAAGTGGTGATGTGCTTTATACTTTTGTACTATTCTGCCAAATTTATTGACATAATGAATCTCACTTGGTGGCATTTCATTCTAAAGGGCTGGTCACATGACCGCCCTGTCCTGATATAACCTTAGTTGGTGGCAGGAAATAAAACTCCAACTGTTCTCTGTGGCAGAGTGGTTAGAGTGTCTAACTTTTTTCGATTGATTGATTGATTGATTGATTGATTGATTGATTGATTGGTGGTTGCTTTACGCCGTGTCGGCAGCATAGGCCATATTCACGGCGAGAAATGTTTGTTTTTTGTTCAAACCATCGCTTTTACATGTAAAAGCAGACAATCAATTATGTGCCAATAGACACTAATTAAATTAGAAAGCTCACAATCATATATCTGTGGTCAAGGGAAACAAATTCCCATAGAAAAAGAAAAGTTTCATTAATAATTAATAGAATCCATTTAGTAAACTATATAAGGTGGTACAGTCCAGCTGCCCTCAAAAAGGCTAAAATGTTTTCCTGTTTTACCTTAGTAAAAAGGTCATGCATACTGCCTGCAGTGTAGAACCGTTGGCGCAGTGCCAAAAAATCAACGCAACTTAGTAAAATGTGTTTGAGTGTCAGTGGGGACTGACACCCAATACATTCAGGGGGAGGTTCCCCCTTGAGCAGAAAAGCATGTGTAAGCCACGAGTGGCCAACACGGCAGCGACTAAGGACCACTTGGTCCCGCCGACCTCCCGCATGAGTCTGTGGTGGCTTTCCCACAGATGGTTCAATTTCTTTAAGTTTATTGATGTTTTCATCCCACTCATGTTGCCATTTGGATTTTATGTGGGTGGCTATTAGTGGTTTCAGATCAGAGTGAGGGATCAGACATGGTTCAAGATCACAGTTCAGGGCCTTCTTCGCAGCCCGATCAGCTCGTTCGTTTCCTTGTATGCCAGCATGGCCAGGCACCCAGCACAGGTGGATATCATACCCATCTGTTGTCAGTTGGTTCATTTTATAAATGACCATTGCTAGAATAGGGTGATTCGTTTTCAGTCCAGCAACAGCCAGGAGGCAAGAGAAGGAATCACTGTATATAACATAGTTAGTGTGGTTGGATACCTCGATATACTCCAAAGCGAGAAGGAGTGCTCGGGCCTCTGCAGTGAAAATCGAGCTCTGATCTGGCAAACTTACACCAAATTTTTCCCGTCGGCAGACTGCCGCAGCAGCTACCCGGCTTTGGTCTTTCGAACCATCAGTATATATGGAGAGGTGGTCTGCAAACTGGCCTTGAATCTCTGCATGCAGTCCTTTGTACTCGAGTGGATGTGTCCCAGATTTCCTCAGTTCCGTGAGTCGGAGGATAACCGATGGCTTTCTCAACGACCACGGGGGATGTTCTGGGACTTTGGCATCCTCCAACACGTCCAAATCCACGCCTAAGGCCTCCAAATGAGGTTTCATTCGGAGCCTCAGTGGCCGGATGTAATTTGGCCTGGCTTCATACCTGGATTCGTCATGTTGCTCGAATAGACAATTGTGTGCAGGATTCAATGCATTAGTTTTTATCTTGACTACATATTGCATGGCCAGTTTGATTCTCCTGTTATTAAGTGATGGTTCATTGGCTTCGACATAAAGGCTCTGAACTGGTGAGGTGCGGAAGGCCCCAAGGGCCAGGCGCAGTCCCTGGTGGTGGATCGTGTCTAGCAGCCCAATATATGATTTCCTTGCGGAACCATATACTATGCTGCCGTAATCCACTCGTGAACGAACCAAGGTTCTGTACACGGAGAGCAGAACATCTCTGTCCGCTCCCCACTCTGAGCTGGACAGCACCCTCAGAATATCCAGCGCTTTCAGGCATCTTGTTTTCAGGTACTTTATATGTGGCACAAAAGACAGTTTTGCGTCGAGAATGAGGCCCAGAAATTTGGTTTTCTCAACGACTTTAATGGGATCCCCATCCAGGGTCAGCTCCGGTTCCGCATGTATTCTACGCAGCAGGCAGAAGTGCATGCAGACTGTTTTGGTCTTGGAAAATTTGAAACCGTTCAGAACTGACCATCGATGGATCCCATTTATGCTTGGTTGTAGCTGTCTCTCTATGACATTCATGTTAGCACCGCTGTAATATAAAACAAAGTCGTCCACGAAAAGACTACAGGAGACCCCCTGCTTTACAGCAGCAGCAATACCATTGACCTTGACCCCGAAAAGGGTCACGGCCAGTATGCTGCCTTGAGGTACTCCTAGTTCCTGTGAGTGTAGGCGGGAATAGGTAGTCTTGACACGGACGCGGAAATGCCTGAAGGCTAGAAAGTTCCTGATGAAAATTGGCAAGTGGCCACGAAGGCCAATCGCATGAAGATCCTCCATGATGCCATGCTGCCACGTTGTGTCATAGGCTTTTTCGAGGTCGAAAAAGACAGCCACAACGTGCTCCTTCTTAAGGAAAGCATCTCTTATGAAGGTCTCCATGCACACCAAATGGTCGAGGGTGCTGCGGCCCCGTCTGAAGCCACATTGAAGGTTGGACAGGTGGTGTCCTGACTCCAGTAGCCAGACGAGGCGGTTGTTTACAATGCGCTCCATGGTTTTACAGATGCAGCTTGTAAGGGCTATGGGACGATAGTTGTGGGCTTCACTCTGGTCTTTACCAGGTTTGGGAATCGGTATTACTGTCGCCTCCCGCCAAGAGGCGGGGACGACACCCGACTCCCAGATGTTGTTGAAGAGTTGAAGCAACAGTCTCAGTCCATGTTCAGGGAGATGTTTCAAAGATTGATAATGAATTCCATCAGGTCCAACTGCTGTGTCATGCGAGCTTTCCAAAGAACACCTCAACTCATCCATACTGAATGGGGAGTTGTAGTGCTCCTCGCCATCGGAAGAAAAGCCCGAAAGCCCGAAAACTTTTTTCGAGGTCGGACTCCTAATCTGAAGGTTGGTGGTTCCCCATGCCCCCACAACTCTGCCAATTTGGATTTCCACTGCTGTGTATAACTTACAGCATCATCAAAGGCTGGTTGCTCTCATACCATGTCTATGCGGTGTGGGAGGTTAAAAATTGCTTGGGTCGGTAAAAGTGTAGGCTCGGGCTTTCTATCGACAAACTGTCTAATGGTAAAAACAAGTCTATTCAGACTTATCCATGATAGGCAGTATAAATCTTCCAAGAAAAAACAACAAAAAAACAACCACCCAACAACATGACTGCCACATATCTGTGTGAATAATTAAGGTTGTTTTGGTCATGTTACAGCCCTAAACTGCTCACTTCCCCCCCCCCCTCCCCATCCCCATTGTGACCACAACTGGTTCATCAAAGGCTATGGTATGTGTTGTCCTGTCTGTGGGAAAGTGCATATAAAAGACCCCTTACTGCTTATCGGAAAGAATAGCCTATGTGGTGGCAGTGGATTTCTTCCAAAGAAATATGTCACAATGACCATATGTTTTATGTCCAATAGCCGATGATGAAAATCAATGCGCTCTAGAGGCGTCGTTAAATAAAAGAAACTTTCCTTTCTGAGCAGGTCACTATCCAATAACTGGTTATATGTACTAATATTTTATTAATTAACTCATCACATCATGATAACACTGTAATTAAAGAATTTCAAGGCTACCCCAAGACCATTTAGGGACCATCCAAAGTTTTCAGCATTTTCAGTCATACAAAGCGTACAATATTTCCAGACCCCGCTCCCTCCCACTGCAAAATAGTACATATCAACATTTTACTACAGAACATAAAGACGAGAATATGAATACGTTTTAAATATCAACATTTTATTCAATGATAAAAGTTGTGTTTGACTGACACCCTGGAACTCCCCCCGTTGTACACTTTGTATGACTGTGAAAATGTTGAAAACTTTGGACGGCCCCTTAGTAACTAACACCAACTGCTAATATGTTTCAGTCCGGAGCATAGCACTAGGACAGCTTCAAAGTAAGCCCGGGTTTTCACCACTCAGTGCACCTCGCCTGCCACATGTCTACTACTCATTTGTCATCTAGTGTTTTTGCTACATCTGCTGCTTTTCTTTGGAGGGTTTTTTTCATTTCATTCTTCCTTTTTTTTCTTAAAAGTTTTTTTTTTTAATTCGTTTTAATATATTTTGTTTTCACTGCGTGTCTACTTATTTTTTAAATATTATTATTATTATTATCCTCTTTGATGCAGGCTTGTTGTAGCCTATGCAAAGCTCGTAGCTCTCAGCTCTAATGGTATGCAGCCTCAAAATCGTACAGGAATGTTTCTCTGGCCCAGGCCCTGTCCAGCGCATTCTTGAATTGATTCATGGTAGCTGCTTCCACCGCTTCTTCCGGTAGCTCATTCCACATGTTTATCACTCGCTGTGAAAAGAAGGCCCCTCTGAGTGAGCTGTTGTACCTTGGCTTGAAAAGCTTCTTGGAGTGACCTCTGGTATTGCTTCCCTGTATGTGTCTGAATAGCAAGGCCTCATCCACATTATACTCAACATTCAGGAACTTCCATGTGTTGATCATGTCCCCACGAAATCTTCTGTATGTGAGGCTTGGTAACTTGAGTCTCCTGAGTCTGTCTGGATAACTAAGGTCCTTCAGATGTAGCACTAGCTTAGTTAACCTTCTCTGAACAGCTTCAATCGATTTAATATCCTTCTTCAACGTTGGGTGCCATATAGTGACTCCATACTCTAGTATTGGCCTATGATCTATTCATTATGTGGTTGGTTCGAAAGGAGGGACAAACAAGCTGCATGGAAGTAAATGTGTTTTTAATCAGAGCAAGGGCCACCGTTTAAAGGAGCATGTTGTTACATGAGTTTGAGTCTTATTTAACCACAAACATGTAGTAAGGTCACTGTGTATGGCTTCCAGAGGGAGTGATCTTCCAGTCGAGCAACCAATGTTACAATAAATTTAAGTTGATTAAAGTTGCATAGTCCGATGGTTTTGAATTTCTGTATTTTTTCTTAGATAAATATATTAGATCAATCAATAGTATCTACTTTACATTAGTTCAAAGTTACTTTTATTTTAAATGGTAAACTTTTGAGATATTTTGAGTGCAAACATGGAAGATTAGTTTTGGCAAGCTTGCAAAAACTGACACCATAGACTTCTGCAGTAACAGGTTCTGTTAAATTGACTCAGTATTGCCTTCTACACAGAAACAAATGCTTAATCAGTGCATCAGTATCTAAGTTAGATATGTAAAATCAAATCTAGATAATTGGTTTGGTTTTGAAAATTTGATATTTCATCAGACTATGCAGCTTTAAGCAAGGGAAATTTCAACCGTGGACAATTGGTCTTTCTCTTTCCAAGGCTCCTTGCCATATCCTAGTAATGCCGAATGCCAGGCTAGGTAGTGACAAGTATCATTTTTTAAGTCAGTAGTTTGACTTACCAGGGTTCGAATCTCAGGATCAATCAAAAGAGGAGGTGGACGTTCAACTCATCTCGTTTGCCTATCACACAACTTAACCTTTTTATTTATTTTTTAATTTTTTATTGACAAGGTATTTACTCTGCCCATAACGTATAAGCTCCTGCTTGTTTTCAACGCTGGACAGCTGTGGTGCTGTCTTGATCTGTTCCTTCGCCCAGCAGTGTTTACCTGTGTCTGCTTGGGTCAGCCTTCTGCAAATTTTGGTTGTTAGTAATAGCCTATGTTAGTTTTTTTGTAATTTTCCAGTTTTTTGTCTAGTCTGAGTATGATACCTTAGCCTACTATGTACATCGACTTGGGTGGCATACAGGCTTGCGGGAGAAGATCCCATCCCATTTTGATTTGTTGATTTGTTACAGCATCCTTTCACCTAAACCCTGTCCTTAGATAGTGCACTTGCATGCTAGAACACACTCGGACCCTTTAGGACTGCGGCCAGGTGGGATGGCTGTGTTGTTTGCCTAGCCATTTTGTATTTCAGGGTGGATCAGTTGCATGACCGCGGCCTGTCCATTTCTGTGTTGGTTTGCTGTGTTGGTTGGATAACTTAATCAGTTATGATAATCAAATGTAACTACTAAGAGTTTGGGTAGAAATGCTGGAGCGAAAATCAGTCTTCGTTTTAGTAACAAATAAAAAATTCCTTTCACAGTCAGCATTGCCAAAGTTAATTTTGGGATATTTTGAATTTAAATTTCTCCAAATGGCTATTTAATGGGCCAAGTAGAAAAAGGCGGATTTACTGTTGTGTTTAAGAGTACGGACGTAATGACGTATTGAAAGACAGCTAATCGTAATGATTCCGCAGTGATCGTAATGGTTGGCAGCTCGATCGATCTGTATACCTGGTCTATGTGCTCGCGTAAAAAGATATGGGGGCCTTAATCGATTGGGAAGGGGAGAGGTGCAACGCCAAATTACTGGTACACAAATTATTTTAAATTAAAAATAATAAGAGAAATATATTCTTAAATCTTATAATGTATATTATATTGTTTATTATATTATTATATTATATTTAATACTATGTGATTTGATTTTATCATCTATATTATTATATTCTATATTATATTATATTTCTGATTTCTTTCACGTACTTTCGCATACATCCTCACAAGATTCAGCACAATTCCCAGCATGTTGTGACCCTACCTATTTGTAGTTATTATTGTGGGGGAGCAAATAGTACTATATTACAAACAATTAGGTAGAGATTACTGAATACAACTTAACACTTTCATGCTGTCTTATCCATAGCTCTCTTCTTTTATAATTTTAGCGTTGACTCCAACGGTCTCCCAGCTCTCACTTCATATATATCTTTTTTCTCAAGTTTAGCTCGATCTATTAAAATATCTAAATTAAATATCTAATTAGACTGATTAGCTAAGTGCGACGTTCAGATTTGATCAACTATCAATTGTCATAGTTTAACTCGATGTGATATTTTAATTTGTACTAGCTCTATTGCATCACATCCTAGTTGGTTTTGTTATTGGTTGGTCCTAATTGGTTCTGTTACATATGAAACCAGGACCAACCTAATTGGTTCTGTTACATATGCAACCAGGACCAACCTAATTGGTTCTGTTACATATGAAACCAGGACCAACCTAATTGGTTCTGTTACATATGCAACCAGGACCAACCTAATTGGTTCGGTTACATATGCAACCAGGACCAACCTAATTGGTTCTCTTACATATGAAACCAGGAGCAACCTAATTGGTTGTGTTACATATGCAACCAGGACCAACCTAATTGGTTTGGTTACATATGCAACCAGGACCAACCTAATTGGTTGTGTTACACATGCAACCAGGACCAACCTAATTGGTTCTGTTACATATGAAACCAGGACCAACCTAATTGGTTCTGTTACATATGCAACCAGGACCAACCTAATTGGTTCTGTTACATATGAAACCAGGAGCAACCTAATTGGTTGTTACATATGCAACCAGGACCAACCTAATTGGTTCTGTTACATATGCAACCAGGACCAACCTAATTGGTTCGGTTACATATGCAACCAGGACCAACCTAATTGGTTCGGTTACATATGCAACCAGGACCAACCTAATTGGTTCTGTTACATATGAAACCAGGACCAACCTAATTGGTTGTGTTACATATGCAACCAGGACCAACCTAATTGGTTCGGTTACATATGCAACCAGGACTAACCTAATTGGTTGTTACATATGCAACCAGGACCAACCTAATTGGTTGTTACATATGCAACCAGGACCAACCTAATTGGTTCTGTTACATATGCAACCAGGACCAACCTAATTGGTTCTGTTACCTATGCAACCAGGACCAACCTAATTGGTTCGGTTACATATGCAACCAGGACCAACCTAATTGGTTGTGTTACATATGCAACCAGGACCAACCTAATTGGTTCTGTTACATATGCAACCAGGACCAACCTAATTGGTTCTCTTACATATGCAACCAGGACCAACCTAATTGGTTCTCTTACATATGCAACCAGGACCAACCTAATTGGTTCTCTTACATATGAAACCAGGAGCAACCTAATTGGTTGTTACATATGCAACCAGGACCAACCTAATTGGTTTGGTTACATATGCAACCAGGACCAACCTAATTGGTTGTGTTACACATGCAACCAGGACCAACCTAATTGGTTCTGTTACATATGCAACCAGGACCAACCTAATTGGTTCTGTTACATATGCAACCAGGACCAACCTAATTGGTTCTGTTACATATGAAACCAGGAGCAACCTAATTGGTTGTGTTACATATGCAACCAGGACCAACCTAATTGGTTCTGTTACATATGCAACCAGGACCAACCTAATTGGTATGGTTACATATGCAACTAGGACCAACCTAATTGGTTGTGTTAGATATGCAACCAGGACCAACCTAATTGGTTCTGTTACATATGAAACCAGGACCAAGCTAATTGGTTCTTTTACATATGCAACCAGGACCAACCTAATTGGTTCTGTTACATATGCAACCAGGACCAACCTAATTGGTTCTGTTACATATGCAACCAGGACTAACCTAATTGGTTCTGTTACATATGCAACCAGGACCAACCTAATTGGTTCTGTTACATATGCAACCAGGACCAACCTAATTGGTTGTTACATATGCAACCAGGACCAACCTAATTGGTTCTGTTACATATGCAACCAGGACCAACCTAATTGGTTCTGTTACATATGCAACCAGGACCAACCTAAGTGGTTCTGTTACATATGCAACTAAGGCCAAGTAAATTCGCAGTTTTACACAAACCTGCTGTTTCTGAAATACCATGTCCTGTTTTGTTACTTGCAGAATGTTATGCCGATTGGACAGAACAAACTTCCTTCTCTCAGACCTACCATGGTACAACATAACCAGGTAATTAACCTCTTGATAATATGATTATTTCCTATGAAAATGCATAAAAATAAATGGGTTTGTGGTTTTAAAAAGAGAGTTCGGTTCCCAGTCAAGTCAAACCAATGACTTACCAAATTGATAGTTGTCGATTCCTAGCCTGGCACTTGTGATATATGCGTAATAGACGTATAGGTGTGTGGCTAATATATGTTAACGAGATGCAGAGTTTGAGACAAAGGAATATGCTAATGAGATGACATCATGGAAAGTTTAGCCGGCGGGTCAAGCGAGCCCTAGGCCGTGAATAAACCATTGAGTATCCAGAAGTCAAAGTGTTCAGACGTCGTACTTTCACATGGTGTCAGATGAGGAAGAATGCCGCCCGCTAATACGTTGCCGGGTTTGCGGCCACCTGGTCAGCTTGTCCTCAGCCACAATGCGAGATCGAACTGGAAAACATGGATCAGAGCATATGATATTTACGCTACTGCGGCAGGTGTCGTATTGAAGACAGAACGAGTGCAATGCTGCATCTTTCTTCACGTTGCTGGCGAGGAGGCTCAAAAGGTTTTCGCCAATATGGATATCGCTCTCGCTGATCAAGATAAGATCGTGCCGCTTACGGAAGCATTTCGGATTTACTGTGTCGGTAAATGCAGTCTCATTATCACACGATATAAGTTTAATTCACATAATCAGGCTACGGAAAATATGGCTACATATATCACGGCGTTGAGAGACAAGGTGAAGGATTGTGAATATGGTACGGTGGAGGAGTCGCTGTTGCGCGATCGGATTGTGGCTGGTGTAAAAAGTGTGAACTTACGGAACAAACTGCTTCAAACTACGGAGTTAACGTTGGGAAAGTGTGTTAGTATGTGTGAAATGAGTGAATTTAGTTCAGATCTGTTGGAGGACACCAAATCAGACGTGGAAAGTAAGGAGATTGATTTCATTCGGAACTATGCTAATGCGCGTACCGGTGCACCGGCGGTTCGGTCATCGGCGACGCCATCTTGGAAATCGCCATCTTGGAATGCCGGCGGTGCCGGTGCTGGAGAGTTCAAGATCCGCTGCCAGAACTGTGGATATGAACACCGCCGGGGAGTCTGCCCAGCGAAAGGGAAGGCTTGCATAGCCTGTAAGAAGATCGGGCACTTCGGTAAGGTCTGCAGGAGCAGGCTGGGCAGGGTCAACGAGCTGACCATGGAAGAGCCCGACCCTCACAATGCTGAGCAAGACCCGGATCCGGCGGAGGTCAACGTGCTGGCAACGGATCTCTTCGTCAGTGCCGTCGACCGTGGTGCCGGTCAGGATGCCGAGCTGTGGCACGCGATCGTTCGGGTGAACGGTTGTCCTGTCAAGTTCAAGCTCGACACCGGTTCGGAGGCGAACGTGCTGCCGAGGTACGTCTTCGACAGAGTTGCTCCTGGGCAGCTGACGAACACCAGGTGTTCGTTGGTGACGTTCTCCGGTCACCGAATCACTCCTGACAGGGAGGCGCTGCTGGACGTCAACGACAGAGTGCTCAAATTCCAAGTGGTACCGGATTGTCAGCCTATTTTGGGCAAGCAGGCTTGTGTGACTTTGAACCTGCTGGTGCGTGTGGATGAGGTGCACTGTGCTGTGCCGACGAACATTTCCGAGCCGACGAACAGTCCCAGCGCTCGGGCGGAGAAGCTGGTAAGCGAATACAAAGATGTGTTTCAGGGTTTGGGTTTGATCAAGGCAAATGCTGTCATTCATGTCGATAAATCTATTCAACCTGTCATTGATCTGCCTAGACGGATTCCGTTTGCCATTCAGAGTAAGGTACGAAGTGAACTTGATCGTATGGTTGAGTTAGGTGTCATAGTTGAACAGGATGAACCTACCGAGTGGGTTAATTCTATAACTATCGTAAAAAAACAAACAAGATCAGGATTTGTCTGGATCCGACTAAGTTGAACAAGGCAATAAAGAGAGGGCCTTTTCCTACCAAAACGATTGACGAAATTATTGCCAAAACGGCAGATGCAAAGTATTTTTCAGTTTTAGATGCAAAGACAGGGTATTGGCAGATAGAGTTAGATGACGAAAGTTCACCTTTGTGCACGTTCAATACTCCGTGGGGCCGGTACAGGTATACCCGCTTGCCTTTTGGCATCAAAACAGCCAGTGACATTTTTATTCAGGAAATGCACCGTGTCATGGGCGATATACCCGGTATCGGGATAGTCACGGACGATATTTTGGTATATGGGTCAACGGTTGAGGAGCACAACGAGCGGCTCCGAGCTGTGTTGGAACGAGCTAGGTCGGTTAATCTGAAATTAAACGATGCTAAGTCTTTGCTATGTAAAACGACAGTGAAATATGTAGGTCATCAACTTACCCAGCAGGGTGTGAAGCCTGATCCAGACAGAATACAAGCAATAGTTGACATGCCAGAGCCGCGTGACAAACAAGGCGTCCAAAGGTTCCTGGGCATGGTTGGATATGTACACAAGTTCATACCCAACATATCCGAGATAGCTAAACCACTACGCACACTCCTCGCTAAGGACGTCGCGTGGCACTGGCAGACCGAACAGCAGGGCGCGTTTGATAAGTTGAAGGAGAAGTTAAGAACTGCTCCTGTGTTAGCGTATTACAATGTTCAGAAACCCATTGTTATTCAGGTAGATGCTTGTCAGTCAGGTTTAGGTGCTGTGTTGATGCAGGATGACAAGCCGATCACACTCGCTTCTCGTGCGCTTAACTCAGCGCAGTGTGGTTATGCCACTATAGAAAAAGAGATGCTCGCCATATGTTTCGGATGCCAGAGGTTTCATGAGTATATCTTTGGCAAAGAAGTTCAAATTCAAACGGACCACAAGCCGTTGGTGGCGATAATGCAGAAGCCAATTCATAAACTTTCGGCTAAAATGCAGAGAATGCGGATGCGATTGCAAAATTACAATATTCAGTTATGTCATGTGAAGGGTTCTTTGATGTTTTTTGCAGACACGTTATCCAGGGCGCATAGCATCAAAGTAGGTCATGATAGCCTGTTCGATGACACGTTCTGCGTTGCCACAGTGGACCTGCAGTCGTCGAGTTTGTTGAGTAAGATTGTCAATGAGTATGAGAAGGATGTATCCATGTCCATGTTGATATCACACATTGAAGATGGGTGGGACACTACACGAATACAGACACCACCGTGTCTGAGACAGTACATCCCATACAAACACGACTTAACGATAGAAAACAATCTTGTAATGAACGGCAATCGGGTGGTGGTTCCTCCGGGTCTTCGTGGTGAAATGATAGAGGCATTACATGAGACTCACCTAGGTGTGACAAAGTCCAAACAGTTGGCGCGTGACTGTATGTTTTGGCCGAATATGAATAAGCAAATTGAAGATAAGGTCAGTCGGTGTGACACTTGCCAGAATAACCGGAAAAATTTGCATAACGAGCCCTTAATAAATCACCCGATCGCCTGTCAACCGTATGAAAAAGTTGGTGCTGATTTGTTTGAATTAGATCATAAAAGTTACCTGATAACTGTAGATTACTACACAAAGTATCCGGAGGTGACGCTGTTGGGCGATATGTCGTCCGTCACTGTTATTGACGCGTTGAAGGATAATTTTGCAAGACACGGTATTCCTAGTCAGGTCGTTTCGGACAATGGTCCACAGTTTAAGAGCCATGAGTATAGGGAGTTTGCGCTACACTATGGGTTCAAGGCCGTGTATTCCAGTCCACAGTATCCTCGTAGCAATGGGCAGGTAGAACGGTTTGTGCAGACAGTCAAGGACATGTTAAAGAAGTGCGAGAAGACTGGGTCTGATTTTCAGTTAGCTTTGCTAAATTATCGTAATACTCCGTTGCCCGTCCTAAATGCATTTCCGGCGCAGCTGCTCATGAGCAGGAGGTTGAGGGGCAGATTGCCTATGGCGGAGGAAATTTTGGTGCCCGAAACGCAAAATCCGAAGAGATGCCAGACAGCCAAACGGCAGCAAAGTCAGAAAGTGTTTCATGACCGGAAGTGTGGTAAGCCGCACAGACCTATGAAAGTCGGAGATAAGATAAAGTACAAAAATCATGCTGGGGAATGGAAAAAAGGGGTTATTTTGGGACGGACTGGGGTTTCTGGGAGAGAATATCAAATTTTGAACGAGTCAGGTAATATGTTATATCGTAACCGGGTGCAGATTATTAGGGCACCTGTGGGGGGGCGACCCGAACTAGTCAGGCAGACGAAAACTGGGTCAGCATCAGTGCCGAATGTAAACAGTGCGGCTAATCTAAGTAGGTCAGGTCGGCTGATAAGGCCGGCGAGCAGGTTAGACCTGTAGTGGGTCAGTGTAGCTTGAGTGTGTACACGTATAGGATGTGCATGTAGGTTTAAGTTGTGTTTTCAGCTATGAGAATATTGTATGATATTGATGGACAATTTATGACGTCAGGCTTATGGCTGGACATTGAGGACTTAAGTGCATTGAGCACTCAGACGTTGCAAGGACTTGTGTTTAAGTTAAGTACGCATATATGTTGTTGTGCATTCGTCTGACTACTATGTTGTTATTGGCATTGTTATTTTGAAATATTTCATGTTTCAGAAATACTTTGCGGGGGGGATGTGATATAACTGCGTAATAGAAGTATAGGTGTGTGGCTAATATATGTTAACGAGATGCAGAGTTTGAGACAAAGGAATATGCTAATGAGATGACGTCATGGAAAGTTTAGCCGGCGGGTCAAGCGAGCCCTAGGCCGTGAATAAACCATTGAGTATCCAGAAGTCAAAGTGTTCAGACGTCGTACTTTCACAGCACTCAGCATTAATAGGATAGGGCAAGGACTGATTAGCTCAGTGTCAGGATAATGTGACGAAGTGGGATATCAGGTCATGGTGCCAGCAGCCTGATTTCCCAGTGGGGCAGCACTATAAAGTCGCTATGAGTGTGAACCGTCACAAGTCGGTCCCTGTCCTGATATGACCTTCGATGTTGCCATGATGTAAAACTCCAACAACCAACCAACTAAATATCAGAGGTTAAAGACCAACAGGCTTGGGTTCGTGGCTGTAGAACACCTGTATGTACGACTGGCCCTTTGTTTTTGTTCCACTAGGGAGCGGGACGTAGATCAGGCGGTAGCGTGTCCACCTGTAACGGTGTCGGTCATCCTATCAATCCTGCTCAGTGGACCCATTTGCAGTTTGGGCTATGTTCCATTCCAACCAGTAGTACACAACTGGTTCATCAAAGGTTGTCCTGTCTGTGGGAAAGTGCATATAAAAGACCCCTTGCTGCTTATCGGAAAGAGTAGCTTATGTGGTGGCAGCGGGTTTCCTCCAAAGAAATATGTCAGAAATGACCATATGTTTGATGTCCAATAGCCGGTGATATGAAAATAAAACAAGCTTTACTTTGTTTGTGTTCCACTAGATATTCATGACCAAACCGTGGATGACGACCATCGAGCACCCTGAGGAGATGGACGAGAAAATGCAGCTTGCTGTCAGGTTGGTGCAGTTTTTGTGGTATTTTGTTTCTTTGTTTGTAGGCTCTGTTTTTTGTTGGTTTCTTTGTTGTTTATTTATATTTATATTTTTTGGTGACGGTGTATTTATTTATTCTTCCCATAACGGTTAAGTCTAATGACTTGTTTTTGCCGCTAGACAGGAAGTCTCGTGGTTCCCCTTGTTTTATTACTTTCAGTTATTGCGTAGTTATCTACTGAATGCATTCTTTCTCTGTAAGCATTCTGCCACATCTCCCTACACGCTGTGAATTCTACATTTGGTTAGTCGTTTGGTTACCTATAGTTTTTTTTTGTGTTTTAAATTTGTTTAATATTTAGTCTAGCAGTGCATTGAGTTCCCTTTTGATTATTTTTGTTATGTTTCTATTGGAATGTAGGCTGTTAGAAATCCAGGGTCGTAGCTTGCGGGTGAGGACCCCCCCGCTCCCCTCCCCTCCCCACACCACACAGATAAAAGATCAACAACTCATGTTAAATTTGCATGGTCCGATGGTTTTGAGTTTCTGAGATATGTATATTAGGTTGATCGTTATAATCTACCTTACTTTACTTTGAAGTAACTTTCATTTTAAATTGCTAACTTTTGAGATATTTGAAGTGCAAACATGCTGAATTAATTTTGGCAAGCACGCCAACTCTTGACTTCTGCAGTAACAGGTTGTATAAATTGCCTCAGTAGTCTCTTCTATGTGGCGACAAATGTTTAATAAGTGCACCCGTATCTAAATTAGATATGTAGAATCAAATCTAGATAATGGTTTTGATTTTGACAATTTGATGTTTTCATCGGACTGTGCAGCTTTAAGTTTAAACGTAAATAATGTGACAATTTACTGTTTATTGATGTTGACGTTTAAGTATGTAACCTCCCTGAAATGACTGGAACTGGCATTTCAGAGCCTCTAGATTTCGAAATGTCTTTGGGAGCATACCAATGCATGGAATGCGCAAATGGTGAAAGAAAGACAAATCCCTGACCTAAAAACGTACAAAAAATATCTGTGCAAAATAAAAACTATGAACCCCAACTGAACTGCACCACAAGGGGGCAGGTGATATGTCACGGCCCACCAACTGGACAGCCCAGGGCGGAATAACCGGAAATATAAAAGTCAGATAGCATATCCAACAACAATATAAATCAAATCAAATTCAAACAAACATAACTCAACCACCTATTTCGTCCAGGCCTATGGACATGTAAATAAAATAGGCTAGTATAGAATTAAGTAGAAAAAAGTGGAAAACTCTTCCCAAGAAAACCCCAAAACACTAACATAGAACCTTAAGAAACAACTAACATAGTAATAAGAATAGAACAAAAATACAATGCCAAGAGGGCCCAAACAAAAATAACATAAGCTACTCAACGTACCAACAGACTAAATCTATCTGCTACTGAAATGCAGACAATCAAATAACTTATCAGCAGCTACTGCTTGGTAAGACAACACCAACACTACAGCTGGCCAGCATTGAAAACAAGCCTGGGTACCCGGGCTTACATGCTATGGACAGTATAAATACAGCCTCAATAAAAAAAAAATTTAATTTAAAAAATACCCCCAGACCGCCCTAGGGCCTCGCGCCTTCAGCACTCATCTGTTTCAAGAAATTATCTGGCCACCCCAAGTAAAGGTTCCTAGCTCCAGCTCTGAAATCAGTGTCAGAATGACCATGTTTGATGTCCTATAGAGGGTATGAACTGACGTCACGCTAAATGGAAGTGCGGCCATTGTGGCGATAGAACCCACAATAACAAACCCAACAACTCAATGCTGAATGCATTGTCAATGGCAGTGAGAAATCTTCATACACAAAATGTGAAATATCTCTAAAACCACACCACCTAGAAACAAACCAATTGGAACACATATAGAAAACATATTCAACGAATAGATTATATTAAATTTATATGGTTAGGGTTCTGCATTTCTATTAATTTGGAATAAAATAGACGTTTTGCACTGCGCGTAACGCCAAACTCAATGCATTGCCAATGGCTGTGAGCAATCTTGAATTATCTTCACACAGAAATAATGAAATATCTCTAAAACCACACGACCTAGAAACAAACCGATTGGAACGCATATAGTAAACATATTCAACGAATAGATTATATTAAATTTATACGGTTAGGGTTCTGCATTTCTATTAATTTGGAATAAAACTGCAAGAATGATCTATTATGTTACTGAAACCAGCAGGTTGTTTACTGGTTGATATCGCCACAATGGCCGCGCTTCCGGTTGATGACGTCACGGGAATACCCTCTATAGCTGATGATGAAAATTAATGTGCTCTAGAGGCGTGTTTAGTAGATCAAACAAGCTTTACTTTTTTTGTATTTAAACAGCAAAGAAACCTTATTTGACGAATTTAGCGAGCATCTGAGTCGTGCACGGACTTGGCACCAGGTGACGTTGTCTACACCCGCGCGCCAAGCCAAGGACGCTATTTCGCATTTCGGGACCTACAGCCCCACGGTCAAGGTCAAGACGGGCGGGTCGGCCTCAACCAGGCGCGTCCCGGTGGACGAAGAACCGAAACTTCGAATTCTGGATTCTGACCAGAGGAGAGATTACGCGCACTTTGTGTATCATAAGAGATTGGCCAATGTGAACCTACGACACCAGAATGACCTACGCAAGTTGTACATGCCGTATGTGGAGAACATGACCACATGAGTACCCGCTGGTGAAATGAAGCAAGGCATTTCTATACAATTATTGGAAATGTTGTCTCTCGCCCTAGAAACTCATTCGAAATGTAATATCCTTTTCTGTGTGTGTGTGTGCATGTGTGTGATTGCGTGTGTGTGTGTGTGTGCCAACACATGTATATTATTAGCCGTAACCACCCACAAATAGAGTGGAGAGATTACGCGCACATTGTGTATCAGCAGAGATTGGCCAATGTGAACCTACGACACCGGAATGGCCTACACAAGTTGTTCATGCCATAGATGGAGAACATGACCACATGAGTACCCGATGGTGAAATGAAGCAAAGCATTTCTATACAATTATTGGAAATGTTGTCTCCCGCCCTAGAAACTCATTCAAAATGTGATATCCTTTTCTGTGTGTGCGTGCGTGCCAGCGCACGCACGCGGACACATGTATATTAGCCGTAACCACCCACAAATAGAGTGGAGAGATTACGCACACATTGTGTTTCATCAGAGATCGGCCAATGTGAACCTGCGACTCCGGGATGACCTACATATGTATCTGCCGTACACGGAGAACTTGCCCATATGAGCACCCGCTGGTGAAATGAAGCAAGGAATTTCTATACAGTTATTAGAAATGTTCTGTTGTCCTTTTCTGTGTGTATGTGCGTGCGTGCGTGCGTGCGTGCGTGCACACATGCGTGTATCTCAAAACATGTACAGTGTATATTTGCAATAACCACCCACAAATATAATTCTGGACTCTGACCAGTGGAATGATTACACACACTTTGTGTATCTGCCGAGATTGGCCAATGTGAACTTGGAACTCCGACAAGGCCTACGCAAGTTGTACATGCCGTACGTGGACAACATGACCACATGAGTACCCGCTGGTGAAATGAGGCAAGGCATTTCTATACAGTTATTGGAAATGTTGTCTCCCGCTGTAAGAACTCATTCAAAATGTGATATCCTATTATTTAGGTTGCATATTATTTAAACCAACAAATTATGTTTCCATTTATTTGGTTACTGACGTGAAGCCGCGGCAAATAAATATACACTGTTTCCTATTTGCCATGAGAGCTACGCCCAGATAAAGTGTATTAAGTTATAATGATGAAGCTAAGGCTGTATAGTCCGATCAAATATCAATTTTTCAAAACCAAACCAATTATCTAGATTTGATTTTACATATCTAACTTAGATACTGATGCACTTATTAAGCGTGTGTTTCTGTGTAGAAGGCAATACTGAGTCAATTTAACAGAACCTGTTACTGCAGAAGTCTATGGTGTCAGAGTTTTGGCAAGCGTGCCAAAACTAATTTTCCATGTTTGCACTCAAAATCTCAAAAGTTTACAATTTAAAATAAAAGTAACTTTGAACTAATGTAAAGTAGATACTAGTGATCCATCTAATATATTTATCTCAGAAAAAATACAGAAAATCAAAACCATCGGACTATGCAACTTTAATGTTATAATGATCAAGTTATAATGATAAATATATATAATATATATATGTAACAATATATACACATGTGGCTAGAACCTAATACCAATGTACTATCTAATGTTTGCAGTGTGTTGAGTTAATCTTTATATTTGCTGTAATAAATATTTTAGGTTGGCACAGCACATCTCTATTACTGTTTTATTTTGTTATTATTAATGCTCGATATATCTTTAAATAATTGAGCAACAGTGGAAGGAAAAGGCAACTGGATTATATCACAGCTATTTCAAATACTTTTTACACACTTTATTTTGATTTACACTCAGAAAGAAGAAACATTCGTGCATGTAACATTAATGGATTTTCAGTAGTATCAATTTAACGTAATATCAATCAACATTGAAATATTTACAGATTGAATAATTTATTATAGTCATGTTTAATTATACATATATATATATTAATATATATATATTAGTAATACTTCGCCAATGGATAAGCATATATATATATATATATATATATATGCTGATAATAATTTTACAAATTCGACATTTCTCTCCGAGTGGCCTTGAAAGCTAAACATGTAGAATTGATTTTGTTAAAGCTGCATAGTCCGATCAAATATCAAATTTTCAAAACCAAGACAATTACCTAGATTAGATTCTACATATCTAACTTAGATACTGATGCACTTATTAAACATTTGCTTCTGCATAGATACGAATACTGAGTCAATTTAATAGAACCAGTTATTGCAGAAGTCTGGTGTCAAGAGCCTTGGCATGCTTGCCAAAACTAATTTTACGTTGCACTTCAAATATCTAAAAAGTTTATCATTTAAAATCAAAGTCACTTCAAACTAAAGTAACGTAGATAATAATGATCAATCTAATATATTTATCTCAGAGAAATGACAGAAATTCAAAACCATTGGACTATACAACTTTAAATACAAAACAGACTAGGTGTGCTGGGATGTGGTAGGGTTGGCGTTCGTGACATGTTTCCTCAGTGTCTTGGCCGCCTGTCGCTGGAATGGAAATTGCGCATGGACGGAGAGCTGCTGGGCACAGCGAAGCGCTGCTGGAGCGCTGTAGAGGCGTCACACGCGCCAGTTAGTATCGGAGTCGATGCTGGCCGGAATATGAAGTCTCCTGTGTAGAGAGGAGGCGGGCACACCAACATTGTGTGACCAAAAATGGACAGATTTTAACATTTTATTTGCAAGATAAGTTTTTGAGCAGCAACACGCAGCATGATAACACCAACACTACAGCTGGCCAGCATTGAAAACAAGCCTGGGTACCCAGGCTTACATGCTATGGACAGTATAAATATAGCCTCAATAAAAATATTTAAAAATTTTAAAAATGACAATCGGACATATATCATGACAGTATATCATACAATATATAATATGTACAGTAAAACCTCTCTAACCGACCATCTCCACAGATCGACCACTCCCCTATATCGATCGCTTTATTTGGGTCCCAAATGATCGGCAATACAATACCATTGTAAGCAATAAAAAAAACTCCCTAAACCTCCCACCTCCCTTAAAGTCGGTCCCATGGTCGGTCGATTTAGAGCGGTTTTACTGTATATATAATTATATTATATATTTTTTCACACAAGTCCCACTATGTGTCTATGTGCCATTTTCTAGGCTCTGATTGCCACCTTGAGCTGCTCTGATGTCTTTAAGCGAATGTAAGTAGGTGATTTTGCCTTTCGTATCAGCTGATTTGTTTTTAAATGGATGAGTGAAAATCGGGATATTTGCACATGGAATCCAAATATCGGAAGAGAGTAGCCAAAATCGGAAGTCTTCCTACAAAATCGGAGCAGTTGGCATCTCTGGGATTAGCGGTGGTGGGGTAGATAATAAAAGATTTACCGCTACCCAGAGTAGGGATGAATGACAACCATGTCTAATCACGAGCCGCGTTCAAGGTACACCTCCGAGACGTCTCGGGGGAAATCCCTGACGTCACGCTAGTCTGAACAGCAAAAGCAGTTGGTCGCCTCGAAAATGGCCACCACCCCCATGGGCGGCAGCCGTTTGCAATGGAAAAGAAGCGCTCTGATTGGCTGAAACCACTGAATACGCCGGCCATTTTTTAGGCGCTTTTTGTCTCCTGTCTGAAATAGGAGGCGTCTCCGAGACGCACCCTGAACGGAAATAGGCCAAAAGGCGCATCCGAGACATCGCGGACGCATACCCTGAGTGCAGCCCAGGTTCCCTCATCTAGTGTTTATCTACATAGTAATAGACCCGGTGAAATGGGAGAGGATGCAAAACAACCAAGATGGCGGCGCCAGAATGCTCTCGATTCGGGTTTTAAAGTCGATAAATCTACATTGTTTAATCAACTATTCCTCCAAAAATAGTGCTTAAATCTAAATAGGCATTTGAAGAATATATTGTTCTTGAATAAGAATTGTTGTGCTCATTTCATTTACCCAGCCTTTCTCCACTTTTTCTAATGGGTTGTTTTCACCCTTACTCTGGGAGGGGGTGGATCTCTTATCTAGGGGTGTGGGTGATTGCTTGGTTGGTTGGTTGGTTGTTGGAGGTTTACGTCCTGGCAACATCTACGGTCATATCAGGACAGATATCGAGTTGTGACAATATGCACTCATGGTGACTTTATAGTGCTGCCCCACTAGGATAACAGGCCGCTGGCACCATGACCTGATATCCAACTCAGTCACATTATCCTAACACAGCTAACCAGTCCTTATCCTATCCTATTGATCCGGACAGAGGAAGCCCGAGACAATGAGGGGGAGTAACGGGGGGTTTATTGAATCAAAAACATGAGTACATAGTCAAATGGTGAGGGTTAGATGAGAGTCCCTCAGCAGCTTAGTCCACCTGTTCTATGTCGGCCGATGGAGTAGGGAGGACCTGGGAGCCCTAGGAGGTAGGCCCAGGAGCTGACCCCCACATAGTGGAGTAAAATAGAGGGTGGGTGGGCGTGGTAAAATCCATAGATGTTTGAGTCTGAAACCCGAATGCAGGTCAAGCGGGGGAGAGGGGAGGAGGGAGGGCGGCGCATGCGCTGCTTGGTGAGTGAGCGTCTCAGGCTTCCCCGCCGGATCAACCACAATTCGAAATTATGAGCCAATACCAAACACCAGGCTAGGAAGCTACAAGTTTCAATTTTACAAGTCATTGGTTTGACTCGACCGGGAACCAAACTCCCCATATCCTGCACGCGAGGCCCGCGCTTTACTGATTCGGCCACCGCGCCCAGTCCCATTACATAAGGAGGGGAAGGCGAAACGGAGGTAACTAGTGCAATGAATCTGTAACTTTACAAACTATACAATATGGCTCATAATATAGCTATCCAAACCGCCAACAGTAAACGTGGTTGGTGTTAACCTTTTGTAAGCAGACTTGCAAACATTTCATTTTAAGACAAAGAATAGACTGTGTGGAAGAATAGACTGTGTGGCATTAGTTTCATTTAAAATTTCTTCAAGTACACTAGACCAGACGGGATGGCCGAATGAGTAGAGCGTCTGTCTCCTGTTTTGGGAGATCAGGAGATCCGAAACCATGAGTTTGTGGGTTCGGATCCGGGTCGAATCAAACCAATGACTTAAAACTGTATACTTGTCGCTGCCTAGCCAGGCGCTCGGTATTATTAGGACAGGGCAAGGACTGGTTGGCTCAGTGTCCCAACTAGGGACATGGCACAGGTGAAAGGAAGGTGGTAAAACCAAAAGTCAGGGACAATGCCGTTACAACTATGGTTAACAATTTAACACCACAGCCGACCCACCTGGTCACAGTCCCGAAGAGTACGGATGTGTTCTGGCATATCTAGGCACTAACTAGGGACAGGGCACAAGTGAAAGGAAAGCTGCAAACAAAACAAACAGACAAATTCTGGGAACACGTCCTCATCCACAAGCCTATTACCATCTCACCAGATGTACATACTAGGCTACGATATTAGTTATATGATAGGAAGTTAAACCCCCCCCCCCCCAAAAAAAACACAAAAAAACCTAGATACTAACTACTTAAATAAATGCTGGTGGATGTCCCGGATACCAACCCGGAACCGGAACCCGGGCATCCACCATAACATTCCTCACAGCTGTCCAGTGTTGAAAACAAGCACCCTCAGACAGATAGGCGTGGGTAGGGTGGTGACATCAGGCAGCCTAGGTGGTGTAATAGTTAGCACACTGGCCCGGAATGCAAGAGATGTGGGACAATGCCGTTAGAACTATGGTGGTGTGACCAGGATCCTGTACAAGCTATGAGCTGTATGGTTGTTGAACCTACCCTGCGTATGTATGTGTAAGTGCATTGCTTGTATGTATGTAATTGTAATCATTAAATGACCCTTTAATAGACCTACAATTCCAGGGGGAGAAGTGTAGTAGTCTGCACTGCTTACACGCTATGGGCAGAATAAATACCGTATCAATAAAAAAATAACAATTTTAATGTGACTGAGTGGGATATCAGGTCATGGTGCTGGTGGCCTGGTCTTCCAGTGGGGCAGCACTATAAAGTTGCCATGTGTATGCACTGTCACAAGTCGGTACCTGTCCTGATATGACCTTAGATGTTGCTAGGACGTAAAACAACAACAAACCAACAAACTTACGGTTAGTGGTATTGTCACTTGAGTTAACTGCAGACTCGCCTTCGGTCTGACCAGGAAGTCGCCGGAAGACCTCTGAATCAAAGTAAGACTTCCATTTACAGAAACCCTTATCAGGAGAGACATAGATCAAAGATTCACCCTTACTCAGAGTAGGGGTGAATGACAACCCTAACTAAATCCGAGCAAAAACTGCTTCAGATAGCAATTAACAGTGATATGGTGATATAGTGATATAGTGATTGGTAGACAGGAAGTGTGAACACTTATTTGTCTCTCATTTTTGCTTGAGTGCAAGTAATTAGCAACACAAGGAATAAATTAGTAGCATGTGGTGAATAAGGGGTCAAATCTCCATGGATCATCAGCCCATGCTTTTTCTAATCGGTTCTTGAATGAATTTATTGAGCCGGCATCTATAACATTTTGTGGGAGACTATTCCATATATTTATGATCCTGTTTGAGAAACTGTGTTGCCTTAATTTTGAAACAGCTCTGGGTTTTAC
The DNA here is from genome assembly GCA_030323885.1 of Branchipolynoe longqiensis. Classification (NCBI taxonomy): domain Eukaryota; kingdom Metazoa; phylum Annelida; class Polychaeta; order Phyllodocida; family Polynoidae; genus Branchipolynoe; species Branchipolynoe longqiensis. Next base: position 2,052,619 of record CM059190.1, read on the forward strand.
TAGTTTGAGAGTATGGCCCCCGGCTGCCTTCTCTTTTATTCAAGGTGAAAAATTGGTTCATATCTATTTGATCAAAACCTTTCATAATTTTAAATACTTCAATTATGTCACTTCTTTTCCTTCTGTAGGAAAGGGTAGGAAGTTTCAATTTCCTGAGCCTTTGTTCATAGGGTAAGTCCTTTATAACTGTGGAGGCAGTGTTTATCTATATTGGTGTAGAGTTGGTCAAGTGGCAGATGCAAAAACAAAAAGAAACACACACACAAAAGTGGCAGCTATAGAAAGCTCTCAATTCCAGTTTTAAAGTCTAGTAAAGTTGCATAGTTCAGTAAAGCCATCAAATTTTCAAAAACAAAACACTTACCTAGATTTGAAATTACATATCCATAATAGATACTAGTGTCCTTATTGAGTATTTGTTGCTAAATAGAAAGGTGTATTAAGTCAATTTAATAGAACCGGTTACTGCTGAAGCCTATGGGGTCAGAGTTTTGGAAAATGACAGAAACTCCAAAACCATCGGACTATGCAACTTTAATCTGCATGATTTCATAAAGTCTTCATTCAAAAGCGGGACTCGAACCCACATCTCTTTGCATTCCAGGCCAGTGTGCTAACCATTACACCACCTAGGCTCCCTGATATCAACACACTACCCACGCCTACCTGTCTATGCGGCTCTTTGCCTGAGAGGTCAGTGCAGACCACTACACTCGTCCCCCTGGAATTGTAAGTCTTGTAATGCTTACAATTACATACACACAGGCAAGGCAACGCACTCACATACATAGGGTAGGTTCAACAACCATACAACGCGTAGCTTGTACAGAATCCTGATCACGGCAACCAGTGTCATGGGGATGATGAAAATGGGAAATACTGCGCCTAGAGCGGGACTCGAACCCACATCTCTTTGCATTCCGGGCCAGTGTGCTAACCATTACACCACCTAGGCTCCCTGATATCAACACACTACCCTCGCCTACCTGTCTATGCGGCTCCTTGCCTGAGAGGTCAGTGCAGACCACTACAATAGGTTAAAGCGGTATTGTCTGATGAAAGCATACAATTTCCGAAACCAAAACACTTAGGTAGATTTGACAGTAATTTGAAACAATGTCGCTTTAAAGGAATCCGGTATAGACCATTAGGTCTGGAGCTGTACTCCGACAAATGCTGTCCAAGCACACCGCTGCCTTGTTCTCCAGTTCATGCAACCAAACATGTGGAGGGAGACTGCTGAGGTTTGAAATGTATGAATGACGTCATGGGTGCGATTCCCTCATCCTACGACCTAGAGGGGTTCCCTACAGTCCGGAGAACGCCCGTGAAGCCCTCCATGTTGCACTTGCACACTAGCCATCGTGGACACTGACCTCCACATATTCAGTTACACAAACTGAAAAGTTGTGCTTGGAGAGCATTTGTCAGAGTACAGTTCCAGTCTCAGCGGCCTATACCAGATCCCTTTAAAGCTGCATAGTCCGATGAAGCATCAAATTTTCAAAACCAAAATAATTATCTAGATTTTATTTTACATATCTAACTTAGATACTGATGCACTTATTAAGCATTTGTTTCTGCGTAGAAGGCAATACCGAGTCAATTTAACCGAACCTGTTCCTGCAGAAGTCTATGGGTCAGAGTTTTGGCATGCTTGCCAAAACTAATTTTCAATGTTTGCATTCAAAATATCTCAAAAGTTTACCATTTAAAATAAAAGTAACTTTGAACTAATGTAAAGTAGATACTAGTGATCGATCTAATATAGTTATCTCAGAAAAAATACAGAAATCTAAAACCATGGGACTGTGCAACTTTAACTCACCATCAACAGTTGTGGCCAGACCCATGGAGAATTGTGTCGGGGCGGCCTGGGCACGCATGCGCGGAGTACTGAACTGAACCTTGTCGCCATCACCGTCCATGGCGGTGGGGTTGATGGTGCGCCTGCGCAGTCCGTCATACAGAGCCTGCACAGGTTGGATGGAGTCAGCGCATTAAGTCGAGACACTTCAAACTTCATTATAGTCCATACTGTATACCTTTATCAGCATTTTAAAATCTCTTCAAGCACACACTATGATGACACACACACAGAAATCTTTTTTTTTTAAACACATTATAATCTATATATTCTTTACAGAGGAAAGATTTACATAACCAATTTGAATCATGACAAAAACAGAAAGAAATACGCAAAATAAATTCTAATATGCTTAATTTCTACGTTCAAAAATCATTATTTGTAATATTGCCAAGGATTTTGTATATAAGGATGGCAAAGTGAGGCTGTTTGAGGCTCTCTCAGCGTGCAATCTGAAAATATGGCCACCATAATATTGGAAGCATGATAATGAGCAACGATAGGGGCATTTCCCCATTAACTCTAGCAACATTCAACATAATGGAAGGCACAAGACATGAGCCGTGTTCACACGGGAAAAGTTTAAAGCGATTTAGACAAAGCGAATCATATGAATCGAATTAGTTTGAAAGTGTTTCGCGTTCACACGGGCAGTGCTTGGGCCGGAATTCGATATCAGCGCATGAGCAAGTCGATACTAACCAGCGCCAGTTTCGGTTAGTCGACGTCGGCACGAGAGAGTGTGGGTTCGACCTAGATATGCATAGACTGAATCATATTGTTTTGGAACCGTAAAGACTTCTGCTGGGAAGTGAAAACCTATAAATAAATGATGAAAAAAAAATATGTGGACCTCTATCCGGTTCATAGACCAAATTATATAATATGCGCTTTTGATCGACCGGAAAGTCAACAAACTAAGGTCTCGACTGCGCATGTGTGTAACGTCCTTAATCCGCCTCAGTGCGTCCACACGGGCAAAATAAATCGATTCACAGAAATCGACTCACGTAATCGACCTCCACAAGTGGTTTACAGTATTGGGATCACAGAAATCGATTCAGCCCTAATTCGACTCAGACGCCCGTTCACACGCGAAATGTGCGTCAAACTAGGCAAGTCAATTTCTACGAATCCATTTACATTGCCCGTGTGAACACGGCTATACTCTGTGCCTATTTTGGTTAGGTTCGAGATGTAATTTAGTTGTAATTCCTAAGTTGTGTCGGTACACCTTTAAACTTTAACAGTAAAACTTAAAGCGCAGCTAAACCCTGTTCTATTCTCAAACTCAGTCTTGTGCCTCGGCTATAGCATATGAATCACGTGGACAATTATCACGCTTTCAAAACGGCCAATTATCATGCTTTCATGACGTCACTTAAAGTTGCAAATGCCGATGATTTTGAGTTTTAGACATTTTTCTGAGATAAATATATTAAATTGATTGTTATAATCTACCTTATTTCAGGTTGAAGTAACTTTTATTTTAAATGGATAAGTTTTGAGATATTTGAAATTCAAGCATGTAAAATTAGTTTTGGCAAGCGCGCCAAAACGCTGACACCATAGGCTTCTGCAGTAACAGGTTCTATTAAATTGACTCAGTATTCCCTTCTATGTGGCACCAAATACTTAATAACAAGTGCATCAATATCTAAGTGAGATATGTAGAGTCAAATCTGTATAATCATTTTGGTTTTGACAATTTGATGCTTAATCGGACTATGCAGCTTTAACCATCTATCCCTCAACTATCTATGATATTACTAAATCAGCAAATGGAACTGCCAACAGAATGAATGAGTTGAGCGCCCGCTTCCCATTTCGGCAGGACGTAGTACGCCTATTCGAACTGAGTCAAGTCAATGATGTAAAGATTTATACTTGTCGCTACCTAGCCTGGTGCTCAGCTCTACTAGGATAGGACAAGGAACAGTGTGTAAAATTTCCCGATATTTGAGACATTGGTTAAGGTGTGAACTATTCTATAATAAATTACAAATGGTCTATATAATGGTAAATGGTATCTAAAACCAAAGGCATATAAGGTATATGTGGTGTTGGTGATCCATTACTGATTTAAGATAGAAATTGTGTATTATAATAGATAGTGTGAGAGGGGCACTTCTTGAAATGTAGTCTTTGGAGCTCTTCTCACATACCCCCCTCCCCCCCCCCCCCCCAAAGTGTTATTTACGAATCACTGCACACCCAGACACAACAGGGCACTGTAGCCAGACATAACCATGCCTTGGTTACAAGGATCTTGAATGTTCATTGGTTGATAAAAGAATGCCTGTTGCTGATTGGAGGTTTCTGATCAGGTGTGAGCCACCATCTTGATTCTTGAAAACTATGAATATAATAAAGACTGGAGTCTAGCTCTCCTACTTTCACTCTATATCTGCTTTCCTTCCTTGCCTGTAGTGATTTCCTCTTAGCCTACCTACACAACTAAGACTGCCAGCCGAGGACTTTACAAGTGGAATGTGAAAGACCCATTATCCACAATTGAAATTCCCTCGCTTAATCAACGAATGTAACAAAACAACAACAAAAATAAGAACTAAACATTCTAAATGTTGTACAGAAATATGCGTTTACACTGAATGATCGAGATTTGGCATGGAACCATGAAAATCGGAATGGTTCCATGAAAATCGGAACGGTTCACTCGTCTGAGATTACGCTACATTTGGCCTACCGTTCGCCCTAATGAATTATATCTACAAACCGGTAATCCATTGTGAAATTTGAAATATGTTAGCTATAAAAAGCAGCCCTTGTTACCTTAGTGACGGTGTGTAACACAATGTTTAGTCGCTCTATAATACATAACTAATTGTGATGCTGCAGGCTACCTGTAGTTTTACCAGACGTGATGACCGAATGAGTTGAGCGTCCGTCTCCTGTATTGGGAAATCAGGGGATCCGAACCCATCGGTTTGGGGGTTTGAACCCTGGTCGAGTCAAACTAATGACTTAAATATTTATACTTGTCACTTCCTAGCCAGGCACTCGGCATTATTAGGATAGGGCAAGGACTGGTTGGCTCAGTGTGAGGATAATGTGACTGAGTGGGATATCAGGTCATGGTGCTGGTGACCTGGTCTCCCAGTGGGGCAGCATTATAAAGTCGCCATGAGTGCGCACTGTCACAAGTCAGTACTTGTCCTGATATGACCTTAGATGTTGCTAGGACGTAAAACAACAAACAAACCTGTAGTTTTTGGTACTGCCTTGACCTCTCCATCATCTTCTCTGACACTTCACAGTAGCGCTTCTTTGACTCCTCCTGTTCTTTGCGGATTGCTGACAGTTGACTTTTTAGCACTATTCAAAATAAAGTGGAGGGTTCTCACAAAGAGCATGCAGGAATGTGATTGGCCATTAGCTAAAAAAAACCTCTGAAAGTAATTTCAGAGATTTGCGAGCCATCCAGGCCCTCAACGGGGTCTGGGGCAGAGGCCTAATATTTGGGGGCCCAGGGGACAGCGTCTCCGGAAGCTCATGCAATTCAGGCATTTTAACTATTTAAGGGTCTTAGAAGTAGTATTTTCATCAGGAAAATATACATTTAACCTTTCTCTATACACGCAAGTCAAGCCAACAACAAACAAATAAACTCCTTTACAACGTACACCAACTGCCATCTCCATATACTACTGACACTAAAGTACATACATAAAGAACTGATCTATATTGGCTGTATATAAAGTCTCCGGTTCAAAGATACCATCAAGAGGAACCTGAAGCTGAGAGAAATTAAGACCGACTCATGGAAGCAACTCTCACAGCAGAGAGCTAAATGGAGAGCGGCAGTCAAGTAATGAAAGCAGTCTTTGTCGCATCGCGACCGACAGCATGATGATGATGATGATATAAAGGAAACAATATGCCGACTCACTGTTGAGTTCTGCCTGTGAGCGGGTGAGCACTTGCTCATAGAACTGCTCCAGTTGAGTGTTTCGCTCCTTTGCCTTCGTCGCCACATATTCCTGGTACATCAACTCCTGGTGGGTCTGAAATAAGGTGGGGTGGGGGGGGGGGGTAAATTTCAGCTTAGCAAAGTTTTCCTCAGGAAAAGTGAAGAATATCCTCTTTGTTGTTGTGGTTTTAATTCAGAATCGGTCTATAGAGGGAGTGCACGTGACGTCATCACTCATCAGTCAGCGGCTAGCCATCTTGGATTACGAGCACCCTCCCTTGCCATGTTGTGAATGCATGCAGATGCAGTAAAACAGAGTTTTCTTGTGTTATGGGAGGTTCTGAGCAGTTTACATCCAATGTGTTTACTTACAGGACTTTAGCAACAACTTCTGAGGCCAAACTGCTCAAAACAGTGACAAATAAACCAACAAATCAGTAAATAAGCACAGTGTAGGCAGTTGCAAGCCTTCTGTATGTAATCCAATATGGCCACCAAAAGTTGTCTTGTGACATCATTACACCCCCTCTATTGCAAAGAAAACCTTCAATTCAAAATGAATTGCAAGTTGTCTTACCAGCTCTCCCGGCGTCTATCATTAATTAATTAGTGTAATATAGTTGATATGTCGGGGTCATGTCTACAATAAAACAGTCAAGTGCATTAAGATTCACATACAGTATAACCCCGTTAAACCAAGCTTGGTTAAACCAAATGATCGGTTACTCCAAACTTTTTTCGGCTGCCCGGCAAAATACTACCATTTATCATATAAAAAAGTCAGTTAAACCAAAGTCGGTTATTCCAAATTATTGGTTAATCCAAACAAAATTGTCGGAGCACAGGCCACTTCCGTTATGGTTAAACCATACTTTCATGTGGTTATAAGGTCATCTGAGACCCCACCAACTTTTTTATATGATAAATGGTAGTATTTTGCTGGGCCGCTGAAAAAGGTTTGGATTACCCAATCGTTTGGTTTAACCGAGCTTGGTTTAATGGGGTTATACTGTATATACATAAAAAAAACAATAATCAAAGTGTCCACATACATTGTCTATTACATTCATAATGCACCCATATTTTTGCAAAAGCTAAGTCAAAGTCGAAGCCAAACCTCGGTTAAACCAATGATCGGTTAATCCAAACAAATTTCTAGGGTCCCTTCAAGTTTGGTTTAATGGGGTTATACTGTACTTTTCATTTTTATATCACCTATATGAGATCCTTAATTTACAGACGAATTTGTGAACTGGTTTAGATACACATTTTACGATACATATATATTTAAACTATATAGTTATACTACATGCTTACCTGCGACATGTACTTTTTTCAACAACATAGACGATACTCCATAGTGTTGCGACTTCTACTTTTACAATTCCAACTCCTATTTCACAACTTTTTGAAAGCACTGATAAATAAATGTATATTATTACCCACTCAAGTTCTTACATTTAGGCCAAATATAAAAGAAACTGGTGATCGTCCTTGCCCGTGCCTGAAAAATCACCCGCCCTTGATTAAAATTGTGTGTTTGTTTAAACTGTTAAAAATGTGTCAGACTAGCAGCAATTCAACTTTCGTATCAAGTCATTGGTTTGACTCGTCCAGGGTTCAAACGCAAGAGTTTGAATCCCATGACCTACCAGAATGGGAGGCGGATGCTCAACTCATTCAGCCATCACATCTGGTTATGTATTACGTCTATGTCAAAAATAAAAAGTAAAAATAAAAACCACCCGCCCAACCCTGACTTTTTTATTTCAAAAGATGATCACTAATTTCTTTATTTTGATTTGACCTTATTACTAAAATTAGTGTGGAGAAGTTAAACCTAGTCACCTGGTATGTCCAGAAGGCCATGGCACGGGAGGCGACCTCAAGTATTGTCTCTGGTTTGTGACCCGCTAACAGCATCTGTCAAGAAAGTGACCTCGTAACTTTAACACAATTATATATTGTCATAGCTGCCAACATTTGAAAATGGGAAAGTGTAATCTTTTTCACATGAATTCTGGCATATTAGGTGAATTGTGAAATATTGCGCAAGTAGCATATTTCCATTTGGGATGTGTGGCCTAGAGAGCCTAATAGTATATATATGTCATATATATATATGTCATATATATATGTCATATATATGTGTCATAGCCTGTCTCAAAAGGTGATAACTCTTCTTTTTTTTGTCCATGTAACGTTTGACACAAAACAGCACAGAAACGGTTACACTGAAAACACAAGGACATTTGCTTCAAATCAATATGTATTCTATTGGGATTATGAAACACCATAAATCAGTTTATCCTGAGCAAATGCATAATCAGATAGTATGTTTATCATTACAATGGACAAAGTTTTGTCCCAAATTACTTATCACATTTTGAGACAGCATATACAAGAGAGGCATATATAGTATAGTTATATGAATCTAACCTGGGTACAGATGGTGGAAAACTGGTGTTTTCCCGAGGTACTAGTTTCGGATAGTCATAGGTCAGGGAGAAGGAAGCACATCCGGGTCCAGCAATCTTTTACATACTTTTTAGGATAAAAAATTATCTAACTCTATATGGATACTTATTGTGTTTTTGATTTGGTTCTAGCGAAAATGATAGTCATGGTAGGGTGGGTGAGCCCTGATCTACGACTATCCATCATTCGTATAACTACACTATTATACCTTCGTACTATGCCTCTGGCTACTCGTAGCCCAGGGAGAATTTTACATAATCTCATTTTTTATCCTTTTTATGTTGTAACAATATTATGTATATATGAGTACATAATTGTAATGTTTGTTCTAACCTGTTTCTAGTTGGTGAGTAGGCGTGTCGCCACACTGCTTGACTTTTCCAGTCGCTTGTTGTAATGTTTTGCAAACGATCTAGCCGTCTTCCACCCAGCATGTGCCAGAATTCTCTTGACCACGGCTCCACGCGTTGAGTGGGACGCATGGCATCCAGTGTTGACTCCTGCTTGTTTAAGCACCTTGATAGTCCACCTTGCGAGAGTGTCTCTCGAGATAGCTTTATGTGGTCACATAAAGCTGATTAGTAGTTGTCTGGAATTTCTGATTCCGTGTGACTTGGATATATAAGCCCTAATGGCCGAAACTACACACATCTGTTTATCCTCTGGAAAACTAGTAATGTGTACTGTGGACAGTGGGTCACCTGTACGATTTGATTTAAGTAATGTCTGTAAAATAAATGTAGCTTCTTCCTTATCTATTTCTAGTCCATCTAGTGAAAGTGCCACAATGGTTTGGCCTCTGTGTCCTGTAATTAGCAATAATAAGACTGCTAATTTAAATCCTAGGTCTTTCATTGATAAATGTTTGTTGCTAGGCCATGACTTGAATAGTTTGAATACTATTGATACATCCCAAACCCTATTATATTTAGGTTTGGGTGAGTTTCTTTCATACACTGATCTAATGAACCAGAGTACTAAGTGATGTTTCCCAACTGTTCGTCCATCTATTCTTGGTAGAATAATGGAAAGGGCACATCTCGCTGTGATAATAGCACCGAATCCTAGTCCTTCATCTTCTAATGTTCTTAGAAATCGTAACACTTGAGCTATTGTAGGTATTTAACTGTTACTTTTCTCCAGGCATGTGATATTAGTCTTTCTTTTGTTATTTTGTCTAATCCAAATTGTTCCAAATGTTTTCTTAGAAAAGGAATTCCAAAAGGGGTGTTGTCGACACGTCTCCGTGGACTGTTAGTGGTCCTTGATGTTGAGGGTTGTTCCTTTCCCTTGGGAAGCTCATCAAGTCTTCTGCTGCTGACTTTATTGCCGCTAACGATGGTTGTGTTTCCCATCCTGGTACTATTAGTACTGCGTGGGTGTGATCCATCTTCAGCTTCCTGGCCACTCTGCTGATAATGCTGAATGCGGGGAATATGTAATAGAATTTATTATTCCAAATTAATGAAAATGCATCTACTCTCCAGGCTTCTGGCTCTGGATGCCAAGACACATATTTTTGTAACTTTTTGTTGTTGCATGATGCAAAGAGATCGATGTCTGGCTTTCCCCATTTGTGACAAATAATGTAAAAAATGTTGTGGTTCAATGACCATTCTGAATGGCCATGGAACTGTCGGCTTTTCCTGTCAGCCAAAGTGTTTTGGCTGCCTGGAATATGTGCTACTGTTAGCCATATTTTGTGTTTCTCTGCCCAATCCCAAATAAGTTTTAACAAGTTGTTGCATGGTTTGGAGCGAGTCCCACCCATATTACGAATGTAAGCCATAGCTGTCATGTTATCTGTTACATGATTTTTAGGAATGTGCACCAGACTGCGGAGTCCTAGGTAAATGGCTCTAGGCTCTAGTACATTAATGTGGTCAGAGATTTCATCTTCCATCCATCGTCCACCTGGTGTCTGTTGGTCTCTATGGGCCCCCCCCCCCAACCTTCCAAGGAAGTGTCTGTTGTGACAGTGGTGTTAGGCTCTCCCACCCTAATCAGGTTGGGTGATTTGTTTACGTGTGAAAGCCACCAATTTATATCGTTTTGGCCTTCTGGCGAAATTGTCATGGGCTGCTCAAAGTTTCCTTATGTGCAAGCCAGTGACAAGTTTTTATCTATCTCTAAGAATTTGATATGGGCCTAGCCATATAAGATAGCTGGTGTGTAGGCTATCATTATTCCTATCAAGACTGCCACTTGTCATATTTTTGGTTTGTTCAATTGTAATAATTGGTTTGATGTTGTTATAAATTTATCTACTTTTTGTACTGTTAACAAAATTGTCATTTTTATGGTATCAATAAAGAAACCCAGAAATTTAAGTTTGTTTGTTGGCGTCAGTACTGATTTAGTTTCATGTATGTAGAAACCTAGCTTTGTAAACGTTTTACATAATTTATCTACTGTTGCTTGGCATTGTTGTTGTGTTTGCGTTACAATAAATGAATCATCAATGTATGGGAACATGATATGTCCTTTCCTAGCCATTAGCGAAAAAATTGGTTTGAGTAACCTTGTGAAAATGTGTGTCAGCACGGCAGTCCATTCGGCATACACGTGACCTCCTAAAGTTATCCATTCCAACAGAATCTTAAATACTTTCGATCATGTTTATAGATGGGCACTGTGTAATATGCATCTTTAAGGTCAACGCTGGCTAGCCAAGCTCCTGTGTGACTAAGTCTCTCGCTGTTTCTAACGAAAACATTTTTAAATGTTTGTATTCTAAAAACTTGTTAAATAAAGTTAGGTCTAAAATTAGTCTAACATTCCCATTTGGTTTGGGCCTTAAGAAGATATTCGAGATAAATTCACCAGCCACATGTAGTGCTGCCCTTTTCGCAAAACTTTAGGACTTGATTGTTTAATGCTTCACATTCCGAACCTTGAAAACGATATGGAAATGGTATTCTATTTTGAATATGTTCTTCTATTAACGGAATCCTTACACCTTCTGCTAGGCTAAGGATATCTAAGTTATCTGTAACTTTATTCCATTCCAAAAGACAGTTATTGAGGTTACCGGCTTGAAAGGCATTGCTTACTGTTTCGGTTGCTATTGTTTGAGTCACCACTTCTATTTGTTCCCTGGGCAGGGGAACGGCTTCTGAGTCTTGAACTCCCTCTTGAAGGGCTGTTCCCGTTGTTCCAGCTGAACGACTGCCTCTGACCCCTTCCTCTGGCTTGGAAGCTGAAGTTGGTTCCAAACTGCCTCCTCATTGGCCAGCTCTTCGGGCGAGAAAATCCTGCCTCAGCTTCTTGAAGTGGTTTGAGTTGCCATCCGCCAATTTCTTTTTGTCGGTTTCCATGTGTTTTCCGCACTTGGAGCTGGTCTCTACTTGTTTGAACGAGTATTGCAGTTGTCCACCAAACATCTTGCCCGTATCTAGTGGCTTTCCCTTAATCGACTTTGGTGCTAGGAATAGAGTGTATTCCTTTAAACCATTGTCCATGATCTTTTTGGACCGCGCCACCTCTTTCCCAGCGTTTGTGCAGACCACTTTGAAGATGTTTTCGAACTGTCTATAGGAGAGGAAGTTGCTGGTTCCCGTGAGTAACACAATTCCTCCATTCATATCGTCACAGAGTGACGGGAACTTTTTTTGTGCCATCATCCTGTTGGCGATGGGCGCAATGGCTGTCAGAGCCGAGAGTACCCCCTTGTGGACAGTGTAGAGAGCCATCTCAAACTTTTTCCTGTCCTCACTGAGTTTGAACTCAGGGTCCATCTCTTTGATGGCGAATTCTGGAATTCCTTTAATTCCTGTGAATTTCTCTGCCATCTTGATTATGACCTCTGCTGGTTTGAAGGTGTTAAAGTGGCCTTGGATGGTCTTCCTCCTGAGCATCGTTATGTGTATTTTCTTACACCTAAGCACTTTACACTTTTTTGTTTCTTTCCCACACGATTTAGCGTATTTGCAGGAGTGCTTCGTGTCGAAGTCTGAACTCGTCATCAATGAGTCAGACGATGAGTCCGAAGAGGAGGATTTGTGTTTCCCCCTCTTCTTAGACTTTTTCTTTGTCTTCTTCACAAGGGGCTTCTTTTTACAGGCTCTCGTGTACTCGTCTCCTTCAGACAAATAATTCTTGTGTTTGCGCTTCCGTGCAGGCACAAACACCTCCTCGTCTGAGTCATCCTCAGTTGAGGCCTGATCTTCGAATCGTCCTCCTATTCCGACTCTATCTGTGTCTTGCGGTATCTTGCCTCACCTTTTCTTTGACGTACTCGCTCTAGATAGTAACATTTCCTCATTTTTTGTTGCACTAGCCTGGCAACCTGTTTGTCTAGATCACTATAAGCAGGGCTGGGGCCGGATTCATACCCCCCCCCCCCCCGCCTCCTCAGAATCCCTTTGTTCTGGAGAGGGCGACCTTTGTACCCGCCCAGGTGGTGTGGCGTCTTCATCCACACTGAGTGCGTGAGTTGCCTCTTCCTTACTCCGTTTCATAGCCATGGCTCCAAGACTGTGAGTAAAAAGACGGATGATTCATTGTCTTAGGCGAAATATCACACTGATAATTAGAGTATAATTATACTAGGTGTGTATTTTATGGAGTTAAATTATTGTTTAACACAGGCGTATGGCTAAACGACAGTCACAGGATAACGGTATGGGTAGCCAACCGATCCTAACGAGGGGTAGGGACCAGTGTAGCAGTGCCCTCCCACACTCAAAGTACCTATAAACTTCTCCCGCCTGTGGCTTTCGTCGGCAACAAGTTGACGAAAATACTATAGGACTCAGAGGTACACCTTAAAGAGAATCGAACTATGGGGAATCTTAGAGACCCAGGGAATGAATCCCTAATGATGTAAATGGCTCCTGTCAAACATCTCTACATTCGGCAATGGGCGACTGTTAATTAATAACTGAACAATGGATGCATTGTTCCTTCGATCATACCAATTACGATCGAAACTAAGATGTAAAAACAGTAATATCTTATCGAAAGGTTTCACAAAACTTGTATGTGAACGCTAACATGAACTAAACCAACGTATTGAGTTTGAAAGATACCTGCTTGGTTTTGTAGTAAACGTAGAAAAACTGCCGGGGCTGCTCACAACACGTCCTCCTACCGTGAGCTGATTATGCTAATTGCTGGACCCGGATGTGCTTCCTTCTCCCTGGGCAACGAGTAGCCAGAGGCGTAATACCGGGGTAAAATATAGCATATACAAGAGAGGTGTATATATATTACACACACATATATACACATGTTATAAGTGTGGGGGAAAAGGCTGATTAACCGTAATGTTTCAGAGTATGGGCGTAATGATGAAAAAAGGTAGAAAATCGTAATGATTGCCGAGAAGTCGCAATGGTTATTGTGGCTGACTCTATGGTTGCTTATGAATACTTCCTCTCCAAAGTTGTCCCAATACAGGGATGAACGTGCTCTCTGGGAAAAAAAGCGGAAATGCTGATATTCTCTCATAGGTTAGCATTGTTAGGGAATCGCGGAAAATTCCCGGAAGTCGGGTTTCCTATATATTGGTATACGCTGATAGTGCTGCGCCATTTGAAGCATGTATTAGTAGTGTATGCTGATAGTGCTGCGGCGCATGGAGCATTTATTAATATTAGTAGTGTACACTGATAGTGCTGCGGCCTCAGCACCACATATTAGTATACACTGATGGTGCTGCGGGATTGAAAAATCCCGGAAATCCGCGGAATCGCGGAGATCTTTCATCCCTGCCAATATCACCGACTATACTTTTGAAAACGATAGCGACAAGTAGTATTGACCATTTCTTTTATACCTTCTAAACAAAGATATCACTGAAATGAATAGCATTTTATTTACATCAATGCCTTACCGACTTTGACTGATCAGATGGTTGAAGATCAATCCGCAGAATATCAAACTTGCCCGATAAAGATGTATCACCTGAGGAAACAAATAGTATATATAAGGCAATATTGAAACATGACTGTCAGTAGATTAATTGGGGGAAGTGTGTTAAAGATCTGTTCACATGATTCTACCGTGCATTCCTTACATGGATATATTTATTGTATCGTAAAGCTGCATAGTCCGATGAAAACATCAAATTTTCAAAACCAAAACAATTATCTAGATTTTATTCTACATATCTAACTTAAATACTGGTTCACTTATTAAACATTTGTTCCCACATATAAGGACAATTTAATAAAAATAATAGAATATGTTACTGCAGAAGCTTATGGTGTCAGAGTTTTGGCGGGCGTGCTTGCCAAAAATATATTTGGCAGGTTTAGACTTCAAATATCTCAAATATTAGCCATTTAAAATAAAAGTTCCTTCAAACTAAAGGAAGGCAGATAATAACGATCAACCTAACATATTTATCTCAGAAAATGACAGAAACTTACAACCATCGGACTATGCTGCCTTAATGAAAGATCAGATTTAGAAACGGCTATTTGAGCTCGAACACAGCATGTCAGAATTGGTTTGTTCAATACTATTGAACTCTTGAGTATCCATGGCTATTATTGGTAGTTCTGTGACATGAAACAGGGAAAGGAATAGTGACCTTACATACACTATTTTCCAATTCTACAATATGCTCATGACCTTAGATGTTGCAAGGACGTAAAACTCCAACAACCAACCAACAATATGCTCATACCTATGTAATTGAAGACAGTTATTAGGGCCGAATAACTAATGAACACAGCTTGACCACATATACCTTTAGACCATCATTGAGTCCTAAATAACTCCTAGAAAACAGATTTCTATAGAATAAAAATTATAACTAGTCATATTTGATCATAATAATTTCGAATAAGTAGTTGTTTTGATCATGTCACAGACCCTTTAAGATATCAACACCATTTACCCCAATATACAGTGTTCATATTTTCCACTAATTTACTTAGAAAGTTAGATATCAAATTCTCTTTAGATTTGTAAATGTTCAAACTATAACCACCGATTCTTAATCTATATATTCATATCAATTGCTAATATATATTTATATTATTATAATAAAAACGACTATAATAATAATAATGAAATAGTCCTCCGTTAGAGAGCTAGACTATTAGGCTATATTAGTTAAAGCTGCATAGTCCGATGAAATATCAAATTGTCAAAACCAAACCAATTATCTAAGATTTGATTTGACATATCTAACTTAGATACTGATGCACTTATTAAGCATTTGTTTCTGCATAGAAGGCAATACTGAGTCAATTTAACAGAATGTGTTACTGCAGAAGTCTATGGTGTTAGAGTTTTGGCAAGCTTGCCAAAACTAATTTTCCATGTTTGCACTCAAAATAAAAATAACTTTGAACTAATGTAAAGTAGATACTAGTGATCGATCTAACATATTTATCTCAGAAAAAATATAGAAATTCAAAACCATCGGACTATGCAACTTTAACAATACCCCTTACTACAAAAAGGAATAGGCCTATTATACTTACATGCCGGACATGAATATGATTTGTTAAATTCCCTTGTTCCATCGTCGTCACAAAATATGTCTGATCAAGTTATGTTGGGTACATACATATGCATAGTTTGTACAGCTATTTATTGTAATATTATTGATATAAAATGCTTAATAAATAGGCTGTGGCAATGCTTACGACGAGTCGTAAGCATAAATCGCACGCTATGTTTACGACGATCGCCAAATTCCGGTTACGCTTGCGCAGTCAGGATTGCAAGTTTGTCTCGTATACGTATATGTCTTCTTTTAGCTTTGTCTAACCCTAACCCTAAATAAAACAATAACCCTAACCCACACTGCCGCACCTTTGAATGTCACGCATGCACATTACTCAAACTTACAGAATGACTCGTATTAAGTATAGCCACTCCATAATAAATATACCTAAAGGTCCTGTCACACTACGACGTACGGCGTCAGCGCATGCTCAACGTTAGAAAATTTGCCAGTACGTCGGCATTCATCAAACTTTTCAGCAGCGGGGGTAAAAATGGGTGTATACACAACGTACACACAACGTACGTAACATATGCAGAACGTATCTCTGACGTATTGCTATCGTATGAGATCGCTCATGTGCCTCGCAAAACTTTCGCAAAACGTTTGCAAAATGCTCGCATACGCTCACAGAACGCTGACTAATGTTACATACTTTACTCCATCGCTAGAAGTATGGCGTATACGTTAAATACGCTGGAGATACGGCAGACATACATTCGAAGTACATTAGGAGTACGTAATGCATCTGTTGGCAGTACGTGGACTGTACGCGGACTGCACATTCCCACCGGCTGATTGTACAGCTAACGTGCAGCAACGTATACCAACGTATTTCTAACGTACGCCCAATGTACCCCCAACGTATACCGACGTATCCCGAACGTACACACAGCGTATGTTCAACATAGAAACCACACGTTGACACACGTTGACAATTTTGAGCATGCACACAATTTTTTCAGTGCCCGACACGCGTCAACGTGAACCTACGTATCCAGAACGTATACGCCGTATGCCCAACATACACATAACGTACGGCGACGTACGCCAATGTGTTGGTCGAAAATCACATTCTTTGGCGCATGTTGAGGCGATACGTCATAGTGTGACAGGCCCTTCAGTTGTACAGTAGGTAATCAGGGATGAAACCGTCTCCGGCAAATCATACGAGGATGCTGTGTCAGCTTATTTATTTTCTCTCTTTTTCTCTCATTTAAAAAAAGAATTCTGTCAGAATAAACGGTCTGTGAAAACACAAATAAAAAATAGATTAGATTTGCGACATAAAACTTCGTAAAAAATATTCATGGGTATGATACAGTCAGAAAATAGGATACGTGAGCAGCTCGTCACCTGTTTAAAAAACAAAGCAATGTATGTGTAACAGTAGTAGTTTCCTTTGGACAGTAATTTCAGTTACAATTAATGAACGAATAGCTTAGATAAATCTCATCGTTCACATTAGGTCAAATAAAAAACAAAACAATTGGTGATCGTCCTAACCCGTGCCTGAAAATCGCTTGCCCCTGATTTTCTTTTCTTTTTTTAACTGTTAAAATGTGTCGGGCTAACAGCAATTCAACTTTCGTATCAATTTTTAAGTTATTGGTTTCACTCAGCCCAGGTGTTCGAATCCTATGACCTACCAGAATGGGAGGTGGACGCTCAACTCTGGTCTGGTTACGTATTACGTCTATGTTAAAAAGAAATTTAATTTAATAACAAATAAAATCTGCCCACCCAACCCTGATTTTTATTTCGAAAGGACAGTCACCAATTTTTATATTTTATTTGGCCTTACTAATCTACTGATTTGGTTATAAAATATGTATCAGGTCCGGAGAGAACATCCTGAGTCTGACTCTGAGCGTGTTTGATAGATATTTTGGCGATCAGTGCGGTTAGTCTCGATTGATAATGGACTGTGGAGAAAACGATTCATACATAGTTGATAGAAATGAAGAGAAAATAACAATAAGCACTTTATTTTACTCGAGACATAGTCTAATTTGATAGGAACCCTGCAATGACATTGCCGTGTTAACTGTCTATTTTGATACTAAACCAGTTCAATAAATATTTTTATAAACATTCAAGCAGTGTCAGCGGTAGGCCCTACTCTTACTTTTACTAGTCAGTAGTGATACTCTTACTCTACTAGTCCGACTACTACTATAGTACGGTACTACTAGTGGTAGTACTAGTAGTTTAAAGTTGCATGGTCCGATGGCGTTTGAATTTGTTAGTTATATTTGAGATAAATAGCTCAGGTTGACAATTATATCCTAATATTCATTAGTCCCGAGTAACTTTGATGAAAAATAGCTAGTTTTGGAGCAATTTGACCTGAAAGAACCCAAAATAATTTAGACAAGCTTGCCAAAAGTCCTGTGGCTATGACCCAGATGGTCATCTGGCGATGACCATGTGATGTGAGATGACCTACTAATCCTGGAACCTGACAGGGCTATAGGTAGGTATTTCTGTTTGGACAGTAAACATTCTGGAAACGCAATAAATACATTTTATATATGCACTAGAATATATGTCATATATATACAATGGATATACAAGGTATGTTTTGGTGGACCAACAAAAATATTTATATATTGATCGGCCAATACTAATATATATATATATATATATATATATATATATACACATATATGTATATATATATATAGATATATATATATATATATATAGCCCCGTTCACACACACACCCTATTTTCAGAAAAGGGTCCAAACATTAAAATTATATTTTCACTTGAAGCTCCAATGAATCAGAAGCAATATTCTTTTTGAATTTTAAAAATATTCCTAAATTTGAGTGAGATATGTGCATTTGAAAGTTCAAATATTTTATATTAGCTAATGCAGCAGCTGTTCCATGCTGGCTACATCAGCCGGGCCTGAGCATTAATGGTTTGACTGGATCCGCCGCAAATACACAGGTTTCCGGGTTTAATGCTATGATGGCAGCAGCTGTTCCTGGTTGTGCCTATCCGTTATCGTTTGGATGGGATCCGTCGCAAATGTGCGGGGTTCTTGACTTAACACTGTGATGGAAGCAGCCGTTCCACAGTGTATGCGCCGGAGGACAGCCCAGGGTAGTAGAACCATATCAGTTTCTCCACTCACCTATGACAAACTGCACATTCTATGATTCAGCCGAGCCTGAGCATTAATGTTTTCACTGGATTCACCGCAATTGCGCAGGTTTCTGGGTTTAATGCTATGATTGCAGCAGCCGTTCTGGTCGTGCCTATGTGTTATCATCTGGACGGGATCCATCGCAAATGCGCCATCCCACAGCGTATGCGTCGGAGGACGGCCTGGGGTCATAGTACCATATCAGTTTCTACACTCACCTATGATGAGAACTGCACGCTCTGTGATCCCGAGCCGCCCACCAGTGCATACGCTACGGAACGGCTGCTGCCATCATAGTGTCTAGCCCAGAACCCAGCGCATTTGCGATGGATCCCATCCAAATAATAACACATGACCAGAACAGTTGCTGTCATCATAGCACTAAACCTGGAAATCTACATTGCTATCTAATGAATTTGCATTTCTTATATATATATATATGGACCAAAATATATATATATATAAAATATATATATATATATATATATATATATATATATATATGAGTCGGCCTCACGAAAATGGGCCAATTGGTGGTCAATTTAAGATGTTGGCATCGCAATTCTTAAAGTGTAGTGCATTTCTTTGTTTCATATTAAATTATCCTAGAAACAAATAAGGTTGTTGCATTTTCTCGACCTTTACATTCAGGATAAATTTAAGGACTTTCCAACACCTCTGTCAATACTAAACTATAATTATGCCATTCGACGCCGACATCCAATGCTCGACACCGACAACTTTAACAGATGTCGGCGTTGCACTTCTTAAAGTGTAGTGCATTTCTTTGTTTTATATTCAATTATCCTAGAAGAAAATAAAGTTGTTGTATTTTCTCGACTTTTACATTCAGGATAAATTTAAGGACTTTACAACACCTATGTCAATGCTAAACTATAATTATACCATTCGATGCCGACATCCAATGCTCGACGCCGACAACTTTCCCCAATTGGCCTATTTTCGTGACCCTGACTCATATACATACCTTGTATATACATTGTATATATATGACATATATACTACTAGTGCATACATCAAATGTATTTACTGCGTGGGCATCGTAAGATGCCCTCGCGACACATACATTTTATATACCACTAGCATACATCATACATATGATATACACATGTTTGTGTGTAACCCCCCCCCCCCCCCAGCAGAAGGTGGGGGGGAGGAGGTCAGCCTCGTAGCCTGCCACATCCAGCAATGAACCTGAATGAGCGCCCCTGCTCATTCCACACTTTTATCATTTAATTTTGTTTACATTCTTTGATTAAAATTGCACAGTCTGATGGTTTTGACCTTATGCCATCGGAATGATGTCATATACTAATGTATATGTGATATTTGATATCCAATGATAATCAAATTGTGTAATTTCAAATAATTTTTTTAACATTCGTTGATTAAAATTGCAGTTTAGTGTTTTGAAATGTTTGAAATTGGGACGATGTCAATCGTATACCGATGTATATGTTATGTTGGATATTTGATGCTACTTGGTCAATTCGATAGATATAAATCAAATTAACCTTTCCACAAAATAATATTTTGTTAAAAACCCTAGTGCCACCGGCCTATGGCACCAATCCATTCCCAGAATGGTCACAACCCAAACAAAAATACCTACCTACAGCCCTGTCGTGTCACGTTCCAGGATTAGTAGGTGATCTCACATCACGTGGTCATCGCGAGATGACCATCTGGGTCATAGCCACAGGACTTTTGGTAAGCTTGTCGAAATTATTTTGGGTTCTTTCAGCTCAAATTGCTCCAAAACTAGCTATTTTTCATCAAAGTTACTCAGGACGAATGAATATTAGGATATAATGGTCAACCTGGGCTATTTATCTCAAATATAACTAACAAATTCAAACGCCATCGGACTATGCAACTTTAAAGTCAGTAGGCCCCTAGTCCTAGAGTAGGCTAGACCTGTTCTATTATCAAAGACCCTATAATACTAAGATGGCTCACTCAGCCTGTACTGTGTAATCAAAATGATCAAACCCACCACTTGGTGCACTGGCTGTTCTCTTGGTAACAGGTGCTATATTATATGTACAATTGTTAATATATATGAATGTGAAAGATGTGTGATGATGGCGATGCTGATGATGATGCTGATGATGATGTCTATTTGTTCATAGCAATTTCATATTGATGTGTATTCATTCTTACCTATCTCATGTTTAATATAATTGTATGTGTTTACATGTGAAACACCAACCAGCAGCTGGGCTGATCAAACCCACCACAAGGTGTCACTGCAAAATTACATTACCATGGGAGAGATAGGGAGTGAGCCGTCTTAGTATTATAGGGTCTTTGCCTGTTCTAGTGGTCTCTTACTTACTAACTTACCCTAGAGTGTAAGATGGTGCGACGTCACTAATGAATGAATCATGCTAGATAAAAGATTCACTCCTATCTAGTACTAGTAGGGCACGGGGCTGCGGGAGTAACTAGTCATGTCAGATAAAAGATTCACCCTTATCCAGTCTATCTATCTTATTCTCAGACACTAGACAGTGATGCGGGAGCAACTAGAGCGATGCACGATGAATCACTTACCCAAGCCCAATTACTGAGTCTCTTCCTGCATTTCTTGAAATTACAGATAAGATCGCTATCCATAATAATGACAGTATCTATGGAATTTATTGAATATCCAACGTATGTCTATGTCTGTGTTAACCGTATGTAAATATTTGGAACAGACGAAATTTATTGCAGAAGGTAAACTCAGACTCGGTCTTCTCGATAGTCACGTGACAGCTGAAACCTAGTCTTAACCTTAAGTTTACAGAGAAAAGAGCAGGATATTGTTAGCTATATACTTGGACGTTTGGTTTGACACGTGCCATTTAGGAAAATAAATTGTGTTTGAGATTACGCGGTGAATTATACAGAATTTGTAGATGTAAATATAATTCACCTGGGTTAAGGCTATCCAATCTCGCAAAATCACGTAACAGCAGACGTGGCATCAACAATGGAGTGGGTGGGGTTTTCCGATGAAGAACTCCGTCGGATGAAGCGAGACACTGACCCTAATCAGCGTATGTGTCTTCTGCCTTATACACTAATTTTTCTTTATTTATAAGTGCATGACATTGTAAAATTATAAGGAACTAGCCATTGGGTAAAACGCTAGATGGAAAGTTCCGGTCTGAGTGATAATAGGCTAACTCACGTATACCACAATGTTATAACTTCCTTGCAACAACAATCAACATGCATAATATTTAGGTCATATTCAACTTAATCATTCTGAGGGAAGACGTATGGATTGTACTAATATAAATATCCTGAAAAATAAAATATACAATTTCAACATATATATAATCTTATCAGGAAGTGGAAAATAAACTTGTCTGGCACTGTCACTGTGTCAGTAAGACAAGTCGGTCATTTTCCCAAGTTAGAGACTTGCAGACAAATTTCAAATATCAAATAGGTTTTCAGAACAAATGTATTCTGATAAACCACTTTAAGACGTAATATGAATAAGCAATGCTTAGGACCGACCCACCGATATAACTACAGCAAAGTATTTTATGATTTATTTTTACTCCACTCGCGGTGTTCGATTTGAAATTCTATCAATCACATGGGACTGCATTCAGTGCTGCAAATTTGCAGCCTTCAGCGCACCAATGCGACTGAAAACTCCCCAAAACAACAACTCGGGTGACCCGAATACAGCCGTCGTTTCCGCGAAGTAAACTATTAATATTTCATTTGTGCACCCATGTTTATGCCAAATTGTTATTTATTTCTTTTAATTTTGAATAAAATCTAAGTTTTGAACTGCATGTATCGGCAAATTCTATGGCAGCGGCCATTTGTTTTGATATATTATTAACCAATAGCTGACCCCGAATACCGTCAATTGGGCCTATGGACTTGACAGGGCCGCTGCAGAGTAGCACGGAGGAACACATACACTGGTCCCAGTGATGTCATCACACCATATATGGAAGGTCTGTGGGGAGGGACCAGTGTACTTGTTCTTCGATTCGACGTGTGCTACTCTGTGGCGGCGCATCATTAAGGCGTTAGGCCAATTGCTGTCGTCCATCCTGCTTGCTCCGTACCGAAGTTTGACAAGCGATTTCCGTTTCCGTTTGCTGGATTTTGATTTCTCGGACAGGAGTTTACAAATGGCGGCGCCCATAGGGGGCTATTTCCGTTTCCGGTTGTTGGATTTTTGCGAAATCCTCTGTGGGTATTGTTTACTTTATGTATATCTATCTTAGTATCTATACGCATGTTAGTCATTAGCCTCCCTGTGGGTGGGTCGGTATAATTTGGCATATGGATGGACCTAATATGTCAAGTAGAAGCAAAGTTATGGTGTATAATGTACCCCCAAAATGAGCTATTTACCTCACAGTAACTACATTGGTTTATATGGGCAGGACCTTTGACCTGATATCTTATCTCAGCTGCACCGAGGCATGAATGCCAATTGGCAGAGGAGAGTCAGAAAAAGTGCCATAACTCTCAAATCACACCACATACAAACAAATTGCATGGCATACACACAGATAACATGTTTAACAACCATATTATGTTAATTGTATATGGGTGACATTTACCAATTAGTGGGGACAAGCTCTCAAATTTTGGTGACTTTTGAGGAATTCTCTCAGCTGAACTGTCACATATTTTTTCCTGGAAAATGACCTCGCAGAATGTTGATATCTTAACCATTTGAATTACCATTCAACATTTGTACTGTTGATACATAAAACATGAGAAAAGCTATGTTTTATAAGAGGTGTTTGCATGCCAAGCAGTCAAGTTTTTCCTATGGAGCAAGGCATGAGGACCCGTACACACGGATTTGTAAGTCTCTATCCAAGTTGAAGTTCTGATTGCATTACAACTAGGCTAAAGCGATAAAACTCATTGAGAGGATATTATTTTTATTTTTAAGATATTACTTTTGTAAGTATGTGTCATGGGGGTGATGAAAATGGGAAATATTGTGCCTAGAGCGGGACTCGAACCCACATCTCTTTGCATTCCGGGCCAGTGTGCTAACCATTACACCACCTAGGCTCCCTGATATCAACACACTCCCCACGCCTACCTGTCTATGTGGTTACTTGCCTGAGAGGTCAGTGCAGACCACTACACTCGTCCCCCTGGAATTGTAAGTCTTGTAATGCTTACAATTACATACATACAGGCAATGCACTAACATATACATACACAGGGTAGGTTCAACAACCATACAGCGCATAACTTGTACAGGATCCTGATCACGGCAACCAGTGTCGTGGGGGTGATGAAAATGGGAAATATTGTGCCTAGAGCGGGACTCGAACCCACATCTCTTTGCATTCCGGGCCAGTGTGCTAACCATTACACCACCTAGGCTCCCTGATATCAACACACTCCCCACGCCTACCTGTCTATGTGGTTACTTGCCTGAGAGGTCAGTGCAGACCACTACATATGTAATATATATTTATAATGCTACATGCCACTTTTGTTGAAGCAAAACTGGGTAATTATTTGATCGGCCAAGCTAGCCAACCTAACCTTGCAGACTGTAAATTAACATATTTGATGAGCTGTAACAACTAACATGGAGTGAATTATAACATGAAAAAAAAATCTAAATCTTGCTAGGCATATCCTTTCTCAGAATGATTCTAAACTAATAAAAGGTGCAAAAGCCAATAACAAACAAAACTAAATTATGTCTAATGATGGATTGGCCCTGGTAGCCTGTAGGAACAACAATAAAGCAAATTTAGCTTGATATATTATTATTTTATGTAGGGGGCCAGTGTTAACATGACTATCTTCATTTGCAGCCCCCCAACCCCAAATATTAATCAGTATTTTGTTTTAAACAATCAATGACAAATTTAGTAAAATAATATTGAATATGCTTAAGAATGGGTGGAAATAGCCCATATGAGTAACAGTCTTGTTTTAATTCAGTAAAACAAAATTATTTTGTTAAAATCCACGACAAACTTAGGAAACCTGAGATGGTGGCCACTGTCACTGAATCCTCTCTATTTAACTTTTAAAATCTAATATTATTAATTATACATGATTTCATCAATTCTGCACTTCAAACATAGCAGGCTGTGATATATAAGTATCTGAACAATATATTTCGCTTCTTAAATTGGGAAATCATGTGGATATGTCCATAACCCAGGCAACCAACACTTTTTCTAAACGGTTTTGTTTAGCAGCCCTATCCTCGAGACAGGATACTCAGGGTCCGTACGGGGCCTGGAAAGTCTTGAAAAATCTTTGTTGTGCCATTGGCCTTGAAAAGCCTTGAATTTAACCTATTTAGGGAAATTAGTCTCGAAAAGCCTTGAATTCCATTAAGCTGTTCCCACTGATCTAAATTAGCATGAAATCGCCATTTGCCATTGTTTGTTTTGTCCCCCTGAAATCCAAATGAAAATAGTCTTGAATTCTGATTAAAGAAATAGCGTTGAAAAGCCTTGAAATAGCCTTGATTTCCATATTTTCACCTGTGTATGGACCCTGCATACTAAGTATGTATAACTGTATCCAATGCATAATTTTTTTATTCAGTGCTACGTTGGTAGAATACATCCTCCATCTATAAGAAAATAATTTTATTTTAACATAGAAAAGGTAGGGTTTTTTGTTGTTGTTTTTTTGTAAATATTTTTATTCATCTGAATACATATTTTGTCAGCGCCGGGGCACTGGTCTTCCAGCCGTCGGAGTGGTCGCATTTGATCTGTACATTTCATCTGTGGAATGTGTTGCATTGTGTGCAGCACAACCCATTTCCGTTTATTATTTAGACGATGGCCGACTGCAGATGAATTCCCGCCCTCCCTGTGGCTGACCCGCGGCTGCCCGGGGCAGAAGGCCCAGGAGAGACCGGCCGTACAGGGCCCAATCCCACAACCTCCACTCAAAAATAAAAATAATTTCTTTAAGGAAATTTCTTTCCGTTTGTTATTTAGACGATGGCTGACTACAGATGAATGCCCAGCACGCCCACAGCCGACCCTCGGCTGCCCGGGGCAGAAGGCCCGGGAGAGACGGACCGTCCGAGGCCCAATTCCACAACCTCCACTCAAAAATTATAAATAGTTTTTAAAGGAAAAAAATTTCCGTTTATTATTTAGACGATGGCCGACTACAGATGAATGCCCGCCCGGCCCGCGGCCGATCCTCGGCTGCTCGGGGTAGAGCGGCTGGGAGAGACCGGCCGTCCGGTGCCCAATTCCACAACCTCCCTAACAGAAACTTCAAGGACAATGCCATCACCCAAAACCTGCCACCAGAGGCGCGTCTGTCACAGCCGCAGAAGCCACAGCCACTGCCACAGGAGCAGAAACAACAGCAGCACAAGCAGCAGGAGCAGAAGCAGCACCAGCACCAGCAGCGGCGGAGACCCCCTCCCACCAATGCAGCCTCACACACTCCAGATAATACACAAAATGCATACGCGAATACACCAAGTTCTGTTAAGGTAACTGGTGAGAGACTCGATGGTAGTTGTAATGGGAAGGAGTCAGAACAGAAGAAAGAAGAGGATGAAGATGAAGACATAATGATAGATGAAAAGGATATCATTGTGTAAGTTCTAATCTACTACTAAGCTGTTCGGAGAACCACTTAATTTAGATTTGACATATGAGCCTGTCTCAAAAGGTGATAACTCTTTTTTTTTGTCCATTGTAACGATTGACACAAAACAGCACGGAAACGGTTACACTGAAAACACAAGGACATTTGCTTCAAATCAATATGTATTCTATTGGGATTATGAAACCCCATGTAAAAAACAAATCAGTTTATCCTGAGCAAATGCATAAGCAGATAGTATGTTGATCGTTACAATGGAGAAAGTTTTGTCCCATATTGCTTAGCACCTTTTGAGACAGTCTCATATATATATATTTCAATTATAATGATTATCTGTCATAGCCCACTACTTTCGAGGTGCAGAATTGGTGAAGTCATGGAGTAGCTTAATGGAGAGAATCCCAGGGCCCGTAGGGTCTTGAAAAGTCTTGAACTTCATTTGCCCCATTTCAAGGCCTTAAAAACCCTTGGATTTACCCTCTTTTGGGTAATTAGTCTTGAAAAGCATTGAATTTAACCTATTTTGGGTAAATAGTCTTGAAAAGCCTTAAATTCCATCAAACTGTCCCCATTGATCTAAATTAGTCCTAAATCGTCATTGTTCCCCCCCCCCCCTGAAGTCCAAATGAAATCAGTCTTGAATTCCTATTAAAAACAGCCTTGAAATAGCCTTGAATTCTACATCTTCACATGTGTACAGACCCTGGAATGCAGTCGCTGCCATCTTGGTTTTTGTACATTCTCTGCCAGTTCATTAACTCTAGGCTAATATAGGTAAACACTGGTCACTGGAATCACGGCATACGCAGCTTCGTTGCAATTGATTCATACCAAAGCAGTTCACCCGTACTGGAGGTGTATATTTGATCTAGGTTTTTTAATGTTCTATTTGGTGTGTTTCTTTTCATAGACAAGAGCTGCATAATCTGGAAAAGTTCCAATTTCAACAAAAACGTATTGAGGAACAAAACAAAATGAAACGACAGCTTCTTACATCAGCAATATGTGAAAGGTACGTTCCACCTATGATCCACTTACAACGGCATAGTCCGATGAAAGCATGATATCTTCTAAACCAAATCACTTACCAAGATTTCATCTATTTAGATATAGGTGCACTCATTAAACGCCAGCTTGTTACGTCAGCAATATGTGAAAGGTACGTTCTACATATGATCCACTTACAATGGCATAGTCCGATGAAAGCATGATCTCTTCTAAACCAAATCACTTACCAAGATTTTATCTATTTAGATATAGGTGCACTCATTAAACGCCAGCTTGTTACGTCAGCAATATGTGAAAGGTACGTTCTACGTATGATCCACTTACAACGGCATAGTCCGATGAAAGCATGATATCTTCTAAACCAAATCACTTACCAAGATTTCATCTATTTAGATATAGGTGCACTCATTAAACGACAGCTTGTTACGTCAGCAATATGTGAAAGGTACGTTCTACGTATGATCCACTTACAACAGCATAGTCTGATGAAAGCATGATATCTTCTAAACCAAATCACTTACCAAGATTTCATCTATTTAGATATAGGTGCACTCATTAAACGACAGCTTGTTACGTCAGCAATATGTGAAAGGTACGTTCTACGTATGATCCACTTACAACGGCATAGTCCGATGAAAGCATGATATCTTCTAAACCAAATCACTTACCAAGATTTCATCTATTTAGATATAGGTGCACTCATTAAACGACAGCTTGTTACGTCAGCAATATGTGAAAGGTACGTTCTACGTATGATCCACTTACAACGGCATAGTCCGATGAAAGCATGATATCTTCTAAACCAAATCACTTACCAAGATTTCATCTATTTAGATATAGGTGCACTCATTAAACGCCAGCTTGTTACGTCAGCAATATGTGAAAGGTACGTTCTACGTATGATCCACTTACAACGGCATAGTCCGATGAAAGCATGATATCTTCTAAACCAAATCACTTACCAAGATTTCATCTATTTAGATATAGGTGCACTCATTAAACGCCAGCTTGTTACGTCAGCAATATGTGAAAGGTACGTTCTACGTATGATCCACTTACAACAGCATAGTCTGATGAAAGCATGATATCTTCTAAACCAAATCACTTACCAAGATTTCATCTATTTAGTCATAGGTATGCTCATTAAACATGTATTGCGGTTTGGTGTTCCTGACTTCCTGTGCTATGCTCCAACCACTGGTCCACAACTGGTTTGTCAAAGGCTGTGGTATGTACTGTCTTGTCTGTGGGAAAGCGCATATAAAAGACCCCTTGCTGCTTATCGGAAAGAGTGGCCTATGTGGCGGCAGCGGGTTCCCTCCAAAAAAATATGTCAGAATGACCATATGTTTGACGTCCAATAGCCGATAATAGGAAAATCAATGTGCTCTCAAGGCATCATTAAATAAAACAAGCTTCTTTTTTTTTTACTGTGCTATGCTCGAAAATGGCCAAGCAAAGCCTATATCTAGCATTTTGATGTACACACCAACATTAAATTGGCATGTTTCTTCACTTCAAAGATCTCCAAAGTTAACCCTTTCTATTAAAATATACTTAAACCCGCATAGTCCCATGAAAACATAAAATTTTCAAAACCAAAGGAATTATCTAGATTTGATTCTACATATCTAACTTAGATACTGGTGCAAATTTATCAAACATTTGTTGCCACAATGAAGGGAATACTGAGGCAATTTAATAGAACCTGTTCCTGCAGAAGCCTATGGTGTCAGAGCTTTGGCATGCTTGCAAGAATTACTTTTGCATGTTTGCACTTCAAATATCTCAAAACTTAGCCATTTAAAGCTAATATATATATAATACATTATATTTCATATGATGTTATTATGAGGCAATTTCCCACGTTGGTTTTTATATAGCCGCCTGTTGCTGCGCTGATTAGCATATGACCTATGACCTCTCGATAGGCAGAAGCTGGCAAAGCAGGAGGCGACCCGCTTGGTCCAGATCCAGAAGGAGTTGGCGCAGCTGGACCAGCTGCTCGCCATCGACGTGTCCATCATCAGGAACAAGATAGAGGAGGCGAGTCGCGAGTTCATGGACGCACAGTGAGTACAGGTCAGGCCAGGATTGGTAGAGTCGGTAGAGCACACGCCGCGCATCCGGGAGGTTGTGGGATCAATCCCCAGCCGAGTCAAACAGTAAAACTTCTAAATCGACCGACCATGGGACTGACTTTAAATGATCCATTTAGGCAGGTGCTCGGCTTAGGGATTTGTTTTTATCATTACAATGGTATTGTATGGGCGGCGATCCTTTGGGACCCAAATAAAGCGATTGATATTAGGGGAGTGGTCGATCTGTGGAGGTGGTCGGTTAGAGAGGTTTGACTGTACTTGACGCTACCATGCCTGGCGCTAGACATTACTAGTAATAGGGCATGGGATGGTTGGCTGAGAGTCGGGATAATGTGATGGAGGGGGATATCGAGTCATACTTCCGGTGCTACTGTATATCCCAGAGGGTGAGGGTGTAGCACTATAATGTTGCCATCAGTGTGCACTGTCATCAAATGGATACCCATATTGATATGACTTTGATTGTTGCTATGATGTAAAACCCCAATGCACAAACACCTTTCCAATCACCCTCTCAATCACTCACGCGCTCACTCACCCTTTCACTCACTGATCCACTCACACTCACCCACTCACTCATTCAATCATTCACTCACTCATTTGCCCACCCCACTCACTCATTCACCCACTCACCCCACCCACTCACTCACACCATCATTATATGACCTTAGATGTTGCCAGGATGTAAAACTCCAACAACCACTCACTCACTCACTACTCCCCACTCACTAACCCCACTCACTCACTCTCACTAACCCCACCCATTCACTACGCCACTCACTCACTAACCCCACCTACTCACTCTCACTAACCCCACTTACTCACTCTCACTAACCCCACTTACTCACTCTCACTAACCACACTTACTCACTCTCACTAACCCCACTTACTCACTCTCACTAACCCCACTCACTCACTCTCACTAACCCCACCCATTCACTACACCACTCACTCACTAACCCCACTTACTCACTCTCACTAACCCCACTTACTCACTCTCACTAACCCCACTTACTCTCACTAACCCCACTTACTAACTCTCACTAACCCCACTCACTCACTCTCACTAACCCCACCCATTCACTACGCCACTCACTCACTAACCCCACTTACTCACTCTCACTAACCCCACTTACTCACTCTCACTAACCCCACTTACTCACTCTAACTAACCCCACTCACTCACTCTCACTAACCCCACCCATTCACTACGCCACTCACTCACTAACCCCACCGACTCACTCTCACTAACCCCACTTACTCACTCTCACTAACCCCACTTACTCACTCTCACTAACCACACTTACTCACTCTCACTAACCCCACTTACTCACTCTCACTAACCCCACTCACTCACTCTCACTAACCCCACCCATTCACTACACCACTCACTCACTAACCCCACTTACTCACTCTCACTAACCCCACTTACTCACTCTCACTAACCCCACTTACTCACTCTCACTAACCCCACTTACTCGCTCTCACAAACCCCACTTTCTCACTCTCACTAACCCCACTCACTCACTCTCACTAACCCCACTTACTCACTCTCACTAACCCCACTTACTCACTCTCACTAACCCCACTTCCCCACTCTCACTAACCCCACTTACTCACTCTCACTAACCCCACTTACTCACTCACTAACCCCACTTACTCACTCACTAACCCCACTCACTCACTAACCCCACTTACTCACTCTCACTAACCCCACTTACTCACTCTCACTAACCACACTTACTCACTCTCACTAACCACACTTACTCACTCTCACTAACCCCACTTACTCACTCTCACTAACCCCACTCACTCACTCTCACTAACCCCACTTACTCACTCTCACTAACCCCACTTACTCACTCTCACTAACCCCACTTACTCACTCTCACTAACCCCACTTACTCACTCTCACTAACCCCACTTGCTCACTCTCACTGACCCCACTTACTCACTCTCACTAACCACACTTACTCACTCTCACTAACCACACTTACTCACTCTCACTAACTACACTGACTCACTCTCACTAACCCCACTTACTCACTCTCACTAACCCCACTTACTCACTCTCACTAACCCCACTTACTCACTCTCACTAACCCCACTTACTCACTCTCACTAACCCCACTTACTCACTCTCACTAACCCCACTCACCCACTCTCACTAACCCCACTCACTCACTCTCACTAATACCACTCACTCTCACCCTCACGATCCCCACTCACTCCCACTAACCCCTCCCACCCATCCATCCACTCAATCACCCACCCACCCACTCATCCTCTCTCCCCCTCTTCCAGGAGGCGGTACGAGCGCGCCGAGCGTGAGTTCATCGAGTCCAAGACAGACCTGCACCACAAGTGTGAGATCAAAGACTCGCTCACCGAACACCTACACCTGGTCATCCACCAGAACGAGGTGAGGAAAGCACGCAAACTCACCAGCCTCATGGTGAAGCTCAGCCTGCCGGACGGTGCCGAGTCCGAGGGCGGGGAGCTAAGTGAGCCCACTCCTTCGGGAATCCTCCTGACAAGCATACAGAACACACACGAGCAGCGGCGCATGCTTGAGAGACTGCGGCGACGGTCGGGCGAGGCGGGCGGGACGCGATGCGCGTCCCTCCTGAGCAGGGCGGGCAGCGAGGGGAACGCGGCGGGCGGGGGGCTGGGCGGGTGGATCAGCAGCTGGATCCTGGGGAGCGAGGCGGGGGACGCGGCGGCGGATAAGGGTGGCGAGGTTGGGGCTGGGGAGGCGGGGAGGTTTAAGGACGCTGGGGAAGCCAGTATTGTTACAACTGCGCCAGTTACGGTTGCGGCGGCGGGGAGTGGTGGGGTGGTGCAAGAGGCTGCAGGAGCGTCTACAGCAGACCCAGCACCAGCTCAGCAGGCAGGAGCAGCAACAGGGGCTGACACATCCGCCTCACCGCAGCCAGCAGTGACCCCGCAGCATACCTCTTCATCGGTCCCACAGCCTATGCCTATGCCTATACCCGTCCCACCATCCACCACCGCTGCACCGGTCCCACAATCCACTGCTACATCCGTCCCGCAATCCACTGGTGCACCCGTCCCACAATCCACCACTACGCCCATCCCACAATCCACCACTACTGTATCCGTCCCACAATCCACCACCGCTGTATCCGTCCCACAATCCACCACCGCTACACCCATCCCACAATCCATTGCTGTACCGGTCCCACAATCCACCACTGCTGTACCCGTCCCACAATCCACCACCGTTAAACCCGTCCCACAATCCACCGCTACACCCTTCCCACAATCAGAAACCAAGCACGCGACACCAAGCACTGCGCCTGTCCCAGTTACTGCCCATAGTGCCCCGAGCGCTTGCGAATCGTTAAATACCACAGACACTGCAGAGGGTAACCTCCAGTCCAGCCCAGGAAGTGACGTCATCAGCGCGTTTTCCCAACTGTCTACACCATCCAAGCCTGCTGACAATAACATCGCTGCTGCCACAAGCCGAAGAGAAGCCGAGATTAGGAGCTCCTAACAATATGCTCATCGCATGTTTAACTAAGTAATTCGTCATGTAAAATGAGCTTATACTACACCCAAGCAATCATCAGTGATTAGGAGTTATGTCAGTGTTGATCACGATTCGCTATATGAAATAAGTTGACCTAAACTTAGACAATTTTCTGTTTTCTTTGTTTGTAAAAAAAACACAAAAAAACAACAACAAAAACGCCCTAGAATTTCACAAAGATATCCGCGAAAATGTTTTGGATTCATGCAAAGCATGTAATTTTGTTGCTGTAATAATTAATAATCTCATGAAGAAACTGTACATTGATATATATGCATTTAACCCATTGTTTCACATGACCCGTCCAGTAAGTATACATGCCCCAGTTCCTGGATATTCTGCTAAGAGCAGCTCAGTGTATGACGTGGTTTTACTCAATCTTCTATATTTTTGCTGAATATTGTTGCATCTGATAGTATTGTAATGAGAGGCACTCACCTCCTCAGTTGAAATGTCACAGGCACAGGTAGACGATGGTAGGTTGATTGCATCAGGGAGCCTAAATAGTGTCATGGGGGTGATGAAAATGGGAAATATTGCACCTAGAGCGGGACTCGAACCCACATCTCTTTGCATTCCGGGCCAGTGTGCTAACCATTACACCACCTAGGCTCCCTGATATCAACACACTACCCACGCCTACCTGTCTATGTGGTTACTTGCCTGAGAGGTCAGTGCAGACTACTACACTCGTCCCCTTGGAATTGTAAGTCTTTTAAATGGTCATTTAATGCTTACAATTACATACATACAGGCAGTGCACTTACACATACAGTGCACTTACAACTATACAGCATGTAGCTTGTACAGGATCATGGTCACAGCAACCAGTGTCGAGGGGGTGATGAAAATGGGAAATAATGTGCCTAGAGCAGGACTCGAACCCACATCTCTTTGCATTCCGGGCCAGTGTGCTAACCATTACACCAGCTAGGCTCCCTGATATCAACACACTACCCACGCCTACCTCTCTATGTGGTTACTTGCCTGAGAGGTCAGTGCAGCCTTCTACAATGGTAATGGTTAGGCCTAAAAAAATATATTGATGTTTCCTGTTGCCGACCGACCCTGTTAGTTTTAGAACCTCCCCCCCCCCCCCTCCCCCGATGACTCGATTTTTTGTTTGCTCTGAGAACAAATTAATTGCACTCTTACATGGTCCCGTTGAACTCAGATCTGATAGTATCGATAGTTTGACAGAGGGCACAGCTATTGCTGGAGCACTGAATTGAATAGTGTCCCGCTTGCTTTATATGCCAGTATGGCCTAGTAATACTAATGGTACTGAAACAAAAATAGCGATATGGGTAGTTTGATTGCATCAAGGAGTCGAGATAATCTAAAGGTTAGGATGTTACCTCCGGAATGGCAGAAGCATAGGTTCAAATCCCACTCTAGGTGCAATGTTTCCCTGCATTTGCAAAAACACCTCCAACGACAGTGTTGTGTTTTTTATCATTTGAAAGAACAAAATAATCAATATTGCTATGGGTGATTTATGCATAAAATATGCAATTTATATCTCTTAATCTTATGCAATCGATATGTGTTATGGATCAATTTAATGTGTTTGTTTAAACAAAATTATTAACCTGTTATGTGATTTGAGTCTCTTGGACTTGTTTGTTTTTGGGGAGTTTTCAGTCACATTGGTGCGCTGAAGGCTGCAAATCTGCAGCACTGAATGGGCACCGCCGTAAGCGGTCCCATGTGGTCGGGAGTTGGCTTCTGATGGGTAGTGGTCATAGAAATTGGGGGGGGGGGGGGGGAGGAGGAAGGAAAAAGGCAGCCTCAGAGCCCAACCACAGTCCTCTGAGAGGGCCGGGGGAGGCTGGGTGGTTGGTGTAGTTTTACGCCCCAGTAAGACCCTAGGCCACACCAGGACGTGCACCGACTTGTGACAGCGCGCACTCATGGCGACTTTATAGGGGAATGTTTATCACCTCGGTCAATGCTCATCCCAAATGACCTTGGACCTTAAGGCTCATAAAACTATAACTGTTTACTATATCTATTGATCAGTTAAAGCGGCATAGTCCGATGAAAACTTACAATTTTCAAAACCAAAACAATTTGATTCTACACATCTAACTTAGAATTTATACTGGTGCACTTATTATATAGTTGTCACCACATAGAAGGGGAATACAGAGGCAATTTAATAAAAAAATCTGTTACTGCAAAAGTAATGAGTTAGAGCGTCCGTCTCCCGTGTTGGTAGATCGTGGGTTCGAACCCTGGTCGAATCAAACCAATGACTTAAAAATTGATACTTGTCGCTTCCTAGCCAGGCGCTTGGCATTATTAGGATAGGGCAAGGACCGGTTGGCTCAGTGTCAGGATAATGTGACTGAGTGGGATATCAGGTGATGGTGCTGGTGGCCTGGTCTCCCAGTGGGGCAGCACTATAAAGTCGCCATGAGTGCGCACTGTCACAAGTTGGTACCCATCCTGATATGGCCATAGATGTTGCTAGGACGTAAAACAACAATAAACAAACTGCAAAGGTATCTGGGGTGCTTGCCAAAATTAATTTTGCATTGTTGCACTACAAATATCTCAAAAGTTAGCAATTTAAAACAGAAGTTACTTCAAACTAAAGTAAGGTAGATTATTATAATGATCAATTAAAGCTGCATAGTCCGATGAAGCGTCAAATCTTCAAAACCAAAATAATTATATAGATTTGACTCTACATATCTAACTTAGATATTGATGCACATATTAAGTATTTATTGCCACATAGAAGGGAACACAGACAATTTGATAGAACCTGTTACTGTTGAAGCCTATAGTGTCAGAGTTTTGGCGTGCTTGCCAAAACTAAGTTTGCATGTTTGAATTTCAAATATCTAAAAACTTATCCATTTAAAATCAAAGTTACTTTAACCTGGAATAAGGTAGATTATAACGATCAATTTAATATATTGTAGTGGTCTGCACTGACCTCTCAGGCAAGTAACCACATAGACAGGTAGGCGTGGGGAGTGTGTTGATATCAGGGAGCCTAGGTGGTGTAATGGTTAGCACACTGGCCCGGAATGCAAAGAGATGTGGGTTCGAGTCCCGCTCTAGGCACAGTATTTCCCATTTTCATCACCCCCACGACAATATTTACCTCAGAAAGATTACCAAAACGCAAAACCATCGGACTATGCAACTTTAATATGACCTTAGAAAATGACCGAAATTGAAAAACATCAGACTATGCGACTTTAATGCAGTGCAATAATAATGATATTACAGGAGCAGCAGTTCATTTATACCAATACCAACACGCCCTCTTGCGGCGATGAAAGAGCTATGGTGGGTAGCAGTTCCCTGTGCAGCATGCTGTGGAAAAGGTCTTATAGAGGATTTCCACCACCAAACCCGCCCTCTTTTAGCAACGGATGGAACTAATGTAGAGAGCAGCTGACTGTATAGCATGCTCTGTGTAAAATACCCTATAGAGGATTTCCACCACCAATGTGGCCCCTGACTACTCGAACTAACGATGTAAATAATAGCTCACTGTGCATTATGTTCTGTGTAAAATGTCCTATAGAGGATTTCCACTACCAATGTGGCCTCTGACTACTGAAAGAACTAATGATGTAGATAACAGCTCACTGTATAGCATGCTCTGTGTAAAGGGCCCTATAGGGGATTTCCACCACCAATGTGGCCTCGAACTACGGGAAGAACTAATGATGTAAATAACAGCTCACTATGCAGTATGTTCTGTGTAAAAGGCCTTATAGAGGATTTCCACCACCAATGTACCATTTAACAGTACTGGAAGACCTAATGGTGTTGGTAGCAGTTCTCTGTGCAGTATGCGCTGTGGAAAAGGCCCAATGGAGGAATTCCAACACCAAACCCGCCCTCTGGTGGTAGCGGTAAGAACTAATGGTGTAGGTAGCAGCTCACTGTCGAGAAAGTCTTATAGAGGAACTAACCAAGTACTGGCAGTACTGAAGAACTAATGTCCTGGATAGCTGATCAATGCGCATGCTCAGCGGAAAAGGTCTATTACCCCAATTTGTAATAATTCACGGTACATTGACAATATCAGTGTAATTTAAAACACAAACAAGGGGAAACTGGTGGTTGTTGTCAGTCCGGTGTCTGGACGCATAGTGATGGAAGCAGGACCAGGGCCGCGTTCAGGGTACGCCTCCGAGTTGTCTCGGAGAATTCCTAATGTCATGCTAGTCTGAACAGCAAAAGCAGTCGGTTGCCTCGAAAATGGCCGCCGCCATAGGGGGCAGCCATTTGCAATCGAAAAGAAGCACCCTGATTGGCTGAATTTGGCGGCCATTTTCAAGGCGCTGTTTGTCTCCATTCTGAAAAGAGAGACGTCTCCGAGACGTCTCGGAGGCATACCCTGAATGGAGATAAGCCAAAAGACATCTCCAAGACGCCTCGGAGGCGGCATACCCTGAATGGCGGGCTGTCGTCGACCCCTGGTGATGTCACAGATCTCGCGGGCGAGAGTGGTTCGCGGGAATTCCGGCAGTGGGCGTGTTAGTTGACGGGATCGAACCCAGGGCCGCATTCAGGGTCCGTCTCGGAGGCGCCTCGACGACGTCTCAGCGATGCATCTCGGAGACGCCTCCCTTTTCAGACTGGACCTGAAAGGCACGTCGAAAATGGCCACCGCATTCAGTGGTTTCAGCCAATCACAGTGCAGCTTTTCCATTGCAAATGGCCATCGCCTATGGGGGCGGCCATTTTCGAGACAACAAACTGCTTTTGCCGTTCAGACTAGCGTCACGTCACGGCCATCTCCGAGGCACCTCCGAGACGGAGCCTGAACGCGGCCCTGGTGTCACCACCACAGCAACCCCTCGTTCGCGCGCAAATTACCCATGTTGACGAACCAACATGAACAATGTAGGTTCAGTGCAATTTAGCTTCCCCTATGTTACTTTTAGGTAACATCTTCTCATGGGTTTCCTTTGGTTCTCTATGCAATTACTGAGTGTTATATTTAGCACCAACGGTCAAAATGGTTATATTTATACAGAGGGGATAATTTATTATACAGTCGTGATAATGTGCACGAAGCTCACAAAGTTTGATGTCTAGTTGTGGATGTTTAGTATCTGGGTTGTTTTGGGGTTTAAGTTTTAATTTGTGTATTTATAAAAACAACCCACAACCATTATGTGTGGGCAAATTAACCCTAGTTAGTAGATGAGTGTATGGCTTCTATCTGAAACTGGGACTAATAGATGCATTTACATGCTAATAATGGAGTTGTCTTTCAAACATGGTTAGGAAAATAATAGCTATTTTTCTGGATGAATTACATACAACACAGACCTGCTGATTTCTGTGTTAGAATGTCACCGGGAAACTATATGGGTCATTCTCTAAATCTGGACACAAAAGTGTGACATGGAAACCAAAAGTGAAAACCTTCCAAATAATAGCCTAATCCAATGTCCTATGAAGAGTTGAAAGAAATGAGTTTCACTTTTTGAATTAGATCTTATACAAATTGAGCAATACATTAATATCACTCGTGTAACATGAAAATCAAAGACACATCCAAAACAAGATTTGATTGATTACTGTTAAGCAGACAAAGTTATGACTTACAAGAAAAAAGTTTTAAAATAAGTTGAAAAAAAAGTTTGGCTACATGTATGGTGTCAATGTCTAAATTTTCACATTTTCGCTCTGGCATAAAATCATACAGTTATAATTTTGATATCTTTTGTGGGATAAATTCAATACATGTAGAACTGCTAGCATTCCTAATAGACAGAGGCTACAATAATTATTTGACTTGTTATCAATAAAACAAAGACTTAATTATCAGCATCATAACGTGGAGACCAAATATGTGGTGGCCAGTTTTGGAGAATAACCCATATATGTAAATAATGAATGGTACATTGTGAATTAGTTACGGTTACACATTATACTCTCGAACCGGTTTTAGTGTAGTCGGGTGAATAGGGTAACATTTGTAGACCTACTAACAATCCCGATTTCGGTGGAATCATTCGGATTTTCAAGCTGTGATTCAGTCGCCGGTTTTTGGTCGTACGGTAGTCGCAAGCGAACACTGGTCGTAGTGTGACCGGGGCAATATTGGATCACAGATAGTACAGAAAACTGGCTCTGCACTTGAAATTTCAAACTTGTATTTTTCCCAATGAATTTAATCTGTTTCTAAGCTGAAAGATAACTATCGGATGTCACATTTGTAGAGATGGTCATAGTCACAAGTGTCTCTCAAATCACTTGAAAACACCAGTAGATTTGGATAATTTTTGTACAATGTGACAACGTATTTTATTTTATGGTGCTTTATACCGGTTAATATATGAGTGTTATTAAGCAATATTTGAATGTTACTGAATCTATGGATGTATATTTGTCAATTGGCGTCTCCGTCCATTTACACACAAAAATGACCAAGTTGAGTTTTGTTTGTAGCTAATGAAATTGTTAATACAAAAAAAACTATTGAGTAAATAGTTTGATCTGCGAAGCACATGGAAATGTCACAGATTTAGCTATGGATATGGAGTATAAACTCTGATTGCCACTTTGCTGTTTTCCTGGTTGAATACAACTGGAAGTAAGTGTGGTGTTGTTGATATACATACATACATACATACATACATACATAGATACATACATACATACATACATACATACATACATACATACATACATACATACATACATACATACATACATACATGCATACATGCATGCATGCATGTACACACACACACACACACACACACTGCTGGTGGACCAAGTACCACACAGGAGCCGTCCGACATTTTGCAATGGTCTGGTGCCTCACTACCCCTCATACGGGTATTCCTGTTTACTGTTTGCTAGTTCCTTACGCCATTGTCACACCTCACCGGACTGAGCACCGGAGACCACCGGACAAAGAATTGTCTTGTCCGGTGCTTTCCGGTGACACAATGTCTCGAAATGGAGCGGAATTGGGTCAATTGGCGCCGGGCGACCAGACAAGTAGTGTACATGTACCGGACGAGTACCGGACAAGAACCGGACACGTAACGGATGGATACCGGACATGTACCGGACAAACCAGACACCAACGGATGGGTACCGGACATGTACGGATGGGTACCAGACATACCAGACACCAACTGGACATGTCAGTCCGGCGGTGTCCGGTAGAAGTTTTGTGCATGTTCAAAGCTTGTACCGGACACCGCCGGATGGGTACCGGACATGTACCGGACATCGCCGTACAGTACCGGACAGTGTCCGGTTCTCCAGTCCGGTAAGGTGTGACAGGGCCTTTAGGAAACGCTGAAGCTGTGACCAAGCGTGTTTACACACTGGATGTTGAGGTTGGTGTCCTTCACCGCCAGATGTATCACTATTTTCCCTATACTTTAAATTCACCCATGAACACAGAAACATGCCCAAACTTGGTAGGGTTCTTGCTATATATGTTTCTATTATAAATTGCAGTGAAATTGTCTGAGCAAATATTTTACATGAGATAGAAATACCACTTCCTATATGTGCGTTCACCACCACCCCCGACGCTCAAACTACTGAATACTGCCCCCCCCCCCCCCCCTCATCACCATAGTAACCTCCAACCCGCCCCTCTGTTCAGGGAGCATGACTTGACTTCTTGGGGGTTTGTAACCTTACGATGGTTACCGGCTGCAGAACTGCAGCAATATAGAGAGGCACCGATAAATAGGTCCAATCTTTGGTTGAAGATTAATCTTCTGGTGGGACGGTTGTAGAAGCTGGGGTTGTTTTTACAACAATTACAACAATTAAACGACAAATTGTTGGGACGGCCCCGAATCACTCCGGTCCGGCGGTAGTACAGTACTCGTATCCAGTCGACAGCAACAAGGGTTTAGGAGAAAGGGACGGGTAAAGGTGGGTCCAGCGGTTCCAACAAGAACAAAGCGAGAGAAACGATAAGGTAAAGAGCGCCACCCAAGCAAAGAACTCCCTTGATCAGAGGGAGAAGTAAGCCTGGGAGAAAAAAAAAGGGGGAGAGTATAGGAAAGAGAAATGAGAGTTGAGTCAAAGGACCGTGTCTATTTTCTCTATGGTGACCAGCCATCTGGCCCCACATCTCTGGCGAGGCGTGGACCCAGTACCCCACCTTCACCCGGTCCTACGCAGCCCTCCGCGATGCGGGCCTCCCTAATCTTTTGGCCGACCGCATCCCCCTCCACTCAGGCCTCCACATCCCAGCCTGGCGAGCCCCCTTCCATGACTATCACGACCTCGATGTGGTCGACCTTCTGGAGTTTGGCTTCCCCATGAACTACTCCGCCAGCGCCCCCCCGTCGCCCCACCTACACCAACCACCGAGAGGCCGCGAGCACGAGGCGAACCTTCGGGACTTCGTCAGCACCAAGCTGGCCCATGGGGTCCTGGGCGGCCCCTTCCAAGTCCCCCCCCCCCTTTCACCCCCTGGCCCCATGTCTCGCCCATGATGACCTGGCCCAAGTCCGACCAGGGAAGAGTTGGGTCATTGTTGAGTTATCCTACCCTCCCAGAGGCAGCGTCAACGCCAGCTTCCCCCGCCGCGAGTACCTCGGCAAGCCACACATGTCCACGTCTACTTGCCCCGCCTCGCGCCCTCTCCTCGCTTTTGGTGGAGGGCTCTTCGGGGCTCCTCCCTCCACCCTGACTACCTGGCCTCGCCTCACCGGCAGGTCCTCCCCTTGAGTGTGATTATCCTGTCTATATTCCTATGTTCCTGCTATGTCATTTTATTGCTCTGTAGGATGTCACCTCGCTTGTATTGTTCCTGCCCTGTTCTTTGTCATTGCCCCATTTTATTTGTTTGAATAAAATGTTTTTTCTCCACCCCCGCCTCTGTTCTTCCTTCGTTGCATATCAAACTTCAGCTCCAAATCACTTGACCACTTCTGCATGTTGTTGAGGTCCTTCTGCAAGTCCCCTGAGCCACTACCTTTCTCCATACGGCGGAATACTTTGGTATTGTCAGGAAACATTTGGACCATAGAATGTACAACTTCGAGTAAGTCATTGATATATAGCACAAATAAGACTGGCCCAAGCATGCTGCCCTGAGGTATTCTGCTTTTCATCGAGCACCATCCTGATGATTTGCAATTTACAATGACTCGCTGTCTTCTGTGACTCAGAAAATCCTTTATCCAGTGTAGGACATCTCCTCTTATGCCATAGCCATGCAATTTTTTTAGCAGTCGCTGGTGTGGAACATTGTCCAAAGCTTTTTGGAAATCTAGATAAATATCATCCAGATCTCCAAAGTCATCAATAACGTGGGTCCACTGATCCATACATGCTAATAGTTGGGTCATACAAGATCTTCCTTGTACAAAGCCATGCTGCTGTGTTGATAGGAGGTTGTTTTCAACAAGGTGAGCCATGATAGAATCTCTTATTATTGATTCCAGCAACCTAAACACTACAGCTGATAGACTGATTGGCCTATAGTTTCCCGGATCACTTCTGTTACCCTTTTTGAAGATTGGAGACACATGTCCATTCTTCCATGGGTGAGGAAGTTTTCTTTGGTTTAGTGATTTTTGGAAAAAATGTCTAAGTGGTTCAACAAGCTTGTTGTGTAGCTCCTTCAATATACGCGTCTATTCTGTCAGGACCTGCTGCCTTAGATGCATTAAGATTGTATAATTTGTTCTTCAGGTCAGGGGGGCACGAAAAAGTCAGTCCTCAAACATTGGTATATATGATAGGTCTTCTTGTGTGAAGACACTTGCGAATCTGATGTTCAACGTATCAGCTTTGTCGATATCATTTTGTGCGATGGTCCCATCATCCCGCCTCAAATCTCCAACTGGAATGTGTACTTTTGAGTTTACTCCTACCATATTTATAGAAGGCTTTTGGGTTCTCTTTGGCATTTTTGGCTATGTTTTTCTCATGCTCTCGCTTTGCTTTCCTACATTCCCACTTTACTTGGTTACATAGTTTTGCATATCAAAGTCTGTCACTATCTGTGCCCGAATGTCTCTTCACTGTGTATGCCTGTTGTTTCAAGCTGATCTTCTGCTTGACTTGGTCATTCATCCATTCTGGCTGTGGTCTGCCATTATTCATTTTGCCATAAACCGACACCTCGAGAATATCCACTTAAATAAAATAAATAAATAAATGACACCTTCAAATTATTGCCATTTACTCCCCATAAACTACCTATGTAACTCATATATGATAGATCACTTTTTTCCCCCTTTTAAAAAAAAGACCAATCACTTTCATGACATAGCGGTGACGATCGCTCACCTTTTTTTAAATATATATAAATTTTTTAATCTTTTTTTATGAATAATCATTTACATGACATAGCTGTATGCATCCTCTGCACTTTCCTAACTTGTGATCTATCTAAAAAAACAACTATTGTTTTGGTGTACAAGCAGGAAAATTACCCTTTGGGGGATAGCAACCAAGAACACCCTACCATATTATATGGTAACATGAAATCCAATCAATTCAAAATTCACAAATCCCAGCCTACAGCAGAACTAACACGATCATTTACAACGTTGACTGGTTGATTTATGTCACTCCTTCATCAAAAAACATTGTAGATAATGTTGATGATTACATTACTGCATCGCATAACTATATCCTCCTGTTAGACATCGCCTGCGGGCCTGCTCAAACAATGAATAATGTAAATGAAAAAACGCCGCTGGAGTAGATTGTCATGAGAATAAAGTCATTCCGATCCCTGCTTC
This sequence comes from Branchipolynoe longqiensis, assembly GCA_030323885.1. Taxonomy (NCBI): domain Eukaryota; kingdom Metazoa; phylum Annelida; class Polychaeta; order Phyllodocida; family Polynoidae; genus Branchipolynoe; species Branchipolynoe longqiensis. The sequence continues at coordinate 2,096,524 of CM059190.1, forward strand.
CTCGATACCAGGTCATGGTGCCAGCGCCCTGGTTTCCCAGTGGGACAGCACTATAAAGTCGCCATGAGTGCGCACTGTCACAAGTCGGTACCCGTCCTGATACGACCTTAGATGTTGCTAGGACGTAAAACAACAACAAACAACAAACAAACAAACCTCGTTCATCCCTGCCCAGGCCGGTGTCATGGGGAGATAACTTATTGTGCTACCACCTATTGGATGCCAGTACCATGTCAGTAGTACGCATCGTGTCCGCTAGGTGATGTCTGAGTGTATGCCCATAAGGACAGCGCAGAGGTCGCTAGCGGCACATGGTAGCAAATTGCGGAACTACTACATTTGTAAGCAGAGCAGTGTTTCACACACGTTTTTTTGTATGACTATCTATCACCACTGCACACATGGATATTGAATTAGGGGCTATGGTCGATACACTTGAAGAGTTCAGGCGCAAAACCATGTGAACACCAATCCAAAAATTGGGATAAACATTGGAATCAAACCTACATTTTTTGTTGTTGACATTCCTGCTTTTTTGGCCATCGCTCCATAATCATGTCATGACAACAAAAGTGGAATTAGTCAGAATTACAATTATTTTCAGGTCAAAAATCTTTCATTTTAATTGCATTTTTGGATTGGCATTTACGGGGTCTTGCGCCTGAACTCTTTCTTCACTTTATATTAAATCATGTTATATAATATATTCATCATATTAGATTGCAAAATGATGATATATCAACCCAGCTTCCCAACACTTCTTTTTTTTAATGGGCCGCTTAGGTAGGTACCCGCATTTCCGCTAGGTGGCATATTGAAATCGCCAACATGTCTGCCTCCCATTTTTGTGACCAAATGAAAGTTATATGGTTGCAAGGCGGGGAGCTTTGTGCATGCCCATAAGGTCTCACAATGGTGGAAATACATTGAAAAGATGTGGGACAGAATTTAATTTATTATTATCTCATTTTTGCTCCTGGCAATTGATTCTGAGCACTTTTTTTGAGGATCTGAAGTTTTGCATCATCAGAAAAGCTAAGTAAATGGCAATAGCAATAGGTAAAACTAGTATAGTTGTGTAATTTACACATTTCTAAATCATATAATCATGGTTCAAACCAGATTGGACCTATCGCCTGTGTGTTTTGAACGCCCAAAAGTGCTGCTGGTTGCATAGTTTGGGCTGGATTGTCACAGCTGGGCTGCAGAACGAATGCACACTGCCCCTGAGTTTGCCAGTACACTTATTTTCTTCACTTGCCTGACTATAATGACTCGTACAAAAACCCATCATTATTTACAACTTAAAATCGCAATAACTTTTTACATAGTGAATATATTTTTTTAAACTAAGAAGTGTTTTTATCTGTAAAGTAAGCTCTTTAATTCTAGGCTAGTTAGATAATTAAAAAAAGAATTCTACATTTTTATGCAGGTGCCTAGCTTAGGAACATGTCCTGGAGTGTTGTGAGAGTAACTATTTTCTCAGCAGAAGGACACCTTATAAGTCCTACTCTCCAGGGATGAAAGTGGTGTCGGGCAAAATCGTGGAAATCAAACACAGATTATTACACCGACGAGGAATTTCCATGATAAAGCGGATTTCGTCCATTGACTTAGCACTCTCAGGGAATCGCGGAAAAATGCCGGAAGTCAGGTTTCAACTATCCTTGTTGTGACAGTATTATCGCCCATACCAAACACTTTCTTGCTTGGGTTTTATGTTCTAGCAACATCTAAGGTCATATCAGAATAGGATTCGAACGAACCAATTGTTGTCATAGACATCCCGATTCTTGACATTTTTTTTAACATTAATCGGTAAGTATTAAAAATCGCGGAAATCCGCGAAATCGCGGAGATCTTTCATCCCTGACTCTCTACAGGTTAGGTCTAGTCTCTCCGGCCTGTCTCGCTGCAGCGTTTTGCGTCGAGCATATAGCACACCCACAGACAAGTAATGGCTAATATCACTCATTGTTATGAATTTGTTAAAATTGACAACTCATTTGATACAATGTCATGAAGAAATTAAGATCTCAACATGTTATAGTCTATATTGCATCATTTAATGAATGTATCCGATTTGCAACACAAGACAACACGTTAGTGGAGTGGGCTTAATTATTATTTTTTTTTTTATAAATAAGAAATCAAATTGTACATGTTGCTAGTAACATGGGTAATTAATTAGTCCTTAAATTTAACCAGTAAATTGTGCATACATAGGAAGAACTACTTAGGTTTTTATTTTAATTTATTTTGTGTTTTGAATAATTGGGAAAGTAAGATCCTTGGAGTTAAATCTAATTCATGGAAGACTTTCTTTCTTCTCACTGGTTAAGTCTTCTCCAAAGCCAACAGCATCCCACTGCCATAAGGCCAATTTTTTTTTTTTAAAGTTGGTGATCGTCCTTTTGAAATAAAAGTCTGCGTCGGTCGGGCGGTTTTTATTTTTTATTTTGCTGGCATATGACGTAGACGTAATACGTAACCAGACACGATGAGTTGACCATCCGACTCTCGTTCGGTTAGGTTGTGGGATTCGAACTCCTGGGTTCGAACCCTGGCCGAGTCAAACCAATTACTTAAAAATTGATATCAAAGTTTAATTGCTGTTATACCGACGCATTTTTATGTTTTTTTTAAATATAAAAATATACAAATTCAGAGGCGGGCGATTTTTCAGGCATGGGCGGGGAGGATCACCATTTAAAAAAAATTATTTGGCCTAAGGCTGCCAGGAGCCAACCAACCGTGCACTGTCATATTCACCGAATGCTGTCTTGTTCAAGAAGATAGTTGCTGAACATGACATACAGTTATCGAAAACTATGTACAATAAACAACATTTTTTTTTGCTCACAGTGCCTCGGTGCTGAAAAAAATGTATATTCTGATGAATATACTGTTTTACTCCCCCCCCCCCCCCACTCAAATTGTTTCTGTTCTTTTAAACCTGTGCGTTATGTTTTAAGGCAATGGCTCCTGGCACAGTACTGTGTCACTAACATTCCATTTAGCTATTACCACAGTACTGTGTCACTAACATTCGATTTAGCTATTATCACAGCACTGTGTCACAAACATTTCATTTAGCTATTACCACAGTACTGTGCCACAAACATTCCATTTAGCTATTACCACAGTAGTGTGTCACCAACATTCCATTTAGCTATTACCACAGTACTGTGTCACTAACATTCCATTTAGCTATTAACACAGTACTGTGTCACCAACATTCCATTTAGCTATTAACACAGTACTGTGTCACCAACATTCCATTTAGCTATTACCACAGTACTGTGTCACTAACATTCCATTTAGCTATCACCACAGTACTGTGTCACTAACATTCCATTTAGTTATTACCACAGTACTGTGCCACTAACATTCCATTTAGTTATTACCACAGTACTGTGTCACAAACATTCCATTTAGTTATTACCACAGTACTGTGCCACTAACATTCCATTTAGTTATTACCACAGTACTGTGTCACAAACATTCCATTTAGCTATTACCACAGTACTGTGTCACTAACATTCCATTTAGCTATCACCACAGTACTGTGTCACTAACATTCCATTTAGTTATTACCACAGTACTGTGTCACAAACATTCCATTTAGTTATTACCACAGTACTGTGCCACAAACATTCCATTTAGCTATCACCACAGTACTGTGTCACTAACATTCCATTTAGTTATTACCACAGTACTGTGCCACTAACATTCCATTTAGTTATTACCACAGTACTGTGTCACAAACATTCCATTTAGCTATTACCACAGTACTGTGTCACTAACATTCCATTTAGCTATTAGGGGGGGTACTGTCCTAACAAAATAAACACCTCATAATGGATGAATTTCAAAAGCAAAACAATGGTTTGAAGAACAAATTATGTACATATATATTGAATTTAATAAAGGATAAGTCTCCTCCGAACCGCTTCACACATAAATATACAAATTAATGGGGGAGAGTGGGGGGGGGGGGTCGTCTTATGAAAGCAAAAACATGTAGGTCATCACACTTCCAGAATCTAACCAGGTATACACGTTATAGATGAGAATGGCCTGACAAAAGAAATCTGGAAAATTTGGCAGCGGCGGCCATGCATTGCCATGGGAAACCCAGAATGGTCGCACATTTTGACCACATCCGGAAATAAATCGAGCAGATCAAAATTCCGGAAGATTCTCATCTAAGCATGCGACTCATCCCTTAAAGGTCATAACACCAATGATATAGCCATCTTCACAAATCATGCCATATCGCCACTGCCTTAAAGTTGCATAGTCCGATGGTTTTGAGTTTCTGACATTTTCTGAGATAAATATATATTAAATTGATGATTATAATCTACCCTACTTTAGTTTGAAGTAACTTTTAATTGAAATGGCTACCTTTTGAGATATTTGAAATTCAAACAGGTGAAAATAATTTTGGCAAGCACGCCAAAGCCCTGATACCAGTCTTCTGCAGTAACAGGTTCTATTAAATCGACTCAGTGTTCCCTTCTATATGGCAACAAATACTTAATAAGTGCATCAGTATCTAAGTTGGATATGTAGAATGAAATCTAGATAATTGTTTTGATTTTGAAAATTTGACGCTTCATCGGACTATGCAGCTTTAAAGTGTGGCCCTGCTGCCCCAGGCTAGGAAAATACGCATTCCTCCTGACAGAAATTGTCCTTATATGAGCAAATTTGTCCGTTATAAACAGCACAGCGCGCACTCAATTTACAAGTTGTTTCATGTGACATTAAATTGAAGACCATGCTTCAAAAAGGCATGCAAATAACCATAAACGTTGTCAAATTGCAATCCATTACAAATATAACATCAATATAAATGATGAAAGAAACAGATTAATGGTTAAAGTTGCATGGTCCGATGACATTTGAATTTTTTTTTTAAATTAAATAAATATATCAAATTGATCGTTATAACCTACTAATTATTAGTCCTGGGTAATTTTGATGAAGAATGTCTAATTTTGAAGCAATTTGAGCTGAAAGAACCCAAAATACTTTTGACAAGCTTTCCAAGTCCTCTAGCTATGACGTGTATTGACGTCTCGTGATGACCACGTAATGTAGGATGACCTAATTCAAATGTAGCCTGGTATCCTGGTATTTCCCACTGATGGTTAATGAGGCCATGAGATTGACCTAATTGGTTAATGGTGTTCTTCCTTTTATGGCTGTGGCAAAGTAAGTATCCAAGGGGACGGGGTAATAAATTCACTGATTATACTGTATTTGCTGTCACAAGTCCTTAGCTAATGCACCAGTATCTAAGTTGGATATATAGGATACAATCTTGATAACTGTCTTGGTTTTGAATTTTTTTTAATTCATCGGACCATGCAACTTTAAGTAGGGGGGTGGGGGGGGAGCTAAATGTGCCGATAGCCTCTAAACCATTCATGACACTCAAAAGAAATAGTCACAAGTTAACCATGGGAGAGTCACGCCGTAGACACACTAGATACTAGTATCTCTGTATTAAATTATATCCAATGTATGTACAAAAACCAGTGTCACGCGATAACATAACACACAGTGTTAAGTGATAACCAAGACAGAAGTCATGCCCCACCAATTGTTTGTTCGTCTTAAAGGGTTAACTTTGGGAAACATTTGAAATTAAAACATGCCAAATTAATGTTGGCGTGTATGTCGAAATGCTTGACATTGACTCCGCAGTAAAAGGTTTGATTAAATTTGACTTAGTTAAAGCTGCATAGTCCAATGAAATATCAAATTTTCAAAACCAAACCAATTATCTAGATTTGATTTTACATATCCAACTTAGATACTGATGCACTTATTAAGCATTTGTTTCTGCGTAGAAGGCAATACTGAGTCAATTTAACAGAACCTGTTACTGTGCAGAAGTCTATGGTGTCAGAGTTTTGGCAAGGTTGCCAAAACTAATTTTCCATGTTTGCATTCGAAATATCTCAAATGTTTACCATTTAAAATAAAAGTAACTTTGAACTAATGTAAAGTAGATACTAGTGATCGATCTAATATAGTTATCTCAGAGAAAATACAGAAATTCAAAACCATCGGACTATGCAACTTTAAGTAGTTCCTTCTAGGCTGCAACACTAATAGCTACTTCACGAGAGCACCAGAATCGAAGTTGGATTTGTAGGATCAAATGGTTGGTTGGTTGGTTTGTTTGTTGTTATTGTCTTACGTCCTAGCAACATTGGTTGGTTGTTGGAGTGCTACGTCCTGGCAACATCTAAGGTCATATCAGGATGGGTACCCATTTGTGAAAGTGCGCACTCATGACGACTTTATAGTGCTGCCCCACTCGAAGACCAGCCTACCAGCACCATGACGTGATATCCCACTCAGTCACATTATCCTAACAGAGCCAACTAGTCCTTATCCTTTCCTAAAAATGCAGAGCACCTGGTTCGGAAGCGACAATTTTATGAGTCATTGGTTTGACCCGACCACCAATTGAACCCCCGACCTTCCGCACGGGAGGCCTGCGCTCTACCGATTCGGCGACCGCGTCCGGTTGTGTAGGATCAAATGAAAGTGTATGCTTTGATTTAAAAGAAATGTACTTTCATCGGACTATGCAGCTTTACAATAATTTTTTTTACAATTACTCGGTGCAAACAGGTACTACACTACGTTCAGGGAACATTTTGTTCGGTATCGTGTTGCGACACAAGTTATGCAGATCGCTAATCACTTTTTTTTCAAATTGATGAGCAATTTTTGCGAATCAAAATTTTCAAAACAAAATGCTCCCTGAGGTTACCACTACACAGTGCCAACCTTTCAGTGGGTTTTACATTATTGAGCCTGCCTTTGTAATTACAAATTCATAACACTGGTATTACATGCATGATTGATTTCAAGCCATAGCTGGTTGGTTGTAGGCTGGATTGGTTTTTCTCTCCCTTGGTGTAGGTTTTTTTACTTTTTTTTTTTCTTTTCCTCTTTTGCTTCCTCTTGCGAAAACATCAAGCTAAGTGATTGGTTCTGCGGCAAGTAGCTTCAAACTTGCTCCTTCCCCCTGCACCCCCCCATATTATTTATTTTTGGTACAAAAATAACGGACAAAACTCTACCATCAAAACGCCGATCCGTGGTCTTGGCAGGGATGAAAGTGGTCTCCGGCAAAAAAACGCAGAAATCAAGCCGAGATTATTACACCGACGGCAAATTTCCGTGATAACGCGGATTCCCCACCCCCTAGTACTTTACACTGTCAGGGAATCGCGGGGAAAATACCGGAAGTCAGGTTTCAACTGTCCTTGTGGCTGTATTATCGCCCATACATATCTATTTCTTGTTTGGGTTTCATATTCTAGCAACATCTAAGGTCATATAAGAACAGGATTCAAAGTAACCAATTGTTGTCATATACCACTGTTTCCTTGGTATTTTGCTCAAAGTCATTCGGTAAATATTTTTTTAAATGGCGGAAATCCGTGAAATGGCGGAGATCTTTCATCCCTGTCTTGGTAACATGGCTCTACAACACAGCCAACAGTGTCCCAGTGTCTGCACAGGCATGCGCGTCAGGAGGCATCTCGAACGCGCAGTCACAGGCTGCCACCACGGTCCCGCTGTCACTGTCACTGGCTACTGCCAGCCGCTCGATCATTGCCTTCGCCCGGCTGCTCAAGGCGCGGCGTAGTGTGCGGCCCGGGGAGGGGGCCACGGACGCCGCGAGTGCCGACGTGGCGTGGCGTTGCCATGGCGACGGGCACAGTAGGGAATTAGGGTCCTTTATACAATAAGCATCCAATCCAGTAGGCGCACAGGGCGTCCACTCAGAATCGGAGGTGGCTCTTCTGTTTCACCATGAATCTGCAGAAAGGTAGAGAAAAACACCGAGTAAGTGTGCAACTTTACACAAGGATGTTTCACCATGAATCTGCACAGAAAGGGATGGGGGAGGGGGGGGTAGAGAGAAAAACACCGGGTATGTGTGCAACTTTACACAAGGTTGTTTCACCATGAATCTGCACAGAAAGGGATGGGGGGGGGGGGGGGGGGGGGGGGGGGGAGAGAGAAAAAACACCGGGTATGTGTGCAACTTTACACAAGGTTGTTTCACCATGAATCTGCACAGAAAGGGATGGGGAGGGGGGGGGGGGGGAGGGGTAGAGGAGAAAAAACATCGGGTAAGTGTGCAACTTTACACAAGGTTGTTAAGTGTGCAACTTTACACAAGGTTGTTTCACCATGAATCTGCACAGAAAGGGATGGGGGAGGGGGGGGGGGGAGGGGGTAGAGAGAAAAACACCGGGTATGTGTGCAACTTTACACAAGGTTGTTTCACCATGAATCTGCACAGAAAGGGATGGGGGGGGGGGGAAATGAGAGAGAAAAACACCGAGTAAGTGTGCAACTTTACACAAGGTTGTTTCACCATGAATCTGCACAGAAAGGGATGGGGGGGGGGGGGAGGGGTAGAGAGAAAAACACGGTATGTGTGCAACTTTACACAAGGTTGTTTCACCATGAATCTGCACAGAAAGGGATGGGGGAGTGGGGGGGGGGGGGGGAGGGGTAGAGAGAAAAACACGGGTAAGTGTGCAAATTTACACAAGGTTGTTAAGTGTGCAACTTTACACAAGGTTGTTTCACCATGAATCTGCACAGAAAGGGATGGGGGAGGGGGGGGGGAGGGGTAGAGAGAAAAACACCGGTATGTGTGCAACTTTACACAAGGTTGTTTCACCATGAATCTGCACAGAAAGGGATGGGGGGGGGGGGGGGAGGATAGAGAGAAAAACACCGGGTAAGTGTGCAACTTTACACAAGGTTGGTTCACCATAAATCTGCACAGAAAGGGATGGGAGGGGGGGGTGGAAATAGAGAGAAAAACACCGGGTAAGTGTGCAACTTTACACAAGGTTGTTTCACCATGAATCTGCACAGAAAGGGATGGGGGGGGGGGAGGGGTAGAGAGAAAAACACCGGGTAAGTGTGCAACTTTACACAAGGTTGTTTCACCATGAATCTGCACAGAAAGGGATGGGAGAGGGGGGGGGGGGGGGAAATAGAGAGATAAACACCGGGTAAGTGTGCAACTTTACACAAGGTTGTTTCACCATAAATCTGCACAGAAAGGGACGGGGGAAATAGAGAGAGAAAAACACCGGGTAAGTGTGCAACTTTACACAAGGTTGTTTCTATTTTTTTTCTCACAATTTAATTTAATTTATTTAACTTAATAATTTTGTTGTTGATGGGGTGGTTATGCTGTCCATAACATATAAGCCCGGATGATCGGGCTTGTTTTGAATGCTGGCCAGTTTTCGGTTTTATTTTCTTATAGTTATTGTGTGTGGTTAGTAAAGTTGCATAATCCGATGAAATCAAGCAGTTAAGGGGCTGTCACACTACGACCTATGGCATTAGCGTATGCCGGCCTATGATCTTTTCGACCAACACGTCGGCATAGGCTGTCATAGGTTACGCATAGGTTGGGCATACGTCATATACGCTCTTCATAGGTCGGCGTAGGTCGAGCCGCCAAAAATTGTTTGTGCATGTTCAAAATTTTAAACCTATGCCAGCGTGTGGCTCATACGTTTCTCATACGCTGGACGTACGCCGGCATAGGTTACGCATAAGTTATGGGTAGGTCGGCATAGGTTAGCCATATGTTGAACCTGCATCCTCCGCGTATCTCTGGCGTATATAGCGTACGCCTAGCTTACGTCTAACGTGCCTCTAGCGTTTGCTGGCGTACCCCTAGCGTATTGCGAGCGTACGGTGAGGGTATGCCCAGCGTGTTGGCTGTCTGTCACACTACGATGTATGGCCTTAGCGTATGGCGACAGATGCAAATTTTGACCAACACATCGGCATACGGCGTCATAGGTTACGTATAGGTTTGGCATAGGTTGAGTAGGCTCGACATAGGTCGCCATATCTCAACCTATTTTTATTTTCAAATTATTTCAACACGTTACGCACACACAGCCACCATACGTTGTAGTGTGACAGGGCCTTTAACTAGATTTGGTCCTACATAGAAAAGTTCAAACCTAGTTTACTCGTTCATCATTTCATTGCGGGATCACAATAATTCATCTAATCAGTTCCAGGATTATCTTTACGAAACGATAACCACATCCATAAAGTTTGTTTGTTGTTGTCTTAAGTCCTAGCAACATCTAAGGTCATATCAGGACGGCATGCTTAAAATATCCAATCGCAATAGTAGTATATAATATTAGTCATGAAAGTAATATTATTATAATAGTAGTAGTAATAATAATTATAATAATACCAATAATAGAGTAGTAGTAATCGCACTACTAGTATAATAGCAGCCACCAATTTTGTTCAAGGAAATTTACCATAGCAGCACCAGCCACCAAATTTAACACAGCAGCAGCCAAATTGGGTAAAGGAAATTTAACATTTTTCAAATCATTAGCCAAGTTTGTTGAAAGGTGTGTGTGTGTATATGTGTGTGTCTGTGTATGTGTATGTGTATGTGTGTATGTACAGTAAAACCTCTCTAACCGACCATCTCCACAGATCGACCACTCCCATATATCGATCGCTTTATTTGGGTCCTAACAAAACCATTGTAAAGATATTCTAACTCTCTAAACCGGCCACATCCCTAAATGGACCACTTAAAGTCGGTCCCATGATCGGTCGATTTAGAGAGGTTTTACTGTATATGTGTATGTCTATGTGTATGTGTATGTATATGTGCGTGCGTGCGTGCGTTCTTGTGGGTGCGTTTTTGTTGTGTGTTTTGTGAGTGTGTTTTCTTTGTATTTTTTGTTTGTTTTGAGGAAATGTTACCTGTCTAGCGTCTCCCAGAACTCTTGAAGCTTCGCCCGGTCGAGATGTCGCCGGTTCTGGTCGAGGTGAAGAATGTGGATGTTCCATTTGAGAATGTTGGCATCCAGTGGAAGCTGTGACCATTGTATGTGGTAGGCGCGAACTGGAACCAGACACCAGTTAATTACATACCTTACAACGCGCATCTTAAACCAGCCGAGGATTTAATCAGAAAAGCAACGACAGGGTAGGACAATATGGACTGCCGGTTCCCCGGGGCACCTAGTTTACTTGGTCGGGCAGGTGAAGTTCTTGATGACCTGCCCGAACACTAGATTTCAGTTTCAATAGACCCCGCCAGTTAACACCACAGTCACATGAGGCCTGCGTTCGCGTTCGATCGATTCGCGACGTCAAAACGTCCTATTAATGTCCTCCTTACACCCTCCTTATGCGTTGACGCCGTGAGGTTGCCAACCTCCAGGTGTCCATTTTGGAAATTTTGGACGCAATTAGGTTGCAGCTGCTGCACTTGCAACCTCCTTTGCGACCAGCCCGGTCAGCGCCATTCAAAAATGGTTGGCGACGCCAGGTAACCGACCTGTTGGTTGGCACCAACCTGGCGCCACCAACTCATGCAATGCCACCAACTCATGTGGCGGCGACCACAGTTTTGAATCAATGTATCGAGTGAGATGATAGGTGGTTGGCAACCTTTTTCGCATAAGGAGGTTGGCGGAGAAATCACCAAGTCCTATTGTCGACAATAGTACAGCACATTCAACACTGTCTAGTACTTACTGTAGGATTGGAAAGCCTACAATATTCATGTGACACCTGAGTATTGGGCTATTTAGAAGCATGCAGAAATTGAAGCTTACCTCTGGAGAATATATCTACGGGGTTTCCTCCCCACGGCCAGTTCTTGAACTGCCAGGCGGGTCCTTGCACAAACACTGCAACCACGCGGTCCCTGAAATCAAAAGGGCAATCTGGATATTGTATAGCGCATCAAGACAATGGCGGTCACCACATGTCGGCTAATAGGCAAAATGTGGGTATACGCATAGTATAAAGATGGTCACCAGATGTTGGCCAATGTAGATATATGCAGAGTATAGACAGTCACCACATGTTGACTAATATGGCAAAATGTGGATATATGCATAGTATAAGGAAGTCACCACATATCAGCTAATAGGGGAAATGTGTATATATGCATAGTATAAGGACAGTCACCACATGTCAGTTAATAGGGGAAATGTGGATATATGTATAGTATAAGGATGGTCACCACATGTGGATATATGCATAGTATAAGGACAGGCACAACATGTCGGCTAATAGGGCAAAATGTGGATATATGCATAGTATAAGGATGGTCACCACATGTCGGCTAATAGGGGGAATGTGGATATATGAATAGTATAAGGATGTCACAGCATGTCGGCTAATAGGGGAAATGTGGATACGTGTGTAGTGGTCTGCACTGACCTCTCAGGCAAGTAGCCACATAGACAGGTAGGCGTGGGGAGTGTATTGATATCAGGGAGCCTAGGTGGTGTAATGGTTAGCACACTGGCCCGGAATGCAAAGAGATGTGGGTTCGAGTCCCGCTCTAGGCGCAATAATTCCCATTTTCATCACCCCACGACACTGGTTGCCGTGATCAGGATCCTGTACAAGCTTTGCGCTGTATGGTTGTTGAAACCTACCCTGTGTATGTATGTGTTAGTGCATTGCCTGTATGTATGTAATTGTAAGCATTACAAGACTTACAATTCCAGGGGGACGTAGTGTAGTGGTCTGCACTGACCTCTCAGGCAAGTAAGCACATAGACAGGTAGGCGTGGGGAGTGTATTGATATCAGGGAGCCTAGGTGGTGTAATGGTTAGCACACTGGCCCGGAATGCAAAGAGATGTGGGTTCGAGTCCCGCTCTAGGCGCAATAATTCCCATTTTCATCACCCCCACGACACGTGCATAGTATAAGGAAGTCACAGCATGTCGGCTAATAGGGGAAATGTGGATACATGCATAGTATAAGGAAGTCACCACATGTCGGCTAATAGGGGAAATGTGGATATATGCATAGTATAAGGAAGTCACCACATGTCGGCTAATATGGGAAATGTGGATATATGTGTATTAGCAGAAAGTCACCACATGTCAGTTAATTGGGGAAATGTGGATATAGTACAAGGAACATCAGCTAAACAAAGTAGAGGAAATTATAATGATCATTTTAATGTATTTATCTGAGAAGATGACAGAAACTCAAAACCATAGTATAATTAGGATAAACTTTAGATTGCCATTGGTATTTCTATATTTAATGATTTAAGATTTCCATGAAGTTGGTTCTGAGAATCCTCCCCCCCCCCCATCTTATGTTCCATATTCCTGGAAGCAGTGTTTGTACCAAGGCAGAAATAAAAAATACAAATTTTGTGGAACCAAAATCTTAGTTTTCCTCCAGTAAATAAAATATGGGAAAAAACCCACTAAGTTCTCAGACAATTGACGATATATAGTCTGAATAAAATAACTTATTTCATTAGCATTCCAAAGAATTTATGACATTCAAGTTAAGTTTTGAACAAGAAATGTAAGCAAAATCCAATGGATTCATCCAAAAATAATTCAAAATTATTTTTTTAATCTGACTTTATCTGACAAATATGTTAATTTTCCAACAAATACATGAATATCCGACAAAAGGGGATAATCCGACTCTGTACAAACACTGTGAAAGTTTGGTGGTTAAAATGTTGCACTTTGAAAGATGCTGTAGAAACCACTACTTACCAGTCGTCCCGACTGAGCTTGGCTGCGTTGTCGATGACTCGATAGGGCACTGTGATGCTGCCCTTTTGTCGTTGTAGAAGCACTTCATTGTCCCGCTTCATGCCGCCAGCCTTTTTACTTGCGGCACTAACGTACCTAAACGAGCACGTAAACAACCATGGTCAGCATTCGAAATAAGAGCTTGTTCGCTTGTCCAGGACAAGTGAAAATTCAGACAGACAAGTGAAAATCACACCAGACTTGTCTGGTGGACAAGCAATTTTGTTATGCTTATTTCTATCAGGACAGCCAGCCTCTGATAGGAACCACGCAGACGGAGGTGGTGACTGAAAGCAGGCCTGTTTGCCCCTTTGATGTGTACAGCCTAATTATGGTAATTGCTATACAGAGTTTGAAATAAGAGCTTGTCCGCTTGTCCATGACAAGTGAAAAATCAGATGAACAAGTGAAAATCACACCTGGACACGTGGATTTTTCTTGCTTCAGGGATGAACAAAAAATAGAAAATTTCACTTCCGCTAATACCTCCCCCCTCGCGATTCTTTGGCAGGGCTAAATCTAGGATTCCATATATATGTGGTATGCGAACGCGAATGCGACAGAAAATGGAAAAACATGTGAATAGAATACAAATGATCCCGTATGTCCTACTGCGAATGCAATTTGTATAAACGACAAACTGGATCGCTCCATGGTATGCAAAGTCGGATGGACGGACTGAAAACGCATGGGTAGTCATATTTATTGGAGCACACAAATCGCATACCTCTTATGCATTCGCATACCAGATATACGGAGTCCTAGCATAAGCCTATTTAAGAAAATTCAATTCCAAGTGTAATGTGGTTGATCTTTGTGGAATATGAATATTCATGTAAGGAATCCGTGGTGTAAGTCACATGATCAGACTGTTAAGTACTTACTTCATGTCTTGGAGGATGTCCTTGGCGTTGTACATGGTGATTAGTGACGTGGGAGCTGCAGGGATGATGATGATCGGGGTCCGTGAACCTGAGCATGAGGTGCGGAGATGTGTTATTGTTTATTGGGGTTTTTTTTGCGATGAATTTATTTACCCTGCTCATGACGGATAAGTGGGTTAAAACTTGTTTTCACCACTGGGCTGCACGAGTCCAATCTGATTCAAATCTTTTTACTTTTGTCTTAGTAATAATTTTGGTTTTCTCTCTTCTTGTTTATGGCTTGTATACGTGTTTGTAGATTGCAAACAGCCCAAAATCCAGCTTTCACAAATCTTTGTGTTAATCCAATTAAACATCATCTGTTTTTCTAGGTTCCGTTATTCTTTTTTAGTAGTTTCTTAAGCACAGATATTTATGTTTTCTGCATTTTGTGTTGCAGCTGGCAGTTTATCCAAAATATTGTCACTCATGTTAGTGTATACACTGCATTCTGATTTTACCATTGCTAGTAACGGACCATTGTTGCTTCTTGTGCACCTTGTTTGTAACTTCCTGGTTTTTTTTTTTGGTTTGAGATTTCTTGTACGCATACAATCTTAGGAGATCATGTTGCCTGTTTGTGAGGAACTTTACTCATGCTATCTTATGCAGCAGCGCTTGCTCGTGCTCTATTTTGGAGCCTCTGCAGTTTATGTAGTCGTGCCTTACTCC
This sequence comes from Branchipolynoe longqiensis, assembly GCA_030323885.1. Classification (NCBI taxonomy): domain Eukaryota; kingdom Metazoa; phylum Annelida; class Polychaeta; order Phyllodocida; family Polynoidae; genus Branchipolynoe; species Branchipolynoe longqiensis. The sequence continues at coordinate 2,111,773 of CM059190.1, forward strand.
CTCCCTTGAAGATTATATCCCCATAGTCAGGGCTTTATGTCCTAGCAACATTTCATGGACAGGTACAAAATTGTGACAGTGCAGACTCAGGGTAATTTCATAGTGCTGCCCCAGTGGGAGACCAGCCTGCTGGCACCATGACCTGATATCCCATTCAGTCACATTATCTTGATACTGAGCTAACCAGTCCTTGTCCTATCATAGTAATGCGTCAGGCGAGGTAGCAACAAGAATCAATATGGTTAAGACATTGGTTTTACTCGGCCGGGATTCGAACTCCCGACCTTCCACATGGGGAACCTACGTTCTAGCGATTCGGCCACCGCGTCTGGTATAAAATAAGTCAATGAGTGAATGTTGTATTAAAAGTTGTAAATTGACCATCCGAATGGGTCTGGAGGCGATAACAACCAGACACAGCTGGCATACAAGTGTCAAAGCCTATGACTAGTGGCTCCGGTGTGGCCAAATCTGGAACTACATGCAGCATGGAGTAGAGCCGAAATAAATGGTATATAATAATAGAGCAAACTGAAGAGAGTTAGTGTCCTTGTTTATATTCTTATAATAGATTATTAGCACATAAAATGGGTCAATTTTGTATATATGCACATAAAATGAGTTAATGTATATATGCACATAAACGACCCACCTCGTTTGGCATTGGCGGGTGGCCGAGCTTGTGAGATGGGTCTGCTGACTGGGGCCGGTTGTTGCATTGGAGGCTGCGCCCGCTCTGTCTTGCGCGCCATGACGCCTTCAGTCACAGACTTGAGCGTCATGCCGTGATATGTGCCTGTCGTGTCGATCTTGAAGCCTTCCGTGTCTGCAAGTAGTAAACATTTGAAACATTAGCAATAAGTCGACATCGGAACTTGTTACTACAGCAGCTTTGTAGAAATTTGAAACATTAGCCAGCGACTGATATCAGAATGGGAACTCGTTACGACAGCAGCTTTGTAAACATTTGAAACATTAGCCAGCGACTGACATCGGAATGGGAGCTCATTACTACAGCAGCTCGGTAAACATTTGAAACATTAGCCAGCGACTGACATCGGAATGGGAGCTCATTACTACAGCAGCTCGGTAAACATTTGAAACATTAGCCAGCGACTGACATCGGAATGGGAGCTCATTACTACAGCAGCTCGGTAAACATTTGAAACATTAGCCAGCGACTGACATCGGAATGGGAGCTCATTACTACAGCAGCTAGGTAAACATTTGAAACATTAGCCAGCGACTGACATCGGAATGGGAGCTCATTACTACAGCAGCTAGGTAAACATTTGAAACATTAGCCAGCGACTGACATCGGAATGGGAGCTCATTACTACAGCAGCTAGGTAAACATTTGAAACATTAGCCAGCGACTGACATCGGAATGGAAGCTCATTACTACAGCAGCTTTGTAAACATGTGAAACGTTAGCCATCAACTGATATCAGAATGGAAGCTTGTTACGACAGCAGCTTTGTAAACATTTGAAACATTAGCCAGCGACTGATATCAGAATGGGAACTCGTTACTACAGCAGCTTTGTAAACATTTGAAACATTAGCCAGCGACTGATATCAGAATGGAAGCTTGTTACGACAGCAGCTTTGTAAACATTTGAAACATTAGCCAGCGACTGATATCAGAATGGAAACTAGTTACTACAGCAGCTTTGTAAACATTTGAAACATTAGCCAGCAGCCGACATTAATGCAAGCTTGTCATTAGTTTGTTTTTGTTTTACGTCATAGCAACATCTAAGGTCATATCAGGACGGGTACCGACTTGTGACAGTACGCACTCATGGCGATTTTATAGTGCTGCCCCACTGGGAAATCAGGCCACCAGCACCATGACCCGATATCCCCCTCAGTCACATTATCCTGACACCGAGCTAACCAGTCCTTGCCAAATCCTAATAATGCTGAGTACCAGGCAAGGAAGCGACAAGTATCAATTTTTAAGTCATTGGTGTGACTCGACTGGGAACCGAACTTGCGAACTCCTGATCTTCCGCACACGAGGCCTGTGCTCTACCGATTCGGCCACCGCGCCCGGTGGCTTGTCATTAGAGCAGCTGTGTAAACATTTGAAACATTAGCCAACAAGTAATGCATTAAATCAGGGTCTTATAAAAATTTCTATTTAATAAATTGATCTCCTTTTCCATAAATTTAAAAAGGCCAAGTTCTACATTGACATTCAACTGTAGGCCCCTGGGACACATTGCTGGTTTACTTGCCTTCTTTCCCCGCAAACGCCTCTTGTCCGTAACGATTGTAGCCCACCTTCGGCTGAGGACGCTGAGCCTGTACAAAAGTAAAGTTGATTGATTGGTGGTTGTTTTACGCCAAGTCGTCAGCAAAGGCCATATTTACGATTTAACCATCACTTTTACACAGAGTGTAAAATGCATACAATCAAATGTGTAAAAAAGACACTTAGAAAGTTAAAAAGCTCACAAATATAAAAATTGTGGTAAAGGAAAATAATATTCTAGGTAAAAGTCATTCTTGAATCTTAGTAAATTGGTAAAAAATTGATTTTATGAGGGCGGGGGGGCGGGGGGGGAGTGATTTCAGATGGGTCAACCGGAAGACCGAGGCCCATTTGAAATCAAACCGCCAACTCAAAGGACTATTATGACATCTACAACTACCAGACTACCTGCGATCCTAGTGACAAAAATAAAAAATCCCAGAAAAACTGGCGGGGGGGGGGGGGGAACAATCCCAACCGGAATTTTTTATTAAACCTACGATTAAAATGGTGTAATCGGGCACATATTTTGGCCTTGAAATCCCCGACTTCAAGACTAACAAATAATTAAAAGATTTGGGATTTTTCACGAACAAGATTCCCCCCCCCCCCCCCTCGCTGATTTGACATGTGTACAAAGCTACTTCCCTATCGCTGAGGGACTATACATTACTGACATCATACAGTGTTCATGTTATTAATCAGACCACAAAGAACCCCATTACCACAGTTACAACGTAAGGAACACACAAGTGACCTACCACTGAAGGGGTGTTGTTTGGCTGGGTGTTGTGACCCCGTGAACTGCCCTCCTCTCGAGCCTTCAACGACTGCAGGATTCCGAATATATTCTTCGCAAAGTTCTACAAGGAGACAAGATAGTCTCTGCATAATCTTGGAAGGAAACAAGCATTAAGTTCAACATTTGTTTGACATTAGTTGAAGCGATAACTCAGTTTCCATTACACCTTTTTCTTTTTTTTGATAAAGCACAACTTACCTTTATTACTCTGAACAGAAGAAAATAGTCTCCATTACAATAAAAAAGAATAGAAATTACGAACATCAAAATGTAAATTCAAATACTTTATTTGAGTTGAAGATGATTGTGCAATGAGCACACAAGATAACTTTATAGGTCTGCTTTCCTAGTACTGGCCAATGGCTATATAACTCATCATAAAACAAATTTTATTGACCGAAAATAAATTGAAGACCACCTGGTAAAAAGCGCTTTTAAAGCCATAGACTAGGTCAAATGATTTGCTTGTTTGTTGTTGTTTTACGTCCTAGCAACATCTAAGGTCATATCAGGATGGGTATTGACTTTTGACAGTGCGCACTCATGCCGACTTTTGACAGTGCGCACTCATAGTGCTGCCCCACTGGGAGACCAGGGCGCCAGCACCATGACCTGATATCCCACTCAGTCACATTATCCTTACACTGAGCCAACCAGTCCTTGCCCTATCCTAATAATGCCGAGCACCTGGCTAGGAAACGACAAGTATCAATTTTTAAGTCATTGGTTTGACTCGACCAGGTCAAATGAAATTCACAGCTTAAAAGAAAAGATTTTCAGGGCCCCGGTATAGATTCCTGCTATTAAAGTTGCATAATCCCATGGTTGTAAGTTTCTACCTATTAAACAAAAAAATTAAAAATATATTAGATTGATCATTATTAATTTATAAATATAATCTATTTCAGTTTAGTTCCAAGTAGTTTTATATTTGAAAGGATTAATATTTTAGTTGTACTAGACTTACTTGTAAGTTGTGGTGTTACTAAGATTCTTACGAATCTACGAATACGAAGGTAAGGAACAGGGGAGAGGCCAAGCTCGCGCAGGTCCGGAAGTAGCCTCAGATGAGGGTGGGCAGGCCCCTGCTCCTCACCATCGTACTCGTAGATTCGTAAGAATCTTAGTAATAGCACAACTTACAAGTAAGTCTAGTATAACTAAAATATTCCTACTTCATCTTCCGAATACCTGGAATTAAGTAACTGGGGAGAGTCTTCATAGCCTGGTTTTTTGGCTCCCGACCTCTCCTCCTTTTACTTTTCCTTCCTCTTTCCTTCCATCAACTTTTCCTTCTATCCTTCAAGCAAGCATTCAGCCTTACAGTTTTATTATTATTCTCTATTTGAAGTCTCTTATGTTAAATTACTCTCTCGACTGTATCTCATATTGCGCTTCAACAATGTTTTGTTTTATTAACAATCTTATGACATTCTAATGTTTCAATAACACTTTCTATATAAGGGGTCTGTGCAACCGATAAGATCACAGTTCAATAACACTTACACTATACGAGGTCTGTGCGGCCAACTGTTACAGTAACTTTGTATCTTAACTAATCATCTTCTAACCAACTTATCTAGGCCATTCTAGTGCTTCGTTCGCTGCAGAATAGTTCTCTCTACTTCACTTGGATCCTCTAAGGACTTATGGTAGAACCGTGCGATGCTCACACTGTGTCTCCAGGATGTGTTACACACAATCACATTCAAACTTGCTCCCAACGCCCTCACGGAGGACGTTGAAGCTCCTCTGGTGTTGTGACCTTTGTACTTCAAGGTACCAATTCCTGACAATTCCAACACATTTAATGTCCATCTCAACAATGTAGCTCTAGAAATTGGACCATGTGGCCCAATGTAAGAAATCAACAATTGTTTACAATCTTTCCTAATATTGGCTGTCCTAATTAACGTTTTTACAACACATAACTTTCAATCTTCCTTGAATTCATAAAACCTGATCAAATCCAGTGGTTGTCCCAACTGGTTGTGCTTTAGCAAATTTTTCATTTTGAATACAATCCAATCATCCTCAATCCTCATCCTGTCTATGGACAGGCCGAGAATGGTTTGTCCTCTTTGTGAAGACACAAGCAAAAGTAGTAACGTCAATTTGTAGGACAACATTTTAAAATTTAACACAGGATTACTGTTAAGGTTCTGGATGCAACCTAGAACTGTACCGACATTCCAGAACGTATCATATCTAGGCTGAGGTGGCCTCTGTTCATGACAGCTTTTGCAAAGCCATCGGTTTTGATTCGGACTCTGCATCCGGTGCTCCCAAAATACTGGACACAGGCCTTTGTTAGCCATGTTCGAGCGCAGCAACACAGCATAGCACAGCTTTGATTTCTGTCACTGGACTATACCGCTATAAAACCTGACTCACCTTGCCACCACTCTGCAATATGGTAGTCCTCGTTCGCCACTGGCGCTCCCTGCTCACAATGTCACGGGTTACGTCCACCTCAGCGTCGATGAAGCTGCGCTGTTCCAGCATCCCAGTGCCCAGCTCGTCATCCACCTTAATCGTGACGCGCTTCTTGGCCAGGCGCTTCGCCTTCATCGCAGCGATCTTATCCAGTGGGATCGCCTCCGACAGCGAAGATGCCCTGTGAGGAGTCAGGCAATTGGTGAGTGAGCACGATATGTATGCAGGGTTTTAATTTTATTTGTTCGCTGAATATATATATTCTGCCGAATAGATTCTTTTATCAGTGCTAAAGCACGAATTGTTGTTCAAGTCATAATTATTTACGCAAAAATTTGCATGTAGAGTATGTATATATCAGAAGTATTAGAGTATCGTAACAATATAAGTTAAATACACAATTGACGGCGTTTTGCATAATGGTTTACTGCTATGTGCTTACAAGTACCACTGCAATATGCTAACACCAGTGTAGCATGACCACATAAATAATATTACACAGATCGATGTGTGCAGAAGCTATCTTTGGCATTCACAGCGAGGTATAGCTAGGATGATTTAATAGAGGTCATGGTATGATTTAATAGAGGTCACGGTATGATTTAATAGAGGTCATGGTATGATTTAATAGAGGTCATGGTATGATTTAATAGAGGTCATGGTATGATTTAATAGAGGTCACTGTACGATTTATTAGAGGTCATGGTATGATTTAATAGAGGTCATGGTATGATTTAATAGAGGTCATGGTATGATTTAATAGAGGTCATGGTATAGAAAATTCAACTGGTGTTAGGCGAGGAGTGGCTTAGTGGCAGTTTGATAAGAATTTTCTAACCCGTATCTCATTTTAATGTGATATGATTGTTTTCTAAGTGCAATTTGCTTTGCTTCATAGTGTTGCTACTCTTCTGGTAGTAATGGCTGCACTTGTCAACATTGTTAGTTTTGCTGTTGTGTCTGGGTCACTAGTAATGCGTTTACAATGATTCTTATGAGTATGCACAGATCTATTTGCCATCTAACTTCTTTTCATAATTACATTGTTTCATTTTTTTTTTTTTTTTTTAATAACAGAGATGAAAGTGGTTTCCGGCAGAAAAAGCGGAAATGCGAAAATTCTCCCATAGACTTAGCATTGTCAGGGAATCGCGGAAAAATTCCCGCAAGTCAGGTCTCATATGCGGAGACCGTGCTATTAATAGTAATAGTATACGCTGATAGTGCTGCGGCATCCGCACTACGTATTAGTATACGATCATAGTTCTGCGGCATTGCAGTAGAGGCCTACAGGAAAAAACCCGGAAATCCGCGAAATCGCGGAGATCCTTCATCCCTGTATACACAGTTTGACACCATATTTTGAGTACTAATGTCAGTGGCTGAGCAGAAGGCACCAGCATATCAAAGTAACGCGTGAACAATAAAGCATGTCGCATACATGATCTGGGACGGGATGACGGAGGACTCTCGGGGGCCATCGAGCTTGGCGGCCAGTCGTTCCTTGTCCCTCTGAACTTGCGCTGCCTGGTAGATAAAACAAGTTAATTGGTTGGTTGTTGGAGTTTTACATCCTGGCAACATCTAAGGTCATATCAGGATGGATACTGACTTATGATGGTGTGCACTCATCATGACTTTATAGTGCCACCCCACTGGGAAATCAGGCTGCCGGCACTATGGCCCGATATCCCACTAAGTCACACTATCCTGACACTGAGCTAATCAGTCCATGTCCTATCCTATTAATGCTGAGCGCCAGGCTAGGAAGCAACAAGTATAAATTTGATAAGTTTTCGGTTTGACTCAACCGGGAACCATACTCCCGACCATCCACATGCGAGGCCCGCGCTATACCGATTCGGTCACCGCGCCCGTTAAGTTAATTAGTAGACGCAATCGCCATATTGTGACCTCGTCTCATTCCTGGCAGTACTGGATAGGGACAAGTATACACTGGCTACATAAGATGTATATGCAACTTTCTCATTACATTACATTAATTAATTAAGCGTGGCAAATTTCAATAACAGACAATTGGTCTGCGCCACATTGAACTGCTCCTTGCCCTATTCTAGTAATGCCAAGTGCCAGGTTTGGTAGATATAAGTATCAACCTGGTAAATCTTTCGTGTGAGTTGGGATAAAAGAAATCAGCGCATACCTCGATTCGAGGTTTTTTCTTATCTGGATCTGCTGAACTTTCTTCTGCTCCTCTTTTCACTGTAAAAGAAAACACATTAAGTAAAATATATAAAGTGTAATGCTTAAATACAATATCAATGTGAAGTGAGTATTTTTGGGGACATCAATCAGGGATGAAAGTGGTCTCTAGCAAAAATCGCAGAAATCAAGCGGAGATTATTACACCGACGGCGAATTTCCATGAAAACCGCCCCCCCTCCCCCCAATCAGATTAGCACTGTCAAAGAATCGTGGGAAAAAAACGGAAGTCAGGTTTCAACTGTCCTTCTTGTGCTTATATTATCGCCCATATCCAACTTGTTCTTGCTTGGGTTTTCTGTTCTACCAACATCAAACGATAAAATTGACATTTTTTGTATTTAGGTCTAATTAAATTCCAGAAGTAGATAAATCTAGATTTAGAACTAGATATATCCAGTTACTAATTTAGGTACTAGTTTTTAACCTGTTTATATCTCTGATCAAGAAGTCAGGACAACATCACATACTTTCAAGACCATTGAAGACTATAGTTAAATTCAAGAACAGTTGCGGGTACTCGAACCAAAAATCGACATTCAAGAACATTTGAGACTTCTGATGACACGTGCGAACCCTGCTTACAACCTGAGTGCGCATGCCCCGCAGAAAAGGTTTGACTACCCAGGGTAGGACAGTAACTTCCCCCCCCCCCCACTTTCCAAATCGGGCAAGTGACTGAATTTTCTACTTGCCCGAATGGCAAAACTACTTGCCCAAGCCCAAGTAAGCCAATTGAAACTGAAATCTGCTACTGCAGATCAGAAAAATAATGACTTGCCCATACAGGCAGGTCACCGAGAACTTCACCTGATTGACCGAGTAAACTAGGTGCCCCAGGCAACTGCAAAGTCTTTATTGCCCTGCCAGGTTACCTACTGCGCCCCCAGGGATGATAGTGGTTTCAGGCAAAAATAAAGTGGAAATCAAGCCGAGATTATTATCCTGACGGCAAATTTCAGTCCTAGAGGCTATCTACAGTACCACACCTATATAACAAACAAAAAATGCACCTGGGCTGTGAAAAAAAACTATGCTTAAAAACGGAGAAAGATCATCTCCGGTCCCCACACGATACCATACGACCATACCTAAAGCCCCAGTCACACCTACCCGGAGGAGCCACGGATTAGCCTCGGACCACAGGCCGGATCGCCCCAGACTGAGCCGGACCACCCCCTGGCCTACCCGGTGTGTCCACGGAGTAGTCCCGGACTTGAAGTGGACTTGCTCCGTGGCTAATCCGTGCTCATCCAGGCAGTCCGGGAGTTGTCCGTGGCTATGTCGGGGCTAGTCCGGGTTAAACCGTGGCCCCAGATGGTCCACGGACTACCCCCGGATCGCAAAATGCCCCAGACCGCCCCGGGCCCCGGTCGAGGCCGGACCAGCCACGGATCACCAAGGACCAGCCACGGATCACGGTCCGGGGCCAGGTGTGACTGAGGCTTAAATACGCTGAACTTGTAAACCTCCTACTGCCGTAATCATTTAATCATTCTTATAGTGACTTACGTTGTGTAGGGCGCTGTAAAGATATTTCGAGTGGAGCACTTTTGTCTATGTTGCCCGACGTTGGCGTTTCTCCATTTAAATAAGCTAATAGATCCTTTCTGTCAGGGCGACGCACCACTGCTACGTTGGCAGTCTGAAATAGAAAAATGCACTACATTGAAGACAAATGTTCACTTGTTTTGTTGTGGTTTTACAGGTTTGTTTGATTTTGTTGTTTTACGTCCTAGCAACATCTAAGATCATATCAAGACAGGTACCGACCTGTGACAGTGTGCACTCATGGTTACTTTATAGTGCTGCCCCATGGGGAGACCAGGCCACCAGCACCATGACCTGATATCCCACTCAGTCACATTATCCAGACTCTGAGCCAACCAGCCCTAGCCATACCCTAATAATGCCGAGCGCCTGGCTAGGAAACGACAAGTATCAATTTAAGTCATTGGTTTGACTCGACCATGGTTCGAACCCACGATCCCTGGGTCTACCAACACGAGAAACGGACGCTCTAACTCATTTGGCCATCCCGTTGTGGTTTTACAGCCAAGCAACATCTAGGGTCATATCAGGACGGGCACCTACAGCCTTGTGACAGTGTGCACTCATGTCATGGCGGCTTTTAATTTATAGTTTATGTATTGATAGCACTCAACATTTTCTCAGGTAACACACTTTGGCTTCAAGATTCTCAAATATGGTCTTCTACTCGGTATTCCAAACTGAATTTTTCTTTTCATCAAGTTAATTTGCAAATGGTACAGTTAGAAAGCTCTTATCATTCTGATTACAAATATATATTGCAAAATTGGTCCATTAGTCCCTGAGTTATGATTTTCTTAATATTTAGTGTTTGCCCTTAATTTTACACACATTCTTCATGATTCTGCAAACGTTTAAATCCTGATGTTTGAGGCTGCCTGCTGAAGGCAAATTATATTTTAATCACACCATTACTCTTTTAAGTTATTATTTCTAGTAGAAATTCTAATCTCAATTTTTGTCAGACCGTACAAATAAATATTCATTGTGCAATTTGACATCAAACATGGCAAATCGTGTGATTTTCACTAACCATCCTTGATAAAAATCTTTAGAAAATTAATATCTCTGGTTCTATTTCAGATATTGACTTGATTTTTGTATAAAAATGATCAGAACGCAAATATATATAATGTGATTACATTGTCTTTAAGCTATATATCCACATCTAAAAAAACTTGATTGCTCTAATTAGCATACCCATCCTATGGTTAAGTCCAAACTGCTGAGAGTGAGTGCTAAATGGTGGCTAACAATCTACATGGATTTGTAGTAAAAGATTCTTTCTATGTAATATTATATTTGTTATGAAAAAAAATATCATGTTTTACGATCATTCCAAAGTTTTCAAACCTCAATTTATCTATTTTCCCCCGCCTGAAGTCGGCTGTAATAAATACGAAAGTAAATCTAATGATCTCTACTTTACTGTGAAAGTACTTATTTTTAGCTCTGATGCACTCACTAGCATCGCACTACTTTCAAAGAGGGGTACTGTGCTGAGAGCAAGTCTACAGCTTGCCATTTACCTTCTCTTCCTGCGAATTAATTTCCACAAAATGCAAAAGGTTTGTTATAAAGTCTTTTAATATTTTTTAATTTAAAAAACCCAACTTTTTAATCTAATGCGATTTTCAAGAAACATCTGCAAAGATTATAAGATTGTGCGATCATGATGGACAGACAGAGACCCGCGAGGATGATGGCAGTTATCACATCTGAGACACCTTGGTGCCCAAAACTTTTTTCCCCGTGAAATTAAAGGTGGCAGACAGTTTATTTACTAACTTTTCGCCATGAGATTGCTGTCAACATGGCGTTAAATGATCAATCGAGATCACATCAATATCGGTGGCCGAGGTTCGCCAGCACAGCAAACAAAATACTAGCCATCTTACAACATTTTGCTATAAGGGGTCATCCAAAGTTGTTCAAGGTAGTACAGAGAGCACTACTTTTCCAGACATCCCCCAAAAGTAGTACATTAGCAACATTTTACTACGGACTCCTATATTTTGGGAGGTCATGGGATTCAAACACCGTATTTGAACTGTGGTTGAGTTAAGTCAATAACGTAAAAATTGATATGTGTCACTACCTTAGTACCCAGCCTGGTGTTTGGCATTACTAGGATAGGGCAAGGAGTGGAATGAGGAAGACCAATGTCGCAGGATTCAAACCCATACGTCCTGCCAATCCAGGGCCCGTGTGATAACCATTATACTACCTAGGCTCCCTGATGTAATCACCCTATCCATACCTACCTCTCTTCCTTGCCAGAAGCCTACTACAGTACCCACCAAAAACAAAAAAAACTAATTTGATTAAACACTAAAAATCATACTCTACTGACAACCCCCTTCCCCCCGTCGTACACTTTGTACGACTGTGAAAATGTTGACAACTTTGGATGGCCCCTAACTGTGTAACAGCGGTAACTTACAGCAGCCGCTCTGACATAGAGCGCGTGGGGCATGGATATATTCCGCAGGAGGAACAGGATACAGTCCAGGGTGTAGTAGTCCTTGGGCACGCCATCTTTCCCCGTGCTGTAAATAAGTTAGCAACTGTATTACTAATCAAGTCTAAAAGTAAAATACTAGACACTAGACACATGGTGGCCCCAATACTCCTAACGGAAAGAAGCAACATGAAAATACATGAGAGAAGTGTACTAACCATGGCAGCACATGCCTGGAATAAACTAAATGTAAAATTACGAGCAATCCGTAACCCTGACCACTACAAAAAATTCTTAAAGAAAACAATTACTTACTGACACAACAAAACCGCACCTGCCCCTGAGCGCCGTCAATGCTTGCTGTGTACTGGCATAGAAAGCAAAAGACAGGCCAGGAAAAGTGGTAGGCACTAAACAGAAAAAATAGGAAAAGTATTAAGGAAATCAGCAAAGCTATCACCACATGGCACAGTCCACCTGGGTATGTGTAATGGCACAAACGAACACAGAAGTGGGCAGGCCACGGTCATGCAACTGATCCACCCTGAAATATAAAATGGCTAGGCAAACAACACAGCCATCCCACCTGGCCACAGTTCTAAAGGGTCCGAGTATGTTCTAGCACATGAGTGCACTATCTAAGGACAGGGTTTAGGTGAAAGGATGCTGTAACAAATAAAAAATAATAAGTAAACAAAAATAATAATAATTAAAAAAATTGAATGGAACAGGATCCTCTCCCACAAGCCTGCATGTCACCCAAGTACATGTACATAGTAGGCTAAGGTATAATTACTCAGACTAGACAAAAAAAAATTGGAAAATTACAAAAAAACTAACATAGGCTATTACTAACAACCAAAATTGCAGAAGGCTGACCCGAGCAGACACAGGTAAACACTCCTGGGCAAAGGAACAGATCAAGACAGCGCCACAGTTGTCCAGCGTTGAAAACAAGCACCCTGACAGGAGCTTATACGTTATGGGCAGAGTAAATACCTCATCAATAAAAAAAAAATATACAAGAAACAAATGTAGGTACCCTCATATCCGTGCTTTTAAAAGTATCACTTTATCAAGTTTATGGAAATTAAACTCCTCAATAAGGCACTTCTCCAATGCAAATCGGTAAATAAACATAATGTAAACAGTTGCATCTTCCGTATGTAATCCAATATGGCCACCGGAAGTTGTCTTGTGACGTCATTACACCCCCTCTATACTATACCTTTTCCCTTTAAGTTCTTCAGCCTTTTTTTTACTAAAAAATAGTTTTTGTTTTTGTTTAACAAAATAATTAAACCCATATTTGTCACATTGAATTCCACCGTTAATAATTGCATAAACCTGTGGACTGCAACACAGATACATTAACATTTTGACAGCGCTCAACCAAGTGCAGATCATACTTCGAATGATGACGATCGGCACAAACGTCGCACTTGGCTTCGGCAACAACTTTGAGAGGGACGTGTGCGCGGTGAACAAAAATAACTAAAAACCATACGCCATACAGAGAATAATATACCATGAATGTGTTAACCTACCCCCAAATAAGGTAGTTGGTTCTTGCAGTCTTCGGCCAGGCGAAGTCGTTAAACACAACTTGGTCATCCTTGTCGAATATTTCCTTTTTCTCGATGTGATACTGACGGAGAACACTAAGAACGTCCGCCATGATTGTTTCTTCTCAGCACACACGCTTGTCCCAGCATCTGCGCTGTCCCTTTAGTGCTAGCCTTGCAGTGTATACTCGGTGAATTAATTAGATTTTGATGTGGAGCACGCCAGTGCTATTAATTTTAATTTTAATAGGAGCAACGTATGGCAATATTTTCACAAGTATGTGCAATGTCCATTCTCTATTATATCTGTAATTATCGACTCAGTTATAGAAAAAGAAATGTCAGTTCATGAATATCATGTGTCGTGAAGGCGAGAATAAATAATGAACATGGCGGCGCCCAGAGAGCAACCCACTTTGTTAATTGATGAAACGGATTCCAAGGTTTCGGACCGATTGTGTGCATTTATTGCAACATGTTCACGAGAGACAATCAGTGAGAGAGGGGTATTTACAATAGGCTTGTCTGGTATGTATACAGTAGTGATATCGGTGTAAAACACTTTAATTAATGTGCCGGTTGAGCTCTCACTTTGCACATGTCGGAAAGTGATTTCAGCGGCATATGGTGGCGGCGTATATAAACCTACCGCAAAAATTTGAAAAACATTGTGGGTCGTCGTAAGGTGACCTTTGTGCACTGCGGTATCTTTTGGAGCATATGCATAAACTATACATAACCTACCCCTAGCCTATGCCTATGGTGGCATATTCAAAGCGTAACCCGACCTATGCGTGGCGTACTGTGATGTGGGATGACGGTTGTGATTGACAAGTTCAGCATATACGTAACCTATGACCAACCTATGCTAAGCATATGAATGTATGAGTAGTGTATGCTCAACCTACGCGTAACCTATGCGTAGCGTATGCAAAGTGTATGTTATCTCCGAGAGGTCGGAGGTGGGTCGCCACCTGGGTATAAATACCCTGGAGCAGCAGCTGTCCCCTCACTCTGCCACCATGCCTGCTAAGAGGAGCACCACTACTGCTGCTGCTGCTGCTGCTGCTGCTGCTGTCACCACTGGAGGAGGACTAGGCCGTGAGAGAGGCAGGAAGAAGCATAATTTGCCATGTTCACCATCACCAGTCTCCTCAGCTGCCTCCTCACCTCACCACTCTCCACAACACCACTCTCCACAACACCACTCTCCACAACACCACTGTCCATTGGAAGAGCTGGAGATGGAAGTGGAGACGCAGACGATGCGCCAGTCGCATCCCCGATCCAGCTCTCCATCTCCTGCTTCTCGGGGCAGCTCATGGGCGTCGACCGCCACCTCCACCGCCTCCGCCTCCGCCTCAGCCTCAGCCTCAGCCTCAGCCTCAGCTTCCGCCTCAGCCTCCAACAGCACCTCCAGCCTGTCCTCTGCAAAGAGAAGGAGGGCAAAGAAGAACGACTGTTCTCTGTCAGCCTTCAAGGAGGGTCAGATGCTTGACTTCCTGCAGGACAGTGTAAGTACATAATCTTTTATCCTTCTGACTAGTGTGGGCATTAGGATTCTCGTAAAACCCCTATTATTCTGGAGAAGTCAACAAACCGATATATGGTATTTACGTAAATAATCTTGGTAAATCAAGTTATTTGTTTAATGTTATGTATTTGTTGTATTTCTTTAATGTTGACTTGTTGTGTTGTTATTGTTAAATCGAGAAGTCAACAATAGATATATATGTTATTTGCGTAATGAATCTTGATAAATCAATGTTGTCATTTATCGTTAAATATTTTTGCTTTATTGTTGACTTGTGTTGTCTTTTGTGGATTCTTACTTCATCTTCCGAATACCAGAAGTTAAGTATCCGGGGAGAGGACAAGCTCGCGCATGCCCGGAAGTAGCCTCAGTACGCAACTCGGCAGCGGAGGAAGCAACAGCGAGTTGAGGAGGAACATTGAAAAGGTAAGTTGTTGATAAATAGAACAGATTAATACAAAATATTGGTACAAAGATTTGACAGACTTTGCATGCTTTGACTTGCTGAAAGTTCTCTGTGAACTTATACGATTCTAACACTGTCGTTACAGATCGTACTGACTCCGAGTGTGCGTGCCCTGAGCACACACTCGGCCGAACACGAAAGCCCAATCTAACCGTGGCGAGTAAGGGGTGTGGTCGCTATATTGAAGCACAAGTCTGGTGGTGTGACGAGTTTAATGGCACGTATGATGTCTACGGATGAACCCACACCCCAATTGTCAAGCACTCAAGGGTTGAGTGAGGATGATTCTGAGGCGTTGGAAGCGCGTACAAAAGTAAAAAGAAAGAAAATGGCTGCGGGCGATGTGAAGCCAAAATCGCGCGGGAAAGTGACGGATGTAGGTAAAACAAGCCAAACGCAGTGCGGTGCTCAAGCTTCGGAGATGGACGAATTTAAAAAGATGTACCAAGAAATGTGAGAGACGAATCGAAGAGGGAAAAAGAGGAATTAGTGCACCTGAGAGAGGAGGAAAAGTCATGGAGAGATGGCCAAGATGGAGGCGAGGAGTCCTATGTGGGTCATTGCCGTGACGCGCAGGAGATGTATGTAGGTCAACAAGGCGGCGCGTGTCGGGACGTTTGGGATGACGAGGAAGAAGTACACGATATTTACGGTGCAGATGAAGACGACAGTGATTTTGAGTCGATAACTTCTCGGAACATGGTGGACCAATTGGCGGCTTTGAAGGCAAAATTTGAGAAAAACTCTAAAGTGGAAATGCTAGTCAGGGCACTGCAAGAACTAAACAAGTTACGGCATCGCCGTTCACCGGATTTAAAGCACCAGTAAAACCAAAGCCGGTAGAAATAACGACCGTTTCAAAAGATAAACAAAGCGATGGGGCAATAAGTAACACCACGACAAATCGAAAGAGAAGGGAGTTTAAACTGGATACAGGACTCCATGAGGGAACTCTGTTGACTAAGCTGCAGGAAGAGTACAACAATTTCAAGAAACCATTGGCAGCGCGCATTGCAATAAGCGAGAGTATGGCTGTGATTATCCACCACTACTATGAAGGCGGTGATGGAGGGCCCAAAACTTTAAAAACATTAAGGGAAATATCGCGTCAGTATACAGGCTTAGCAGATGTCCCAGGGGCCAGGGTTCAGGCTTGAACGAGGAGATCAGGATTCGCTGAGGGTCGAAGAGACGGCGAAAGTTTGCTGCTTACGGCGACAAAAGGAGTTGTGGGAGCACTGACAGCTATTGCTCCGGTAATGGATATAATCTTACAACGAGGATCTGCAGATCCTGAACTTAATGACCATTCACTACATATGTTAAATGCGATACGTATGTTAGTTAACACGCATGGGCAGATGCGAGTCGACAGAAAGCAAAGTGTGAACAAAGTCGTGCATTCCCACCTCGGGAAGGAACTCATGAAACAGAAACGAGACATTTATGGAGATCTGCCGGAACCAACGGAGTACCTGCTCGGGGAAAATCTAGGTGAACGTAACAAACAACTCATGAAGTCGGTCCGAGCTGCAGACAACTGTATGTATGCGAATACGGGATATAAAGGAAAGAGGCGTCAGGACTTCTTCCACCAAAGCCGTGGAAACCATAGCTTCCCATACAACAAGTTCAGGGGAACTGGACGAGCAAGGGTATTTCGCGGCAGGGCGACTTCCACGTGGGGATCTAGGCAGGCACCACCAGAGAAGCGCTTTGGCAGGTCAACTGAGGACTACGCCCAGTACGGCAACACACCAAGTGCGAGTAAGGGGCGTGGCCAGGGAAACCCCAGCAGAGGAGGGGGTTTTCAGAAGTGAGCCACCCTATCCAGGTGCGTGACTCAGAGACTTTGAAGCTTGGTGAGGAGCACTTGTTAAATGATCAAATATTTACTGCAGGCAATATTGTAAACTATACATAACTGGACATATCTGACGTCCGATAATTGGATACTAAATTGTGTAAAAGGAATTATAATAAAATTTATAGAGCCTTCAGTACAGGAGAGGGAACCATTCCCCTTTAGGATGGATAAACGAGAAAAAGAGTTTGTAACAAATGAGGTAAAATTACTAATTGAAAAGAAAGTGGTAAAAGAAGTGGAGGAGGACCCTGAACAATGGGTGTCAAACATATTTCTTAGGCCTAAGCATATTGGTAAATTTAGAATGATCCTGGATCTAACAGAGCTAAACAAACATATAGAGTATAAACACTTCAAAATATTTAATTTAAAAACAGCGCTAGACCTTTTGGAACCAGACATGTGGATGGTGAGCGCTGACCTCACAGATGCTTACTACTCAGTCCCAATTGATAAAAGACAAAGAAAATTCCTTAGGTTCCAACTAGGGAATAAACTACTCGAGTACCAGGTGTTGCCTAATGGACTATCACCAGGGCCCCGTATCTTTACAAAATTGTTAAAACCCATCTATGCACAATGGGGAGAGAACGGACATCTGGGGTTCCCGTATCTAGATGATAGTTTTGTCATAGGAAAAACTAGAGAAAAATGTCAGAAAGCCATTGAGGAACTCACTAGAACATTCACCAATTTAGGATTCAGAGTGAATAGAGAAAAATCGGTTTTGACGCCGGTGTAATGTCTTACATTCTTAGGATTTGATATTGACTGTAAATATGTGGGTATCATTAACGGATGAGAAAAAAACAAAAAATGTTATCAGTTATAGATGAGGTAGAAAAGGCACCCCAGAATAATCTGACCATACGCCAAGTAGCGGGACTAATAGGATTGATGGTATCATATGCACCAGCAGTTGAGTATGCAGGAATCCATTTTAAGACTTTAGAAAGAGATCAAATTAAGGCGTTAAAAAGAAGTAAAGGAAATTTTGAAAGTAAAATGTGGATCTCAGACGGAGGTTATAAAGATATAGAATGGTGAAGAAAAAATTTAAAGAACCAACAGCTAATCAGGAGAGCAGAACCAGACTTGGAATTGTTTACAGATGCTTCGCACCAGGGGTGGGGAGCGCACACGGATGAACAAACGGGGGGAAGATGGCATCCGAATGAGTTGACATATATTAATGCATTAGAACTGAGAGCTATAGCCTTTGGCCTAAAAAGCCTATGTAAAAGAAGAAATATTCATATTAGAGTCAGAACAGATAGTACCACAGCGCTGGCATATGTCAAAAACATGGGGGGCACAAATTCAGAAGATTGCCTAAGGGAGGCACTGATAATTTGGGAATGGGCCCAAGAAAAGGGGAATTGGTTAACAATTACTCATATCCCGGGAGTAGATAATGTGCTGGCGGATCTTAGATCAAGAAAATTTAAGGACCACCTCGAATGGGAATTAAATCCAAAGATTTTCAAAGCTATCTGTGATCAGTAGGGAACACCAGAGGTGGACATGTTTGCATCACGTTTAAATAGGAAAATAGACAAATATGTGAGCTGGGAACCAGAGCCAGATAATTGGAGAACAGACGCTTTCTCGCTGAGCTGGTCAAATGTGAACGTTTATTGTTTTCCGCCTTTCAGCCTCCTCCCCAGGGTGATAAGGAAGATCCAAAGGGACGGGGCCAGTGCGATAGTGGTGGCTCCTCACTGGGCCGCACAACCGTGGCATCCATTACTACAAGGAGAAGCCAGGGACAGAATTGAGTTCCAAAAAGGGGAGTCAGCAACCAGAAAAACGACGCAGCTTGGCTAGGTCTAACATCAAGGTTAACGGCGTACCGCTTCTAGGTTGAATGTTAGAAGGGTACAATTTTGATAGAAAGTCATTACAGTTTTTTGGTCATACATGGAGATTGTCAACAAGAAAGAACTACAGTAGGATAGATGGAACTACAGTAGGTGAACACTACATAGTGAGGTGGTTCTGCAAAAGTTGCCACGAGCAGCGACCACCACAACCTAGATATGATAGTTTTTGGAAAGTGCAGGTTGTCCTAAATTGGATACAAAAACTAGGATGCAATGCTGCAATGAGTTTAAAACTTTTGTCCTATAAGGTAACAATGTTATTATTACTGGTGTCCTCTCAGAGGGGACAAACTATCCTCAACCTATCTACTGATAGGATGAGGATAGAAGAGGATTCAGTTGTATTCAAAATGAAGTGTGTGTTAAAGCATAACCAGCTGGGGCAACCGCTGGATGCCAAAAGGTTTTATGAATATAAAGAAAATCGCAAACTGTGTGTAGTAAGAGCTTTGAAAAGGTATTTGAAAAGGACGGTGAAAGTAAGGAAGCACTCTACCCAGCTGTTGTTGTCCTACATTGGACCACATGGACCCATATCAAGAGCCACTTTGGCAAGATGGACTTTTGAGTGCAAACTCGGGAATTAATACGTCAAAATACAAAGGACACAGCACACGAGGAGTGTCAGCGTCCTCAGCTAAAGCTCTGGGGGCTAGCCTAAATGCCATAATGAGGAACGCGTCATGGTGGGACAGCGTAAGCTTTGCCAGGTTCTATCACAAATCACAAATCAGAGACTGATATTGAAAAGACACTAAAACACAATATGTGAATAACTAACTATGATAAGAGTGGTTATAAAAGATTTTGAAACTGTAAGAGAAAATACATTTGTAAGATAGGTTACAGAAGAGAGCAAACGGTATGATGGTGTGGATTAGCGTGATACACTGAGAAGGCTTGAATAAGTATGTTAAATGGAAGTTTATAACTACCACATTTAAATAAACACTTGAAATAAGAAAATGGGTGTTTTTTAACAAAACTTAGAAAAGCCAGAAGATCAGAGGGTGTTATAGAGAAGTGAGAGGAAGAAAGTATAAGGAGGAGAGGTCGGAAAGCTAGGAAGACTCTCCCCGGATACTTAACTTCCAGTATTCGTAAGATGAAGTAAGAATATTTTAGTATTACTAGACTTACTTGTAAGTTGAAGTATTACTAAGATTCTTATGAATCTACGAATACAAAGGTACGGATCAGGGGCCCGCCCACCCACGCCGTGTTAAAGAAATAGAACCGCAAATACTCGAGTATAAATATCAAATACGGTTATGTGAACAGGGATATGGGGGGGGGGGGGGGGGTTACTGATCCAAGTGAATAGGTTTTTTGTTCCCTCCAACTACGAAAACTGAGGCTACTTCCGGACATGCGCGAGCTTGTCCTCTCCCCTGATCCTTACCTTCGTATTCGTAGATTCGTAAGAATCTTAGTAATACTTCAACTTACAAGTAAGTCTAGTAATACTAAAATAGAGATTGATTTGCATTCATGTTACTTATGTTATTTTATTATTTTGTCTTGCAGGTGGCTGCTGCCAGAGAGGCTGCGCATCGGGATCTCACCCTCAAGGAGAATGTTGCCACGGATCTGGACATAGGGATCGAGGAGGAGCTTCCCCCCACTCCTCCCGCTACAGTCCGAGAGCGGGGGAAGGGGAAAGGGAAGCGGTCAGCCCCAGACGACGCGAACCTCCTCGCTGCCATCCAGAAGAGGTTCGTCGACTCTGGGGACATGCTCAAGGTCATGCAGCCGCCTCCTACACTGGCGATGACTCAGCGCGCGGTGTTTGCCAACTATGTCCGCAACATGCTCCTGACGATGCCGGAGGAGCTGTTTGTCGAGACCTGTGGCCCAATGAACCGGATGGTGTCGCAGCATTTGGAGTGGCAAGAGCAACAAGTCGTAGCTCCTGTGGCTGCGGTGGCTCATGTGGCTGCATCTGCTCCTGTGTCTACAAGTGAGGCATACCAGCCTCAACCCCAGTGGACTCACCAGCCACCACCGGCATCACCCGGGGCGTCGCAGACACAGGAGTAGGTGCAGCGATATATGACGCAACCGCATCTTCAGCCTCAGCCTTAGCCTCAGCCACATCTTCAGCCACTGCCTCAACCTCTCCCCGTACAGCCGCTCAACATGCCTCAACCTGTGTCCATACAGCCGCTCCACAAGCGTCGTGAGCCGGTCCTGCGTCAGCCTCAGTTGGTCCAATGGCCATCTGTGGTGATAGCACAACCGCCTGGCCCACTCCGGACACTCGGCATGGCGGGCCACACCAGGGCCTCTCCAGGACTTGTTGCCCGCCCAGGTGGTGCAGCCACTGTCGGTGTGGCCTGGCCGTCGACTTCCGGTGCCGGTGCCGTGGGCATTTCAACTCCCATACCAGTCGCCCCCACCCCAGGAACTTTGTCGGATTCGGCCAGCCCCACGCCCGACAGACTATTGAACTTGTCGGGGATCTCGGGAGTGTTGGGGGTCTCCAACTTGGACCCCTTCCCCCCATCAGCCCCAATGTCACCAGCTGGCGCCAGCCCCAACGGGACAAACGAAAAGTGATTGTAATATTTGTATATATGTGTAGCTATGTAGATACGTAGCTATGTAGATATGTAGTCATAGTTTGTATTTGTAGTAAAATGTTATGTTGTATTGTTTATCTTTGTATCTATGTACATGTATATATATATGTATACGGGTCATTCTCAGAAGTTGTGTACCAATAGTGTGACATCAGTACCACAAAATCAAAATGCTGCCAAAGTCCTATAAACAAGTTTCCTCAATGTGTATGTCCTTTTGCATCTGAATAATTGAAAATATACATATTCTGGCATTTTTAAGTAGGTCAAATGATGCTCACACCCAATAAATAGCAGTATAGCATGGAAACCAATCTGACTCCAAAATCAAATATTTTCCACACAAAACTTGACATTTTTAGGACATTTCACATGCCACTTGCTTTATAAACAGTAGTAATAATAATTTGAAACCTCATTGCTATGATTTTGTCTTATTTGTGAATATTAAAGAGAAAAGCAAAAACATATTAGCAAGGTAACAGTCAAAGTGGAAACAACAATTTTACACAAATGTTCGGCTCAATTTTCAATGTTTAGGGGCAATTTCTTTAAAATATGCATTTCAAGTAGACTACCTCAAGTGGTACACAGTTTCTGAGAACGACCCATATATGTGTCAAAATGTCTTACATAAATAAATATATTGTAAACTAGAATTTGTGTGTCCGCGTTCAATAATGGCATGCCGTAATGTGATTGTTGTAAATTAAAGTACAATTAAAGTAAATTTGAAAATAAAGAATAATTATTATGAATATTATGGACACAAGTCTCTACCCTCTCTTACCCTTTCTCCCCCCTCTCTCACCACTTCCCATCTCTTCTCCTCTCTTCCCCTCTCTCTCTCCCTCCCTCCCTCTCTCTCCCCCTCTCCCTCCCTCTCTCCCTCCCTCCCTCCCTCCCTCTCCCTTCCTCCCTCCCTCTCTCTCTCTCCCTCTCACCCTCCCCTTGTGTTTTGATATCTAAAAAATGATATCGTTTATTTTAATAAACATATTACCATCTCATAACAGTAGACATGTCACAACATAACAGACATGTAAATAAGCGATAACTGTACAGTGTAAAGAAAAGCACATGAATTTTCAAAAATAGATCATAACAGTACACATACACAGTGCATACAGACAGATACAATGTTTTGTCAGATCATTCTGTCTTGCCATGACACTGCTCCGGCGGGCAAGATGACCCAGTCTTTTAAGTAGATTGCGCTGCTCCTTTCCTAGCTTGGACGCGGTGTTGGAGTTCGGTAGAACATCAATGTCTGGCAGGTTTTGGCCCTCTCGCCATGCTCCGGGGACAAAGTTGTTGGTGCCAGTCTCGAGACAATCCAGCTGCAAGTTCTATAGCGCTGGGTCGCGCATCCTCATGAGATTGTGCAGAACCATGCATGCGTGGACGATGACCTTCACGGTGGAGGGGTGGTGCTGCATAGTGGTCAGCAGCACTTGGAAGCTGTTGGCTAGAATGCCAAAGGCATTCTCCACCACTCTCCTAGCTCGGGACAGCTGGTAGTTGAACAGTCGCTCCTCACTGTTCAACCCCCCTCCTCCTAGTTGTAGTAGAGCGACCCACTCTTTGGAGGGCACCAGCAGGCGATGTGCTTCCCATCCAGAGCGCCACAGGTATGGGGGAAGTTCCACTTCTCTAAGAATAGGTCAGCGATGGCACGCCATTCTTCTGGAGTCGTCGGACACGTCATGTCCATGTATTCGTCGACAATGGCCTGACAGACTTCACGCAGTGTGAGCGACTGTTGTGGGGGACCCTCCAGCCGAACTTCATGGATGAGTATTTGGTGCCAGATGCCAGGTGCCGCAGAGTAAGTGCGATCTTCAGCGCAGGCATGAGCGGCACCCGGAATGTGGTGCGGGTTTTTTTTATCCTCAGTCCCACTCGCGCCACAATCTCGTCAAACAACTGGGGAGGAATCCGCATGAAGTTCACGAATGACGCAGTGTCCTCGCTGCAGAGCTTGACCATTAGCTTGTCGTACAAGCCAAACTGTGGCCGCCTCCCAATCCAGGGTCTGACCCACACTGTGCGCCGCCGGTGCCTCCTCCTTCTCCTCTGGAGATGGACCGCCAGAAGAACCATGAGGTAGAGACCTAGCTCATGCTGATAAAGGGCAATTCTGTACTGATGCTGGAACTGTATTTGGAGTGCCTGGACATCCATCCTGTCTGAGCAGCAGAGCAGGACTGACAGAAGAAGCCTTGTGGCACCTTTATATACCGAAACCATAGGTTGGGCATACGCTGTACATACGCTTTGTATACGCTAGTAGTACGCTCAAACACGTTACACATAGGCTAGGCGTACGCTACATACGCTAGAGATATGCCAAAGGCACGGTTTCAGCATGCTCCTAACCTATGCCGACATACCCCTAACCTATGCGTAACCTATGCCGGCGTATGCATAGCATACATCTAGCGTATGAGCAGCATATGAGCCATACGCTGACAATTTTGAGCATGCACAAAAATCTTTGGACGGACGAGCGTATGACGAGCATATACGGCGTATGCCCAACCTATGCATAGCGTATGACGGCGTATGGGTCGAAATTAATACTTGTCGCTTCCTAGCCAGGCGCTCGGCATTATTAGGACAGGGCAAGGACTGGTGTGCTCAGTGTCAAGATGATGTGACTGAGTGGGATACCAGGTCATGGTGCCGGCGGCCTGGTTTCCCAGTGGAACAGCACTATAAAGTCGCCATGAGTGTGCACTGTCACAAGTTGGTACCCCTCCTGATATGACCTTAGATGTTGCTAGAACCTAAAATGACAACAAACATATTAACATATTAAAGTGGCGAGCTATAGAGGGAGTGCACATGACGTCATCACTCAGTGGTGTGAGATCAGCAATCAGCCATCTTGGATTACGAGCACCCTTGCCTAGCGCTGTTGTGAATGTATGCTGATGCAGTAGCATCATTTTCCTTGTGTTCTGAGCTGTTCTGGGCAGTTTACATCCAATGTGTTTACTTTCAGCACTTTAACGACAACTTCTGAGGCCAAACTGCTCAAAACAGTGACAAATAAACCAACAAATAGGTAAATAAGCACAATGTAGACAGGTGCAAGCCTTCTGTATGTAATCCAATATGGCAACCGAAAGTTGCCTCGTGACGTCATTACACCTCTATACCTTGTCGGGAAAACAAACAAACTTGGAATAGTTCAGATTTGTGGCACAGGGTGGTGCATGCTTAGTACTGAACTTTTCCACTTGGTGGTGTAGAGTGACCTAGATCAGATTTGTGTCACAATGGGCGTAATCGATTATCAACTCGGATCACCAGAGCCACTTTTTGATGCATGCGCACATCCTACAGACTCAGGTCGAATAATCAAATACGCTTCTCCACGCTCGGGTGGAAAAATGATTTTTTTTTTTAATAACCAATAAAACTACAGCAAAATAGGATTTAAAGTATTTTATGATGGCCTAGTTTAGCTTTATTTCCATTTAATTAATTTAGGTTATTCTTTTTTTTTTTAAACTGTATGTCTGGTACTGGTAGCTGTTATCCTGCAGGATGGTACCAGCGCAAATGTGACGTCATCGCTCGTAGCCAACCCTGGTGGGCAGGGGTCGGATCGTTTTGCACACGGCATGTGTATTTGTCGACTCTACTCGCGGTGTTCGATGTGAAATTCTGACGACTCGGGTGACCCGAGTCGTCCGGGTCGTGTTAATCGATTACGGCCAGGGTGGTGCATGCTTAGTACTGAACTTTTCCACTTGGTGGAGGAGTGGCCTAGATCGGTCATGTGACAGCTGTTGTGAAAATGGCTGGGTCGGTGGAGAGAAGGGAGGGTAATACTGAGGTATTTTCAATTTTCTTTAGAGTAGTTCAAACAGGAAATATATTTGCTTTAATGTAAAATATATGTTAGTACAATTACATTGCATGATTCAATGAGAAACACATATAGATGAAAAACGTTTTTTTGTTGTTGAATTTAAAAAGGTTTTGGACTGTATGGGGTTTGAACCCACACCACCAAACAACTTCAGATTACAAGTTCAACACCCTAACCACTAGGCCACAGAGACCACACACCCTTAATCGTCTCAGTTCAGGCTATGTGTGTATAGGACATCATATATACAAGATGTGTATGTATGTATGCATGCATGCATGCTTGCATATATGTATGCATGTATATGGGTCGTTCTCAGAAGCTGTGTACCAATAGTGTGACATCAGTACCACAAAATCAAAATGCTGTCAAAGTCCTATATACAAGCTCCCTCAATGTGTATGACCTTTTTTTCAATCAATCAATCAATAGTTCCGTCCTCTAGTCAAGGGTTGGATGCAATGGTTCTCCACTTGTCCCGATGGTGTGCTGTTCTTATAGACTGTGAATAATTCAAGCCTGTCCACTGTGAAATATTTGTAAACCATGATGTTCTTGGTCTCCCTCTCCCTCTGCTGCCATTCACCAATGTACGGTATATTGAACTCTGACGAATGATGTGGCCAAAATAAATAAGTTTCTTTGTCTGTATAGTGGCAAACAAGCTTTTCTTATTTTAATTTTTCTGAGAACTTCTTTGTTGGTGATCTTCTTTGTCCATGATATTTTCATCATCGTTCGATAAGTCCTTTTTTTTACGATGTCATATATACAGGCTATGTATGTATGCATTTATTTATTTACATATATATTTATGTATGTATATTGCATCATTCAATCAGAAACACATATAGAACAATACACATTATATACTTTTTCTGTTTTATATACAGTGTAAAGCTACGGACAGACAGGATGCGTGCGTCATGCTGGCTGGTGTCAAGTACAAGCGGGCGTCATGCAGTTCTCACACATAACACGCTGTGTGGTACACACACATAACACTGTGTGGTACACACATAACACACTGTGTGGTGCACACATAACACACTGTGTGTTACACACACATAACACGCTGTGTGGCACACACATAACACGCTGTGTGTTACACACACACAACACACTGTGGTACACAAATAACACACTGTGTGGTACACATGCATAACACACTGAGTGTTACACACACATAACACACTGTGTGGTACACACATAACACGTGTGGTACACACATAACACACTGTCTGTTACACACACTGTGTGGTACACACACATAACACGCTGTTTGGTATACACACATAACACACTGTGTGGTACACACACATAACACACTGCGTTACACACACACAACACACTGTGTGGTACACACACATAAGATGTAGGGTAGAGTCGAGCAGAGTCGTGCAAATTCGGTCAAAAGCCAAGGAGCACCACGCGTCAAGGTTAAAAAATCGCTTCAAAAGCGATTTGTGGCGCCCGCACAAGAACCGCCCGCGCCAGTGCGGTCGGCTTCTCTTTATTACATACATTTTGATTTTTGACGCACACGCGACGCTTGACGTCCACGCCAGAAATGAGTCCAGTGTGTTCTCAGCTTTACTGACAAATTTCAAACGGATGCACGCAAAACATACATTTACATACATACATGACCAGACGGGATGGCCGAATGAGTTAGAGTGTCCGTCTCCCGTGTTGGTATGTCGTGGGTTCGAATCCTGGTTGAGTCAAACCAATTACTTAAAAATTGATACTTGTTGCTTCCTAGTCTAGCGCTCAGCATTATTAGGATAGGACAAGGACTGGTTGGCTCAGTGTCAGGATAATGTGACTGAGTGGGATATCAGGTCATGGTGCTGGCAGTCTGGTATTCCAGTGGGGCAGCACTATAAAGTCCCCATGAGTGCACACTGTCACAAGTCGGTACCTGTCCTGATATGACCTTAGATGTTGCTAGGATGTAAAACAACAACAGACAAAACATATACATACATACATACACAGACATGCATACATGTATACATACATACACACATACACACACACACACCTTGTACATGTGACATCCTATACACAAATAGCCTGAACTGAGACTGGTCTCTGTGGCCTAGTGGTTAGAGTGTTGAATTTGAAATCTGAAGTTGTCTGGTGGTGTGGGTTCAAACCCCAATTCAGTCCAAAACCTTTTTACATTCAACAACAAAAAAAACTTTTTCATCTATATGTGTTTCTCATTGAATTATGCAATGTAATTGTACTAACATATATTTTACATTATGCAAATATATTTCCTGATTGAACTACTCTAAAGAAAATTGAAAATACCCCAGTTTTACCCTCCCTTCTCTCCACTCACCCAGACATTTATAAAACAACAGCTGCCAGCTAGTCCCAGCCTCAGAACCCCTCCCCACCCCCCTCCCACCTGAGCTCAGCACTGACCCACTTCTGGGGCCAAATGTATAAAGCAGTCTTAGCGCTTCAACCCCGTGGTTAGCGGCGATCTCCGGGTTAGTGGCGAAAAGTCGGCATGTATGGAACAGTGTTATGGAAACACCGCGAGCTTAAGGTCGGCTACGCTAACCCCAACCCATATCAAGTTTACCATCCTTGTTAGGGACCGATTAGGCTCAAATCTATTCAATGCCATCATATTTAACAGAATTACATACTCAAAATGTGAAATTTCATTAAATTAACCGTAAAATCGAAACAAATCGCCGCCGCCGCCACATTGACGGCGATATATTAGAGCCAAATCTATTCAATGCTATCATATTTAACAGAATTACATACGCAATAGGTGAAATTTCATCAAATTAACCCTAAAATCAAACCGATATTAATTCGGCCGCTACATCAGTGGCGATATACATATTGTTGAATCGACGAATGTAAACAAAACAAATCGGCGGCTATATATTAGGCCCAAATCTATTAAATGGTATCATATTTAACAGAATAAGATACTCAAGAAGTGAAATTTGGTCAAATTAACCACAAAATCGAAATGATATTAACGCTGCCGCCGAATTTTGGTCAAATGAAACCAATAATCGAACCGATATTAACGCCGCTGCCGCCGAATCGGTGGCCATATTGTTAAATAGCATTGCTCGCCGGTAACAGGCTCAGAGGGATTTTCCAAATCTATAAATAACTTATAGGTTAGCTAATGCCACCACACTTTGGCACCGTACATACCCCGTGACCCATTTCCCAACACTGGCTTTAGCTAACCCGAAGGCCGCCCTTAACACCGGAGCCGATAAATAATTCTTCATGCATACGGCCCCTGGTAGTGAAGTGGGTCCACTACTCTCCCCACACATATTTGGTTGTATAAACAAAATCTAAACAAGGTTGTTCTTGGAGAGCATTTGTCGGAGTACGGTTCCCGTCGCCACAAGGTATAACTGGCCACTTTAAGGAGTGTTAAATAGACTAATTATAGCAACATTTCTTTGTAGTTTCTTTATTAATGGTCAGATCCTGATCAAACTTCACACCAAGGTTCTTCTTCGTATGGCAAATCATCCCAGCTTATCAAAACTGATCCAAAAAATTAGATCACAGGAAAATGTAGGTTTCCATGGCAACCATAATACGATCACTCCCACATACAATATGAGTCAACTGTAGCTTCTTTTAAATAATGGTCAGATCCTGATGACATTTCACATGAAAGTTCTTCTTGGTCTGGCAAATCACCCCAGCTTATTAAAACTAATATTTAAAAAAGTTAGATCACAGAAAAATGTAGGTTTCCATGGCAACTGTAATACTATCATGCCGACCTACAATATGACAACTGCAGTTTCTTTGTTAATGGTTTGATCCTGATCAAACTTGATACCTAGGTTCTTTCTTGTGTGTTAATCAAAAGAGATTATTTTTCCCTCGTTTTGGGGATTGTTTTTGTTGTTGTTAAAGTCCTATTTATGAATCCTACCGGGATTATGTTATCTACAATTACAAATAGGTAATTGTAGATAACATAATCTTGTTATGCGAAATGATCTCAGCTTATCAAAACTAAAGCTGTGTTCACACACACAATTTTTATGTCGACTTGCAAATTGATTTATATGAATTGATTTAGTGTCGTGTTCACACAGGCAATACTTTTAGCCGGAAATCGATATCTGTGCATGAGCAAGTCCATTCTAACCAGCGCACTTCGTGACTGCCGGGCACCAGTTATAGTCACTGACTGTATCGACAATTGATTTAGTGTCTGTTCCACAGCATCTTAGCGAATCGTCGGCATGACAAGTCCATTCTAACCAGCGCCACTTTTGGTGACTGCCGGGCACCAGTGTCTAGTTACACCTGAGCCTGTATCCGGTGAGCATTGCTATTTGTTTAGTTTACACTCGTCGATTCGACAATATGAATAACGACGCCGATGTAGCTGCTACGTTAATATCGCTTGGAATTTAGGGTTAATTTAATTAAATTTCATTATTTGAGTATGTAATTCTGTTAAATATGATCGCATTCAATAGATTTTGGCCTAATCGGCCCCTAACACTGCCGGGCACCAGCAATATCCGGCGAGCACCGCTATTTTACACTATCACCGCCCGGGAACCAGCTATATCGCTTCATCTATACTACCTCACCAGGTGGTTTACTTGAAGCGAACTAGATGAATTGATTCAGCCCTAAATTGCTTTAGCGTAGCGTCCACACGGCGAATGTGAGGCGAACTAGGCAAGTCGATTTAGATGAAGCGTTTTAACTCGCCAGTGTGAATGGGGCTTAATATAACAAAATTAGATCACAGAAAAATGTGGCTTTCCATGGCATCTGTAATACAATCATACGCACCTATCCGGTCAAAACCGCCTGACACCTACAATACTATGCCAGATTCTAGACTTGCGATTCCAGTTGTAGTCATTGTATCAGGGATGAAAGATCTCCGCGATTTCGCGGATTTCCGGGATTTTTCATGTAGCTATAAGTGTATACTAATACGTTGCGCCCATCCTGATATGACCTTAGATTTTGATAGGATGTAAAACTCCAACAACCAACCACCCAATACGTTATTTCACGCTGCAGCACCATCAGCATATACTAATATGTGGTGCAAACGCCGCAGCACTAGCAGCATATACTACTAATGCCTTCAAACGCTGCAGCAGGGTCAGCGTATACCGATATGTGGTGGAAACGCCACAGCACTAGCATTGTATACTACTAATATGTGCTTCTAACTCCGCAGCACTATCAGCATATACCGATATATGGTGTAAACACCGCAGCACTAGCAGCGTATACTACTAATACATGTTTCAAATGGCGCAGCACTATCAGCGTATACCAATATGTATGAAATCTGACTTCCGGGAATTTTCAGCGATTCCCTGACAATGCTAAGCCTATGGGAGGATATCAGCATTTCCGCTTTTTTCCCCGGAGACCACTTTCATCCCTGTTGTATGACCATTTTTAACAAGAAAAAAATGCTAAAGATTCATATTCTAATAGTTAACATGGCCATTCCTGGCAGTCTTGCCTCTGAATTTTGCATATGAAGACTTAAATGCCTTTCAAACGTCGTATAACAGTGAAAATAGTCTCTATCATTGCTGAAATCTTTGCTGCTTAAAAAACGGATGTAACAACGAAGGTACTGCGCATTTGCCTCGGGTGCAGTGCCTTTTCCCGACTCGACTCTGCCGCAGATGAGGCTGCAAAAAGTTATACGAGTTTGATCGGTCCGGCGACAGTGGTGCCGCCAGCCGATTGTAGGGCACCTACTAGATAAAAGATTCACCCGGTACTTGTAGTACACGGGTGAACGACAACGTAGTCTAAATACGGGCGAAAATAGTTTTAGTATGGAACAGGGAGTAGAATGTCTGCCTCCAGTATCAAATGGATACTTCTATAGGGACAGAGTTGGTGAAATGGGAGAGAATGCAAAAAGACAAGATGGCGGCCGTAGAATGCCGTCGATTTCACTTTTAAATCTTATTAAACTAGATATTATATTATATTTTTCAACACAAAGGTAGCGGGCTAATAATAAAACAGATGTAAAGAATAATTGTTGCTTCTTAGATTGTGAAATTAGGCTCTCAATTCTTTGACCCGCATTTTCGACAGCTTTTACATAGGGTTGGTTTGCACCCCTACTGCAGCAGTACGGGGTGAATCTTGTATCTAGGTACCTACCTGAGTCACTCCCACAGGCACAACCCTGAGTCTGAGACAGCTCATTAACAACGCATTAGAAAAATTGTCGGGCTGGGTAAAGGAAATGGCCACATAAATTCTTAATCTAAGAAGCAAAATATATGCATATCTACATGTTTATATTTATCTGCTACTTCTGAATTGTAGATTAAATTAAATCAAGGAAATTAATGCACTTTGAAAGTCAACTTAAGAGCTATCTGTGGTCGCCATCTTGTTGTTGGCATTCTCTCCCATTTCACCAACTCTCTGCCAATATAGGTAAACTGCTCCACAGTTAATTCCGACTGGAGCAGTTTTTGATCCAATTTAAACAGGGTTGTCATCACCGTACTCTGTGTAGGGGTGAATCTTTTATCTAGGTTATCCAATGCTTACTTTTTTGGAGGTACATTAGTTGATTAAACAGGTAAAGTTTCAATTGAAGACAATTGGTGTTCCTTATTCCACTGCTCCTTTCCCTACGATAGAAAAGCCAGGCTAGGTCGTGACAAGCATACATTGGTTTGATTTGGCCAAGATTTGAACACGGGGGTTAGAATCAAAACAGGAGGCGGTCGCTTAACTGATTCGGTCTGCACTGACCTCTCTGCCAAGTAACCACATAGACAGGTAGGCATGGGTTGTGTGTTGATATCGGGGAGCATGGTGGTGTAATGGTTAGCAAACTGGCCCGGAAAGGGAGCGTATGTGATGTAATGGTTAGCACACTGGCCCGGAATGCAGAGATGTGGGTTTGAGTCCCGCTCTAGGCGCAATATTTCGCATTTTCATCACCCCCATGACATGTGTGTGTATATGTAAATATGTAGTAGTCTGCACTGACCCCTCAGGCAAGAAGCTGCATAGACAGGTAGGCGTGGGTAGTGTGGTGATATCAGGGAGCCTAGGTGGTGTAATGGTTAGCACACTGGCCCGGAATGCAAAGATATATGGGTTCGAGTCCCGCTCTAGGCGCAATATTTCCCATTTTCAACACCCCCATGACAATACATACATACTTAACAGTCATCTTATTCATTAATATTACCTATATTCGGAAACAGTGCGGTTGATATCATCTACCTTACAGAGGGTATATCAATTAAAATATTTTATAAGATAGGCCTAATGATTTAGCACAGAACGAATGTTGATTTATTCTTATATCCAGGGGTGAAAGATCTCCGCGATTCCGCGGATTTCCGGGATTTTTCAATCCCGCAGCACCATCAGAGTATACTAATATGGTGCAGAATCTGCAGCACCAGGGTGGGCACTATCAGCGTATACTACAAATAAATGCTCCAAGCGCCACGGCACTATCAGCGTACACTACTAATACATGCTTCAAACAGCGAAGCACTATCAGCATACACCAATATATATGAAACCCGCGATTCCTTGACAATGCTAAACCTATGGGAAAATATCAGCATTTCCGCTTTTTTTTCCCGGAGACCACTTTCATCCCTGTATATCTTTGACGGCATTTTCTTTGTTCATTTCAGGGGGCAGTGCAGCCAAATTCCTTTGCAATGGTCTTCCTAAGCAGGATATTGACTGGTCCAAATGGCGGGTGTTCTTCTGTGATGAACGACACGTGGCGCTGGACCACCCTGAGTGCACCTACACCGTCTACCAGAAGGGCCTCATGTCCAAGGTGGGCCTCAGCGAGAGCCACATCTACAAGAACAATCCTAACTGCACAGGTACAGAAATCTGAGGCTGAAAGGCTACATCTATCCCAACAACCCCAACTGCACTGGTACAGAAATCTGAGGCTGAAAGGCTACATCTATCCCAACAATCCCAACTGCACAGGTACAGAACTCAGGCTGAAAGGCCACATCTACCCCAACAACCCCAACTGCACAGGTACAGAACTCAGGCTGAAAGACCACATCTACCCCAACAACCCCAACTGCACAGGTACAGAAATCTGAGGCTGAAACATTGAAAGGCCACATCTACCCCAACAACCCCAACTGCACAGGTACAGAAATCTGAGGCTGAAACAGTGAAAGACCACATCTATCCCAACAACCCCAACTGCACAGGTACAGAAATCTGAGGCTGAAACATTGAAATACCACATCTACCCCAACAACCCCAACTGTACAGGTACAGAACTCTGAGGCTGAAACATTGAAAGGCTCCATCTACTCCAACAAGCCCAACTGCACAGGTACAGAAATCTGAGGCTGAAACATTGAAAGACCACATCTACCCCAACAACCCCAACTGCACAGGTACAGAAATCTGAGGCTGAAACATTGAAAGACCACATCTACCCCAACAACCCCAACTGCACAGGTACAGAAATCTGAGGCTGAAACATTGAAATACCACATCTACCCCAACAACCCCAACTGCACAGGTACAGAAATCTGAGGCTGAAAGGCTACATCTACCCCAACAACCCTAACTGCACAGGTCCAGAACTCTGAGGCTGAAAAGCCAGACTCTCAGTCTCAGTGGCCAGGCGACCAGGTCGGTTGCCAATTAAAGCTGCATACTCCGATAAAATATATAATTTTCAAAATCAAAGCAATTATCTAGATTTGGTTCTACAAATCTAACTTAGTTACTGGTGCGTTTATTAATTTCTGCATAGAATGGAATACGGAGTCAATTTAGTAGAACCTGCTACTGCAGAAGTCTATGGTGTCAGAGTTTTGGCATGCTTGCCAAAACTAATTTTACATGTTTGCACTTCAAATATCTCAAAAGTTTGCCATTTAAAATAAAAGTTACTTCAAACTAAAGTAAAGTACATAATGACCAATCTAATATATATATCTCAGAAAAATGACAGAAACGATCGGACTATGCAACTTATATCCAAGATCCTAGCCCCCCCCAACCACCCTTATTTGGGGCAGGAAAGATTTTTTATTTAACGACGCCTCTAGAGCACACTCATTTTTATCATTGGCTATTCGACGTCAAACATATGGTCATTCTGACATATTTCTTTGGAGGAAACATGCTGCCGCTGTTGCAGTTTCCCAGGGACACCAGTTTCCCAGGGACACATCGCTTCTGCACACGTGTCAAAATCGAAGAGCATCGTCACTAACCTTATAAATGTAATATAATGTTTTTGCTAAACATGTTTTCTATATGTGTACCAAGCGATTTGTTTGTAGGTAGTGTCATTTTAGAGATATTTCACTTGTTCTGTATTGTCTGTATGAAGACTGCTCACTGCCATTGACAATGCCTTCAGTTTGACGGTACACGCAGTGCAAAACGTAAGTTTTAGTACAAATTAATAGAAATCCAGAACCCTAACCTATTAAATTTAATATAGTCTTCATGGTAAAGATGTTTTCTATATGTGTACCAAGCGATTTGTTTCTACATGGTGTAATTTGGGAGATATTTGACTTGTTCTGTATGAAGATTTGCTCACGGCCGTTAACAATGCATTTCAATGGAAGTGTCCCTGTCAAACTGGTGTCCCTCGGAATCCGCATCACCGCCATATAGACTACTCTTTCCGATAAGCAGCAAGGGGTCTTTTATATGCACTTTCCCAGAGAGGACAGCACATACCACATCCTTTGATGAACCAGTTGTGGACCACTGGTTGGAATGGAAAATAGCCCAAACTGCAAATGGGTCCACTGAGCAGGATCGATCAAATGATCAACACCATCACAGGTGGACACTCTACCACCTGAGTTATGTCCCGCTCCTATTTGGGGCAGGCGTCCTATTTCATGAGGTCACATTGTGCTGCCTTCGGTGTTGGTGTTTATGTTTATAGCCCTTTCCTTGTGGCCACCAATTGGAACACTGACTGAATTGCGCCATGTAGTTTCTCACAATGGGCTGGCTAGCTATTTATAAACACTGATTAGACCTATCAATCACTAGCTCTAATGTTTTTGGCTGTCTAAATTAAAATTGTGAGACCTTTGATTTATAGCCATTAACAAATTTCCTACTTCTTAGCTATTTGCAAAATACTGACACAGAGCTAATATAAGAATGATTAGCCACCTAACAGTGACTGGTGCTGTACATTATACAGCAGGAGCCACTCCCTTAATTCTACAGGATCAGTGCTGAAACTAATACAGCACTGATCAAACTTAGATTATATAGACTGTCAATTCCAATGGCTGGAAGAACAGTCCTGCAGCGCTGACAATTGTTGTATTCAGATGAATAAATGCTTTACCCAAAAAAACGCAACGAAAAATCTCATGGTAATTTTCTAAATATATGAGAGATGCGACAGCAATAATTTGGGTTTTGAGAGCAATGGGGAAAGTGTCAAGTACTTTTATGGACTTTTTATATAGTCTAGGTCCGACTGTTACGAGGTCTGTTTAAGAGAAGTACAAAAATTAAACTATCGACTTCTCTCAATGTGATTCTAGAATGTAAACCCTCAATAAAACTAACTTTTTAAATGAATATAATGAGTATAAATTATAGTAATTCGAAATGATATATCTTTTTAATCTTTGATAAATAAATAAAAAACATTGTTCGGGGTTGAGGGTATTGTTGTCTCTGAAGAATATACCGTTTACGTAAAAGTCTAACAACCGTCTAATTTAACTGACAGGAATTATCGTTTTTTTGGCTAATTAAAAAGTCCAAACCCTTTTTCCAGTTGAAGAGGCAGCAGTGGAGTATGAGAAGAAGATGCGGGAGGTGTTTCCGGGCACAGACCTCCCCCGGTTCGACCTGCTCGTGCTCGGCATGGGGCCCGATGGCCACACCTGCTCCCTCTTTCCGGGACACCCTCTGCTTCAGGTATTATGGCTCCCTGTGGAGAAGAGAATTGATTTAAAGGTGCTGCTTCTTGTATATCGTGCCTCGCATGATCAGGCTCCAGAATATATGAGAGATATCCTCCAGGAGATAACAAATGTGCGAAAACTGTGCTCCACAGTCTCCAGCCAGTTAGCAGTTCCTCGGAGCAGACTCAAAGGCTTTGGGGATCGTGGTTTTAGTATTGCTGCCCCAAGACTGGAATGCTCTGCCAGGATATATCAGATTGTAAATCTGTTGGTGCTTTTAAAAAGGTCTTAAGACACATTTGTTTAAATCTGCTTTTAACTAGGTACAATTTATTTCCCTGTATGTTTGTTTGTTATGTAAAGCGCCTGAGAACGGCTTGCTGGATCGGGCGCTATATAAATGTTTTATTATTATTATTATATCACACATGAGATTATATACCTTTCAGCGATCTCCAGTGGCTTAAAGTTGGATAGTCCGATGGTTTGGAGTTTTTCTGAAATAAATGGATCAACCTAATATATTTATCTTCTTTTTTTTTTTTTAAAGAAGTAAAAGGGCAATAACTCAAATTCATTGGACTGATGGCAACTTTAATGTAAACAAAACAAAATTCTTTAAAAAGAGGCTTATTAGGTTTAATTTCTCCCTAACTATCAATTGAACACACCCCAGCTAATTTCCTGGATCTTCCTTTGAACAGTTGTTTAAATCTGGACTTGGCCTTTTTTGTGTCTCGTCCTATTTGAGCCAACTCGTCTACCACTGCGCCTCACACATGCAGGGATGAAAGTGGTCTCCAGAAAAAATCGGTGAAATCAAGCCGAGATTATAACACCAATGGCGAATTTCCGCGAAAACGCGGATTTCAACTATCCTTGGTGTGTGCCTATGTTATCGCCCATATCTAACTCATTCTTGCTTGGGTTTTCTGTTCTATCAACATATAAGAACGGAATTCCAAGCCAAGTGTTGTCATATACATCCAGATAGATTCCATGATGTTTTGTTTAACATTATTCGGTAGATATAAAAAATGGCGGAAATCCGCGAAAACGCGGAGATCTTTCATCCCTGACATGTAGTGAGTGTCCGGTGCAGCTCAAAGACGGTGTTAGATTGGTGTCTCTCTCTCCCCATGCAGGAGAAGGATCAGCTAGTTGCACCCATTAAGGACTCCCCAAAGCCGCCCCCTGAGCGCATCACCATGACGCTTCCCATCGTCAACAACGCCAGGCGCGCTCTGTTTGTGTCGTGTGGAAAGGGCAAGGCGGAGATGGTCAAGGTAACTAAAGCTAAAATTGC
Source organism: Branchipolynoe longqiensis (assembly GCA_030323885.1). Taxonomy (NCBI): domain Eukaryota; kingdom Metazoa; phylum Annelida; class Polychaeta; order Phyllodocida; family Polynoidae; genus Branchipolynoe; species Branchipolynoe longqiensis. The sequence goes on from CM059190.1 coordinate 2,149,540, forward strand.
ATGTGTGTTGTATGTGTACGCATACATTGCATGTGTCATGATTACCCATGCAATTTTCAGTCTTTCTTGCTACAGCTTTGTGAAGGAAAGTTGCTGGTTAGTCTTGTGCAAATGGAGCAGCATTCGCACCAAACCGTCCATTGAGCGATCCACGCATTCGCATTCACATTCACATTCAACCAGTCGGGATGGCCGAATGAGTTAGAGCGTCTGTCTCCCGTGCTGGCAGATCGTGGGGTCGTGGGTTCGAATCCTGGTCGAGTCAAACCAACAACTTAAAAATTGATACTTGTCGCTTCCTAGCCAGGCGCTCGGCATTATTAGCACAGGGCAAGGACTGGTGTGCTCAGTGTCAGGATAATGTGACTGAGTTGGATACCAGGTCATGGTGCTGACGGCCTGGTTTCCCAGTGGGACAGCACTATAAAGTCGCCATGAGTGCGCACTGTCACAAGTCGATACCCGTCCTGATATGACCTTAGATGTTGCTAGGACCTAAAACAACAACAAACGTATTCACATTTGTAATCGCATTCGCATTCGCATTCGCATACGCATTCGGACATATGGTGCATTTACATGCTTTTTCCAGTTTTTGTCGCATACCACATACCACGTATATGGAATCTTAGCTTAAAGTCGGCCGGTATACCTTGCCGGGAAAACAAACAAACTCGGGATAGTCCTAATTTGTGCCACAGGGTGGTGCATGCTCAGTACTGAACTTTTCCACTTGGCGATGTAGAGTGACCTAGATTGGTCATGTGACAGCTGTTGTTGTGAACATGGTTGGGTGAGTGGAGAGAAGGGAGAATAAAACTGATGTATTTTCAATTTTCTTTAGAGTAGTTCAAACAGGAAATGTATTTGCTTTAATATAAAATATATGTTAGTACAATAGACTGACTACATCACCATTCCAGCAGCGTGGTGCATTGTGGGATGCGTAGAAGAAAAACAAACCCACGAGAAGCACGTGGCATGCTAATACACTAGGTAAAGCTATGAAATGTGCTAGTTTCAGCTCATCTCAGCTCTTGTTTGAAACATAGAATACCAACTAAAAAATATACATAATGAATTAAGATATTAACCTTTTATCCAGCATTGCATTTACATCAATATAATCAGCACATCTTATGCCATGTGCATTTAGATTTAGACAAATCTGGACACTCAAACTAGTGTTAGAGCCATAGCCAGAGTCAGTTTTACTTATTTTATTAATGTTTTTATTTATATCCTATGGTTAATGACATGTAGAACTAGAAAATGAGTAGGGTTAATCAGACATTGGTTATATATTTCTCTGAAACAAGTGTATGTTGACACATTTGGCATTTTAATATTTAGAACAAGAATTATTAATCAGCCTTAGGTGATGGATTGTTTTGTGTTGAATTTTATGTTTCTTAGCTCAAAATGTTTAACTATGGCTAGTTTTGTCTTAGATATATTCATCAGATCATTATATTGCATGTGTGCATACATGTTTATGCCAAATTCTTATGTATTTCTATTCATTTTGAATCAAATTGAAGTTATTCCCTATACATATCGGCTAACTCAATGGCTGTACGCATTTGCTTTGATGCCAACATCGTTGCATAATTCAATGAGAAACGCATATAAATGAAAAATGTTTTTTGTTGTTGAATGTAGAAAGGTTTTGGATTGTATGGGGTTTGAACCCACAAGACCAAACTACTAAAGAAAATTGAAAATACATCAGTTTTACTCTCCCTTCTCTCCACTCACCCATCCATTTTCAAAACAACAGCTGCCAGCTACAGTCCCAGCCTCAGCACTGACCCACTTCTCACCCAGCCTCAGCACCCCCCACTGACCTCAGCACTCTCCCTGGCCCAGTTCAGGTGCAGTGAGACTACAACTCTCCCCCCACATATACGGTTATATAAACAAAAAAACTAAGCGGAGTTGTGCTTGGAGAGCATTTGTCGGAGTGCGGTTGCCGGCGCCACGAGGTATACCGGGCCACTTTATGGCCAAAGCCACACGGTTATGCTTTGATTATAGTGGGCGTGTTGTGCATTTATGCATACTTAGCCACCCCCTTAGCGCATCACCATGACACTTCCCGCCGTCAACTATGCCAGGCACGCTCTGTTGTGTTGTGTGAAGAGGGCAAGGTGGAGATGGTCAAGGTAACTACGGCTAAAGCCACACGTTACTCTTTGATTATAGTGTGCATGTTGGAAGTGATACGCGTACCTGAGTAACCAATGACGTAAAAATATATTCTTGTCGCTACCTAGCTCAGCATTATTAGGATAGGGCAAGGAGCAGTGGAATGAGAAAGACCGATTGTGCGTGATTGAAATTTCCTCTGCTTAATCAACTAATGTGCAATAGAAACCACCCCAAAAAACTCACATTCATCAACATAACCCACTCTGTTTTTATTTCAGCGCGTTATCGAGGGCACTGAGGACCCACCACTTCCGGCGTCCATGGTGAAGCCCACTTCCGGTGAGTTGCTCTGGTTCCTGGACGCAGGCGCAGCCCAACTAATCCGTCCAAGCTGAACACGTGACCTGAGCGATGTAACCCAGCGGACCAATGGAAGGCTTATGTGACTGAGAGGGATATCGGGTTATGGTGCTGGCAGCCTAGTCAGTCTCCCAGTGGTGATAGCGCTTCTAAATTACATAAATGATGATTTGTCTGTGTATGTATTTGTTATTATTTAAAGTTGTATAGTCCGATGGTTTCACTTTCTGACATATTTTGAAATAAATATATGAATTAGATTGATAGTTATAATCTAAATTATTTAGTTTAAAGTAACATTCATCATAAATAAATAACTGAGTTGATAGTTGAAGTGAAAACATGCTAAATTATTTTTAGCATGCACGTCAAAACTCCATAAGCTTCAGCACTAACGAGTTTGTATTAAATTGACGTCGCATTTATTTCTATCTGGCAACAAATGCTTAATATCCGCGCCAATAGACCTCAAATATTTTGGATCAAATCTATTTTTTGGTTTCGAAAATTTGATGTTTCCACCGGACTATGCAACTTCACTAACCTAGTTACTGAAATTTGAAAGAAATATTCTATGATGAAATTCTATATATATATATATATATATATATATATTATGTCTGTTTTAACAGATGTCCTTTGTGATAATTATGACACACAAAAGGAAACATACAGGTTGCTTACATGTTATATATATCGGTATGTATCAAGACGCAATGATTTAACTAGTTTACTGTATTTAACTATACAATTGCAATGACCTTTTATTGTTGTTTTTTTAAAAAAGGTTTATTAATTTAAGCAAACGTTCAATAATCTGCACAATAATCGTGATATAGATTTAAACAACGAATCAATAAACAATTGACAAAAAACCCACTTAATCATGTGTTAAACCTTTTTATTTGGGGGATTGTGAGGAGGGGGGGGGGGCGGGAAGGGGCGTTCTCATAGAACGCCAAAACAAGGATAAGAGTATAAGGATTAAATGCTGGAACAGTATCTACCAATAACCGATGAGAATGGCCTGACAAAAAATATCAGGAAAATGTTTTATGAATTTGTTGACTTCTAAAGTGACAGGAGGTGGAATAGCCGCAAATTTGACCATATCCGGAAAAAAATAGATTAAAAAATCTGGAATTCCGGACAAATTCGGAAGATTCTCATCTAGGAATAAAGATACCAGTAGAACATTGCTTAACTAAAATATTCTTAAATTTAATTGCTTTTTACTTTTTGTTCACAAAGTAGTATGATTTGCAGCGTATTCCAGTAGTCTTCGAGATATTACTGAGGCAATTTTGTTGTAAATAGTTTATTCACTGAATCAATTTTATTTTTAAAATAACGCCGGCAAAATTATTTTCTTCATTGAACCAAATTTCTTACAAACCACTCACCCACCCCAAATTCTGAGAAACAAGTGATTTTGATCTTCCTCATTCGACTGCTTCTTGTCCTCCCCTCGTAATATTGAGTACCAGGCCGCAACCAGTAATATCAGGATCGAACTCACAACCTCATGTAGGGATGCAAATGCACTAACTACTCATGCGACCATGACATCCAAAATGCATTGATAATTTATCAGGGTTTTTTAATAATTGATTACAAAATTAAGGTGTTATTTCCAAGTTTATTCTTTTAAAAAAAAGAAGTATTTAGTGACCATTAAATAGAATAAGTCTTTACTGTTTACATCCATAAGTTCCGCCCTAGCACCCCCACATTTAGATTATATATTTCTATATATAATACCGACCGGTGGTTAAGTTTTAGGGTCGTTCTGATCAATTTATTAGTTTTTTATTCAGTGACCACGTAATAAAATAAGACTATACTGTTTGCATCCAAAAATCTAGCACCCCCACATTTAGATTATATATATCTATAAGACATCTATTATATATACCTATATAATAGACATTTATTATATATACCTATATAATAAACATCTATATAATACCAAACGGTGGTTAAGTTTTAGGGTTCTGATCACTACTCCCCTGTTAATCAGCTCTGCCAACGTGCATCATCGTACTCCACTGATGCTTCGCCATGTATGGGTTGTTAATAGCATATTTTTATTTGTGCCTCTCCATATTAATTTTGATGTTTTTTTTACTAACTTTGGTTACTTCGACCAGGGTGGCATCCATTTTGAGTCACATAACTGCATGTGTTGTTAACTCAACCATGAGATAGCGCCACCGATATGGTTTACTGCATAATGGAACAGATATATTTCACTAGATGGCAGCTCTATATTGAAACGGGACCGTGCATGAGTCCGGAATATAGCAGAGTATATACATGGTCTCTGAATATAGTCAGATACCGTGAATAAATATCTGATGACAGTTCAACGCAATATTGGTCATGGGATTGATATGGAGCCTAGCTTTAACCGTGCACAGCATAGTTTAAAGCTGGTATATATATATATATGATGTATAACGCATTATACAAGTATAAATGGTCAGAGGGGAATAAATAGCCTGAAGCATCGGTGGAGTACCCCCCCCCCCCCCAACCCCGGTGTTTGTAACCGGGTGCCCCCCTCCCATATATATACACTCATCTGTCCAAATTAAAAGCTGAATCAGAATAGATAACATTAGGCAGATGCGGATTCCTTAAACCGATCAAACACATTGTACGGCTTTCCTGCAGCTTGCTTTGCCTGTTGAGAATCAGATTGCGCTTTCTGTGCTAATTCTTTTATCTGCTGTCGCTTGTGCTCAAATTTGACGCCTTGCTTTCGCTTCTCTATCTTCCCTGCTTTACTCCTGCCTTTCTTCTTGTACTTTGGATCAAAGTCGATGTCTTGTGGTTTCAGCCACTGCAGTAAAAAGAGCGGTAATGTGTTAACGGTCATGCTTCAAGCTGCATAGTTCGATGAAAACATCAAATTTCCAAAAACCAAAACAATTATCTAGATTTGATTCAACAAATCCAACATAGATACTGATGCACTTATCAAGCATCTGTCACCACATAGAAGGGAATACTAAAGCAATTTAATCAAACCTACTGCAGAAACTTATGGTGTCAGGGTGTTTGCCAAAGTTTTAGCATGCTTGCCAAAATTAATTTTGCACTGTTGCACTTCTAATATCTCAAAAGTTAGCCATTTAAAATAAAAGTTACTTGAGCAAGGTAGATTACAGCAATCAACCTAATATATTTATCTAAAAAAAAGACAGAAACTCAAAACCATCAGACTATCAAGTGGCATGGTCCCTGTGCAACTTTCAGTATACAGGGATGAAAGTGGTCTTTGGCAACAACAAAAAAGCGGAAATCCATGACAAGGTCACTGAAAACGGAAAGTTGTTTCAATAATGGTATCCTTATCCTGGTATCACCATATATTCTTTAAATATCATACAAAACTTCGGGATGAAAGTGACCATGGAAGAGAACAAGGAATATCAATCATGAGGTGAGCGACAATATGGTCAGTGGACCACTACAAGGATAGTCCACTGACTCGTCAGTGGAATGGGGCTAGGAGTGTAGTGAATGAAACCTGACTTACTGCATTTTCCCTCGATTCCCTGACAGTGGGAATCTATGATGGCTCAGTAAAGACAACATACACGTAAGTAAGTGTAAGTTGCAACTGGGTTGGGGTGTGGTGAGGGTTCTATCACTTTTAACTTTAAAGGGACAAACGCCGAGTTAGATTTTGTTTGTTGTTGTTGTTGTACGTCCTAGCAACATCTAAGGTCATATCAGGACGGCGCCGAGTTAGAACAAATACAGCGCAACCGCTAGTACGAGTAGTACCAGAGTATTTGTTCTCTACATTATTAAATGGGAAAAAAAGAAGGACGGAAGATTGTAACTGAGTTGAAGGTGGGATCAGTGTAATGTGTTGGTATTTATAATTGACAATTTTTAGAAGCACCGATTTTCATTGATTCCTATATTTAATCATTGGATGTAGTAGGGTGGATTTGGTTGGCATGCCCTTCGGGGGGGGTGGGGGGGGGGGTGTCAATCCAGATGAATCGCAACAGACTAACGATTCAAGAGTTCCGAATCGGTTACAGTTATACCCATCCCCCAAACAAACTAACGAGTCCTTGGCCTATCCTAGTAATGTTGAGCGCCAGGCTAGGACGAAAGGAGGAGACCCAACCATCTACTTTGTCAACTTAGGCACTTCATTGAGCGCACATTTGCACAGTAATTCTACCATTCTTTACACTACTGATATGGCGTGATTTAAACGTAGGCAGAATTATAATCAATTTCAAACAGACTTTAATCTGTGCTATACGTTAATAAGGCTATTTCAAGGCTCTTCAAAGCTGTTTCTGATAGGAATTCAAGACTATTTTTATTTGAATTTCAGGAAAAAACAACAATGGTGAATGGCGATTTCGGAATAATTTAATCAGTGGGGACAGTTTAATAGAATTCAAGGCTTTTTAAGACTAATTATCCAAAATAGGTTAAATTCAAGGCTTTTTTAGGCCTTGAAATTGGGCAAATGAAGTTTTCAAGGCTTTTCAGGCCTTATACGGACCCTGTTAATCGCATTGCTGTGGTCAATGTTCGGCATTACTCTTGGCTTCCGCCTACTCACCAGAATTTTCTTCTTGTCTTCCATCTGTTCCTGCAACGTCTTCACGTCGACCTTACCCAGTGCCGACGTGTCCAGGCTGATCATCTCGGGCTGCACCTGAAAGCCACCACAAATGACTACTTTTATCGCTGCGAACAACCCACCACCCTCCATTCATCCAAACAGATGGGTGTCTACGGCTAATATCACATTGGAAATAATACCGGTTCTCACAAAAGTTAACCAACATTGAGCCTCGACAGTACCAAAGACCCTATAATACTAAGATGGCTCACTCAGCCTGTACTGTGTAATCAAAATGATCAAACCCACCACTTGGTGTGCTGGCTGTTCTCTTGGTTAAACAGTGAAAGATGTGTGATGATGGCGATAAATGATGATGATGATGCTGATGATGATGTGTATTTGTTCATAACAATTTCATATTGATGTGTATTCATACTTACCTATCTCATGTATAATATAATTGTATGTGTTTACATGTGAAACACCAACCAGCAGCCGGGCTGATCAAACCCACCACAAGGTGGCACTGCGAAATTTACATTACCATGGGAGAGACAGGGAGTGAGCCATCTTAGTATTATATCACTCCATCTTAGTATTATAAGGTCTTTGATAGTACTTGGACGGGTGACCACTTGAGAAGACAAGGTGCCGGAGACATCCTGCTACAGACTTATTATAGCCGAGCAAATCACTAGTAAATAAGCGTAAGAAATTGGTGGTCTGATAAAGGGGCCATTAAAATATTACATAAAGCTATTTTTGTTGGTCAAAAATACATATCAGGCTACACTTGACGCCAACACAAATGACTACTTTTCTCCTGCAAAAAAAACAAAAAACATTCATCCGAAGCGATGGGCATCTATGGCTAATATCACATTGGAAATAATACCGGTTCTCATCTGGTCACAATGGTTTAACAACATTGAGCCTCAACAGTACTTCAACGAGTGCCCGCCTGAGAATACAAGGTACCGGAGACATCCTGTTCCAGGTTTACAGCTGAGCAAATCAGTAGTGAATAAGTGTAAGAAATTGGTGGTCTGATAAAGGGGCCATTCAAATATTACGTAATGCTATTTTTGTCAGTTAGATACCCACCCCCTAGTAATGCATATGCCACATGACGCTTGGACCTACACCCCCCCCCCCACTCACCCCCCAGTGTTATGTAATATTTTAATGGCCCCTTGCAGGGTGGAGTGCGCATAGAAATAATTATTTGGAACTTAGCTAAAGTGGCCGTAATGAGGGATTATCCAGTATGTGAGAATGCACTGTACAACTATTGTTTTAGTATCTAAATTAATTTGGCTTTTAATTACTTTTAATAGGATTGTAAAAATGTTTTATTATAAATTTACCTTTTCTACATACGTCGCTCCCATAGAAATCGTCAATATTTGTGGGGTACTTTGTTAAGCGACAGCAATGTTAAAACTACAGTTTGTGAATGTAAATGTTAACACATTCATATCCATAGGTTGGTTAGTTGTTGCAATTTAAAATCCTGGCAACATCTATGGTCATTTTTTTTTGTTTTTTTTTTTTGGTAAATATGTTTATTCTGCTGAATAAATCTTTTGTCAGTGCCGGATACTGACTTGTGACAGACAGTGCACACTCACGGTGACTTTAAAGGGCTGCCCTATTCAGAAATCAGACCGCCAGCACCATGACCTGATATCCCACTCAGTCACATTATCCTGACACTTACCTATCCTATTAATGGCGAGCGCCAAGCGAGGAAGCGACAAGTATCAATTTTGTACGTCATTGGGTTGACTCGACTGGAAATCGAACACCCAATCTCCCGCATGCGAGCCCTGCACTCTACTGATTCGGCCACTGCGTCCGGTTCATAAACATAGCAATACAATCGGTTGACCGTGAAACAATGGATTTTTAACTAAGTAACCTCTAGCATTCCCGTGGAATGATGATATCGGCTTACCTTTTCCAGCAGCATTTTCACCTCAGCTTGCTGTCTTTGCTTCTTCGTCTGATAAGGATTTGCTTCCAATGCATCGAAGTTAGGCTCACCGGAACCTGGACAGAAGGTGAGTTTTCTTTGTTTGTTTGTTGTTTTACATTCTAGCAACATCTAAGGACATATCAGGACAAGTTCCGACTTGTGACAGTGCGCACTCATGGCGATTTTATAGTGCTGCCCCACTGGAAGACCAGGCCACCAGCACCATGACCTGATATCCCACTGAGTCACATTATCCTGACAACCAGTCCTTGCCCTATCCTAATAATGCTGAGCGCCAGGCTAGGAAGCGACAAATATCAATCTTTAAGTCATTGGTTTGACTAGACAATGGTTCGAACCCACAATCTACCAAGACGGGAGACAGACGCTCCAACTCATTCGACCATCCCGTCTGGTCTCGTCAGAAGGTGGGCGTTGTTTATTCGGCAAGGGATCATGCCAGACTACGCATTTGTGCTTACCAAAGAAATTAAAATCTACATGGCGCACTTAAAGTTGCATGGTCCGATGGTTTTGTGTTTCTATCATTTTCTGAGATAAATATATTAAGTTGATCGTTATAATCTCCATTACTTTAATTTGAAGTAACTTTTAGTCTAAATCGCTAAGTGCCATTTTTACAAATAATTGATGATAAGCTTTTACATTCTGTGTAAAAGCGATGGTTGAATGAATAATACTAAGACAGAATAAAACTCATTATGTGCAAAAAGTGTAAAGGTGATATATAAGGTATTATGTATATAAAAGGCATGGAGAAAGCGGAGGGCTTGGCCCGACTTAGTATTTGTTTATTAGTTACTATGTGATGTGTTAATATAGACAAGTAAGGTTCGATCCTGCACTTATTATAACACGGAAGCTGGTGGCGCCACCCTTCGGCGCCTACATGAGCACGCCACAAAATGTTAACTTTGTAAGGCGGGCAAGACCGTTTTCCTTGCCAGTGATTAAAACTTCTCACACCAAATTGTTGTTTGTGTAACAATAAGTTTATAAATTATACATAGTCGATGGACCAGTGCCTTAAGGCTAACACAAGATTATTCAAAAGAATAAATACCCGCCCCCTCCATAAGGCCAAATAAAAAATAAATCCGTTCGTACTTTTGATCACACAAATCAAGGTCGGGCAGGCCATTTTTATTTTTATTTATTTATTTGTCTGGGGTATGACATAAATGTAATACCTAAACAGGCATTGATGGCCGAATGAGTTAAGCGTCTGCCTCCTATTCTGGAAGGTCGTGCGATTCGAATGCCTGGGTTTGAACTCTGGCCGAGTCGAACCAAGGAAAGTTTAATTGCTGCTAGCCCGACTCATTTTTAAATTTAAACAAAATTATTAAAATTAAAATCAGGCAGGTGAATTTTCAGGCATGGATTGGGACGATCTTTTTTTTCTTCTTTTAAATTAAATTTTTTATTTTTTTTTTATTTCCCTAATAAAAATCCTAGTCAGTTAGACACTCACCGGGGACCAGGAGGCTGCTGAACCCTTTGGTGTGACCGACTCCCAGGACGTCTTCGTAGGGCACGAACTGCAGGTTGGCGATGGAGCCAGGACACCGGTGGTTCAGGTACACGGACTTAGTGGTGGAGGTGACGCAGTCCTTGTAGATCTGGGAAGTAGTTAGGGAAAGGGATGTGCAGTGGGGGGTGGGGGTGTTCTAGATTAGCAAAATAAGAGATACAGTACAACCCCGTTAAACCAAGCTCGGTTAAACCAAATGATCGGTTAATCCAAACTTTTTTCGGCGGCCCGGCAAAATACTACCATTTATCATATAAAAAAGTTGGTTAAACCAAAGTCGGGTAATCCAAATTATCGGTTAATCCAAACACAATTTCGGGCCCCATGCCACTTCCGGTACAGTTTTTTTTTTTTTTTTTTTTTTTTTTTTTTTTTTTTTTGTTTTAAATTGAGGCTGTATTTATTCTGTCCATAGCATGTAAGCCCGGGTACCCAGGCTTGTTTTCAATGCTGGCCAGCTGTAGTGCTGGTGTTGTCTTACCAAACAGTGGCTGCTGATAATTTATTTGATTGCCTGCATTTCAGTAGGAGATAGATAGTTTGTTGGTATGCTTAGTAACCTATGTTAGTTTTTTTGGGGCCCTCTTGTCATTGTATTTTTGTCATATATATCTTTTGTCAGTGCCGTAGAACTGGTCTTCCGACTGTAAGTCTTACATGTATATAAGTATTTACACAATTTATTTACAAGGTTTAAATAGTAAATTGAAGTGTGAAGTATGAACCCCATAACTCCAAACCCATCTACTGTTAGTGTCACTGTCACATTGACGTAGTCCGGACGGACTACAAGGGTTAATCCAATAGACTACATCACCGTTCCAGCCGCGTTGTGCATTGTGGAATGTGTCAGAGCAAAACAAACCCGCGAGAAGCACATGGCACATGCTCATACACTGGATGCAGTTATGAAATGTGCCAGTTTCAGCCCACCTTAGCCCCCGTTTGAAACATAGAATACCAAGCAAAAAAATATATATAATAAATTAAGATATTAATCCTTTATCCAGTGTATGTGGACACCAAACTTTCATGTGGTTATAAGGTCATCTGACACTTTTTTATATATGATAAATGGTTGTATTTTGCCGGGCCGCTGAACAAAGTTTGGATTAACTGATCGTTCGGTTTAATCGAGCTTGATTTAACCGGGGTTTACTGTATGTACATGAAAAACAATAATCAAAGTGTCCACATACATTGTAGATTACATTCATAATGCACCCACATTTCTGCCAAAGCCAAGTCAAAGTCGAAGCCAAAGCTCGGTTAAACCAATGATCGGTTAATCCAAACAAATTTCTATGGTCCCTTCAAGTTTGGTTCAACGGGGTTATACTGTATTATGTCTACGTATAAATGACTATAATGCGGAGAATTATGTGGATATTATGTGAACGGAGCTATTGTTATGCTGGGTGCATGTGGTTCTAGAATGATCTGTTGGGTGCTGTTGGAGCAGCCTGGTGGGCAGGTGGAGTGCAATCAGGTATGTGTAGTCTGTGTGGGGCTGCAAGCGATCAGCTGACCACCGCCGCCTGGTCACTTACCTAGGAATGTTACTTTAATAAAAAAAGAAGTGGGGTTTAGGAGCCAGCCAGAGCTGAGACTCTCCTCCATATTATAATATATACATATCGAGTAGTGTAAATAATATATAATAATATGCATATGTTCAGAATTGACATTCGGAGCAGGTCTGGAGGCGATAACGACAAGACACCGCTGGTCTATAGGAGCCCGTCAGGTGGCGCCGATGTGGCCAAACCTGGAACTAATCCGCTGGCATACACTAGCCGCGGTTTGCAATATAATAATATAGGTGGAACTGAAGATGATAAGTGTCCTCGTTTATATTGCCATAATAGATTATAGAACACATAATAATATATATAATATACGTACAATTATTATACAGGTATAAAACTTTGTTTAATCATTTTTAGCAGTAGAAGTGCAAACCTCCACTATGTTTCCGATGCCGGCTGCAATGTTGTCCTGCTGACTGAAAGCGAGGTGGGACGCGCCGGCGCCCACCTTGTACGACTGGAGCACCTTGTAAGTGCGCAGGTCCCAGATCTTCAACGTCCGGTCTATGCCGGAAGTCGCCATGTAGCTGCAAATAAAACGATGCTTGTGGAGATTATAAACTGAAATTGTCATAAGTAAATATACACAGAGAATCATACAGAGCATACAAACAAAAATGCGTCAAAAGACACTCATGAAGTTAAAAAGCGCATAATTATTAGAAATTGTGGCCAAGGTAAATACAATTCTAGATTTTAAAAAAAAAAGAGGAAAGTTTGTTTTATTTAATGACGCCTCTATCGCACATTGATTTTTATCATCGGCTATTTAGATAAAAGTGCAACTTTAACCGTTTTAAAATACAATTACTTTAAACTAAAGTAGACTATAACAAACATGGCAGAAACACGAAGCACTCAGATGATGCAATTTTAATTATTAATTATGACGTGTCCGGCTGACCATTCGCTGTACTCACTCTCCGGTCTGGTTGACCGCTATGGATCGCGTTCCACTCCCATGACATAACATCTTTACCAGGGGCTGCTTCACGTTTGGGGACCACAACGTTACGGTACCTGCGAGGTCAAAAGGGACCCAAAGTCAGCTGGTTCCTCAGGAAGGACTGACGCTGGGACTGAGCACGCCGGGTCACAGCTTCAGCTTACAAACTGGAGGCTGGGGTTGGTGTCATTCCCGGCCCTATCCTTCACCATAGCCCCTATACTATAAACTGACTTTACAACTACAGTAAAACCTCTCTAACCGACCAGCTCCACAGATTGACCACTCCCCTATAGTGATCGTGTTATTTGGGTCCCAACAATATCATTGTAACCATATTCTAACTCTAAACAGACAACCTCCCTAAATGGACCACTTAAAATCGGTCCCCAGGTGGGTCGACTTAAAGAGGTTTTACTGTACATGTATAACCACATGCCTACTGACGACCAAACTTGGTAATGTACTTGTACTTCCCCACCATTTATTTCTAATGGCAATACACGATTTCCGCAACACATGCGCAGAGCGTGATCCAGACTTGACTGGTGGGTCACAGAGTCTGTGTAGAGGCAATTGAGGCTCTGTTAACACTGGCTTCATATTGAGCAACTGACAGTCTTTTTGGCACAAATGTGGATTCATAGAGAAAACATAATTACCATTTTAAAATCATTGTTGGTAATTATAGCTGTATCCTATTGATTAATTGATTGATTGATTGAAAAGCTTGATCGTCAGTGTAAAACAACACAGTGACACACTGTCAACCCACAACACGAGTGTCGTCACCTATCACCAGGAGTTGGACTAGTCGCGGAATTCGTGTATTCTCTATATATGTTTATAATATGTTACCGTTATTCGAATTTGCTCAGATAACACTGTCTGCAAAGGGAAAAGGCCGCACTAAAAGTATTTTTACCCCCCCCCACACCCTAAAAAAACTAACAAAAAAGACAACTCCAATCTGCACTCTGAGAAATTAGAAATCGTAGAAAATATTTTTGACTCGATCGGGATTCGAACTCGCGACCTTTCCCACGTGAAGATATCTCTGTACCACCTGTTCTTGGCCTTTGTATTTATAATTAAAAACATTTTTTAAGTGAGTTAATTGTGGGTGGGTGGGAGGGAGAAAGAAAAGTTAACATACAGTTAGTGGAGTGGTGGACCTACCTCCCGAGTGTCCAAGGTGCACGATGGCGTTCCGGGGGTTCTGACACATGACGTCGAGTCGACCGAGGCCTGTCTGGAACGCTGTCACCTTCTGCCCGATTGACACGTCGATGTACGAGAGGTAGCCACGCGCATTCTGCATCCAAGACGACAGTTACATACCATTCAATTATTTGTTGCCGGTTAACATCCCAGCAACATATATGGTCATGTTAGGACGGGTTACTGCTGAAACCTAAGGTGTCAGAGTTTTGGCGTGCCTGCCAAAACTAATTTGACATGTTTGCACTTCAAATATCTCAAAATTTAGCCATTTAAAATAAAAAGTTTCTTCAAACTAAACTAAAGTAAGACAGATTATAACAATTAATTCAATATATTCATCCCAGAAAAATAAGTACAACTCAAATTAAAACCATGGGACTAGACAACTTTAACTATGGAAATGGTACGCACACTGGCAGCGAGCAGAAAGTGGTAGGGCAGGAACTCCAAGCGGAGCGTCTGGTCGAGCGTCTTGAGGCAGTGCAGCTCAATGCCCTGGTTGTCGTAGATGTAAGTCCACTGTCGCTGGGCAACCGCAAACATGGTCTCTATGTGCAGCCACCTGGCGGCAACAAAAGCATTCACACAAAGTTAATCTCATCCCAAAAAGTGAGAACATCTAGCATAATGGACAGAATCATATTTATGTCTTTTAAAGAAGCAGATTTCCACAGAATATTATATATATGCAATACTCTGTGAAAACTAATTAGTGGAGGGTCTGGAGGCGATAACGACCAGACACAGCTGGCATACAAGTGTCAAAGCCTATGACTAGTGGCTCCGGTGTGGCTGAATCTGGAACTACATGCAGCATGCAGTAGAGCCTTGATAAATGGTATGTAATAATAGAGCAAACTGAAGAGAGTTAGTGTCCTTGTTTATATTCCCATTATAGATTACAGACCACACACAGATACATATATATATATAGATATATAGATATAGATATATATATATATATACTTTGACAAATTGAATAATCTATTTTTCATTTAAAAGAGAGAATTTTGTGAATAGATTACGCGCACTACATGCTATAGAACGCATGTGTAACAATACTGTATATTATGAATATGATACTCTTATTTTACATGTTACATATAAATATTAAGGCTTTGTTGTTTGCTGTTTTACATCCTAGCAACATCTAAGGTCATATCAGGACGGGTATAAACTTGTGACAGTGGACACTCATGGTGACTTTATAGCGCTCCCCCACTGGGAAAACAGGCCTCCAGCACCATGACCTGATATCCCACTCAGTCACATTACCCTGACACTGAGCAACCAGTCCTTGCCCTATCCTACAAATATCCATTTTTAAGTCATTGCTTTGACTCGAACAGGATTCGAACCCACAAACTCATGGGTTCGGATCTCCCGATCTCTCAAAACAGGAGACGGACGCTCTACTCATTCAGCCATCCCGACTGGTTAAATAATAAGGTAATTGTACTAATTACACAAACTTACTTGACATCATTGATGGACTCCATAACATTTAGTTCACACATGAGCTTCTTGGTCTGCCAGTCCATAGCCGCCACGTGACCCTTCCCTCCACCAATCAGCAGCTGTCTACAAGGTGAAGGCACACATAATTTGTGTAAATATTGCGAGAAGGGTACTGACAGGAATTTTTCCGTCAGTGGTTGGTTGTTGGAGTTTAATGTCCTGGCAACATCTACAGTCATATCAGGACGGGTACCGACTTGTGACAGCGTGTACACATGGCGACTTTATAGTGTTGCCCCACTGGAAGACAAGGCCACCAGTACCATGACCTGGGCCACGTACGCATCGGAGTCAACTCGGAGACGGCTCCGCGACATCTTTTTGGCCTATATGCGTTCAGGGTGCACCTCAGAGTCGACTTGGAGACATCTCGCTTTTCAGATAGGAGGCAAAAAGCGCCTAAAAAATGGCCAATGGCTTCAGCCAATCAGAGTTGTTCTTTTCAATTGCAAATCGCTGCACCCTATGGAGGTGGCCATTTTCGAGGCAACTGACTGCTTTTGCCGTTCAGACTAGCGCGGCATGCAGAATTTCTCTGAGGCACACCCTGAACGTGGCCCTGATATCCCACTCAGTCACATTATCCCGACACCGAGCCAACCAGTCCTTACCCTCTCGTAATAATGCTGAGCACCTGGCTAGGAAGCGACAAACATCAATTTGTGTAAGTCATTGCTTTGATTCGATCGGGAATTGAACTCCTACGCTCTACCGATTCGGTCACCGCGTCGGGTCCCCTGTTAGTGTGGCTGGGAGCCTGGTGGGGGCGCCACTAGGGAGTGGCCAGTGACAAGCGAGAGGGAAGAACACGTCGGTAATAACATTCATAAATTTGTACATGCATAATCATTATACATTACATATATGATTATGAATGAATATTATTGAAATTGCATATATTTGTAATATCAATATTATACATTCATTTTAAATGTGGAGCAAATTCCTGTCTCACCATACATGGATGTAGACGCCATATATTGGTGAGACTCTTATTAAATTAGACCAATGGCGTCAGTGTTTAGCATTAACATACAAACCTATTTTCAATCCCATTAGCATCCATTACTCGAAAGACAAGTATTTCTAGAGGAAAAACTTAGTTTAAATATATTTATTAGTGAAATAGGCGCTCAAGTTGTTGTTCTTCAATCGCAAATGTTGTACTAATCATTGGTAGCAGTTGGTTCACTGCACTTGACAATAATTGATAAACAATACATGATATTCACATGCATGCGCTGTGGCAACGGTCCCACAACCACAGTGTTTGTTGTCGTCGTCGTCAGATGTTGCATGCATTGTGAATATAATGTATTAATAGTGACCGACTAGTTTGGTACCCCCCTAAGATTGTCAAAAGGGACCAAACATGAAAATTTTCTTTTTCTTGGAAGCTCCAATGACCCAAAAGCAATATACTTTTGGAATTTTCAAAATATCTCAAAATTTGACTGACATACGTGCATTTGAAAGTCAGATATTTCCATAGCTTTTGTATGCGCTGTGGCAAAGGTCCCACAACCGTAGTGTTCGTTGCCGCCGTCAAATGTTGCATGCGTTGTGAATATTGTGTATTACTTGTCAATAATTAATCAATAATATTTATTGTAGTGACTGTATCTGCTTTACCTGCCGTTCCGAGTGTAGTTACATCTGTAGGGTCCGAATTTATCCAGATTCAACTGGAAAAACTAGAAACCAAAACCAAATATTTGATCTCGTGGTAAGGAATTACACAAAATTCAGATTATTATCAATTCGTCTGTAAAGTGTAAGTATTCATTCTAAACTCATTAAAGGAGCAGTAACATGATTCGCCTAGTTCTGCTTGATGCGCGAAAAGGAAGAGAGGAGGCGGGGGTGGAAATAAAAGGTTTTTATTTTCGCCTCAGAAAAGCATACAGGGCATACAGGAGGGTAAACGAGGAGTAGATGTAAATAATGAACAATGGATAAAATAAATGAAGAGCGGAGTAAAAATAGAGAAACAGAGATCAAATGTCAGTGGAGTGAGGGGGTGCCGAGGAGCCCTCCACCGGTGGAAGAGAAGGTAGGAGGAGTGTAGGGTGGGTGGGTGGTGAAGAAAGGATAGAGCTGGGAGACGGCAGGAGGGCGAGTGCCTGAGGGAGGCCAGGGGGCGGCCTTATAAGGGGAGAGGGAGGGGCGACAGCAGGTGAGTGTGAAAGCTGCCGGCCCGGGGGAGGGCGACAGGTGGCGAGCAGCGGCGTCGGGTGAGGCGTGAGCGCCGCGCGACGCGGAGGGCGGGGGAGGGGGCGGCGCGGCGCGCCGTCTGCCGAGGTGAGAAAGCAGCGCGACAGCGCGGGGCGGGGGGAGGGTCTCTTCCTCTCCTCACATCAAACGTAATGCTTCGCATTACGACCGATGCGCGAAAAGGAAGAGAGGAGGCGGGGGTGGAAATAAAAGGTTTTTATTTTCGCCTCAGAAAAGCATACAGGGCATACAGGGTAAACGAGGAGTAGATGTAAATAATGAACAATGGATAAAATAAATGAAGAGCGGAGTAAAAATAGAGAAACAGAGATCAAATGTCAGTGGAGTGAGGGGGTGCCGAGGAGCCCTCCACCAAAAGTAGGGGAGGGCTCGAGGCGCGCCCGAGGCGGGGGGCCGGGGCGCCCGAGGCGGGGGTCCGGAGATGGAGGTCTGGGCGGAGGGGGCTGGCGGCGCGCCCGAGGCGGAGCAGGTGGGGCGGGCCGGCCGAGAGGTGGGCCGTGTCGGGGGTCAGGCTCCCTCTCGGGGCGGGGAGTGTCCGGGGCCTGCGTCGACAGGGAGCGGGCGGCCAAAAAGGGGGAGGCCCGCTCCTTGGCGGGATCCGGTGAGGAGGTCCGACGAGGGTCGAGCAGGGGGGCAGCGAAGTCCTCGGGGCTGGATGGGGTGGTGGTCGGGGTCTGGGCGGCGGTGTTGTTGAAGGCGGTGTCGTGAGGATCGGCGGCAGAGGGTTCCTCCTGAGGCTGGGCTGGGATGCGGTCCGAGGTGTGATGCCCGAGGTGATGATCCTCGGCTGGGACTTGGCGGCGCTGCGGTCGATGGTCGCTGGGAGGTTGTCGGCGGGGCTTGCGGGGCTGTCGGCAGTGGTGAGGGTGAGGCGCCGGAGGGGTCCCCCCGGGCCGGCCGGGGGGAGGCCGGCGGATCAAAAATCCGCCGAGGTGGCGGGGGGGGGGGGGGGCTGGCGCTCACGGGTTTGCTTCGTGATGCAGTCGGGCCTCGCTGTGCATGGTTAGGAGGCGCCTCACATTGGCGCAGTATGCGCAGACGTGACGGCGCCTGTCCCCCGCCTCACCGTGGGCCTCCCCGAGGCGGGCCCGATCGCATGAGGCGGGGGCGCGGTTCCAGGCTGGGCAGGGGGCCCCGTGGGTCTCCCTGTCGTAGGTGGCGCGGGCGTCAGCTTGGGGTCGGGGGAGGTGGGCGCCTCGGTGGAGAGGGTCGGGTAGGCGGGCAGGGGCGGCGGTGGCTTGGTCCTCGGGCATGGCCAGGCAGTCTAGTCTCATGAGGTTGAGCGCTACCGGGTCATGCCAGCCCTGGGGGAGGGTTCCGTCCGCGATGGCGGTAAACAGGGTCTCTGAGTACCGGCGGACGGTTGCCCAGGGGTAGACGAGGTTATCCCGGCAGACTGCTAGGTGGTGGTGGTGGAGTCCCTGGGCGGAGTGGGCGGGGAAGTCGGGGTGGTCGATGAGGGTGAGGAGGGCGAGGGTATATTCGTCCTTTGTCGCCTCTCCCCTCTTCACCGGCTTTCTCTCGGCCCCTCGTTTCACCAGGTCCGAGGGGAAGATGTAGTTGGCCGGGATCCCTTGGCGCCTCACGGAGTGGCGCGCCTCGGCGGATGCCAGTATCTCCCGGACGGCGTCGGCCGCGGAGGCGGGGCTGTGGCGGATGGCCTCCTCGCGGTAGGCCGGCGAGGTGGCGGGTGGTGGTTGACTGGAGAGGTGACGGTACCTCTCGTACTCCGGGTGCGCGGATCCGGGGAGGGTCGCCTGAGGCGGCGGCGGGGGCCGGGCTGTGGTGGCGGTAGGTGCCCGAGGCGTCGGGGCGGCCTGGCGCCTCGGGGGAGATGAGGGGATCCCCGGGCGGGTCCCCCCGGTCTCCAGGGAGTGCTGCGGCGGAGTGCTGTTGGTCGAGCTGCATACGCTGGAGGGCCTCCAGCAGTGTCGACATCTCGGGGCCCGAGGTGCGGCCCGAGGGCGCCGCGGGGGACGCCGGGGCGTAGGCCGGGGAGTCGCCCCGGCCGGGTGTTGGAGAGGGCCCCGGGGTGCCGGGGGCGGCCCGGGATCCCTTCCGTCCACGTCCTTTTCCTCGAGGCATCCTGAGGCTGAGCTGGGGCAGAGGTCCGAGGTGGAGTAGCCAAGTTGAAGGATACAGCTGGGAGACGGCAGGAGGGCGAGTGCCTGAGGGAGGCCAGGGGGCGGCCTTATAAGGGGAGAGGGAGGGGCGACAGCAGGTGAGTGTGAAAGCTGCCGGCCCGGGGGAGGGCGACAGGTGGCGAGCAGCGGCGTCGGGTGAGGCGTGCGCGACGCGGAGGGCGGGGGAGGGGGCGGCGCGCCGCGCCGTCTGCCGAGGTGAGAAAGCAGCGCGACAGCGCGGGGCGGGGGGAGGGTCTCTTCCTCTCCTCGCATCAAACGTAATGCTTCGCATTACGACCAAAGGGACAACAAATATGACCAACACAACTTTACTTAAAGTTGCATAGTCCAATGGTTTTGAGTTTCTGTCATTTTCTGAGATAAATATATTAGATTGATCATTAAAATGTACTTTACTTTAGTTTGAAGTAACTTTTATTTTAAATACCTAGCCTTTGAGATATTTAAAGAAAAAACGTACACAATTAATTTTGGCAAGCACGCCAAAACTCTGACCCAATAGGCTTCTGCAGTAACAAGTTCTATTAAATTGGCTTGGTGTTCCATTCTATGTGGTGACAAATGTTTGATAAGTGCACCAGTATCTAAGTTATATATGCACAATCAAATCTAGATCACTGTTTTGGTTTTGAAAGTTTTATGTTTTCATCGGACAAGGCAGCTTTAACGAGAAATATCAGGATCGAATATGATTAGTCATGGTTTGTATATCTTGGAGCAAGAAGCTATTCTCTGGGAGTTATTTCAAGCCCAACCGTGGCTGAGCGTCTCTGTGGTCAAGCTGCGGCTATTTGTGTCATTCAGCTCTGGTTGCCCTCCTCAGCTGGTAAGAGCAGCATAGATAAGGGAGTACTTAGACAGACTTTCTCTGTCAAACAGAACTAAACTCTGCCTAGATTTAAGGGTCAGTAATTATAGCAGAAGAGCTCCTTAAACAACCAATTCACTGCAATAGAAGTTGGTTAATTATTGGAGTTTGACGTCTAGGTAACATCTAAGATCATATCAGGACCTGTATCGACTTGTGGCAGTGCACACTCACGGTGACTTTATAGTACTGCCCCACTGGGAAATCAGGCCATCGGCACCATGACGTGACATCCCACTCAGTCACATTATCCTGACACTGAGCTAACCAGTCCTTGCACTATCCTAATAATGCCGAGCGCCTGGCTAGGAACCAACAAGGATAGATTTTGTACGCCATTGGTTTGACTCGACCGGGAATTGAACTCCTGACCTTCCGCACGGGAGGGGAGGCCTGCACTCTACTGATTCGGCCACTGCGTCCTGTGCAATAAAGGTACAAACCTAACAATCATAAATAGTAAATCTAACGCCCTTTCACTGTCTTATGACCTACGTAATTTCCACCTTTCCTTTCGTCGTCTGATGTAACTGAATTTTTGTTTTGTTTGCTTGCCTTTTACATCCTAGCAACATCTAAGCTCATATCGGAACTGATACTGATTTGTGACACTGTGCACTCACGGCAAATTTATAGTGCTGCCCCACTGAGAGACCAGGCCATCAACACCATGACTGATATCCCACTCAGTCACATTATACTGATATTGAGAAAACCAGTCCATGTGCGATCCTAGTAATGTAGAGCAGCAGGCTAGGTAGTGATAAGTACCAATTTTGAAAATCATTGGTTGCACTCGGCCGGGATTCGTACCCTCCACCTTCCGCATGGGAAGCCAGCACCCTTACCGACTCAGCCACTGCGTCCGGCCCACCAGAATCCTATTAGGAATAGCTATTGGGTGTTCAGTCTAACGGTGCTTGGCAGATCAGTCCCTACCTCCTGGGTTTGAGCTAAAATAACACATTCTAAGTGAGTGAGTGAGTGAGTGAGTGAGTGAGTGAGTGAGTGAGTGAGTGAGTGAGTGAGTGAGTGAGTGAGTGAGTGACTGACTGACTGAGTGAGTGACTTGAGGCTTTTACGTCATGTCGGCAGCTATGGCTAACTCATTTTCAGACAAAATGTCTTGTCAACTATAAACTTACCATGTTTTCTAAGAGAATTTTGTTTTGTTTTTTGAAGCTTTATTTATACTGTCCATAGCATGTAAGCTCGAGTGCTCTGGCTTGTTTTAGAGACCAGACGGGATGGCCGAATGAGTTGGAGCGTCCGTCTCCCGTGTTGGTAGATCGTGGGTTCGATTCTTGGTCGAGTCAAACCAATGACTTGAAAATTGGTGCTTGTCACTTCCTAGCCAGGCGCTCGGCATTATTAGGACAGGGCAAGGGCTGGTGTGCTCACTGTCAGGATAATGTGACTGAGTGGGGTACCAGGTCATGGTGCCGGCGGCCTGGTTTCCCAGTGGGACAGCACTATAAAGTCGCCATGAGTGCGCACTGTCGCAAGTCGGTACCCGTCCTGATATGACCTTAGATGTTGCTAGGACGTAAAACAACAACAAACAAACATCTGGCTTGTTTTCAATGCTGGCCAGCTGTAGTAGTGGTTTAATCTTATCACACAGTAGGAGGTGATAAGATGTTTTTGTTTTTCACACAGTAGCAGGTACATGGTGATTATTTTGTATCAGGTGTTCTGATAGGTATATTGTTTTTATTTTCTGATCGCCCCTGTGGTGGGTGCGAATATATTAGTTTTTTGGTTTTACTACTAGTTATGAACTAGCCTACTCCACATTTATAAGCTTGTACATAGTTTGTAGCTGTTTGTTATCTAATGAGGGTGGTCCAGATTGCCCCCTTGGGGCAGCCCAGTTTGTAGGCCGTGACCTATCACATGCCCTTCTGGGGTTTTGCCCCAGGGTGTTTTCAAGGTCTCCCTTTCTTTACATAGATATTTTTGTGTTTTCAGATCGGGAGTCTCTGTTTTTGATGATTTGTGGTTGTTTGTTATCTACTGAGGGTTGTCCAGGTTTCTCCCTTGGGGCAGTCCTGTTTATAGGCCATGACCTATGACATGCCCATCTGGGGTTCTGGCCCTAGGGTGTCATCAGCGTCCTCCCTTTTTTACATAGATATGTTTTGTATGTCTTTAGATCAGGGATCTGTCTTTCTTTTACTGATTGGGCGTTCCAAGCATTAGCAGCCATTTCTAACGTGCTTCTTTCATGGGCCTTTATGCGCCTCCTTGTTTGTTTTATTAGTGGTGCATTGTTTGTTCATGTATCTCTGGTTGGTTGCTTTTGGTATTTCCTATCGCGACTGTACCCAAATTTAACCCTCACCGATTCCTTGAGTTGCCCCGAGTATACACTTTCTACTCAGTGCTTCTCCCCACTTTTGCATGAACTACAGTGACTGGTGCTGTACATTATACAGCAGGAGCCACTCCCTTAATTCTACAGAATTGGTGCTGTAACTAATACAGCACTGATCAAACTTAGATTATATAGACTGTCAATCCTAATAGTAAGATGGCCAGATGACCAGTGCTCCGACGCTGACAAATGTCATATTCAGATGAATAAATACTTTACAAAAAATACCAAAAAAAGTGTCATGCGGTTGATTTTTCTGGAATATAAATATTTTGTTAAGCTATATTGAATACGTTCTGGAACATAAATATTTTGCTAAGATATAATGAATACGTTCTAGAATAAAAATATGCTAAGCTGTATTGAATACTTTATGGAATATATATATGTACGGGTCAGCCTCACGAAAATGGGCCAATTGGGGGAAGTTGTCGGCGTCGAGCATTGGATGTCGGCATCGAACGGTATAATTATAGTTTAGCATTGACATAGGTGTTGGAAAGTCCTTAAATTTATCCTGAATGTAAAGGTAGAGAAAATACAATAAACTTATTTGTTTCTAGGATAATTTAATATAAAACAAAGAAATGCACAACACTTTAAGAATTGTGACGCCGACATCTGGTAAAGTTGTCAGCATCGAGCATTGGATGTCGGCGTCGAACGGCATAATTATAGTTTAGCATTGACAGAAGTGTTGCAAAGTCCTTAAATTTATCCTGAATGTAAAGGTCGAGAAAATACAACAACCGTATTTGTTTCCAGGATAATTTAATATAAATCAAAGAAATACACTACACTTTAAGAATTGCGATGCCGACATCTTAAATTTACCACCGATTGGCCCATTTTCGTGAGGCTGACTCATATATATATATATATATAGTTTGTTAAGATACATTCAGGATTTCCGCCAGAAAGTAATTTGAGGGTACGCAGAATCGGGGGTGGCGTAGGAAGGCGGTTCTGAAGGCTTTGCTATCTCTGCCTCCTTGAGGAACCTTTTAAACAAAATTATCCAAACGATTTGAGGGTACAAAACCATACCCTCAGAAAATTGAACGGTACAGAATTTTTTCCCATTTTACCCTCTGGCAAAAATTCAGACATTGAATATTTCTGTGAGTTTTAAATTGCATGACACGGCAGTGGTGTGTATCA
Organism: Branchipolynoe longqiensis; assembly: GCA_030323885.1. Classification (NCBI taxonomy): domain Eukaryota; kingdom Metazoa; phylum Annelida; class Polychaeta; order Phyllodocida; family Polynoidae; genus Branchipolynoe; species Branchipolynoe longqiensis. Next base: position 2,174,252 of record CM059190.1, read on the forward strand.
TTAGGGCTGGTGAGAATTTCTTCATGTTCGTTGGACATGTATTACCATGACTTATTAATTCTGCTCACATTTTGTGATTTTCATTAATAAAACGTCACGTACCTTCTGTGCACTAGTAATGTCGACGTTGGCAACGATGTCGTGTTGTGAGAGGTGGCATGTTTTCGCTACATCCTCTGATTCGATAAACCTAGATAACATAAAGCACACAACTGCTCAATAATTCTGATCACAGAGCTGGCAGGCTGAGGGAGGAGCCTTATACATTTTTCTTGGCTGGTTAGTTGGTTGTTGGAGTTTTATGTCCTGGCAACATCTAAGGTCATATCAGGATGGGTACCGAGTTGTGACAGTGTGCACTCATGGTGACTTTATAGTGCTGCCCCACTGGCAGACCAGGCCACCAGCATCATGACCTAATATCCCATGCAATCACATTATCTTGACATTGAGCTAACCAGTCCTTGCCCTATCCTAATAATGCAGAGCGCCTGGCTAGGAAGCGACAAGCATACATTTTTAAGTCATTGGTTTGACTTGACCAGGGTTCGAACCCATGGGTTCGAATCCCACGATCTACCAAAACGTTTTTCTTGGCAGTCAAGGGCATCTTGTACCATGAGAAAACAGGAGCAAAAGTGGGAGTCACTTGATACCATAACTAAATTGGAGAGACCAGACGTTGTGCTGTGCGGAAGGTCTGGGTTCGAATCCCGATCGAGTCAAACCAGTGACGTACAAAATAAATACTTGTCACTACTTAGCCTGGCGATTGGCTTTACTAGGATAGGGCAAGGACTGGTTATCTCAGCCAACCATAGCTGAAAATCCCCAATAAGTGGGTCAAGTTATTTCACTTTAGGTAGCTTGGCAATATTATTTCACACCTTGATTGATGATCCCATGCCAGAGAAAAGGAAACCCCGGAGACATACCATGTGTCTTCTAGTAACAGTAACTATGCTTTGTGAATTCTACAAAATGGCTGTGTATACAAAGGCCAATAACTCTGCTTTATTGTGAATTATACAAAATGGATGCGCATACAAAGACCACATTAATTGATGATCCCATGCCAGAGAAAAGGAAACCCCGTAGACATACCCAGTCTCCTCTAGTAGCAGTAACTCTGCGCGCGCAGCCTGATTCGCTGTCTTCTTCACCTGCCTCTCTTTCCGCTTAAACTGGTGCTTATAGAAGCCAGTTTTTATTCCATCCTGAAAATGTTTGCCGAGAATGTTTAGCACTGTACAATTTTATGTTGGAAGAGCGGGAGGGGGGCGGAGGGGAGGAGGGGAGGGGAGGGGAGGAGGAGAGGAGGAGGGGAGAGAGGAGAGGAGGAGAGGAGGAGAGGAGGAGAGGAGGAGAGGAGGAGGAGAGGGAGGAGAGAGGAGGAGAGGAGGAGATGAGAGAGGAGGGAGGAGGCAGGAGGAGGGAGGAGGAGGAGGAGGAGGAGAGAGGAGGACGAGAGAGGAGAGAGGAGAGAAGGCGAGGAGGAGAGGAGGAGAGGAGAGGCGGAGGGGAGGAGAAGAAGGAGCGGGAGTAGGAGAATGAGGGGAGGAGAAACAGGGTTAAGATGGAGAGAACGGGGGAACATATTTAATTGCTCAATAGGTTCTTTTGTCTGTGCCGAAGCACTGGTTTTCTGGCCGTCTTTCAACTTCAAGTCGAGATTATTTAAACAAAAATTGGTATATAAAATATATAAAGCAGTATTTGTATTAGGATATATGGTAACAATAGCAGTTAAATACATAACTGGCAGCGTTTAGCACAATCGATTACTGATGTTCTTACAAGTACCACTGCAATAATATGATAACACCAGTGTAACATGACCATACTAATATCAGACGGATGGATGTGAGTAGTTTCATGGCATTCAGTACGTGCACAGACGTTACCTTCAGGGTTTTTTTTTGTGGGTTTTTAAAAATTGAGGCTGTATTTATACTGTCCATAGCATATAAGCCCGGGTATTCAGGCTTGTTTTCAATGCTGGCCAGCTGTAGTGTTGGCGTTATCTTATCCCTCCGTAGCTGCTGATAAGGTATTTGATTGCCTGCATTTCAGTAGCAGATAGATAGTTGGTTGGTATGGTTAGTAGTCTATGTTAGTTTTTTTTTATTTTCTTGGGATATATATATATTTGATTTTTTCTACTCTTACTACTAGACTAGCCTACTCCTATTTACATATCATACTATTCATAGGCTTGTACATAGCTGTGTGGTGTGCTACCTGGCTACTTTTGGCATAGTTACCTTCCATTGGGCATCCCGCTGGTGGGCCGTGACATATCACATGCCCCTTTCAGTGCAGCTTAGTGGGGGTTTCCTAGCCTTATTTTGCACAGATATTTTTTGTATGTTTTTAGGTCAGGAATTTTTTTTTCCTTTACCGTTTAGGCATTCCACACCTTGGCAGCCATTTCCAGCATGCTTCTCTCGTGAGCTTTTATTTGGCTTCTGGTCTGCTTTAATAGTGGCGCATTATTTGCTCTAGTAGCCCTCTGTGGTTTGTTAGTTTATTGTTTTGACTATAGCTATATGCTAATGTTTTTAAATGAATTAGTCTCCTATTTTCTAGTAATTTTACTTTGGTCCTTTTGTGTATGTCATAGGTGGAGTGCAGCTTGTCTACTCTTAGGCAAATTTTTAGGGCTCTATTCTGCAGTATTTGCAGGTTTCTTTAGAAGTTCTTTTTTCGCACCCATGTAGTTTACTTCCCCATAGTCAAAATAGGGGAGCACCATGCCTTTGAAGATTTTTATTGACATTTCTTGTGTCATGTAGTCTCTTAGCTTTGCAAATAGCCACAGTTTGTGGTTTACTTTTTAGATAATTTTGTTTATACATAGGTTGTAGTTTAGTTGGCTGTCCAATTCAAGGCTTAGATATTTGTAATGGTCTACATTTTCTAATGTTTGGTTTCCTAGCTTACAGTGTAGTTTTCTTTCTGGCATTTGTTTATGCGAGAAGAGTACTGTTTTCGATTTGCTTGTGTTGATGGTTATTCACTTGTCTAGTTTTAGTAGGAGCTTATTTAGTTTAGTTATTACCTCCTCTTCTGTGGTGCCCTTTGCATATATGACTGTGTCATCTGCATATAGTTGGAGGCATTCAGTTTGCAACAATTTCTCAAGATCATTTATGTATATTATAAAGAGCAGTGGCCCTAACACTGACCCTTGGGGTACACCACATGTGACAGGTTGGTTGTCTGATAGTGTATTGTTTATTTTAGTTTTTTGTTGCCTGTTGTTCAGGTAGCATTTTATCCAGTCCATAGTGTTGGATTTTATGCCCATGGTTTTGAGTTTTTCCAGTAGTATGTTATGGTCTACTGTGTCGAATGCTTTGCTGAAGTCAATGAAGGCTGCTCCAACTAATTGTTTTTGGTTCATTGATGTCAGTATGTCATTTGTTAAGTTAGCTATTGTTTTTGATGAGGAGTGCAGTTTCCTGAAGCCCCTTGTCTTTCGCTTAGTATATCAGGGATGAAAGTGGTCTCCGGGAAAAAAAGCGGAAATGCTGATATTCTCCCATAGGCTTAGCATTGTCAGGGAATCCCTGAAAATTCCCGGAAGTCGGATATTGGTATACGCTGATAGTACTGCGCCGTTTGAAGCATGTATTAGTAGTATACGCTGCTAGTGTTGCGGCCTTTGCACCACATATCGGTATACGCTGCTAGTGTTGGTTGGTTGGTTGTTGGAGTTTTACATCCTGGCAACATCTACGGTCATATCAGGAAGGGCGCAACGTATTAGTATACACTTATACTTTTATAGCTACAGGAAAAATCCCGGAAATCCGCGAAATCGCGGAGATCTTTCATCCCTGGTATATAGTTTTTTTCCAGGTGTTCAGTTATGTGCCTATGTAACACTTTTTCAATGAGCTTGCCTGGGGTTTGAACAATTTATATTGGCCTGTAGTTTCCCATGTTTTGTTTGTCTCCATTTTTGTGAATAGGGGTGATGGTTGCCATTTTCTAGGCTGAGATAAAACGCCCCTGTTCAAAGGAGATGTTGAATAGGTCTACTATAGTGGCCAGGATGGCTTGGAGTGCCTCTTTCAGTATTTTGGTTGAGATTTTATCTATTCCACTTGGGTTTATTCGTGTCTATGTCAATTAGGGTTAAAGTTGTGGAATGTGGTATAGAAGTACAAAAATTAAGTTTAGCCCATATAAATAATTATTCACTGCATATCGAAAAAAAGTGTAGCAGTAATTTGATTTGTCACTGCAATTTGTTTAATAGTTTTATTATGTACCCAATAATCAGGTCGATAAATTCAACAGTTGTCGTTTCCTGCATAAAAGAGGTTTTGCATATTGTGCTGCCTAATAAATGAGACATTTCAAATCCGGTATTGAAAGTAAGGAATGAAAGATTGAATGAGTGAGTGTCACTGTAGGTAGGTGCTTAGCCTTATGAGAAAGTCGTCGTCGAATATTGAACAGTCACAGCACACCAAATTCTTCATATTTTTCCCGTTCCTTTAAGATTTTCCAGTAGAATTCTATACTGGAAATTAGTGGGGGTCGGGCGGGATCCCTACAAATTTTTTGAAAAAATTCCCCCAAAAAATCGGTAGTAATGGATATGCATGAAAATTCGAAAATTCGAAAAATCTAAGTCATCCCAAATTGTCTTTAAAAAAATTATAAAAAATTGTTAAATAAAAAAAAAGGACAAATTTGGAAATTATTGGATTCCATTAATTAGTGGAAGACTGGCATCCCTGTATATGGCTCTGTATGTCTGTGTCTGCCTACCTGCCTGTCTGTGTGTCTGCATGTCTTTCTGTGTCTGCATGTCTGTCTGTCTATCTGTGTGTGTGTTTGTCTGCATGTCTGTGTGTGCATGTCTGTCTGTCTATCTGTGTCTGCATGTTTGTCTGTGAGTCTGCCTGTCTGTGTGTGCATGTCTGTCTGACTATATGTGTGTGTATTTGTCTGCATGTCTGTGTGTGCATGTCTCTCTGTCTATCTGTGTCTGCATGTTTGTCTGTGAGTCTGCCTGTCTGTGTGTGCATGTCTGTCTGACTATCTGTGTGTGTGTTTGTCTGCATGACTGTGTGTCTATCTGTATCTGTGTGTTTGTCTGCGTGTCTACGTGTCTGCATGTCTGTCTGTGTCTGCATGTTTGTCTGTGAGTCTGCCTGTCTGCATGTTTGCCTATCTGCGCCTGTCTGTCTGCGCCTGTCTGTCTGCCTCTATCTGTCTGTATGTATTATATAAAGTAAACATTACCATATTCATTTTCTCGCCCCGCATGTACTTCTGAACGGCCTCCTTCGCTACGGGAGCTTTCCCTGGGTATGGATCCTGCAATGGAGTCAGATCAAATCAGCTTATTATTAGTAGAGCATAAACAGAACCACGGCTCTATGTTGCCGCTGATGAGGGCCTGCTTCACAAAGAAAACTAGCAGCTGAGCAAGGTAAGGTAAACAACGCACGAACAGAAGAACAGTCCCTCTATTAGATAAGCATTTAGTGTATTAACAGTAAAAACAGTATAAACAGAAACACTGTTTTAAGTTGCGGCCACTAAGTCCCTGGTTCACAAAGAAGACCAGTAACTCTTGTTTCTCATGCACGCTTCAGCAGAAATTTGGGAAGTGGGATTTTAATTTAAATTTTGTTTGCTCAGGGCAATTTGGGTCGATTGGTGGGGGTGGGATGTATTTTATATATTTTTGTTTGTTGAGAGAAATTTGGGGCGGTATAGATTTTATTTTTTTAATCACACTGCTAGGTTTCTTCAACCTAATAAATATCTTTGCATTAGACATCGATTAAAATTTAAATAAATATCAAATTCTTAATAGTATTTCTCTCAAATTATTTCATCAGATGCAGCTTATTTCCAAAAATCCATTGGTCAAAATTGTACTATTCTATCACAGAAACAAACAAAAAATGCTAATATAGAAAGGGTTGGTGGAACTCACAATTGATGTAGCGTTGCCTGAGAAACAATTCTTTGTTCCTTAGCCTAAGTGAGGGAGCTTATGCTGTATTGGCAACAAATGCCAGACCCACGGGTAAAGTGTGTGATTTAAACAAATAAAAAATTATTTTCTTAAAAACATTATTTAAAGATGTTTACTCACATGAATCAAATGTAATTCTGGCGAATTTATGAACCCATTCAAATCAGGATATAATTATTATGCATTTTTTTTAGTTTTCTGTCGTTACATTCGTTGATTGGGCAGGGGAAATTTCAATTACCGACAATCGGTTTTCCTCATTCCACTGTTCCCTGCCCTATTGGAACACCGGGCTAAGTTAGCGACAAGTATCAGTTTTAAATCATTGGTTTGACTCAGCCAGGATTCGAAACTTGGGGGAACCAGAAACGCGGCGCTTAATCCATTTGGCCATTCTGTCTTGAGTACTTACATATCTCATTCTTTTCATAGTCGGACTATTTGACTTGGCCTCTTTTAGCTTTAACCACTTTGCTCCTGCGGTCTTCTTGTTACAAATTTTAGCCATTATGTTGACATCCTTGGCAGAAAGGTCAAACGTCACGGTTGTATCATCTATTGTCGCAAAGGGTCAGAAAACGTCATCAAATATACATTTAAGCCATTAGCGATCAAACATCAAGGTTCATCAGGTTGGTTCATCAATATAGCATTTCAATTATACAATGCTAAAGGTAAAGTGGCTACAGTTGATTGATTGACGGCTTAATGACATGTCGGTAGCAAGGGTCAGCAGATTCATGGCGAAAAGCTAGTGTTATCTATTCTGTTAGCCTTGTTTAATCACATTCATAGGCCTGCATACATTACAATTTACATGAAATTTCAAAATGGTGAAATTCGCTTCAAATAACATAATTAAACAAAATCTTTCATGCAATTTTGAAGTTGTTAATCATTTTTAGTTGCAAACCATGATTATAAAACTAAAACATGATTTCAAATTGCCAGGCAACTATATTTTCATAACTTTTCATGACATTTGGTCTATAACCACAAATTGTAAGGACTTTCCAGTACTTCATTTTTTAAATTATCAATTTAAGTACTTTGTAGGTTCCTAAGGAGCAATACGAACCCTGGCTACCTAGCCTGGCACTAGGATATCGTATGGACAGGCTTGCTCAGTATCAGGATAATGTGACTGAGTGGAATATCGGGAAATGCTGCGGGCTACCTTATATGTTGCTAGGATGCAAAACCCAAACGAACACTTAAAACAGTACTACCTGCACATTTATAACTTATAAAGCGAAACCTGCCAACACATAAGGTCATATCAGGATGGATACCGACTCGTGGCAACTTTATAGCATCCCACTACATAGGCCACTGACACCATGACCCGATTTCCCACTCAGGCACATTATCCTGATACTGAGCTGACCAGTCCTTGCCCTATCCTATTAATGCTGAGTGCCAGGCTAGGTAGCGACAAGTATAAATTTTGTAAGTCATTGATTTCACTCGGCTGGCTTTGAACTATTGAACTCTCGATCTCCCACACAGGAAACATGCGTTCTACTGAATTGGCCACTGTATCCGGTTGTCGTTGATTGAATTATTATTGCTTTAAATGTATCATCCAACTAAACATAGGCCCTACCTGATTTGTGTTCAGTTTGTATGCCCCCATCTTCGACAGTGGGAGGTTTTTTCTTCTTGGATCGTGTCTGCAAAAGAAATAGTTACCATCAAGGGGGAATAAAAGCGCAGTGCCACAAATGCGCCCATTAATTAAAAAGTAAACATTTTAAATCTTTAGAATAAGGCAGCCCAAGTTTGATAAAGAGGTTTCTAAGATAAACATGTTTAGCCGTTTGGCTATTTCGCCCTCCGCCTAACGCAAGCCTAAGGGGTTATTTCTATAATGATTGCCGGGTGAATTTCCTGGGCCTGCCGTGGGCCGCCGCCTCTCGCCCCACTGCCGCCTCTCGTCCCGCCGCCGGTTGACCGCCTCCGTCGGTGTAATCCCCGGGCTAAGGGTGGACAGCCAGAGTGTCACAAAGCTACGGATCGACCCCTCTCCGCGCAAATTATGGATTCGTATTAATTATTCCCTTAATCCTTTGGCTCTCCTCCCCTTTTAGTGTGTTGTGTGTGTATTATTCGCAATAACTTTAATCCAGAACCGACACCTGATATTTAGTGTCACCCCTGTCACTGGTAAGGGACAGACTAGATAGTAATTTAGTTATTATTGCGACTGGAGGATAGTAAAAGACGCAAGGAAGGTTCCAATCACGTTTAAGAGCTCACAACTTTAATCCTGTTCCTCCTGGTACAATCTCAGTACTTCCATGTAGTTCAATAGCAATAACGATGAATAAGTACAACCAATAAAACAAATACAATATTTAGTTAAATAAATTTAGAATTTCGACATACATGATGTCATCAGAATTGACCAAGCACAACCTTATTTACATCTGGGAACATGTCTAGTGCATTAGGGGATACCTCTCATTGTTTTACAAGGCATTGAAGTCAACCACTGTTGAAAAAGTCATCGAACAGATAAGTAACATTCCAAAATCATTCTAATAGTCTGACAATCCTACATATGTAGTTATTTATCTTTCATTTGATACCTATATTGTGTATTTCTGTCCATTCGGAAAGACACTACAGCACTTTTAAATTTGTGTGTAAATCGGCGGGATCGCCGCGGAATCGGCCGATTTCCCGCCATTTTCATAGCGCACAAAAACGCATATTCGGGGGTTTAGCTCTGGTCATATTGTTGTGAATCTGGTGCTATTTTGAAGGGCCCTAAATTGCACAGGTTTCAGTTTTTATTTGATCAAAATACATAAAGAATTGCCAAAACTAGAGTGATTTTAAATTTGTGTGTGCAATAAATAACTACCTCTCATGGTTTTACAAGCTGTTGAAGTCAACCACAGTTGAAAAAGTCATCAAACAGATAAGTAACATTCCAAAATCATTCTAATAGTCTGACAATCCTAAATATTTAGTTATTTATCTTTCATTTGATACCTATATTGTGTATTTCTGTCCATTCGGAAATCGATGGGATCGCCGCGGAATCGGCCGCGGCGGTAGCTACTCACAACGGTTAAAACAATACAGTAATTTGTGCTGCAGCAATGCTATGGCTATGTGGAGCATTTATTTTTGCAAAATAAATTTTAAAGCTTTCATTGGGTCGATTAAAAAGATCTTAATGGGCAATTGAAGAGGAATATCTGAAGTATTTAATTTAACGTAAGAGCAATTTTGTGTGAAAGGATTTAAAAGCAGAGATAATAGTGAAAGTTGGGATATTCTAAGTGTCAGTGCCAGTGGTCACAACTTATTAGCTATATGCAATACGCAATAGAGGGGGTGTAATGACGTCGAGACAACTTCCGGTGGCCATATTGGATTACATATCCAAGGCTTGGAAGTGCTTACATTGTTTTTTTTTTTACTGATTTGTTGGTTTATTTGTCACTGTTTTGAGCAGTTTGGCCTCAAAAGTTTGGGGAAAGGGGTCTTTTGATGTAGGGGAAGCATTTTTAAAATCATGTAGCCTCACATCATTGTGAAAGTGCAGTATGTTGACACTTTGGATGCTCTGTCAAAGAATTAGAAAGGTTTGGGCAGTACCCGCTAGCCGGCGCCACATACTTCGGCAGGCCTGACTATACTAGGTAGGCCCAGTGGTGGCCATTGGTATAAGACAGGGGGTGCCTTAGGTGGTATTAAGTGTAATCCAAGATGGTTAACCGCTGAGTGATGACGTCACGTGGACTCCCTCTATACTATAGAAGGGGTGTAATGACGTCACGAGGCAACTTCCGGTGGCCATATTGGATTGCATGTGCAAGGCTTGGAAGTGCTTACATTGTGTTTATTTACCGATTTGTTGGTTTATTTGTCACTGTTTTGAGCAGTTTGGCCTCAAAGGCTGGGGGAAAGGGTTTTTTTGATGGAGGGGAAGCATTTTTTAAATCATGTAGCCTCACAACATTGCTAAAGTGCAGTATGTTGACACTTTGGATGCTCTGTCAAAGAATTAGAAAGGTTTGGGCAGTACCCACTAGGTGGCGCCACATACTTTGGCAGCCCTGATTATAGGTAGGCCCAGTGGTGGCCATAGTGTTCTTGGTATAAGACAGGGGGCACCATAGGTGGTATTAAGTGTAATCCAAGATGGCTAACCGCCGAGTGATGACGTCACGTGCACTCCCTCTATAGGACAACATTTTGATTTCTAGGAAAACTAAATCGTAGATAACTTTGGAACGACTAATCATATTTACTCGAATTAAAAACCCCTATAATCTATTCTGTGAGCTCTGTCTGTGTACCGATTTGCAGTACTGTGCAACAATTTTACAATTTTCATGTGATGTGCCTAGCTAAGTTAGTAAGTCTATTTACTCTGAGACTGAGTCTCTGACGGTCTGAGGGTAAGTTGTGACCGATAATAGGGGTTAGTTGACCTATTAATTAATATCGATGACTATTTAGAATAAATCAAGCACATGGCAAAGCTCAGTACAAACATTAAAGTTTGAATTCGATTTCCCAGGAAACTGTTAGTAAATTCTTACTTTTTTCCGTATCTTTGTATGTTCTACACTAACCACGTTGTTTTCGTCGTCCGCCATGCTGGATCCTTTCCCTATGTTTAGAGCGACACAGATTCTAGAGATTCTAACGAAACTCAGTATTCAGTACTGTAGTTACGGGTATCCGATCGAGAAGAGGAGTAGTATTTGTTTATGATTTGCTCTTTCGGCGTGCGCCGCGGCGTTCCAAATCTATGGAGCTTACACGGACAGGTCTTCTGGAACTGAGGTACCGTCCAAACGAACACCGCCTTTCCTACAACACGGAACAGGACCTCAGCTGTACATTATTGTTCCCCAACAATGCTTCACCAACAAGTATATAATTATTATCGAATACTTTAATATATTCCTAATATAAAAATATAAAATGTCAATACCATTACTAAAAATGGACCAAATATGTTTCTTTTGATCCCGTACACTGTTACTGCAACGTAAGCAAATAAAACCGGAAAGAAACATTGGCGGGAGATTTGCCGTCGTCGCGAACTCAGAACTGTGGAGAACGCGGTATGGTTATGTTTTTATTGTCGCCTTATATTGTAAATATAGTGGTTTTATCCCAACAGAATCCAACATGCATGATATGTGTAATATGCGTATCCATGGTATTGTGGATTTGTATTTACATTGAGCTAGTTGGAAGTTGCTTGGCATGTCATGTGAGCTGTAGACAGTGGTAGTGTTGGCCCTACTGAGGCTACTCTACACGCTACTCTAGTTTACGACTCTAGTCTCTTGTACTTGTTACTGTACATATTTCGCAGAGGTCAGGGGGAAGCTAGGAGCATGGTCAGAAGATGACACTTGCTTGGTAGAACAAAACCCTCCAACCATTTTCAAAGACATTCCAATCAAACAAGACATTGTCTTGGAGTCGCTTCTCAGACCAACTGCCAATAACAATACTATCAATAGAACCATTAAACTTCTCCAGGATCTCTCTGCTGCATGCCTGCGACTAATAGATCGCCAGCTGAGTTCACAGCTACCTGGGGGTTCTTTCTGGGAGCCTGATGACCGCCTGATTCAATAGTCTGAGTCATGCAGTGCAACAAATATCAGTGGTGAACGCAACTTTGCTGTTGCAGATCAGGCTATATACCGTGCACAAAATGCAACACCAGGGCACATTGAATCTAAGGTAATGTTTAAGGTAAACAGAACGGGTACCTGGTTGACTGAGTTAAGCGAATCGACAAAGAACGTAGTAATTAAGCAAGCAATTAAGGGAGCAAAAAATATTAGCCACGAAGAGAAAGATCTTAAGAAGAAAATCCAAACAGAAATACAAGAAAAACTGAAACAGTCACGTAAAAAACTACAAGATAAAGAGGACACTGCAAGAGAAAAAACTGAAATGTGGTTGGAGCAGGCATTTAAAAATGGAGGTTTATGGCAGTCACCAAAGGACATAGACAACAATACAATTGGCTTATCAAACACAAAGACCAAAGGATTATTAAAGTCACAGATTAACATCAGGATGACAATTCTGAAAGGTCAACTTGGACCAGGAGAAAGGCTGAATTTTTCAAAGGCATCAGTAAGTGACCTCAAGGGAAGCCTCGAAAAGCTGATGGCTGCTGACATCCCAGCAGAGGTTTGTTTGTTGTTGTTTTACGTCCTAGCAACATCTAAGGTCATATCAGGACGGGGAGCCCAGCAGAGGTAGATGATCTATATGAAATTATCTCTGCTCCTCACACAATGATTGGCCTTTCCTTTGTACAACAATGGATTGAGAATGGGCAAAGATCTTGGTGGGATGGACAAATAAGTGAATTTTTGAGTGCCACAAATGAGTTTAAAGTTGTCTATGACAAATCTGAGACTGCTTGTTATCTAACCTCTGACGAAATCATAACCGACATTATACAAGGAGACTTAGAATTGCACCAAGTTTAGATGTTGCTAGGACATAAAACAACAAACAGGCAAAATATATCGCTTTTAGTTCTAGAAGATTTCAGAACAATTCTTTTTAAAGAATTACTTAAATATAATTAAATAGGTCAACAATCATAAAGTTCAATTAAGTAGGTCAAGTTATTCGGAGGTCTAATATTATAGCGGTGGGAAAAGGACCAGTTCGGGTGAATATACCGTTCTGTAACCCTAAATACAACTGCAACAACTGAACACGTGGTATGTATACATCGCTTAGGTTTTTGATTGTGCCAAGGTCAATTTATTTTTTTAAACAATTACTTAAATATAATTAAATAGGTCAACAATCGTAAAGTTCAATTAAGTGGGTCAAGTTATTTGGAGGTCTAATATTATAGCGGTGGGAAAAGGACCAGTTCGGGTGAATATACCGTTCTGTAACCCTAAATACAACTGCTTAGGTTTTTGATTGTGCCAAGGTCATAAAAGATTGTATTACGGTTGCCATGGAAACCTACATTATTCTGTAATCTAATTTTTTTTCATCAGTTTTGATAAGCTGGGCTGATTTGCCATACCAACAAAAACCGTGATGTGAAATTTCATCAGGATCTGACCATTCTTTAAAAACAGCTACAGTTGACTCATATTGTAGGTGGGCGCGATTGCATTACGGTTGCCATGGAAACCTAAATTTTTCTGTGATCTAATTTTTTGGGATCAGTTTTGATAAGCTGGGGTGATTTGCCATACGAAGAGGAACCTTGGTGTGAAGTTTGATCAGGATCTGACCATTAATAAAGAAACTACAAAGAAATGTACCTATCCTGGAACACAAATGGTCACAACTTATGAGCTATAACCAATAGGACAAAATATTGATTTCTAGGAAAACTAAATCGTAGATAACTTTGGAACGACTAATCATATTTACTCGAATTAAAAAACCCTTTAATCTATTCAGTGAGCTCTGTCTACCTACCGATTTTCAGTACTGTGCACTAATTTTAAAATTTTCATGTGATGTACCTACTGTAGTAGACAATCTCAATGTATACAGTATTGTAGTACAAGGTCATAGATGTAGGTATGTGGCAAACATTTTTTTAATTAATGGATTACAATGAAATTGGTATTGATAGAAACTCCTGAAAATACATTTCCAATGATACCAAGATCGTCTCTGGGATCCCAAATAAGAAAGTTATGGTAGTTTTTGTGATGTAAAATTAGCATAATTGTAATGTCTGAGACTCAGTCTCTGTAAACTGGAAAAACAATAGAATAAGAATTGTGTGACCAAATTAACTTGATTACGGGGTTCACTAGATAAACGTCATAAAGGATTCACCCCATACATCCAGTACAGCCTACAGGGGGTAAAAACCAACCCATTAGAAAAACTGGCGACAAATTTCGACATGCTGGGGAAATGAACTGAGCTGATAAATTCTTAATTTAAGGAGTGAAATATATTCTTCACATAAATCTTCATATTTACCCGCTACTTTGGATTTGAAAAATATAATAAAACATGTAGTTTAAGGAACTTTAAAAATAAATCCAACAGCATTTTATCGCCGCCATCTTGTCTTTTTGCATTCTCGCTCATTTCATCAACTCTGTGCCGATATATGTAGCCATTTGATCATGGAACCACAGTTTCTGGTTCCTGTTCCATGACTAAAGCTATTTTCGCCCGTATTTAGAGTATGTTAGTAGGTACTCCAAAGTCGGCGTATACGGTGTCCACAGTGTGAAATTTGACCTATTTTAACCGTTTTAAAAAGGCTTGAATCTCCACTAATTCTGCTTGGTTTGAAATAATAATTATATCAAATTAAAGCTTGTTCTTTTGCCTTTTAGGGTGTCTGATTTGTAATCATCATTATGAAAGAAATCACAGTCAATGGACACTTGTTGGCGGGTACCATCGGCAGCTCTGAACATGCTCGCCGATTTTGTTTTCATCCAGTCTGAGCTACTCCCTTCCCTAAACTTGATCGCTTGGTGAGTACATTGACCTGAGCTAAAAATAACCACCAATAAAAGATAGAGAAGAGTCTAGGCTTCATTAGCATATCAAGCATGAGTGTTTCTGAGTGGGAAATTTGATTGAACTGAAGGAGTGAAAACATTAAGACATTAATCCTCCTTGAAAATTGATCAGGATCGTTTTGAAAATTATATCAACAGAAAGCTTAAGTCTTCCTCTACCTAACCAGAACAATATTTGGTTGAGATTTATATCATGCGCATCAAGCTTGGTCTGAGAAGTCACTGCTGCAAGAATTTGGCTATTGTCAGCTTGCGATGCTTAAAAGTGAATGTTGTCTTTCTTTCTCTGATCAGTTAGAAAATGATGTCATCATGTAGAGCTTTTAATTCTGGTTATTTTGGTATAAAGAGTGCAGTGATCGGACAATTAGAATGGGAGTTATGCTATTTTTCTTAATTTTATTGTCAGCTCGCGATGCCTAAAATTGAATGTTGTCTTTCTTTCTCTGATCAGTTAGAACATTATGTCATCATGTAGAGCTTTTGATTCTGGTTATTTTGGTATAAAGATTGCTGTGATAGGACAATTAGAACAGGAGTTATGCTATTTTTCTATATTTTACTGAATTTATTATTGGTGGTTGCTGGAAATTAAGGAATTTAGCAAGTTTGACATGAAATTTCAGAAAGAATATTAACAGTGATGGTCTGTAAAAAATTGAGCTTCTTATTTGTACTATAGAGAATGAGATTCTTTAATATTGGACAGATCATATGCAAAATAGCTTCCAGGTGGGACCCTAAAATCCAAGATTTGGCTAATTTGGAAATGTGCACAAATCGGGGCAAAAAAAATCAATCTTTAAACACTCATAACTTTGCAGCTATTCAATCGATCTAAATGATTTTTATATCATTGAGATCCAATTTAAAAGATCTGTACAGATATATAAGATGTAATACTGACCTGTTGAAAATAGAAATCACTTTGGAGTTCCTACTCTAGTGGTTTTACTCTTGTACTATAAGTATGGGATGAATCTTTTATCTAGGCGTTCACTAAATGTTGGTTAGCTTTCTTATTTCTTCATCAAGTTTCCTTAAAATGTCATAACATGTAGAAAACTAATAAAGGAACAATAATTTCATAGTTTTATCAGATAATTTAATCCCCTTTGAGTGATTTGATTGAAGATTTGTGGAGAAAAGTAGAACTTGAAATTCAACCATAAACTTTTTAAACTGATACTGGTCCGAGTCAAATAATTAAAAAACCAGACACAGATAATTACTTTTTGGGCTAATAAATTTATTAATCAGGCTTAATAAATTTTCACACAGCCTTATATTTCTATCACTATAGAACATAAGTCATTGAAGCTCCTCTCAATAGTACAATTGAGACTATTAGCTTTAAACTACTCTAACTTCGCAGGTGGTACAACCTGGTAAGACAATATGATTACTGTTAATCATTACTTATGTGCAAGTCAATAATTAATTGTTATATCATAATATTCATATGATAGTTATTCTTGAATGCAGGATTCTTTGAAGATACTTGAAAATGAAGACATGAGGCAGGAGCTAAGGGTGGATCACGGTCACGCAGTCAACTCCCATCTGGCACACACACACATTTGCACTTGCAGTACACACATCATCATTCAACATAGGGAAATAAAAGGGCCCATTAGATCTCAGCCCTATCATAGTTAAGGATGTAAAATGGGTGGGTGGGATGGTCAAATTTACGTATTGAATGCAAACGATCCGTCATCGTCAATGGCCCGGTAGGAAATGGATTAGCCTTTGAATCTACTACCGGAAGTCAACTTCGATCGTAGCGACACATGCTACGACGGTATCTATGGTATTCATAATATCAAGCCCGTAGTCAGGGTTTTGAATTACGCATGTTACCAGCAACATGTACAATTCAAAACCAGACACAGATAATTACTTTTTGGGCTAATAAATTTATTAATCAGGCTTAATAAATTTTCACACAGCCTTATATTTCTATCACTATAGAACATAAGTCATTGAAGCTCCTCTCAATAGTACAATTGAGACTATTAGCTTTAAACTACTCTAACTTCGCAGGTGGTACAACCTGGTAAGACAATATGATTACTGTTAATCATTACTTATGTGCAAGTCAATAATTAATTGTTATATCATAATATTCATATGATAGTTATTCTTGAATGCAGGATTCTTTGAAGATACTTGAAAATGAAGACATGAGGCAGGAGCTAAGGGTGGATCACGGTCACGCAGTCAACTCCCATCTGGCACACACACACATTTGCACTTGCAGTACACACATCATCATTCAACATAGGGAAATAAAAGGGACCATTAGATCTCAGCCAAATTGGAACACGAGAGCTGATGGTCCCTGCCTAAATAGGTTTTTTAATTTACATAATTAACAACACGGCTTGATATCGATCTTCCCAGTGTTCTTAGGCAGTCTAATGATGTCCCACACTCTCGCATATTCTTGAGCTTCCCCTCGGTGTAGGCTATGGCATGTGACCAACAGCCACCAGGGTAGTCCAGCATATTGCAATGCCATTCGCAAGCATTTGGTGAATAGACGACGACCAGTCAGAGGTGCCCCGTTCGACATCACGAATGCTGGGGCGCCCCCATGCACTGGAAACTGGTGACTGAACTTAGTCCATGCATTCAGACGACAGAGTTGAGAACTGGGTACCCAGGGTAGTTCAATTTTGTAGACCTCCTCGGGCCTGCAAGTGGTTTTAGTGCTCCTGACTGTTATCGTCAGGTGTGTTTTTGTGTGCCTTGATGTCACCTCCGATCAGCATATGACCGTCATCCCCCAATACCTCGGAATAAAACAAATTTGACTGTCTTAATAAACATAGGAAACCTATTAATAAAGCAGCAATCAACATCAACCCATCATCACCAATTCCTCTGAATTTTAAAATCATTGTTTTACTATGCTCAGTCTTCAAAGGGAATGCCCTATTGTACCCTCTTATTATGCCATTTTCCCTCTGATAGTCCTGCTGTAAAATACACGCTAGGCATGTTCACTACTGCGCGATTATTTTCTGTAAGTTGATAAAGCCAAAAAACTATATTATCAACGAGCAGCAATGAAAGGAGTAAATCAATGACATCACCAGTATGAGAAACATGCATTTCTGTTAACAGTTTTCTACAACATAATCCATGAGCGATCAAGTCAAATTTATTATCAAAGTACAACATACTGAGTGCAACTGCCAGGATGAGGGCCCCCCCATGCGGCATGGGGTATCACCTGCACCTCACAATCATTCAATGTAGCAACATGCCAAAATGAGGAGATGACACGTAGCCTGAAAGTCAACAATCCATTTTCACGCTCATCTAAAATGATAATAATGAATTTCTTGTAACTGTGGTGAATGGTGTAACATGTAACCCAACTCCATCTGAACAATTACATCTATTGTTAAATCCATAACGGGCACGATTATACCTTCCGATCCACCCTTGCTAAAAACTAAACAGTTTTTTGGAGCCAGCGGGGGCTCCCAGGCAGTGGAACTACAGCCAGAGCCGGTGTTCTTGTCAACACAATGAGGACTCTAATAAAGTCAGAAGGGATACTAAGTAATCTAGACTGTCGATAGGAACAACATGACTGGGTAACACAGGCAAGAAGCATGCAAATGAACTAAGAGGGAAAGTATTAATGAACTAGTACCAGGACTAGATTTTAGCTGAGTAAGGAGGCACAGGGCCAACCAGGTTGGGAAAACCACAGTTCCCACCGGAGATAGTGTAACCACAATGCTGACAAGCATTAATGATGCAGTATGTGATGTGCAGCCATAGCCATGGAGGGCCAACCAGAGCGGGAAAACAACAGTTCCCACCGGTGACAGTGCCACCACAATGCCGACAAGCATTAATGATGGAGTCCCTAATGAGCAGCCCTAGCCATGGAGGGCGAAATGTTGTATCGCCCCCAGGCAGTGGAACGACAGCCAGAGCCGGCGGTCTCGACAACAGAATGAGGACTAGTAAAGTCCGAAGGAATACTAATAGCGGCAGGGTCTATATCATGCAACACAGCAACACTTAAATTATTTAGACAGTCTATAAGAACAACTTGACGAGGAACACAGGTAATAAGCATGGATATGAACCAAGAGGGAAAGTATTAAATAAACTAGTAGCATGACCAGTTAGGACTTTCTGGAGGCACAGGGGCCAACCAGGGTGGGAAAACAACAGCTCCCACCGGTGGTAGTGTAACCACGATGCTGACAAGCATTAATGACGGAGTGTGTGATGTGAAGCCCTAGCCGTGGAGGGCGAACCAGCGTGGGAAAACAACAGCTCCCACCGGTTGATGTGTAACCACAATGCTGACAAGCATGAATGACGGAGTGTGTGATGTGCAGCCGTAGCCGTGGAGAGCGAACCAGGGGTGGGAAAACAACAGTTCCCACCGGTTGATGCGTAACCACAATGCTGA
Source organism: Branchipolynoe longqiensis (assembly GCA_030323885.1). NCBI lineage: Eukaryota > Metazoa > Annelida > Polychaeta > Phyllodocida > Polynoidae > Branchipolynoe > Branchipolynoe longqiensis. The sequence goes on from CM059190.1 coordinate 2,193,237, forward strand.
CAAGCATGAATGATGGCATGTGTGATGTGAAGCCCTAGCCGTGGAGGACGAACCAGGGGCGGGAAAACAACAGTTCCCACCGGTTGATGCGTAACCACAATGCTGACAAGCATGAATGATGGAGTGTGTGATGTGCAGCCCTAGCCGTGGAGGGCCAACCAGGGTGGGAAAACAACAGTTCCCACCGGTGGCAGCGCCACCACAATGCAGACGAGCATTACTGACTAACACCATCTGAAATATATAGCAATCAATCAATACAAAATAAGCCATAACGACAAACTAAAATATGCAGTTGTAAGATAAACCGACGAAAACGGCGATAGAAATCAATCACATGGTCACATTACATCACATTAATGTAAAACCATCCGACATCTACAAATAGAACTAACTACACAAAGTTAAAATTCAATTTTGAAATAAAAAGTAACATCAACAGCAAAATACAAAGTTTTCAAAGAACACACAACGAAAAACAACCGAGATAGAACGATCCCTTGGCCCCCATTCGGTCTAGCTACTTGAGCCCCCATTTGTAGCTACTTGAGCCATTATTATAAACACATTTTATCTCAATGGAACATATATCAAAGGAAAGAATGTGAAGAGACCATAAACCTGGTAGTCATAAAATTGATCTAATGTAAATATCAATAAAGTGACATCAATGTTAACGGGAAAATATGCCTAATTATGTGCCCTTTGCTCTATAATAAACCAGCCAAAAGTCGTGACCCATATTACTAGTTTTATGAGCGAGGCTGAGGCATGAATGGCAACTGCAATTTGAGTGAGACAGAGGGGACATTGTGAGCAAGTGCTGCGGATTAAATAACTCTCTGGGCCATCTATCAAATATCCTTAAAACATCACAACATGTACAGAACTAATAAAGGAACATTATGTGCACAGCTTAATAGGACATTTTAATCACTATTGAGTGATTTGAAGAAGATTTTGTGGAGAAAAGCAAAACTTGAAAATCAACCACCAACCTTCGTAACTAATACTGGTCCAACTGAAACAATTAAAATGAAGATGGAGACAAATATGTGCTATATGTCATGAAACCACTGGTTAAATTGTAGCTAGAAAACCCCCTGTATGGCGATCTGAAAGATATCACCTACTGCAAAGAAGCTCCGCGCAGCGAAATGGAGCCAGTGTTATCGTCGTCGCCGACAATGCCTTGGAACACATGTAGAAACATGTTCACCAAAAAGACCAAATAACTAGTAGCATGAACTATGGACAGATTTGTTGGGTGACCTAAAAGTTATACAGGTGATGCGGATTCCGAGGGACACCAGTCTGCCAGGGACACTTCCATTCAAATGCATTGTCAACGGCCGTGAGCAAATCTTCATACAGAAGAAGTCAAATATCTCCCAAATTACACCATCCAGAAACAAATCGCTTGGTACACATATAGAAAACATCTTTACCATGAAGACTATATTAAATTTATAAGGTTAGGGTTCTTGAATTCTATTAATTTTTAATAAAACTTACGTTTTGCACTGTGCATACCGTCAAACTCAAGGCATTGTCAATGGTCGAGAGCAATCTTCATACAGAAAATGTCAAATATCTCTCAAATTACACCATCTAGAAACAAATCGTTTGCTATACATGTAGAAAACATCTTTACCAAAAACATTATATTAAATTTATAAGGTTAGTGACGATGCTGTTCGATTTTGACGCATGCGCAGAAGCGGTGTGTCCCTCGCACCAGCAGCAGCACCTTCAGCGTAGGCACACCGTCGTGCGCCCCGCAGCACTGTCAGCGTGGCCAGACAGCTGCACCATGCAGCACCATCAGCGCAGTTAGCGCTGGCTGCACGACGCAGCACCGTCAGCGTACCGTGTTGTCTCATGATGCATTGCCAACAGTCGTGAGCAAATCATGGTACAGAAAGAGTCAAATATCTCTCAAATTATACCAAAACGATATGGTTCTGGTTCTGGATTTCCAATAATGTCGAATAAAACTAATGTGTTGCACTGCACGTACCGGCAACACAATGCATTGTCAATGGTCGTGAGCAATCTTCATACGGAAAAGTTAAAATTTCTCTAAAACCACACCACCTAGAAATAAATCGCTTAGTTAGTACACATACAGAAAACATGTTTAGCAAAAAGACTATATCAAAGTGAATATGGCGGGGTTCCGGATTCCTCCTAATACACCACCGCTAGAGCATGCACTACCGTTTTCCCATGCAATCGTACAAACGTGCCACAAGCACTACACGAGCCAGCTGGGTGAACTGACCGGCGTGGCATAATGCGTACGACCGATATACCGTCCACTATGACGACGTCATCAACACGACCTAAAATTGCGAAAACAAAGAAACACAAACTCCCAGCGAACCATCAATCCGACTCAAGCAAACGGGAAAATCCTCCAGCGTCGCAGCCTGAACCAAACAAGATGGCACAACGGGACGATTACTGGAACTTAATACACAGATCAAATTTACGTATTGAATGCCAACGATCCGTCATCGTCAATGGCCAGGTAGGAAATGGATTAGCCTTTGAATCTACTACCGGAAGTCAACTTCGATCGTAGCGACACATGCTACGACGGTATCTATGGTATTCATAATATCAAGCCCGTAGTCAGGGTTTTGAATTACGCATGTTACCAGCAACATGTACAATTTCATAGTTTTATCAGATAATTTAATCCCCTTTGAGTGATTTGATTGAAGATTTGTGGAGAAAAGTAGAACTTGAAATTCAACCATAAACTTTTTAAACTGATACTGGTCCGAGTCAAATAATTAAAAAACGAGGATGTAGGTTCGTGACAAACTCGCGTAATATTAAGTACTCCAAACATAGGACTGGTTGCTAATGCTGACTGGCCATTTGGGAAAAATAGGAGACTTGCTCTCAGCACACTACCCCTCTTTGAACGTTGTCTGCTGCGACTGAGTGCATCAGAGCTCAAAATAACTACTTTCACAGTAAAGTAGAGATCACTAGCTTTAGTTTCGTATCCATTACAACTGACTTTGAGTAGGAATTTGTTTTTTAATTGAGGTTTGAAAACTTTGGAACGATTGTAAAAAATGAATTTACTAAATATTTTTAATGAAAAATTTAATTTGACATAGAAAGATTCTTGCTTTACAAATCTGTGCAGATTGTTAACCACCATTTAGCACTCACTCTCAGTAGTTTTTACTTAATCATAGGTTGGGTATGCTAATTAGAGCAATACAATTTTTTAGATTTTGTACATGTATGTGAATATAGCTTAAAGACAATCACATGATTCGCCATGTTTGATGTCAATTACTCAACAAATATTCATTTGTAAGGTCTGAAAAAAATTGAGATTAGAATTTGTACTAGAAATAATAAGTTAAAAGAATAATGATGTGATTAAAATGTAATTTGCCTTTAGCAGGCAGCCTCAAACATCAGGATTTAAACATTTGCAGAATCATGAAAAATGTGTGTAAAATTAAGGGCAAAAATTAAATATTACAAAATCCATAACTCAGGGACTAATATACCAATTTTCCATTATTATATATATTTGTAATCAGAATGATAAGAGCTTTCCAACTGAACCATTTGCAAATTAACTTCATGAAATGAAAAAATCAGTTTGGAGTACCTAGTAAGATGAAGATGAACTTTCGGCCGATTCCTGTGATTCAGCGCTGGGCACTGTGGAAGCGTTCTCGGTGTAAACAATGTCGTTAAATAGTGTTGTTGTGGGTGATAATTCAAGACCAGACATGGGAATTCAATTTTTGTGGACTAATAAATTTATTAATCAGGCTTAATAAATTTTCACATTAGCCTCTGATATAGTTATCAATAGCTAACAATAAAGACAAGTTAATATTTCATCAGTACAGATGATACTAATGTACTTGTCCTGATCTATTCTATCAGCCTGGATAGTACAATCCAGAAGAGATATTAAGCCTAACTATCCATATTACTTATTTGCAGGTTATTCATGAAACTAGTTATTTATTTAGTAATTATTTAGTTTAAATGTTGAGGATTACATTTTCTTGAGAAGAATTGAAGACAGGAACCATCAGCTAGGGGGTGATCACGGTCATACTCTCGAAGCACACCAGGCACACGTCAATTGCTTATTCATTATTTCACACAAGCAAACAGCGGAAAGGGCCATCTAGCTCTCAGCCCAAACAGATTAGATGGGTGGAAGGGATGGTTAAATTTGTCAGTTGTGGAAGAGATCTGATCTGTACTGATCAACCAGCAGGTGAGGAATGAATTAATTTTTTGAATCGACCGACGGAAGTCAGCTTCCGTCATGGTTACTGAATGCTATACTGCACTTGGTATCTATGGTAAGCATTACTATGGGGCCCGTCGTCATAGGTTTGAATTATGCATGTTATTGGCAACATGGGTAATGTACAGCATACGTATCACTGACTTAGTTCACACAATACCCAACAGCCTCGTTTTTTAATAATTTTCGTTCGATGCCAAGAAGTCAGAAAGTTTGGACGAGGAAAGTTATAGCTGTCAAACTCACGGAACTGCTACCCGATATTCATAATGTATGTCTTTCAAAACCTAATGTAGTTTAAGTTTATGTATTTATCTACAAACTGATGAAATCTGGTGATATTTGATTGATCAGCACATGCATTTCTAGGATCAGCAAAATTCTATGTCTCTAACAACAATGGTGATTATGCTGTAAAATTAAATAGCCATTTTCAGACCAAGCAACTCTCTATAAAATACAGAATGTGTACTGACCACCGATTGGGTCGACTAGGACTTATCAATATGTTAGAAATGACATTTAGGGAACTTGATTATAATGTACATATGGGTTTGCAAATGTACTTTGTGAGTTTGAATTAGCGTGATTCATGGTGGATTAAATCTAGTAAATATGAAAATTAAGAAAGTTCTGGCATATTTTGTGTTTGAGCTACCCGTCGAGATTAATTAATCAATAAATTAGTTAATTAAAAATACTAAATCAGGCTTTGATGCAACCTTAAAATCGACTTTTTGTTCTCTTTATTCTATTACAAAAATCTTGTAAATATTATGAAAACTATGCACTTTTTAATTCAATTTGCATTGTTTATAGTCACACCCATTTCCTTTGTTTCAGTGTTTTACATGGTAAATAAAAACCATGAGATTTTAAAGAAATAGAAATTCTTAACTTTCTTAATATTAGACCAATATGCATGATCTTGGTATCATTTAAAAGCATATCTTTTGCTCTTTACAATTACAATGGTATTTTCTATGCAGTAAACTTATTTTTTTTGTCACATACCTAGAGGATGTAGAGAAATCTGTGCTCTTATCTCATGAAAACAAGAGCTAAATTGTAGCTAGAAAACCCCCCTTTTGCGCAGCTGAATAGTGCTAGCTTTAAATACTGTCGTTGCCGAACCGCTTTGCGGCGATCGGCGTTATTCGCACATACCTACGAACGGCAATCGCGGCGGATTTCCAAGTGCTTATATTATTGCCCACTATACAAATTCGATGTAGGACATGGCGTACGGCGGGGCGGGTCTAATAAGCACTGATCGCAACCATCAATTTCAATGAAACTTTAAAGTCATCAGATAAATAATCAAACAATTATGGAGTCATATTTTTAACAAATATTTCACTCACCTTCGGTAGTAATAATAATGACTGATGACCTGGCTTTAGCTTAAAGTTGCATGGTCCGATGGCATATGAATTTTTGTCTTATTTTTTAGATAAATATATCAAATTGATCATTACAAGCTACTAATCATTAGTGCGGAGTGATTTTGATTAAAGATGATTAGTTTTGAAGTAATATGAGCTGAAAGAACCAAAAATAATTTCGACAAGCTTGCCAAAAGTCCTGTGGCTATGACCCAGATGGTCATCTCGCGGTGACCATATGATGTGAGATGACCTGGAACCTTACAGGACTGTAGGTAGGTATTTCTGTTTGGGTTGGTAACATTCTGGGAATGGATTAGTGCCATAGGCCCATGGCACTAGGGTTTTTAACTAAATATAATGTGTGTCTGTTGTCTGCTCGTGTCTGTCTGTCTATGTATGTCTGTATGTATAGATCTGTGTGTGTGTATATCTGTGTGTATATGTGGGTATGTATGTGTGTGTGTCTGTCTCTGTCTGTATGTTTCTGTGTATGTGTGTATGTATGTGTGTGTATGTATGTATGTGTGTGTGTCTGCCTCTGTCTGTGTGCATCTGTCTATGTGTCTCTGTCTGTGTGTCTCTCTCTCTCTCTCTGCAAAGTCAGATCGGGTGTATGTGTGTCTGGGTATGTCAGGTGTATGCATGTCTGTGTGTTTCTGTGTTTGTGTGTGCTGTATATGCATTTCTGTCTGTGTGTGTCTATCTATGTGTGTCTGTCTGTGTGTGTCTGTGTGGTAATATGAATGTGTGTGTGTCTGTATTTGTGTGTCTGTGTGTATATCTGTGTGTATGTATGTTTGTGTGTCTGCCTCTGTATGTGTGTGTGTCTCTCTCTCTGCAAAGTCAGGTCAGGTGTATGTGTGTCTGTGTATGTCAGGTGTGTGCATGTATGTGTTTTTATGTGTCTGTGTGTGCTGTCTGCATGTCTGTCTGTGTCTGTCTAAATATGTGTGTCTGTGTGTATATATATATGTGTGTGTATGTATGTGTCTGTCTGTGTGTATGTATGTGTGTGCATCTGTGTGTGGCTGTCTATGTGTCTCTGTCTGGGTGTGTGTCTCTCTCTCTGCAAAGTCAGCTCGGGTGTATGTGTGTCTCTGTATGTTGGGTGTGTGCATGTCTGTGTATTTCTGTGTCTGTGTGTGCTGTCTATGTATTTCTGTGTCTGTGTGTGCTGTCTATGCATGTCTGTCTGTGTGTGTCTATCTATGTGTGTCTGTCTATGTGTATATGTATGTGTGGTAATGTGTGTGTGTGTATGTATGTGTGTGTGTGTCTGTGTGTATATGTATGTGTCTGTCTGTGTGTTTATGTGTATATCTATGTGTGTGTGTCTGGCTCTCTCTCTCTGCAAAGTCAGGTTGGGTGTATGTGTGGCTGTCTATGTTGGGTGTGTGCATGTCTGTGTGTTTCTGTGTATGTGTGTGTTGTCTGCATGTCTGTCTGTGTGTGCCTATCTATGGGTGTATGTGTGTGTATGTCTGTGTGTGTATGTCTGTCTCTGTGTCTCTGTAAAGTCAGGTCAGGAAACACACAGACACATACACACACACAGATACCTCATATCCCTTCCCCTCTATGGCCCTGCACAGTAGGCCTACTTGGTTGGGGGGAGGCTAATGAGGTCACGAGATTGGCCTAGTTGGTTAATGGCCTCCCTGCATAATGGGTGTTTCAAAGTGAGTGTCTAAAACGGTGAGCTTATAAATTCACTGGTTATTCTGTATATGATGTCCCAAATCATTAGCTAATAGTAATACACCAGTATCTAAGTTGGATATATAGGATCAAATGTAAGTAGTTGTTTTAATTTTGACAAAATTATATTTCATCGGACCATGCAACTTTAATATTGAAGGCAGAAGTTGGACACTTTCTAATGCTCTGTTCACAATATGAATAGTTTCATTTGAAAGGGCAACTTGTGGTCTAAGACTCCTAACTGTTTGTATAGCTCTTAAAATAGAAAATAATTCACACAAATGGATTTTTGAGGGGTGTATTGTTGGCTAGATGCCCAGCTGCCAAAACAAAAATGAGGCTCTGCACATGACAGTCGGGTAAACACCGCGATGCGCACATACCTACATGATGTTAAAGAATTATGATGATCATGTTTCATGATGATGATATATAATATATATACTAATTGTCTAATAATTAGTCATTATGATGATAGACTATCATGTCATAGTTATGATAGTAAATTATCATAGATATATGAGACTGTCTCAAAAGGTGCTAAGCAATATTGTAACGATCAACATACTATCTGCTTATGCATTGGCTCAGGATAAACTGATTTGTTTTTTACATGGTGTTTCATAATCCCAATAGAATACATATTGATTTGAAGAAAATGTACTTGTCTTTTCAGTGTTTCTGTGCTGTTTTGTGTCAATCGTTACAATGGACAAAAAAAAAAGAGTTATCACCTTTTGAGACAGGCTCATATTATAATAAATATAGTTTAGTAATGAGTAATATCGCCCCAACCACATTCACGATTGTTATGTTAAATGTTATCATGATGCTATGAACAACTCATTAATTGTTTGGTTATAAATGTAATTATTTTCCGTTTTAGCTAGGAATAAGCATATTTCTAGTATTATGTCTAACTGAAATATTTAGTGTTACCTAAACTTAGGCTAAAGTACACACACACAAAAGAGCATGGGAATAATTTGTTAATTTATGCATTTAAAAAAGAATGAATGAAGAAGCAATATTGACATGCAAATTTGACTTTCTTAACTTCATTTTAAAAGGCCAAGACATGCTTTTGTGGATTTATTTTTAAACAGAGCCATGACAATGACATCATCTACGGACGCTTTGAGCGCTGGTAGCGTCCACGATTACAATGCAAGTGATGACAGTCTTCTAACCAAGAGTCCACGACGTCAGAAACGTCACTCTCCAAACAAGAGCCATAGAAAAGCAGCCTTGTCAGGTACTTTCATGCACAATTTAATTACTCATAAATATGTTAGCACAATTTAGTTACTCTTTTCACCATAATTTAGTAGCTCTTGCCAGCTCATAATCCATCTCTCATTTGGTCTTTCCAGTGAGTGGAATGGGCAGGGTTGCCAACCCTTACGGTTTCGTCATACGGTGTACAATATTTAAAGTCCCCCATCACCTTACGCTGATCTTCTGGTTTTTCATTTGTGGTGTTCTCTGTGGCAGAGTGGTTAGAGTGTCTGACTTTTTTCTAGGTCAGACTCCTAATCTGAGGGTCGGCGGTTCGATTCCCCGTGCCTCCAGCTCTGCCAATTTGGATTTCCACCGCTGTGTATAACTTACAGCGTCATCAAAGGCCGGTTGCTCTCATACCATGTCTATGTGGTGTGGGAGGTTAAAAATCCCTTGGGTCGGTAAAAGTGTAGGCTCGGGCTTTCTATCGACCAGCAGTGGGATGAGGAAGACCAGTCGTCTATGACTGAAATTTTCCCTGCTTAAACAACTAATGGACCCAATGTTGGCAATCTGCAATGCCATTAATATAGTCATATTATATAAATCTTACGTATTATTGTATCTAAAATGTACCATATAGCATCCCAATGGGGAGACCAGGCCATCAGCACCATGACCCAATATCCCACTGTTACATTGATCTAATACTGAGTTAACCAGACCTTGCCCTATCCTATTAATGTCGAACGCCAGGCTAGGTAGCAACAAATAATAATCTTGGACGTGTTTTTTTGTTTAACTCGATTGGGGTATGAATCCACGAACCGGCGCAGCCAGCGCTCTTTACCATGCAGCCATCCTTTCTGGTTGGGATATCTAACTCAGAAGAACTGGTGTTTCAATTGTATTTATTGGGTGATGTAATGCATGTACATTACTTAAATTTGTTCTGACTATATAGGACACCTTGGTTTGATACCTCAGGAGTGCTTTCCTATAAGTATGAGTAAATTGGGTATGAAGTTCTCTATAGTGTAGTATGCTTCTAGATGAAAATTCAAAAGAGGAAATTATTTCTTTTGGGTGAATCTAAAATCTAGTAGTATGCAGGATGGATGCACTTTTCTCCTTCTCATAGGTGCTTTATGTTACCGGTGATAGAAATAAGTAACAAATTTCGCTTGTCCCCCAGACAAGTCTGGTGTGATTTTCACTTGTCGGTCTGAATTTTCACTTGTCCCGGACTGGACAAGCGAACAACCTCTTATTTCGAACGCTGTGTGTATTATATGTGTTATATAGTGATAGAAATAAGCAACATTTTTCACTTGTCCACTGGACAAATCTCGTGTGATTTTCACTTGTCCGTCTGAATTTTCACATGTCCCAGACAAGCGGACAAGCTTTTGTTTTGAACGCTGATTATGATTACATCATTCGTTAGCAAATATATGCCACCTCCTGAATCAGCTATATTTTTAATAACTTAATTTATATATGCATATTTTATTTTTTGTTCCCAGAAGAGCTGCAGGATGAAATTGACGAGTTGTTTGACAATGTGCCCGACCTTGGCGCAACGTTCACCATACTGGACAAGATTGGTGCAGGTGATTGAAATACCATCAATAAATTTTTTATAATTTGTAAGACGATTTGGAGGGAATCAGAAATATTCTTCTTCCGGTGTATGTATATATATTTTAATGTAGAGCATCCTGGTTTTCCAGCAGGGAAGCACAATATAGTCGCCATGAGTGCGCACTGTCACAAGTCAGTGCCCACCCTTAGATGTTGCCAGGACGTAAAGCTCCAACAACAATATCTCTTAGTCATTATTGAAAGCGGAATGTCAGTATCTGAATTTCACATGGTTTTGTGTACTTTGGTCTTTGTTTAAAGCAAAAGATCCGGTACACCCCCATCACATCAAACTAGTTCTCAAAACGTCCGACCATGTTCTAAAACGGGCTGTGGTCGGGGTAGAACGTGGCTGCAAGAAAATTTTGGGCATGCTCAAAGTTCTGGAGCACCATTCTGTTCTAGCCCGTCCATTCCGTTCGTCAAAAGACCGTAAAAAGTTGTTACTACATCAATTCAGTACACACAAAGTTTGAGTCCGTTCAGCAACATTTTCAAGAACGTAGTGAGAACTAGTTTGGTGTGATGGGGGTATAAAGGAATTTAATGTCAATTTGAAACCCGTTTCCTTTTTTATTATAACAAGGCACGTTCAGCTCCGTGTACTTGGCTCGTCTGAAGAACCACCCACAGGTAGAGACCAAGTTTGCGCTGAAGCATATCATTCCCACCAGTCATCCCTTCAGGATCGAGAATGAGCTTCGGTGTCTGCAGGAAATCGGGTGGGTACAAAAGATATTTACAATTACATCCAAACAAATTATAAAATGTCAAATATTTTTATTTGCCAGAATAGGCCATTTTTTTCCCAGAAAAGCTCATGGTTGAGGTAGTGGTTTTCTGCTATCAACATTGATGAAATGAGGCGGCAAATGGTTGCCGAATCGGTTAGAGCGCTGGCTTCCCATGCGGAAGGTCAGGGATTCAAATCGTAGCCATGTCAAACCCAAGTCATGACTTACAAAATTGGTACTTGTCGATACCTAGCCAGGCGCTCTGAATTTCTAGGATATGGCAAGGACTGGTTTGCTCAGTATCAGGATAATGTGACTGAGTGGGATATCGGGTCATGGTGATGGCAGTCCGGTTTCCCAGTGAAGCAGAAACCATAAAGTCTCCATGAGTGCGCACTGTCACAAGTTGCTTGGTACCCATCCTGATATGACCTCAGATGTTGCTAGGATGTAAAGCCCATACCAAAACCAACCGATCAATCCCCAATCATGCATTATTAGCACAGGGAAAGGACTGGTTAGCGCAGTGTCAGGATAATGTGACTGATTGAGATATAGGGTCATGGTTCTGGCGGTCTGATTTCCCAGTGGGGCAGCACTATAAAGTCAGCATGAATGCACACTTTCAAAAGTCGGTACCCATCCTCATATGACCTTAGATGTTGCCAGGACGTAAAATACCAACAACCAACTCATGAGAAATGTGCCCTTTTTTTGTGCAGGGGGTGTGACAACGTGATGGGTGTGGAGGCATGTCTGCGAGCCCGGGACCACGTCGTTATCGTCATGCCTTATTTCCCACACGACTACTTTCCCGTGAGTATCACTGCATGCGCACTGAAACCAGAGACTTTGTTAAGCTGTGTATGAACGCTACATTAAAAAAACTACATCTATTACATGCGCACTGAAACCAGACTTTGTTAAGGGGAGAGATGGGTGATCGGAACATGAATTTGGGTGAAACTGGTGATTTTTGGTTTTTGGTGTACTAATTTGGTGTAAATGATATGTTTTTTGGACAGATAATTACTTGACTGGATATTTGTGTATATAATATGGGATTCTAGATGATGATACTGGACTTTACCATTTGAAAGAAACACTTTGTGAACTTTGAAGCTCGTTTTCTCAGAATTGCTTTTCCCAGAGTTTTGCCAATTTGCCCCCTCTAAAAATGTAAGTTATAATTGTAGCAGAACGTTGAAACTTGGCAGTCTTATGTAAAAGTTGCTGCTGAGTGCAATAAGATGGTTAAAAACACTGTATCTTTCATAGTTCAAGAGCTAGGGACAAGAATTGACCATTGAATTTTTTTTACCTCTGGTTCGTCATGTAGGGACATGTTGGTAATGACATATAAATTCACAAACCACCTTCTTGCACTCAACTGGACCAGCTCTTCATATAATAACTTGATTCAGGCAAATCTAGCCACATTCAGTATACTTCCTGGATTGGGGTAAAATTTTGATTTTTGTGTGTGCAAGATCCTTCATCAAATGACCCCTACTCAAGATAGAGCGTTGAGACTCTGCAGATATGCTTCTCTTGATACAAAGAATGTGTGGTCCAATTTTCAAAGCTCTATCTTTAATAGTTTTTGAGATACGGAAATCACCCGTGTTTCCCCTTAAGCTGCATATGAATGCTACGATTAAAAACACTACATCTGTACATGTGCACTGAAACCAGAGTTTGTTAAGCTGCATGTGAATGCTACGTTAAAAAAACTACATCTACACTTGCGCACTGAAACCAGACTATGTTAAGCTGCATGTGAGTGCTACATTAAAAAAACTACATCTATACTTGCGCACTGAAACCAGACTTTGTTAAGCTGCATATGAATGCTATATTAAAAAAACTACATTTGTACATGCGCACTGAAACGAGACTTTGTTAAGCTGCATATGAATGCTACATTAAAAAAACTACATCTATACTTGCGCACTGAAACCAGACTTTGTTAAGCTGCATATGAATGCTACATTAAAAAAACTACATTTGTACATGCGCACTGAAACCAGACTTTAAGCTGCATATGAATGCTACGTTACAAAAACTACATCTATACTTGCGCACTCAAACCAGACTTTGTTAAGCTGCATATGAATGCTACGTTCAAAAAACTACATCTATACTTGCGCACTGAAACCAGACTTTGTTAAGCTGCATGTGAATGCTATGTTAAAAAAACTACATCTATACTTGTGCACTGAAACCAGACTTTGTTAAGCTGCATATGAATGCTATGTTAAAAAAACTACATCTATACTTGTGCACTGAAACCAGACTTTGTTAAGCTGCATATGAATGCTATGTTAAAAAAACTACATCTATACTTGCGCACTGAAACCAGACTTTGTTAAGCTGCATATGAATGCTATGTTAAAAACACTACATCTGTACATGCGCACTGAAACCAGACTTTGTTAAGCTGCATATGAATGCTACGTTAAAAACACTACATCTATACTTGCGCACTGAAACCAGACTTTGTTAAGCTGCATATGAATGCTATGTTAAAAAAACTACATCTATACTTGTGCACTGAAACCAGACTTTGTTAAGCTGCATATGAATGCTATGTTAAAAAAACTACATCTATACTTGCGCACTGAAACCAGACTTTGTTAAGCTGCATATGAATGCTACGTTACAAAAACTACATCTATACTTGCACACTGAAACCAGACTTTGTTAAGCTGCATATGAATGCTATGTTAAAAACACTACATCTGTACATGCGCACTGAAACCAGACTTTGTTAAGCTCCATATGAATGCTACGTTAAAAAACTACACTCACCAGATCTGATGTACTATGCATCTGCACTGAAACCAGACTTTTTTAAGCTGCATATGAATGCTATGTTAAAAAAACTACATCTATACTTGTGCACTGAAACCAGACTTTGTTAAGCTGCATATGAATGCTATGTTAAAAAAACTACATCTATACCTGCGCACTGAAACCAGACTTTGTTAAGCTGCATATGAATGCTATGTTACAAAACTACATCTATACTTGCACACTGAAACCAGACTTTGTTAAGCTGCATATGAATGCTACGTTAAAAAAACTACATCTGTACATGCGCACTGAAACCAGACTTTGTTAAGCTGCATATGAATGCTATGTTAAAAAAAACTACATCTATACTTGCGCACTGAAACCAGACTTTGTTAAGCTGCATATGAATGCTACGTTACAAAAACTACATCTATACTTGCGCACTGAAACCAGACTTTGTTAAGCTCCATATGAATGCTACGTTACAAAAACTACATCTATACTTGCGCACTGAAACCAGACTTTGTTAAGCTGCATATGAATGCTACGTTAAAAACACTACATCTGTACATGCGCACTGAAACCAGACTTTGTTAAGCTCCATATGAATGCTACGTTAAAAACACTACATCTGTACATGCGCACTGAAACCAGACTTTCTTAAGCTGCATGTGAATGCTATGTTAAAAAAAATAATTACATGTGCACTGAAACCATAGACTGTTAAGCTGCGTATGAATACTACGTAAAAAGAACTACATGTGCATGGAAACCAAAGACTTTGTTAAGCTGTATATGAATGCTACATACAAAAAAAACTGCATCTTTTTTTGGGGGGGGGTACATTACTTGATTAAGCAGGGGAATTTTCAATCGCAGACGATTAGTCTTCCTCATTCCACTGCTCCTTGCCCTATCCTAATAACGCTGAGTGCCAGGCTAGGTAGCGACAAGTATAAAATTTTAAGTCATTGGTTTGACTCGACCAGGGTGCACTGAAACCAAAGACTTTGTTAAGTTGCATATGACTGCTACGTTAACAAATCTATACACTTATTTGTTAGTAATTACCTCGGTTAGCACCAGGAACAATGACACACCGGAAAAAAGTAAATTTCATGAATTTTACACGTGGGACTATGTTTCCTTCTTTTCGGCTCTAGGATTACATAAAGACCGTCTCACTGCCGGAAGTGCGGGACTACATGCACGCTCTTCTGATATCACTTCGCCGTGTCCACGCAGACGACATCATCCACCGAGACGTCAAGCCGACCAACTTCCTCGTCAACACAAAATTAAAAAAGTAACCTGTTCTGCAAACTTTACATTTCCAAACTTGTAACTTCTGTCCTTGTTTATTTTTTATTAGTTTGACCTCACGTTAGATTTCCAAATCTGTTACTGTGTAATCTTGGATGTTTTTTGTGTGAGGTGTTGTGGATGTGTGCTGACCTACCATGTCTCCAGGGCCATGTTCAGGGTGCGATTCAGAGAAATTCCAGATGTCGTGCCAGTCTGAACGGTTGCCTCGAAAATGGCAGCCTCCATAGAGTGCAGCCATTTGTAATTGAAAGAACAGCTCTGATTGGCTAGAACTACTGATTCCAACGGCCATTTTGGAGGCGATTTTTTCCTCCTACCTGAAAAGTGTGCCATCTCGGAGTCGATTCCGAGGCATACCCTAACCACAAATATGCCAAAAAGACATTGCGGATTGGTTTTGGAGTCGACTCGGAGGTGTACCCTGAACGCAGCCCAGATCCCCTGACCATCCTTCTTTCTTAATCATTCTAACAGGTAGCAACACCTGGCGGTGGACAACTAAAACACTACACAAACTACTCCATGCACTCAATATTAATTAACAAGGAACTGTTTGGTATAGGCGATAATGTAATCACAACAAGGCTAGTTGAAACCTGATTTCCGGTATTTTTCCGCGATTTCCCTGACAATGCTAAACCTGTGGGAGAATATCTGCATTTCCACTTTTTTTTCCCGCAGACCACTTTCATCCCTGAATTAAAGTGGGATCTGCCACACAAGGTACAATCGCTGTATGATTTTAGTCTAGATATGTAATAATATCAGACAATGTTCTTAAGATGGTAGGCTGCCCTGCACTGATGTGACATGATTATTCATATTAATACCAAAGGCAATATATGACAAGATATACCACTCAGTGCTTTCATATAGGAATTTCTTAAATAATCATGCAGTGGTGCCATCCCATGGCAAACAAGGTGCATTGTCTTTGATCAGATGTCGTAGTAGTTTTCTTACTCAGACATAATCACAAATGTTATTTATGGAAGTGCTTAAAGTGCGTTTGAACTTTACTATACTATAATATTGTTTTCATTATTAATATTAGGAGATAATACACTATAATTGTTGTACATTTTCTTTGATGGTACAGCAGTCAGGGGGGATAGGGAACCTGTCCCCTTGTTTCAATGGTACAGCAGTCAGGGTGGGCTAGGGAACCTGTCCAATTACTTTGTTTTCATGGGAAAGCGCTGAGTGGCACGTCTTGTCGTACATTGTCTTTGTTAATACATAGCCCATGTATTAATAACCCACAGTGGTGGTGCGCATTGTTTAGCTTAATAAGGATTTAATTTGGGGTGCGTACGTTTGCTAGTCTAATAAAGAAATAATTTTAAATGGTCTTTCCACCGAATAATTTCATTGTTTCAATTTTCTCACTTTTATTAACTACTAACATTCTTTGCTTCCAGATATGCACTGGTGGATTTTGGTCTTGCCCAGCAGGCTCCAGTGCCGTTAAAACAGAACAGCGCCAACACTGAGCCTCGATTCACCTTAGCGAACATTCCCAGCGGTTCGCATCTTCCGACCGCGCCCTCACCGACAGTCGCTTCCAAGACCACCTCACCCCGCAAACTGCGCCAGTCGTCAGAGGCAACCCGCGCATCACCAAGGAAACGGAAGCTGCTGCCGAATGATGCTGAGAACTTCCCCGAGTCGCCACGCAAGCGCAAAGTGACCGAAGACCCGGACGTGGCGCTCGCGGAGCTGGATTTGAACGCCTCCAAGAAGGATGCGTCCAATGAACTCGCAAACATCAGCAACGACGCAATCGCCAAGGACGGCCGGAAGTCACTGACCCCGGTCGAGATGTTCCACAACAAGAACAAGTCGCCCAGGCGAATGTTGCTGACAAAGCGGGCATTGGACTTGACGCGAGCCGGAACAATGCTCAATACGAAGGGACCGGCGTGCACTGTTGTGGTTCGCCAAGCCGGGCGGTCCATGTACAAGGCCATGTCCCCCACGGCCTGTCAATGCTTTGGGCAGCCGATGGTCTGCAATATCTGTGTCTCGAGGTTTGTTTTTAAATCATTTGTAATTTGTAATTTTTGTTTTTTTATTTAGCTACTTAATATAAAAACCAACAACCAAACAACTGAATATAGAAATGAAGGAAGAGTAACAAAAATTCTGAAGTGACGGATGCAGTTATACAGCAAATGTGCAATATTAATAAATCTATAGGGCAAACTTCTACCAGGCGCGGTGGCCGAATCGACAGAGCGTAGGCCTCTCGATCGGGCGTTTGATTCCCGGTCGAGTCAAACCAATGACTTACAAAATTGATACTTGTCACTTCCTAGCCTGGCGCTCAGCATTAATAGGATAGGGCAAGGACTGGTTAGCTCAGTTTCAGGATAATGTGACTGACTGGGATTTTTTTTTTTTTAATGTGAGTTTATGCTGTCGATAGCATATAAGCTCGAGTGTTCGGGCTTGTTTTCAATGCTGGGCAGTTATTGTTTTGTGATTCTTATTGTTATAATTTGTGGTTAGTAATCTATGTTAGTTTTTGGGGTTTTTCTTCATAATATATTTTTGTCTACTCTTAATTCTAGACTAGCCTATTCTATTTACATGTCATAGGCCTGTATGTAATTGGGAACTGCAGTTATCGGGCTAGTGTGGGATAGGTTCACTCGCATGGGCTGTCCTGCTGGTGGGCTGTGACATATCACATGCCCCTTTGCAGTGTAGCTTGGGGGGGGGGGGGGGTTCCTAGTTTTATTTTGCACAGATATTTTTGGTATGTTTTTAGGTCAGAAATTTGTCATTCCTTCACCGCAATTTTCTGAAGCCTCCTGTCTTTTATTTAGTATATTATGTTTCTCCAGGTGCGCATTTATATGTCTGTTGAATATTTTCTCAATTAGCTTGTCTGGAATTTGCATAATTGATATTGGCCTATAGTTTCCCATGTTTTGGTGGATGGGGGTAATGGTTGCCAACTTCCAGGCTGTGATGAAGCGTCCCTGCTCAAAAGAGATGTTGAATAGGTCTACCATGGTGGCCGGGATGGCTTGTAGTGCCTCCTTCAATATTTTGGTGGGGATGTCATCTATTCCACTTGGTTTGTTTGTGTCTATGTCATATCGGGTTATGGTGCTGGCGGCCTGATTTCCCAGTGGGACAGCACTATAAAGTCACCGTTGAGTGCACACTGTCACAAGTCAGTACCTATGCTGTTATGACCTGAGGTGTTTTCCTGAATATTTTTTTCCCCGGCCATTTTCATCTCAATCAATCAATAGTTCCGTCCTCTAGTCGAGGGTTGGATGCAATGGTTCTCCACTTTTCATCTATGCAAATAAATAAGATGTGATATATCAATACCATTATGAAGCAAGAACAAATGTTATGCTTCCCAAGTACAGCTGAACGGTACCACCCATGTCTTTTGGCATCAAATTGAAGCGTATCTTCACACATGCTAGTTTCTCGGAGAAAACAAAAGTGACAGAATAAATTGTCGGTTTTCACCATGGATACAGCTTTCGCTGTCGACGTGGTGTGAAATCCGCATCAAATCTTCTGAGATTCGTATTGATTGTGAACTGTGGTAACGATGACTGATGCTTGGTTTCTCCAGGAGCCCCCAGGTGGCACCACGTGCTGGAACGCCTGGGTTTCGGGCACCCGAGGTACTCATGAAGTGTCCCAACCAAACCACGGGTAAGTTTGGTTTATATGCGCTTTAAGGGGCAGGGAAGGAGAGAGATGTAGCTCAGGCGGTAGTGTCCACCTGTGAATCTGACGATTATCGGATCGATCCTTCTCAGTGGATCCATTTGCAGTTTGGGCTATTTTCCGTTCCAACTACTGGTCCACAACTGGTTCATCAACCAGCTGGTTCATCTGCTGTCCTGTCTGTGGGAAAGTACATATAAAAGACCGCTTGCTACTTGTCGGAAAGAGTAGCCTATGTGGCGGCAGCAGGTTTCCTCCAAAGAAATATGTCAGAATGACCATATGTTTGGTGTCCAATAGCCCATGATAAAAATCAATGTGCTCTAGAGGCATTGTTAAATAAAACAAGCTTGACTTTTTTTTGGGGGGGTGGAAGATCTCCCATGATTAACCGGACGCGGTGGCCGAATCCTGTGTGGGAGATTGAGAGTTTGATTCCCGGTCGAGTCAAAAACAATGACATACAAAATTGATACTTGTCGCTTCCTAGTTTGGCGCTTGGCATTAATAGGATATGGCAAGGACTGGTTACCTTAGTGTCAGGATATTGTAACTGAGTGGGATGGTGCTGGTGGCCTGATTTCCCAGTGAGGCAGCACTATAAAGTCGCATGACTCCACTGTCACAAGTCGGTATCGGTCCTGATATGACCTTAGATGTTGCCAGGACGTAAAACTCCAAAAACATCTCCCGCGATTTTGAGGATTTCCGGTTTTCTTTTTTTTTTACTGTACTGCAATCCAGCAGCACTGTCAGCGTAAGCCACTACCATCCTCCACTGTGCAGCACTGTCAGTGTAGACCAATGCCATACTGCACCACGCAGCACCATCAGCGTAGACAGTCTATGCTCTCTAAGGATTAGTCGTACTGACTGATGACTGGAATGGTGCTATGATAATGCTATGATAGTAGTGGATGAAACCTGACTTCCGGGAATTTTCCGCAATTCCCTGATAGTGTTAAGCCTATCGGGGACTATCCGCATTGTCGCGTAAATTGACAATCTGTTAACCTCAGATTGTCAGATAACCTCACCATAGATTATTGCTCTTTTTTTTTTTTTTACCAGAGAATACTTTCATCCCTCACAGTGGGAAAAAGCTTTTTAAGTTGTTCTTATAAAAAAATACTAGTGGTAAAATACTAGTAATCTTGCAAGCAGTGAAATTATGGCTGGTTGGCTCGCCTTCTGTTAAGACTTATTTCATTAAGCCCGCCATCTGTTGGCAGCGTTAGTTGCACAACTTCCTATAAGTTTCCATCAGCTCTACCGATTCCCACCATCCCTTTCCTACCAGCGCTACCGATTCCCGCCATCCCTTTACTACCAGCTCTACCGATTCCTGCCATCCCTTTACTACCAGCTCTACCGATTCCCACCATCCCTTTCCTACCAGCTGTACTGATTCCTGCCATCCCTTTCCTACCAGCTCTACTGATTCCTGTCATCCCTTTCCTACCAGCTCTACCGATTCCCACCATCCCTTTCCTACCAGCTCTACTGATTCCCACCATCCCTTTCCTACCAGCTCTACTGATTCCCACCATCCCTTTCCTACCAGCTCTACTGATTCCCACCATCCCTTTCCTACCAGCTCTACCGATTCCCACCATCCCTTTCCTACCAGCTGTACTGATTCCCACCATCCCTTTCCTACCAGCTCTACTGAATCCCACCATCCCTTTCCTACCAGCGCTACCGATTCCCGCCATCCCTTTACTACCAGCTCTACCGATTCCTGCCATCCCTTTACTACCAGCTCTACCGATTCCCACCATCCCTTTCCTACCAGCTGTACTGATTCCTGCCATCCCTTTCCTACCAGCTCTACTGATTCCTGTCATCCCTTTCCTACCAGCTCTACCGATTCCCACCATCCCTTTCCTACCAGCTCTACTGATTCCCACCATCCCTTTCCTACCAGCTCTACTGATTCCCACCATCCCTTTCCTACCAGCTCTACTGATTCCCACCATCCCTTTCCTACCAGCTCTACCGATTCCCACCATCCCTTTCCTACCAGCTGTACTGATTCCCACCATCCCTTTCCTACTAGCTGTACTGATTCCCACCATCCCTTTCCTACCAGCTCTACCGATTCCGGCCATCCCTTTACTACCAGCTCTACCGATTCCCACCATCCCTTTCCTACCAGCTGTACTGATTCCCACCATCCCTTTCCTACCAGCTGTACCGATTCCCACCATCCCTTTCCTACCAGCTCTACCGATTCCCGCCATCCCTTTCCTACCAACTCTACCGATTCCCACCATCCCTTTCCTACCAGCGCTACTGATTCCCACCATCCCTTTCCTACCAGCTGTACCGATTCCCACCATCCCTTTCTTGAATACTGGGGAGACCATATTCAGATTTCTGTATAACTATTTGTATCACTGTAAATACTCCGTGTATGCAGCTTGCATTCACTGAACTATCGGCTTTTGTCTTCTTTTTTTTTGTTCTTCAAGCGGTGGACATGTGGTCGACGGGTGTCATCTTCCTGTCGCTGCTTTCGGGTCGCTACCCTTTCTTCAAGGCGGATGACGACATGACTGCACTGGCGCAGATCACCAGCATCCTGGGGACGGAGACCATGAAGAAAGCATCACGGGCTTATGGTACGTTGTCATGGTGGTCGGGGTAGTTGGGGTGGTCGTGGTAGTGAGTGGGGTTACAGTGGTATTGGCTCCCTGAAGCAATCACCTAAGACCAAACCCAAACGCCTGTGTCAGTGAGGTGAGTGCCTGCTCTTACGTGTGTTTGTAACTGTGCTCCGCAGACAAAGACCTCCTGTGCTGTCCGTGCCTGCCCAGTGTCGACATGCGGGTGATGTGCGAGCGTCTGCGGGCAACCACCAGCCCCGCAGCGGGGCGCAAACACACCAGGGCCACACTCGCTGAACGCAGCTGGGAAGCCGTTCCGGACTCTGCCTACAACCTGCTGCTGCAGCTGCTGAACCCCAACCCAACCGCCCGAATAACAGCAGACGCAGCCCTCTGCCATCCCTTCCTCAAGGCCAGTTAGTGCCGATAGTGAACCCGAGTGGGCGCTTTGTTAGGATCCTTGCAATGTATAATAGTGTCAAGAGCTGCCAACCATTACGATTTCTGTGGAATCATTACGATTTTCTGCCTTTCGTTACGCCATTACACCCATACTCTGAAACATTGCGGGGGAAATCTGTCTTTTCCCGCACTTATATATTTGTGTGTGTGTGTGTGTGTATGTGTGTATGTATGTATGTATATGCGAGTGACTAAATGCTTATATGCATGTTGTTGACGGTGTTTTTACCATCGATGGGAAATTTGACAAGAGCAGGCCTCGAACCCACACGTCTGTCATTCAGGGGCTAGGGTCCTATCCATTAGGTTCTCTAGGCCACAAATCCCAAGTCAGAATATTCTATATAAGCAATATGATATATGAAAAAGATTACGCCTTCCCATTCTCAAATGTTGGCAGCTAGGTACTGTATAGTAGGCGGATGATGCAATGTATGATAGTGTATATGATGGTGATGACCATTATTATTTGTATATTGTTAATGGCGATTATGTATATTATGATGGTGGTGTTATGTATATGAGCCTGTCTCAAAAGGTGATAACTCTTTTTTTTTGTCAATTGTAACAATTGACACAAAACAGCACAGAAAGACTGAAAAGACAAGTACATTTTCTTCAAATCAATATGTATTCTATTGAGATTATGAAACACTATGTAAAAAACAAATCAGTTTATCCTCAGCAAATGCATAAGCAGATTGTATGTTGCTCGTTACAATGGACAAAGTTTTGTCCCATATTGCTTAGCATGTTTTGAGACAGTCTCATATATTGTTGATGGATGCCGTGGCCGAATCAATAAGACCACATGCTTCCTGTGCAGAAGGTCGGGAGTTCCATTACCAGCCGAGTCAAACCAATGACGTACCAAATTTATACTTGTCGATACCTAGCCTGGCGTTTAGCATTACTAGGATAGGGCAAGAACTGGTTAGCTCAGTATCAGGATAATGTGACTGAGTGGGGATATTAGGTCATGTGGCTGGTGGGCTGGTCTCCCAGTGGGGCAGCACTATTATGTTGCCATGAGTGTGCACTCACAAGTCTGTAGCCATCCTGATATAGCCATAGCTGTTGCCAGGATGTAAAACCCCAACAAACAACAAGTGATAATATGGCAGTGACTGAGCGCCGCCAGACAAGTTACAGCGTTTGCAGGCAGAGGGCGACACAATCAACTGAGTTGCATAGGCAATGAACAATTAATAACAGATCAGTATAGTAGATGACTTAGAATGTAATAAGGAGTGAAAGCCTCCGATTAATTATACTTGAATAATGCTTATACATATAATATTAATGATTGCGATGAGAACAGTTCCTCCAAAGAGCAGCTACTTTTGTGTCTAGAAATAATGGATGGCCATTTTGAATTCATGGTGAGCCTGTATTCTGTACATATGATTATCCACTGTACTAATTTGGTGGTAGACTATGGATACGATTTTCCCACAGATTGGGGGGATTTCCGAGTTAAAATATATTTTAATGAAATTGGTCATTCTTGTGATTTGTGCAGATCCGGTGAGAAAAATATTTGGTCTTCTATAAGGGCTTGATTTTCACCAGGGAAGTAGCGGGAGTCTGGCATGGCCGCCTAGCTGCGCTCGGCCGGTGTGGGCCTGGTGTGTTTGCACCCTGCCGCGGTGCTGGTGGTTGCCCGCAGATTTTCACCCGGGAAGCCAGCTGTTTTGCTGGTAACACTAATAATATTAAGCATTACTGTGTATAAAGAAAGGAAAAATTGTATATATACTTTTAAGGCCTTTGAATTGCTTGAGATTGCCGGGGTGCTGCCTCCAAACCCTTGGCTTTACTTTTTTGTGTGTGCTGAGTTGGGTCAATCCGTACTCTAAGCCTGTATCACGTGATCAACTCCCAAATACTGATACCGGACGCGGTGTCCCAATCGATAGCGCGCAGGAATTCCATTCGAATTGTTTGTTGTTTTACGTCCTAGCAACATCTAAGGTCATATCAGGACGGGTACTGACTTGTGACTGCACTGATGGCGACTTTATAGTGCTGCCCCACTGGGAGACCAGGCCACCAGCACCATGACCTGATATCCCACTCAGTCACATTATCCTGACACTGAGCCAACCAGTCCTTGCCCTATCCTAATAATGCCGAGCGCCAGGCTAGGAAGTGACGAGTATCAATTTTTACGTCATTGGTTTGACTTGACCTGGGTTCGAACCCACGATCCCATGGTCTACCAACACAGGAGACGGACGCTCTAACTCATTTGGCCATCTCGTCTGGTCATTCCATTTGGAAGGTTGGGAGTTTGAGTCCTGGCCGAGTCAAACCAATGACTTACCAAATTGATACATCTTTGCTACCAAGCCCAGCGCTTGCCATTATTAGGATAGGAACACAACTGGTTAGTTCAGTATCAGTATAATGTGACTTGAGTGGGATATTGGGTCCTGGTGCTGGCGGCCTGATCTTCCAGTGGGGCAGCACTATAAAGTCACCATGACTGCGCAGTGTCACAAGTCGGTGCATGTCCTGATATGACCATACATGTTGAGGGATGAAAGATCTCAGCGATTTCGCGGATTTCCACAATTTTTTATATTTACCGATTAATGTTAACCAAATTGTTAAGGAATCAGGATGTATAAGACAAAATTGGTTGTACGAATCCCGTTCTTATATGGCTTCAGATGTTACTAGAACATAAAACGTAAACAAGAACGAGTTTAGTATGGGCGACAATATAGGCACACCAAGGACATTTGTAACCTGACTTACAGCATTTTCCCGCAATTCCCTGACAGTGCTAATCCTATGGGGGATGGGGCGGGAATCCGGGTTTTTGTGGAAATTCGCTGTCGGTGTAATGATCTCGGCTTGATTTCCTCATTTTTTGCCGGAGACCACTTTCATCCCTGTATGTTGCTAGGACGTAAAACCCCTACAACCAACCAACCCAAATACTGACAATGTTTAGCATGACAAATTGCATAATTCGATGAAACCGTACAGTTTCGAAACTAAATCACTTGCTCACACTTGATCTTACATATCCAACTTAATACTGGTGCATTTAAAAAAACAAAACATTTATTGCCACATAGAGGGAATATTGTACGTCAATTTAATGGAACCTGTTATTGCAGCAGACCTATGATCATCATTTTGGTATGCACACCAAAATTATTTTGTGTTTTCACATAAATTGTCCACAAAGTTAGCCATTTTTAATCAGTTATTCGAAAGTAGATTATTATAGTTAACCTAATATGTTGATTCTTAAAATATGTATATTAAAAAATATATCCGGGTTTTTGCGGAAATTCGCTGTCGGTGTAATGATCTCGGCTTGATTTCCTCGTTTTTTGCCGGAGACCACTTTCATCCCTGTATGTTGCTAGGACGTAAAACCCCTACAACCAACCAACCCAAATACTGACAATGTTTAGCATGACAAATTGCATAATTCGATGAAACCGTACAGTTTCGAAACTAAAGCACTTGCTCACACTTGATCTTACATATCCAACTTCATACTGGTGCATTTAAAAAAAAAAAACATTTATTGCCACATAGAGGGAATATTGTACGTCAATTTAATGGAACCTGTTATTGCAGCAGACCTATGATCATCATTTTGGTATGCACACCAAAATTATTTTGTGTTTTCACATAAATTGTCCACAAAATTAGCCATTTTTAATCAGTTATTCGAAAGTAGATTATTATAGTTAACCTAATATGTTGATTCTTAAAATATGTATATTAAAAAATATATCATGTGATTTACCATAAGAGTTCAAGCTGGTGGTGTTCTCTGTGGTGGAGTGGTTAGAGTGGACTTTTTTCTAGGTCAGACTCCTAACCTGAATGTCGGTGGTTCGATTCCCTGTGCCCCCACCTCTGCCAATTTGGATTTCCACCGCTGTGTATAACTTACAGCGCCATCAAAGGCCAGTTGCTCTCATACCATGTCTATGTGGTGTGGGAGGTTAAAAATCCCTTGGGTCGGTAAAAGTGTAGGCTCGGGCTTTCTATCGACAAACTGTCTAATGGTGAAAACAAGTCTATTCAGACTTATCCATGATAGGCAGTATAAATCTTCAAAAAAGCTGAGCTTACATGTTTCCAGTATAAAACCCCAATAAACTTTGCTTGTTGGGCTTTTACATCCTGGCAACATCTAAGGTCATATCAGGATCGTGTATATTAGGCTACCTTATTTTAGTTTCAAGTAACTTTCATTATATGTGGCTAATTGGATATATTTGAAGCGAAAGCGTGGCAAATTAATTTTGGTGTGAATACCGAAATGCTGTACATGGGCTTCAACGACACAGGTTATATTAAAGCTGCATAGTCCGATGAAATATCAAATTTTCAAAAACAAACCAATTATCTAGATTTGATTTTACATATCTAACTTAGATACCGATGCACTCATTAAGCATTTGTTTCTGCGTAGAAGGCAAAACTGAGTCAATTTAACAGAACCTGTTACTGCAGAAGTCTATGGTGTCAGAGTTTTGGCAAACTTGCCAAAACTAATTTTCCATGTTTGCACCCAAAATATCTCAAAAGTTTACATTAGTTCAGTTACTTTTCTTTTAAATGGTAAAGTAGATATGAGTGATCGATCTAATATATTTATCTCAGAAAAAATACAGAAATTCAAAACCATCGGACTATGCAACTTTAAGTAATATATAATGTTCCCTTCTATGCAATAAGAAATGCCTAATAAGTACACCAGTATTTAAATCTTTTTTTCTTGAAGATTTATACTGCCTATCATGGATAAGTCTGAATAGACTTGTTTTCACCATTAGGCAGTTTGTCGATAGAAAGCCTGAGCCTAAACTTTTACCGACCCATGGGATTTTTAACCTCCCACACCACATAGACATGGTATGAGAGCAACTGGCCTTTGATGACGCTGTAAGCTATCCACAGCGGTGGAAATCCAAATTGGCAGAGGTGGGGGCATGGGGAATCGAACCACCGACCTTCAGATTAGGGGTCTGACCTAGAAAAAAGTCAAGACACTGACCAGTCCACCACAGAGAACAAACACCACAGTTGGATTTGTAGGATCCAAGTTTTTGAGTTTAGAAAATTTGATGGTTTTATCAGACTACAGCTTTAATAGCGTCTGCTCGGCCGTTCTTTGCACGGCTATTTGTTTTCCTTCCCAGATACTATTTTCATCAATGTCAAGCAGGCGCTGTAATGACTACTGCCTACTGCTAACTAGCATTTGGTATTTTATTCAATTCTGCATTCCAGACGGGATGGCCAAATGAGTTAGAGCGTCCGTCTCCTGTGTTGGTAGACCATAGGATCGTGGGTTCGAACCCTTGTCGAGTCAAATCAATGACTTAAAAATGTATACTTGTCGCTTCCTAGCCAGGCGATTGGCATTATTAGGATAGAGCAAGGACTGGTTGGCTCAGTGTCAGGATAATGTGACTGAGTGGGATATCAGGTCATGGTGCTGGCAGCCTGGTCTCCCATTGGGCAGCACTATAAAGTCCCCATGAGTGTGCAGTCACAAGTCGGTACCCGTCCTGATATGACCTTAGATGTTGCTAGGACGTAAAACAACAAACAGCATTCCAGGCCTACATAGCAATTTCAGGATCCGTACGGACCAGGGCCTTTAATTGCCTTGAATCTAAACTATTACTTGAATTTAATTGAAGTTGCATAGTCTGATGCTTTTGAGCATCGGCCATTTTTCTGAGATAAATATATTAAATTGATTGTTATAATCTATCTTACTTTAGTTTGCAGCACCTTTGATTGTAAATGACTAACCTTTGAGATATTTGAGGTGCAAGTATGCCAGATTAATTTAGGCAATCATGCCAAACTCTGACACCATAGACTTATGCAGAAACTGGTTCTATTAAATTGACTCGGCATGCCCTTCTGTGTGGCAACAAATGTTTAATAAGTGTATCAGTATCTAAGTTAGATATGTAGAATCAAATATAGGTGAGTGTTTTGGTTTTGAAAATTTGTTATTTTCATCGGACTATGCAACTTTAAACTATCCCCACTGATCTAAATTAGTCAAAAATTGGCATTTGTCATTGGTTTTCCTGAAATCCAAATGAAAATAGTCTTGAATTCCAATCAAAAACAGCCTTGAATTCCATATCTTCACACCCTGCAATTTAAAGGAATTTCACCGTTGTGATCTAGGCCTAATCTACACATTCTAAATGATGTTTTCTTAGTTTACGAATGCAATTTTTATATTTTCACAATAGGGTCTGTTCACAGAGAACCTATTATTTTAGTTCGCTAGTTTACACTGGTTGGTCAATAGGGAAATAATGTAATGAATTATTAACTAATTATGACAATTGTTAAGTATAATAAAGATGTTAATTCCCTAGTTGCCTTATAAAAATAGCATCCAGAAACCTGGTGAAGTAAGACCATGAAGAGTTGACATGTATATAATCATTATAATGCAATATTTTTTCGGCCTTAAAAAATGAATTTCTTACCTTAAAAAGGCCTTAAATTTGGTTGTTGAATAGCTGCATGAACCCTGCTTTCAGAATACTGTATGTCCTGGTGAGTGGTCAAGTGATAAATGTATTATTGCGACGCGACAGAAATTTGCTGTATATATATGTATGTTGGACAATTAAACTTGTACAAACAACTCCTGACCCGTAATCATCTGTTTGCTTGTATATAAGTTTATTTATTATATAATATACATATAGAGTTTGTATATATTATATATCCTTATAATGCAAGTACGTCGGCTAAACTGGTTCCGGATTCCACGACGTGGCGCCGCATGGGTATTGATATAGGAGTGTCCTTTCTTAGGTTGGTCATTAAACTCCTTGTCCTGCTACACAAGGGTCCCCGTTCAGGGTACGCCTCCGAGACATCTCGGAGATGTCTCCAATTTCAGAGCAGAGACAAAAAGCACCTGGAAAATGGCTGCCATATTCAGGGGTTTCAGCCAATCAGAGCTCTTCTTTTCCATTACAAATGGCTGCCCACTATGGGGGTGGCCATTTTCAAGGCGACCAACAGCTAAATCATTCAGACTAGCCTGGATCACCCTGAACGCGGCCCAGTGTTCACGGCTTATCTGTACGATGAGGCATTGCATTTGAATTTTATTTTTTTTTGTCTGAAGGCAAGGCAGGTTACCCAGCCAAAGTTTATTATTGTAATAAATCACCCAACCTTATTGTCTTCTTGTTTAGCTGTAGTTGATATCAGATGTGTATATACAGTAAAGCCTCTTTAAATTGACCGACCATGGGATCGATTTTAAATGGTCCATTTAAGGAAGTGGTCGGCTTAGGGATTTTTTTTTATCATTACCATGGTGTTGTATGGGAGATCGTTTGGGGCCCAAATAAAGCGATGGATATATGGGAGTGGTCGATCTGTGGAGGTGGTCAGTTAGAGAGGTTTTACTGGACATATATTTATATACATACATATTATATTTGTATACAACTACTATTATATTTAAATCGTCACATCGCCAGTACGTAAGGTTTTATAAATACTATATAGCTTAGCTCTTTCCTCTTTCATTTTGTTCATAAACCCAGGATCAAATTAGCAGGGTTGCCAACCCTTACGGTTTCGCCGTAAGGTGTATAATATTTTATATCCCCATCATAACCATCCGAATTTTAATTTACCAAAATGATATCAATCTTATGGATTATTATGTCCAAAATGCACCACACAGCATCTAAGATTTTAAAATTGTCTAGGGGGGAGGTACCCCCAGACCCCCCCAATATAACATCCCTTAAGATCTTCGGGTTTTTCAATGTTGGCAACCCTGGATTATGTCCGGACCCTGCTCTATAATACAGACATGAGCAGAGAAGTAAAACAAATTAGCTGATTGTGGCCGAGTAGGGGAGGGTCTAGGTAGGGGGGGGGGGGGCCACCCCCCCACCCTCTCACGGAGAAATTATTTTACAAGTAGGACACAATTGGTGCAATTTGGTAGCCACTTAGGAGGGAGAAATTTCACTCTTCACCTGTGACATAAGGTAAGAGTAGGCATATAGACCAGTACTCTAAGAATACAGAAGTGTTTTTCTTGTAATCTTGCATAAATGATAAGTCAATAATATAAATAATACACCTATACCATAGTTAATAGTTTCAGTTATTTAATATATTGTCTTATACTCCTTCCGCTGGCAGTCCTTGTAATATGGTAATACTTGTTTAATTGTTATAATAAATGTAAAGGAATATGATAAAAGTAATGTCAATTTCATTTTAACAACAATATATAGTCTTATGCTCCCTCAATATATAGTCTTATGCTCCCTCAATATATAGTCTTATACTCCCTCAATATATAGCCTTATACTCCCTCAATATATAGTCTTATACTCCCTCCATCAGTTCTTAATACTTGCATAACTGCTATAATAAAGCATAAAATGTCAAGGAATCCAATAATAAAACTAATCTGAAGTTCATTTTAATAAAAAATTGTTGGTTCATTTTTTCTGCTTGTTCTAATTGGCGGAAATCAGCCAATTGGCGGGAAATGCTCATGCCTGATAATACTGAATTAGCTTTCTATGAAACTGACTGTTACTTATCACACATTGTTAGACCGTTGAGATTCATTGCGTATACCAGTGGGATATAAATCTATATATGTTCACAAGGTTGTCTGATTAAAAGGAATTCAATACACATTAATTCAGCGAGTAGATATCTCCAAGTTTTGAGATCAATCTTGATATTTTGTATTCACTGACCTCACTGGTCAAGTCATTACAACGAGCATTTTCGGTCTCTATAACTAGACCTCAGTCAATATATATATATATATATATATTGCACGCAGTAAATATAATTTGATATCATCGGGTATTAACAGTACATGTGCATGTTGATAAATATATATTTTCATATAAAGTTCTAAAGAAAAAATATGGTAGTTATTGTTTGCAATTTTCGAATAGTTTTTGATTTGGCTTGTAATGACAAGCGTCACCTCGGCTGTATTCGATTAACATGACCCGGGCGACTCGGGTCACCCGAGTTGATAGAATTTCAAATCAAACACCGCGAGTGGAGTCGACAAATACAAGTGCAGTGTGCAAAAAGTCCCGACCCCAGTAACCCATGCCTTGGCTGGGGTTGGCTAGGAGCAATGACGTAACATTTGTGCTGGTACCTGTAGGATAACAGCTACCAGTGCAAGTCCTACGTGTTTGAGTGTTTTTTGTTTTTTTTAATAACCCAAATTAATTAAATGGAAATATAACTAAACTATGCGATCATAAAATACTTTAAATCCTATTTTGCTGTAGCTATATTGGTTATTAAAAAACCCCAAAACGATTTGGATTAAACCACCCTTTTATTCCCACCCCAACGTGGAGAAGCGTGTTCGTTAATTCAACCCGAGTGTAGGATGTGTGCATGCGCCAAAAAGTGACTTGGGTGACCCGAGTTGGTTAATCGAATCCGCCCCTCGTGACACTACCCGCGGCCACCCCTATCGGGTCAGGTCACTCTCGTGCCTTCTGATTGGTCGTTGGTTTTCCTGCTGTTCCACCCGTCGCCACTAGCCCAGCGAAAACTGCCTCACCCCGGTGTGGCCATCTCAGCTGCCACAAGGCTGATTTGCCAAATGTCGCTTCTGCGCATGCGTCAGAATCCAACAGCGTCGTCTGCGCATGCGTCAAAACTGAGCCAGTCTCAAATATTTGGATACAGCCGTTTGAATATTCACTACAAGCGTGGCTAATTCAGAATATTGACATCGAGATGCTAGTGTGACTAATTTAGCATGGTGAACTGAGGGCATTGTAACCTAATTGTAACCTAGTTTGAGTATGTGAATCTGTTAGCACTTATCGCAATCTAATTAGATTGGTCGACGCGGAAGCGCTAGTGTATCTAATTCAGCTGCCTGGCAGAAGCAGGCGTAGCTGGCGTGCACTCGAATCCGCGCATGCGCAGAAACGACATTTGGCAAATCAGCCTTGCGGCAGCTGAGACGGCCACACCGGGCTTAATCGATTAATCAACTCAGGTAACCCGAGCCACGTTTTGGCGCATGGGCACATCCTACAGACTCGGGTTGAATAGGCAAATACACTTCTCCACGCTTGGGGTGGAAAAAATGGTGGCTTAATCCAAAACTTTTTTTTTTTTTTAAATAACCAATATAAGTACAGCAAAATAGGATTTAAAGTATTTATGATTGTATGAGCTGGGTTATTATTTTTTTTAATGCATTAAAACAACACGTAGGACTTGTACTGGTAGCTGTTATCCTACAGGTACTAGCACAAATGTGATGTCATTGCTCTTAGCCACCCCCAGCAAAGACGTGGGTTACTGGGTCGGGACTTTTTGCACACTACACTTGTATTTGTCGACTCCACTCACGGTGTTCGATTTGAAATTCTAGCAACTCGGGTGACCCGAGTCGCCCGGGTCGTGTTAATCGAATACGGCCCCCCTGGCTAGCTGACAACTGACATCAACGTACCACCCATTCACCCTTCTACTACACAATCACTTTTTACTCGCTGCCCTTAAAGGGCTTTGTTCGGGTTCTCTCAATTGATGCTTAAAGTTGCATGGTCCCATGAAACATTTTTTTTCAAAACCAAAACATTTGTCTACATTTGATTGTATATATCCAACTTAAAGCTGCATAGTCCAATGAAAACATCAAATTTTCAAAACCAAAACAATTATCTACATTTGATTCTACATATCTAACTTAGATACTGGTGCACTTATTAAACATTTGTCACCACACAGAAGGGAATACTGAGGCAATTGAATAGAACCTGTTACTGCAGAAGCCTATGGGTTCAGAGTTTTGACAAGCTTGCCAAAATTAATTTTGCATGGTTCCACTTCAAATATCTCAAAAGTTAGCCACTTAAAATATAAGTTACTTCAAGCTAAAGTAAGGTTCATAATAACGATCAACCTAATGTATTTATCTCGGAAAATTTCAGAAACTCAAAACCATCGGACTATGCAACTTTAAATACTGGTGCATTAGCTAAGGTTTTGGGACAGCATGGACAGAATAATCAGTGAATTTATGACCCCCTCCCTTTGGACACCTACTTTGAGACAGCCATTATAGAGGGTCACCATTAATCAATTAGGTCAATCTCATGGCCTCATTAGCCTTGCTTTCATTCCTACCAGGCTCTATTTGAATTAGGGCATTCCACATCACGTGGTCATCGCGAGATATCAATAGCGAGAGAAGTTTTGGAAATCTTGTCAAAATTATTTTGGTTTCTTTCACCTCAAATTTCTCATAAATTGCCATTGGACTATGCAACTTTAAAGTGGCACAGTTCGATGGTTTTGAGTTTCTGTCATTTTTCTGAGATAAATATATTAGGTTGATCGTTATTATCTACCTTACTTTAGTTTGAAGTAACTTTTATTGGAAATGGTAAACTTTTGAGATATTTGAAGTGCAAACATGTCAAATTAGTTTCGACAAGCATGCCAAAACTCTGACCCCATAGACTTCTGCCGTAAGAGCTTCTATTACATTGACAGCATTCCCTTCTATGTAACAACAAATGCTTAATAAACGCATCAATATCTAAGTTACATATGTGGAATAAAATCTAGATAATTGTTTTGGTTTTGAAAATTTGAAACTTCATCGGACTCTGCAGCTTTGGTCGTAATGCGTGAGGGCTCATCGGCGGGCTCTTCGGGGCCCCTCCCCTAACATGACACTGACATTTTATCCTATTTTACCTTCCATTCACTTTATTATATCATTACCTTGTACATTGCTTATATCCTCATACTCTCATTGTACATTGCCCTCCACTTTATATATAATAAAGTGCTTTTATTTCCACTTCCTGCCTTGACTTCCTCCTTCGCTGCGTATCAACAACCATTATTTACTGACGCCACAGTTTCCTTGTGATTCCATCTCTAAATCACACATGGCATTAGCAACACCCACAGAAGAATTATCATTCCTTCAAGTCGCAAGTGAGAATCTTCTAGAATAAATTTGTGATAAATGTTCATATAATTTTATAGTTTGATATTATATTAAATTTGGTTTACATCCAAGTACGCACTCGTATAACAACTTCTGTTCAGGCACACAGTGAACCTCCATTAATCTGACTCTATTTTACACTGAAATGACGCTATTAAACCAGAATATTCACCATTCATTGTATCCTTTTTATTATGACATTGCATTATCTGACTAATAGGGAATCTGAGCATAGACTATATAAATATGTGTAAAATGCTGTATAATCATCTGGGGGGAAATATAAACAGATTCAGATAGTGATATGCTCTGCAAAACCACATGATCATGAGGTCATAATATTCCTGCGCTAGATTATCTTGCAATGTAACCAAATGAATCACACTATCTATCTGCACTGGTAGTATCTGGGTCATTCTCTGAAACTGGGTACTAAAGTGTGACATGGAAAAGTGAAAACCTTCCAAATAATACTTTTTTTTTAAATAGCAAAAAACTTAAACAATAATAGCAGAATCCATGTTTTATGAATGTTTGCATGTTATGCATATGGCAGAGTTGGAAAAGAGTATTTCACTTTTGCATTTATATCTTATACAAATTGAACAATATGTTAATATCACTTGTGTGAGATTGAAATCAAAGACATACGCAGAACATCATTTTAACATACACAACTAAGACAAACAAGATTTATTGATTACAGTTAAGTAAACGAGATAATCTTACAAGAAAAATGTTGAAAGACATGCATGGTATCGATGTGTAGATTTTCACTTTAGTACAAAATTACACAAGTGTATTTTTGTATATCTTTTGTGGAATAGATTACATATATGTAGTATTGATAACATACTTAATACACAAAGACAAAAATAATTATTTGATTTGCTAGCAATAAAAGAAAGAATTAATTATCAGCATCGTAATGTGGAAACCAAATATGTGAGGCCCAGTTTTAGAGAATAACCAATCTCTTCATATACGCTAACATACACATGTATATATATCTTAGATACCAAACTGTGTTGAACTAATTCTAATCGAAATAGCTATACAAAATAGAGTATAAATATATTTTCATTTGGTTTAAATACACTCTGGTGTGAGAATATTTCATTTCGAGATTCGTAATGGCGTCAGAATTAAAAGTATTCACTTTTTTTATCTAGCTATTTCTGTTGCTGTTTATTGTTATTTTTTAAGTTAGTTAGTTGGTTAAAGTGAAACTACTTATATGTATGCTACCAAAAATACTCACCTGCTCATGGGAAATGTCAGAGACGACCTAACGAAAAATATAGATTTTCACATCACATTTTCAGATTTTGTCTCTCCACCCATCGATATTAATCTAAAGACTAATCATTATCACAGTTGTAAATTCGAAAAGTCTTTGTTGTCGCTACATAACATGAACATGAATAGGTTGGGTGACCAATACAATAGTTAATGACCTCATGAGACAGTATATCTGTATATGTACCTATGTGTGTACGTGTGTATTTGTGAAATAGGAAGGAACCGTTTCTTATCCATAGTATGTGTGTATCTATGTAGGCCCTATGTGGGTATTCTGTTTGTTTGTTTGTTTGTTGTTGTTTTACATCCTAGCAACATCTAAGGTCATATCAGGACGGGTACCGACTTGTGACAGTGCGCACTCATGGTGACTTTATAGTGCTGTCCCACTGGGAAACCAGGCCGCCGGCACCATGACCTGGTACCCCACTCAGTCACATTATCCTGACACTGAGCACACCAGTCCTTGCCCTGTCCTAATAATGCCGAGCGCCTGGCTAGGAAGCGACAAGTATCAATTTTTAAGTCATTGGTTTGACACGACCAGGGTTCTAACCCACGACCCCATGATCTACCAGCACGGGAGACGGGCGCTCTAACTCATTCGGCCATGTGGGTATTCAGGCATGTGCACAGGGGGGGGGAGGGGGGGGAGGGGATAGGGTGCCACTTGCCCATTTTCTTCTGTATATCAAAAGTGCCCTTTTAATCTATATAAAATGTTACAGGAGTGCCCTTTTTACAACTGAGTCCCCTGCCCTTCTAAAAGTATCTGCACGTTATTGTGTTTGTATGTATGTATGTATGTATGTATGTGTCGTGGGGTGATGAAAATGGGAAATATTGCGCCTAGAGCGGGACTCGAACCCACATCTCTTTGCATCCCGGGCCAGTGTGCTAACCATTACACCACCTAGGTTCCCTGATATCAACACACTACCCATGCCTACCTGTCTATGCGGCTCCTTACCTGAGAGGTCAGTGCAGACCACTACACTCGTCCCCTGGGAATTGTAAGTCTTTTAATGCTTACAATTACATACATATAGGCAATGCAATGCACTTACATACTCAGGGTAGGTTCAACAACTATACAGCACATAGCTTGTACAGGATCCTGGTCATGGCACCAGTGTCGTGGGGGTGATGAAAATGGGAAATATTGTGCCTAGAGCGGGACTCGAACACACATCTCTTTGCATTCCGGGCGAGTGTGCTAACCATTACACCACCTAGGCTCCCTGATATCAACACACTACCCATGCCTACCTGTCTATGCGGCTCCTTGCCTGAGAGGTCAGTGCAGACCACTACGTATGTATGTATGTATGTATGTATGTATGTATGTATGTATGTATGTATGTATGTATGTATGTATGTATGTATGTATGTATGTATGTATGTATGTAACTATGTATCCATATATGTGACTATGTATGCATATATATATATATGGGAAGGAACTATTTCTTATCCATAGTATATGTAAATATATATAATATACATACATATGTGTTTGTATGGTTCTGTATCCACAAATTCTATTAAAGTTGCATAGTCCGATTGTTTTGAGTTTCTGTCATGTTTCTGAGATAAATATATTTAGATTGATCATTATAATCTACTTTGCCTTACTTTGAAGTAACTTTTATTTTAAAGTGCTAAGATTGGAGATATTTGAAGTTGAAACATGCTAAATTAGTTTAGGCAAGCATGCCAAAACTCTGACACTATAGGGTTCTGCAGTAACATATTCTATTAAATTGCCTCAGTATTCCCTTCGCTGTGGCAACAAATGCTTAATAAGTACATTGTTATCTTAGTTAGATATGTAGGATCAAATCTAGATAATTGTTTTGATTAAGAAAATTTGAATTTTTCATCGGACGATGCAGCTTTAATTTATAACAAGTAGGCCTACCTTTTGGCAGTTTGTAAGATTAATCTGGTTTAGCAGTTTGTAAGATTAATTGAGTTTGGTGTCCTAGTAACAGTACATGACACATTTGGACAGGTACCGGCTTGTGAGTGTGCACTGACGGCAGTTTTCTAGTGGTGTCGACCAGACGGGATGGCCGAACGAGTTGAGCGTCCATCTCCTGCTTTAGGAGATTGGGGTATCTGAACCCACGGGTTCGTGGGTTCGAACCGTGGTCGAGTCAAACCAATGACTTAAAAATTTATACTTGTTGCTTCCTAGTCAGGCACTCAGCATTATTAGGATTGGGCAAGGACTGGTTGGCTCAGTGTCAGGATACTGTGACTGAGTTGGATATCAGGTCATAGTGCTGGCGGCCTCGTCTCCCAGTGGGGCAGCACTATAAAGTTGACATGAGTGCGCACTGTCACAAGCCGGTACCCATCCTGATATGACCTTACACCCCAGTCACATGAGGCCTGCGTTCGTTCACGATCGATTCACAACGTCAAAACGTCCTACTAATGTCCTCCTTACGCCCTCTTACGTGCTGGCACCACGAGGACGCCAACCTCCCAGCATCCATTTCGGAAATTTTGGACACAAGGAGGATGCAGCTGCTGCACTTGCAACCTCCTTGTATCCAGTACGGTCGGCGCCATTCAAAAGTGCTTGGCGACCTGGCACCGCCAGGTCACCAACCTCTTGGTTGGCGAGTTGGCGGCGAGCTGGTGGCGCCAACACATGCAATGCCATGCTCACACCACGTTTTTGAATCAATGTATCGAGTGGGACACTGGGTGGTTGGCGACCTTCTGGGCGTAAGGAGGTTGGCGGCCAACGCTGGCTCTCGTGTGACTGGGGTATTAGAAGTTGCTATGACTTTTTTTTTTAAACCAACCCGATAAACAAACTAGTGCTGTCCAACGTTGGAAGTGGACAGTCTTGAGTGTCAGCTTGTAACTTTGACTTTGTCAGCCGTGTGCGACACACTGAGAACACTTCCGGTAATGAGAACTCAGGAAAAACAGCGACGCACCCACCATTGCCATCGTGCCTGTGAACATGTACGACCACGTGTAAGCACCAGTCACGTCTCGGAGCAGACCTACAAGGAATTAAGGCAGCCATTTTGTTACAAAAAGGGAGTTACAATACAAGCCGTGGCATGACCTACAAGGAAGGCAGCCATGTTGTTACAAAAAGGCAGTTACTATAGAGGGAGTGCACATGACGTCATCACTCAGCAGTCAGCGGCCAGCCATCTTGGATTACAAGGACCCTCCCTAGTCATTTTGTGAATGCATGCAGATGCAGTAAAACAGAGTTTTCTTGTGTTCTGGGAGGTTCTGGGCAGTTTACATCAAATGTGTTTACTTACAGCACTTTAGCAACAACTTCTGAGGCCAAACTGCTCAAAACAGTAACAAATAAACCAACAAATCAGTAAATAAGCAGTGTAGGCAGTAGCAAGCCTTCTGTATGTAATCCAATATGGCCACCAAAAGTTGTTTTGTGACGTCATTACACTCCCTCTATACAAGTAGTGGTGTGACCTACAAGGAAGGCGGCCATTTTGTTACAGAAAGGGAGCCACAATACAAGCAGAAGAGTGACTTAAGCCCTGTTTACGCGGGCGATTTAAAACGCCTCATATAAAACGACTTGCCTAGATCGATTCACATTTGTCGTGTAAAAGCGACTCTGAGGCGTTTTAGGGCTGAATCGATTCATATAAATCAGTACATGTAAACCACCTCGCGAGGTGGTTTATATGAAGCTATTCAGCTGGTTCCCGGGCAGCGATAGTGTAAAATAGTGGTGCTCGCCGGCTACAGGATCAGCTGTAACTAATCGCTGGTGCCCAGCAGTGTTAGGGACCGATTAGGCCGAAATCTATTGAATGCGATCATATTTAACAGAATTACATACTCAAATAATGAAATTTAATTAAATTAACCCTAAATTCCAAGCGATATTAACGTAGCCGCTACATTGGTATCATTATTCATATTGTGAATCGAGGTATGTAAACTAAACAAATAGCAGTACTCGCCGGCTACAGACTCCCCACTAAGGCTGCTGGTTCCCGGTCGCCGACACACTTTCAAACTCGCTCGTGTAAACGCGCCACTACATCGCTTCATATAAATCGATTTGCCTAAATCGCTTCACAATTGCCCCTGTAAACACGGCTTTACAAGGAAGGCAGCCATTTTGTAACAAAAAGAGAGTTGCAATATAAGAAGTCGCATGACCTACAAGGAAGGCAGCCATTTTATTACAAAATGGGAGCTATAAGCAGAGGCGCACAGTGCTAACGTCAACCATTTTGTTACAAAAAAGGAGTTACAATACAAGCAGTGGTGTAGTGCTAATTTGTTTTGTTTAAATGATGGAAGGCATGCTTGAATTAATTTGAAATAGTGAAGGACGCTTTCCCCTCCCAAACTAAGGCCAACTATTTTTTTTAAATTGGCGATCGTCCACGCCCATGCCTGAAAAATCGCCCACCTTGATTTTTTCAATAATATTTCTTTGTTAAAACTTTAAAATGTGTCGTGCTGGCAGCAATTCAACTTTTGTAAGCACATAATCTGTGCAACATAGTTACGCATTACGTCTACGTCATATGCCAGATGTGAAAAAAAAAACACACCCGCCCGATCTTGATTTGTGTCATCAAAGGACGATCTCCAACTTTTGACAAATTTGGCCTAAGTAAGGGAACCCCATTCCCAAGTGTTCCCACAACACTATACAAATTATGACAATTCAAACAGTTCTTTTTTAATAGTATCTAAGCAACAAAATAACAGTTACCAGTAATTAAAACAGTTCTCCAAGGTTATAGCAGTTTCGCGTGGTCTAAAAATCAAATCTGTTTCATGTAGCCTTTTCTTGGAAAGGTAATTTCTCAGTGTATATACCATAGGCCATATACTCGAGTAAAAGTCGATCCCATGTAAAGGTCCCCCCTTTCTTTTTTGACCGAAAATTTGGAATCTTCCATAGACCTTGGGTAAAAGTCAACCCTAGTATTTCACGGAACACAGGTCAACATTTATGGGTCAAGGTATTATCAGAGAGCGTGTATATAAACAGATGAGAGGGACAACTCCCATACTAGAGCATGTAACATCTGCAGACTGTGGCGCTCCAAGTGGTGGTTGTTGAACAGTATATGACACAGCTGTCAAACTCAAGGCATTGTCAATGGCCGTGAGCAATCTTCATACAGAAAAAGTGAAATATCTCTAAAACTACACCACCTAGAAACAAACTGATTGGAATACACATAGAAAACATGTTTACCAACAAGATTATATTAAATTGATATGGTTAGGTTCTGGATTTCTATTAATTTGGAATAAAACTGACGTTTTCACTACGCGTACGGCAAACTCAAGGCATTGTCAATGGTCGTGTGCAATCTTCCTACAGAAAAAGTGAATATCTCTAAAACTACACCACCTAGAAACAAACTGATTGGAATACACATAGAAAACATGTTTACCAACAAGATTATATTAAATTGATATGGTTAGGGTTCTGGATTTCTATTAATTTGGAATAAAACTGACGTTTTTCACTACGCGTACGGCAAACTCAAGGCATTGTCAATGGTCGTGTGCAATCTTCCTACAGAAAAAGTGAAATATCTCTAAAACTACACCAAATAGAAACAAGCCGCTTAGTACACATATAGAAAACATGTGTACCAACAAGATTATATTGAATTTATAAGGTTAGGGTTCGGGATTTCTATTAATTTTGAATAAAAACAAATGTTTTGCACTGAGCGTACCGGCAAACTCAAGGCTTGTTCAACACTAACCGCCAGGAACGCCACTGTAGCCTGTGTTACCGTTTTTCGCGGGAGTTGTCCCTCTCATCTGTTTATATACACTCTCTCTGGTATTATACTGTACGTAGAAATAACGCTGTTACAAAATCATCACACATTTAAAGTTGCATAGTACGATGGTTTTGAATTTCTCTATTTTCTTCTGAGATAAATATATTAGATCGATCACTAATATCTATTTACATTAGTTCAAAGTTACTTCTATTTTAAATGGTACACTTTTGAGATATTTTGAGTCTAAACATGTAAAAATTAGTTTTGGTAAGCTTGCCAAAACTCTGATTCAATAGACTTCTGTAGTAACAGGTTCTGTTAAATTGACTCAGTATTGCCTTCTACGCAGAAACAAATGCTTAATAAGTGCATCAGTATCTAAGTTAGATATGTAAAATCAGATCTAGATAATTGGTTTTGTTTTGAAAATTTGATATTTCATCAGACTATGCACCTTTAAGTGCTGGGATTTACAGATAAAATACAGAACTAAGCAGTATTTAGGGGATATACACTTTACGGTACTGGTAACTGGAATATGACACTTCAGTAACATTGTACCATGGCAGGCAGAATAGAGACAGTTACTTTGTAGATAAATATGGCCATAATACTTTTACATTTGGCTTATTATTTTCTACAGAATTCTGGCTCTTTTTTACTGATACTAAGCATGTACTTCATCCCTTCGAAAACAATATTAAATATATTACATATATATTAATATATATATAATAATAATGTACAGGTACCGAACCTTTTATTTGGCTTCCATAAATATGGAAATATCAGAAAATAGGCTATTTTTAAACTGGTTACACACAATTTAGTTCTTTACTTTTCATTGCTTATTTCAGAAAACCGCGAAAATCTAGAAAGCTGGGCTATTTCTGGGCCCAAGCTTGCAGGATATTTGGTCCGGTACCTGTACATAGGACAATGAAATACTGACGCAGGGTAGGCCTAACCGTCACACAGACAGCGCAGCACTGCGGTGTCTGAACAAATAGCCGGTAAGGTACCTGTATATAGGACAATAAAATAAAGATGCAGGGTAACCGCCATGCAGAATGCACAGCAATGCGGTGTCTGTAAAAATAGGCGGTAAGGTCCCTGTATATAGGACAATAACATAAAGACGCAACAAAACTGACATGCAGACAGCTCAGCAACAGTGTCTGAACTAAAAAGGTGGCAAGGTACCTGTATATAGGACAAAAGTATAAAGATGCAGCGCAATTGTCACACAGACAGCACAGCAACATGGTGTCTGAAAAAAAAGGTGGTCAGGTATACCTGTAAAAAGGGCAATAAAATAAAGACGCAAAGTAACCGCCACACAGACAGCGCAGCAATGTGGTGTCTGAAACAAAAGCTGGTCAAGTACCTGTAATTAGGACAATAAAATAAAGATGCTGGGTAACCGCTATACAGAAGGCATAGCACCGCAGTGTCGGGAAAAAAAGGCGCTAAATACCTGCAATGCCGGGTCCGATCATGATCCCGCAGCCTTGAACGAAGACGGTAAGCCCCAACGAGCTGCTCAACTTCTCCACGCCCAGCAAGTCGGCGAGCAAGGTGGCCCTCTGACTCACCATGCAGCCATTGAACAGGCCGTGCAGTGCACATGTGAGAGCCAGCGTCTTGTAGGACGTAGCCAGCGCCCACAGGAAGTGGCACGAGCCAGCCATCACCAGCGCTACCAGGAACATGGCTGGGCGGTATGGCTTCAGGGCGGGCACATCGAAGACGCAGCCGGACACTGTGCGGCTCAGCGTGTCGACGATGCCAAGAATCGAGAGCAGGAAGACGGAGCGACTCCGCGAATGGCCCAGACTCTGAGCAAGGGCGGGCACCAGCATCTGACCGGCCATGTAGGACATGGTGTAGAATCCCATGCCAAGAACGAAGGTGTTGAAGAAGGGGTCGCAGAACAACGTCAAGTCGATGTACTTGGGGAGGTTTCCGCAGCAGCTAGGTTTGCCATTGCCATTGCTGTTGCCGGTGACTTGGACTTGGATGGTGGGATTGATTGAAGACTTGGGTTCGGCTGGCCCGTTCTTTTCGCTGCTGCCCACGTCATCCGCCGCTGAACTGCTTATCATGCCATAGTGCTCTAAAGGTGGAGTTCCATTGTCGTTACTGATGAGCTGGATGGTGGGATTGATGGCAGACTGGAGTTTGGCTGCCGCATACTTTTCGCTGCCACCCCAGTTATCTCCCGCTGAACCGCTTATCATGACGACATCATTTAAAGGTGGAGTGCCATTGCTGTTTCCCTCTGGGACTACGGCCTTCTTTGTTTGTGGGTTGGTGTTCTCATTCACCATGCCCTCGTTGTCTTCTCGATCCGCGTCAATCCAAATGATGCGCTTCGCGTCTGGACCTGTGACGTCATCGTTGTTGTCTTGGGTGATGTCATCACTTGCACGCTGCTCAACTTCCGGTGGCACGTTGGCTTCCAGTGGCCGATGTAGGAATCCGCAGAGAGACACATGGAACATGATGCCGCCAACGATGAGCAGAGCCCCCGTGTAACCATAGTAATCAAACATGAGGTTAATCAACGACGGCAAAGTAAGGACACCAATACCCGATCCGGCAGAACCAAGGCCGATAGCTATTGACCGATATCTGCTGAAGTATCGACCGACCAGCACCAAGCTAGGGGCATAGACCAGGGTGCCACCAACGCCTGTAA
The DNA here is from genome assembly GCA_030323885.1 of Branchipolynoe longqiensis. Lineage (NCBI taxonomy): Eukaryota > Metazoa > Annelida > Polychaeta > Phyllodocida > Polynoidae > Branchipolynoe > Branchipolynoe longqiensis. The sequence goes on from CM059190.1 coordinate 2,236,937, forward strand.
CAGAAAGCATAGTTTTGGTTGATAATACTGCATCAAATTGTCAGAAGTAAAAGACTTAGCTAGATTCGCACCTACATATCCAACTTAGATACTCTTGCACTTATTAGGTAGGTGTTGGTATATAGAAGGGTATACTAAGGCAATTTAATAAACTATTGAAATATTTGAAGGGCAAACAGGTCAAATCAATTTTGGCAAGCACGTCTAAACTCTGACCCCATAGACTTCAGCAGTAACACGTTAGGACTATGGAACTTTAATAAAGCTTATTAATCCGATAAAAGCATCAGATTGTCAAAAGCAAAACACACATATAGTATAACCCCGTTAAACCAAGCTTGGTTAAACCAAACGATCAGTTAATCCAAACTTTTGTCGGCGGCCCGGCAAAATACTACCATTTATCATATAATAAAAGTTGGTTAAACCAAAGTCGGTTAAACCAAAGTCGGTTAATCCTAATTTTCGGTTAATCCTAACAAAATTGTCGGTCCCAGGCCACTTCCGGTACGGTTAAGCCAAACTTTTATGTGGTTATAAGGTCATCTGAGACCCCACAGCATCTTACACCACGCTTGTTTGGATAAGTGTTGGCAATAGTGTGTGTGTGTAGAGAGGTGTGTGTGTAGGGTAGCGAGCCAGAAGAGGGAAGTGAGTGTGTGTGTGTGGGGGGGGGGGGGATGTCAGTAGTGTGTGTGTGTGGGGAGGCAGTAGTGTGTGTGTGGGGGGGGGGGGATTAGGGTGGCGAGCTGGACAGGGAAAGTGAGTGTGTGTATGGGGAGGAGGGCGAGGGAGATTTGAAGTCAAAGTCGAAGCCAAAGTTTGGTTAAACCAATGATCGATTAATCCAAACAAATTTCTAGGGTCCCTTCAAGTTTGGTTTAACGGGGTTATACTGTATCCAACTTAGATACTGGTGCACTTATTAGGTTGGGTTGGTTATTGGTGTTTTACGTCCTGGCAACATGTAAGGGCATATCAGGACTTAGTAGGTGTCAGACTCTTTATATCGTCTGGGTATGGCCTTTAAAGCCTCATAGTCCGATGAAAGCGTAACATTTTCAAAACCGAAACAATTATCTAGATTTGATTCTGCATATCTAACTTAGATACTGGTGCACTTATTAAACATTTGTCGCCATATAGAAGGGAATACTGAGGCAATTTGATAGAACCCGTACTGCAGAAGCCTATGGATTCAGAGTTTTGGCATGCATGCCAAAATTAATCTAGGATGTTTTCACTTCAAATATCTCATAGGTTAACCATTTAAAATCAAGGTTACTTCAAACTAAGGTAAGGTATATTATAACTGCTCAACCATATATATTTATACAGCATAACCCCGTTAAACCAAACTTGAAGGGACCCTAGGAATTTGTTTTGATTAACCGATCATTGGTTTAGCCGAGCTTTGACTTTGACTTGGCTTTGGCAAATACTTTGGTGCATTATCAATGTAATATACAATGTATTTGGACACTATGATTATTGTTTTTTATGCATATACAGTTTAACCCCATTAAACCAAGTTCGGTTAAATCAAATGATCGGCTAATCCAAAAGTTTTTTGGTGACCCGTCAAAATACTACCATTTATCATATAAAAAGTCTCAGATGACCTTAAAACCACATAAAAGTTTGGTTTAACTATACCCAAAGTGGCCTGGGGCCCACAATTTTGTTTGGATTAACCGATATTTTGGATTAACTGACTTTGGTTGAACCAACTTTTTTTATATGATAAATGGCAGTATTTTGCCGGGCCGCCGAAAAAAATTTGGATTAACAGATCATTTGGTTTAACCGAGCTTGGTTTAACGGGGTTGTACTGTATATATAAATTTATATATTTTATATTGTTTGTTTTTGTTTGTTGTTGTTTTACATTATAGATCTATGATCATATCAGGATGAGTACTGACTTGCGACAGTGCGTACTCATGGCTACTTTATAGTACTGCCCCACTGGGAAATCAGGACACCGGTACCATGACCCGATATCCCACTCAGTCACATTATCCTGACACTGAGCCATATTTTGATCTAGCTGGATATACAAACCTGTAAGAAGCGCATAGCTGAAGAACATGAACTCTGTGCTCGGAGCGAAGGCAGAGATGATGCAGCCAACACCGATTAGCCAGCCACCCATCACCATGACAGGGCGCGTTCCAAACTGGTTGCTGAGACTGGTGCCGAAGGGACCTACAAGCGAAATAAACTAATAAACATATTGTAAAGTCCACGGCTCGAATATGTGGCTGTGTAGGCAGGCTATAGTGAAATCAATACAGGCAAAGTGAAAGAAAGAGTATAAAGGGTGAAAGAAGAGAGAGTGAAGCCCTCAGGTTTATTATTTATATGGTACATGGATCCAGTATAGTGTATCACCCCACCCCATTCTTCCAATGAGAAACAAGCATTTCTAGCTCCACCAATGAGAAACAAGCATTCCTGGTCCCCATGGTTACAGTGATCTGCCCACCACCACCAAGCTGTGTGGCTCCCCTGGCCACCACCTGCCTTGAGCCTGCGTGTGGTGATCCTGACTAGCAGAGGGGGGAGGGGGTAGTGTGTAGGGCTCTGAGTGCCCCTTACACACTATCTTACTAGCACCATAATGTCTATTTACCAATCAATCAAGCACCACCAGCAACTACATAAACACATCTATGCACCTGGCCATGTACACCTGTTTTACAATATGACAAACTAAGAAAGCATCCAACTTGATAAGCTTTTACTTGTTTATTGTTATCCTTATATTTATGATCTTTACTTATTTTGTACTTTATATTTACTTATGCTTACTTATATTATAAGTTAGACTATATTTACTGGTAATTAAAAATGGTTTGTCTGCAGTGTATAACTTCAAGATAGTGGAAAGTGCTACCCACAGCCTCTGACCAGTGGTCTATAGGTTTTATAGTATTGTCGTGGGGGTGATGAAAATGGGAAATATTGCACCTATAGCGGGACTCAAACCCACATCTCTCCGCATTCTGGGCTAGTGTGCTAACCATTACACCACCTAGGCTCCCTGATGTCACCGCACTACTCATGCCTGCCTGTCTATGTGGTTACTTGCCTAAGAGGTGAGTGCAGACTACTACACTCGTCCCCTTGGAATTGTAAGTCTTTTAATGCTTACAATTACATAGATACAGGCAACGCACTTACATATATATATGTATACACACACAGGGTAGGTTCAACAACTATACAGCACGTAGCTTGTACAGGATCATGGTCATGGCAACCAGTGTCGTGGGGGTGATGAAAATGGGAAATATTGTGCCTAGAGTGGGACTCGAACCCACATCTCTTTTCATTCTGGGCCAGTGTGCTAACCATTACACCACCTAGGCTCCCTGATGGCGCCACACTACCCACACCTACCTCTCTATGAGAGGTTAGTGCAGACTACTACAGTATGTATTTGTTTGTTGTTGTTTTATGTCTGAGCAACATCTAAGGTCATATCAGGATGGGTACTGACTTGTGACAGTGCGTACTCAAGGCAACTTTATAGTGCTGCCCCACTGGAAGACCAGGCCACCAGCACCATGACCTGATATCCCACTCAGTCACATCCCACTCAGTCACATTATCCTGACACTGAGCCAACCAGTCCTTGTCCTATCCTAATAATGACAAGCTGCAGGCTAGGAAGAGACAAGTATCAATTTTTAAGTCATTGGTTTGACTCGACCCGGGTTCGAACCCACGACCCCACGATCTACCAACACGGGAGGCGGACGCTCTAACTCATTCGGCCATCCCGTCTGGTCCCGATAGTATGTAGCTTTATGCCTGGTACACACCTACCGTTTGTGCGCGCACACCTCCCGTTTACGATCGAAAACTGCCCGTTTCGCGCACAAAAATCGCTAGGTGCGCCCCCCCGCGCACACCTAGCGATTGCGATTCGCGCATAAAACTCAGTTTTTAGTGCTAAAAGCGGCCGTTTACGATTGCGATTCGCAAAACGAATCGGCCCGTTTTCAGTTTTAAGCGGGTCGGGTCGAGTCGCGAGTTTTAGTGCGCGAATCGTATATGGTAGGTGTGTACCTAGCATTAGTTTAAGTGTTGAATAAACTATCCCTAACAGTTCTATGTTCAGTTCATTTGTATGTAGCAGGTTGTGTAGTACGCTATCATATTCCATGCTGGAGCCCTGCGTTCTACCGATTAGGCCACAGCGTCTGGTAGGAGAAGAAGAATGAGGAGGAGGAGGAGGAGAAGAAGAAGAAGAAAAGACGATGAAGGAGGAGCAGGAAGCGAACGAGAAGAAGCTGATGTTTAAATGGATTAACACTAAGTATAGTGAATGGTGGATGTTGGACTGTTTACAATCTACAAACAGTTAAAAGCCATAAACAAGAAGCAAGAAAACCTAAATTATTACTAAAACAAAATTAAAAAATATTTGAATCAAATTGGACTAATGGAGTAATGCTGCCCGGTGGTGAAGAGAAGTGTTAACAAAATTATCCGTTGTGAGTAGGGTAAATAAATTCATCACCAAAAAAAATTCAAGTGGTCCTTAGCCGCCGCCGATTTGGCAACTTGTGGCTAACACACGTTTTCCTGCTTAAGGGGGACCCTCCTCCTGAATGTATTGGATGTCACAGATAAACACATTTGACTAAACTGTGTGGATTTTATGGCACTGTGCCAACAATTTTACACTGCAAACAGCATACAAAAATGTCCTTTTTACTAAATATGTTAGCCTTTATGAGGACAGCTGGTCTGTACCACCTCATATAGCTTATTAAAACAATTTTTTTATCAATTAATTCTTTAATCTATTTTTTTTTAACCTTGACCACAAAATATATGATTGTGACTTTTTAATTTTTTTGTGTGACTTTAAAAAAATTCATAAGTGTCTATTGGACACATAATTGATTGTATGCTTTTACATTATAAGTATAGGCGATGGTTTAAAAAAATTAAATAAAATCTTGCCGTGAATATGGCCTATGCTGCTGACGCGGCGTAAAGAAACCACTAATCAAACAAATAAAATAAAAAAGCGCACGCACAAAAAAAGCGAACTTACTGAGCCCCATTCGCAGTGCTGTGCAGCAGCCTCCCACCCACGCAGTGATGCCGGCGCTGCTATGAAATTTTTGTTGGAGTTGAAGATAGATGACGCCATAGGACCGACTGAGACCAGCGACCATCACGTGCATCAACGCACAGCCGAGCACCACCATCCACCCCCAGCCGCCATCTAGCGGCAGCTTCCTCACATTAGGCCGCCGCCTTAGCTTCCGGCTTGCCTTGGCCGCACGGCTTTCAGAGTCATGCTTGGTCATCGGACGCTGTGTGTGACGACACGGTTATTGTAAAGTGTGGAGGTGCCAGAGAGAGCCTAAAAAAACGAAGAAGAAAAGAGCACATTATTAATAGACGAGATCGCCATTCCGACTGCGCTGAAAATGGCATCGAGAGAAAAACAAAGGTGCTCGGCTATTGAGTTTGCCAATACACTTAGGGCAAAACTTCGATTTTATTCAAAATTTATTTAAAAGATACATAACAATTTGGCACAAACATGGATGGATGCATGTAATATAATAATATAATGAATATGTTTAAGACACAACTCTCCATAATTCAGCATTTTCAGTTAAGAAAGACACAATTTCAGTCACTTTACAGGCTGATGTTTACATCGCCAATGATTAGACATAAGTAATTCTTGTTCTAAATATTAAAATGTCAAATGTGTCCAAAAAAAATTGTCTGATTAACCCTACCCATTTTCTAGCCCAACAAATGCTATTAACCATATGATATAAATAAAAACATGAATAAAATAAGTAAAACTGACTGGCTATGGCCCTAACACTGGTCTGAGTGCCCAGATTTGTCTAAATCTAAATGCAGATGGTATAAGATGTTCTCATTAGATTGATGTAAATGCAATGCTAGATAAAAGATTAACATCTTAATTTATTATATATATTTTTTAGTTTGTATTCTATGTTTCAAACAAGAGCTGAGATGAGCTGACACTAGCACATTTCATAGCTGCACCCAGTGTCTTAGCATTAGCCATATGCTTCGTGTTGTTGGTCCATTAGTTGTTTAAGCAGGGGAAATTTCAGTCATAGACGACTGGTCTTCCTCATTCCACTGCTGGTCGATAGAAAGCCCGAGCCTACACTTTTACCGACCCAAGGGATGTTTAACCTCCCACACCACATAGACATGGTATGAGAGCAACCGGCCTTTGATGACGCTGTAAGTTATACACAGCGGTGGAAATCCAAATTGGCAGAGCTGGGGTATCGTGGGGGTTTGTTTTTCTTCCACGCTTCCCACAATGCACCGTGTGGCTGGAATGGTGATTTAGTCTATATAGGGTATTCCCGTGACATCATCAAATGGAAGCGCGGCCATTATGACGATATCAACTAGTAAACAACCTGACAATGCATTGAGTTTGACCGATACGCGCAGTGCAAAACGTCTATTTCATTCAAAATTAATAGAAATCCAGAACCATAACCTTATAAATTGAATATAATCTATTTGTTGAATATGTTTTCTATATGTGTACCAAGCGATTTGTTTCTAGGTGGTGTGGTTTTCGAGATATTTCACTTTTTCTGTATGAAGATTGCTCACGACCATTGACAATGCATTGAGTTTTCCGGTACGTGCAGTGCAAAACGTTAGTTTTATTCAAAATTAATAGAAATCCAGAACCCTAACCATATCAATTTAATATAATCTTTTTGGTAAACATGTTTTCTATACGTGTACCAAGCGATTTGTTTATAGGTGGTGTGGTTTTAGAGATATTTAACTTTTTCTGTATGAAGATTGCTCACTGCCATTGACAATGCATTGTGTTTTCGGCGTGAAGTGCAAAATGGTAGTTTTATTCAAAATTAAGTGAAATCTAGAACTCTAACTATACCAAATTGATACAAGCCTCTTGGTAAACATGTTTAAAACATGTTTACCAAGCGATTTGAATTTATAAGGTTAGGGTTCTGGATTTCTTTAATTTTTTGAATAAAAATTGTTTTGCACTGGCGTACAAATTCAAGGCTTGTTCAACACTAACCGCCAGGAACGCCACTGCTGACCCCTGGACTCCACTCCCCACAATTAGAGGGACGCCTCTGCCCCCCACTCGGCCTGGTTCCCCCAACCTGTAACGTTTGCTTGTTATTGCCCCATGTGCGATGACAGCACCGGCCCCTGTCTTCTGACAGCTTGACAGCTTGACCAGTTTTATTGCATTGGGAGACCAGGATAATCATGACCAACTGTAGGAGTTACCAAGTAAGTCGTCGTCCGTTATTTCATCAAACGGGCGCCGACTAGGTGTATTATCGCCCCATGTGCGATGGCGGCTCCGGTGTGGCGGTTTCGGCCGTGCGCGTGGACTCAGACTCAAGGCATTGTCGGTGTGTAAAGTTGCCGGCTGGTGGTGTGGGTGGTGTGGACAAGTCAAATGAAAGCACTACAGGTAATGAAGGAAACAGGTTAAGAGTGGAAAGTAACAGAATGAGACTCTTATATAGGTTCTTAGAATTCAAGATGGCCGCGATCACATGACTCCATTCATCAATCAGAGTACAATGCAGTGGTCACATGACTCACTCCTCCAATCAGAGTACAATGCAGTGGTCAATGATCATAACAATACCATGTGGGGGGGGGGGGAGGAGGGGGCATGTGAGGTGACTCTTCCAAAGAGTGTTCCTGGCAAATCCGGGAAGTGGCACTCCTTCCAAAGACTATTCAATTATACAAATTCCATACCTAATGAATAATAGTTTACCAATTTTACACTTCCTCCATATGCCTTTGGGTTTTTATTTATTAACATTTATCATTATATAGACAGTTTGTAATTTAATATAGTACTTCTCCTCGGTTCACATGTATTATATCGGACAATTTTACAGGTTGTTGTGAGCAATCTTCATACAGAAAATACAGTGAGAGTGAAATGTCTCTAAAACCACACCACCTACTGACGGATCGCTTGGTACACATGTGGAAAACATCTTTACCAAAAAGATTATATTGCATTTATGGGGTTAGGGTTCTTGATCTCTATTAGTTTTGAATAAAGCTGATGTTTTGCACTGCGTGTGCCGTCGGACTCGGGGCATTGTCAATGGTGGTGAGCAATCTTCATACAGAAAATCCAGGAAGGGTGATATGTCTCTAAAACCACACCACCTAGAAGCGGATCGCTTGGTACACATAGAAAACATCTTTACTAAAGACGTTATATTAAATCTTAAGGTTGGTGGCTCACGACCATTGCCGGTGCCTTGAGTTTGGGTCTGTGCGTGCAGCTGGGGCTGACGGTGAGCTGAGGCCGCCGCACCGGCTCTGTATTCTGACAGCTTTACAGCTCAACAGCTTTTATTGCATTGGGACACCAGGATAATTATGACCAACTGAAGGGGCTCCCAAGTGACTTCGATTGCCGACCATGGTGTGCTGGTTGGCAACTGGTCTGGGAAATATATTAACAGAATTATCGGCGTTAAACCATTGAACTTTCCTGTACGCGAGATATCACAGTCGTCATTGTTTTACTGTGGTCGGACCTTACCGGCTCGATTTTTGCTAGTGTATTTTATCGTCATTATCCTGTTGAATCCCAAGAATGCTGTAGGATACAAATTCTTGTGTAGATTGGTTCTTACAAGTTCATGAAACGAAGAATTTGTGACAGAATTATTGGCTTTAAACCGTTGTATTTTCCGGTATGCCAGATTTGACAGTCGCCATTGTTTTATTGCTGTCGGACCTTACCGGCTTGATGATCGCTATTGTATTTAGCATCATTATCGTGTTGAAACCCAAGAATGCTGGAGGATACGAATTCTTGGGCAATTTGGTTCTTACAAGCTCATCAAACGAATAACTTGTGTGTGTATGGCGTTTCGAGTTAAACGAGTATATTTGATGAATTAAACATGTGTGGTTGCACGGCGTTGTTGACCACCATGACACCACCCGAGGCAACTACACCACACGGGAGGACTAGAGGGATTCGAACCTGACTCCCATGGATGTGACACACATCAGGTGCCGGCTCGCTCCCTACTGTTTGGCCGAGTGACCTGGAACCTGTGCGAATGTCATGAAAATGGTTTCCACCAAGGAGGAAGTGCATGGTTAGACCAAAGCCAGCAGCTACCCACCAACCAGTAACCCTCCTCCCGACAACACTGACTGACACCTCCTCCACCCCCAAACTCAATGTGAGTGACCTGTGCACGCTGACACTGGGCACAGTGCTAATATTGCTGAAACTGAAAACATAAACATCGGTGATTTAATATCTGTTAGGCCGTCGGCCCAAGTTGCATCACACCAACACCCACAGATGACAGAGGTGAGGCCCGCCACCTGGCTTCCCGCTACTCGGCTGCCTCCCGTATGTAAGGATTACCCTGCAGGGGGCCTTGAGTGGGCACAGGCCACCGGCGCGGGGAGCTAGCCTTCCGCTGTGTAAACGTTCACGATTGGAAAAATCTGTGCAAACATCGGTGATCTGAGATTTGTTTAGGCAGCGTTGATTGGGTACCTGTGTGGTCATCATGACTTGATGTCCGCTAGGCCAACACACATACTGACACTGAGTCTATAAATATCAGCCATGTGGTGCCTCTGTAGGATGAATGACTTGTTGTCTGCTAGGCCAACACACATACTGACACTGAGTCAATAAACATCAGGGATGTGATTCTGTGTGAACACTGACATTGATATCGTATCATAGAAACATCACCCACGTCAACCACATCAAACAAGCCAGTGACCATACTACTGTCGACACTCGCCCAGGCCATCAATGCGTGATGTAACAGTCACGTCGCCCCAGTCCTGCACATATACTGCAACGTCCGCACGGTCTCCACGCCGAAGTCGTCATGCGCGTCACTCATGTCCATGAGGTCACTGCGACCATGATGTAACCCATGTCCATGGCAACACCCATGTCCAAGACTCCACCCACATCACTCTCAGCAAGAATGTCACCCACGTCCACAAGGTCACCCACATCACCCAAGCCAAAAAAACGACGCCACCCATGTCCATGATGCCACGCGCATCACTCTCGGCGGTGATGTCACCCACGTTCAAAAGGTCACCCACGTCACCCAAGCCAAAATGACGCCAACGACACCACCCATGTCCATGACGCCACCCGCATCACTCTCGTCGGTGATGTCACCCACGTTCAAAAGGTCACCCACGTCACCCACCCGTGTGGGCCCCGTGTTGTACCGGCGACACCCAGCTCACCGCTGTGACCAGACCGGGCCTGGCACTGTAGTGTAGGGCCTGGGTTGTCGTGCGGGTGCCCTCGGGCACCCCTGCAGTCATCACCACTCCGACATCCTACTGACCCTGCGGAGGGGTATCATGCTGCTCAGGGAAGCCCTGGAGGATGTGGCTGTCCCGGGGCCAGTTCATACTGCACGATCTCGCAGGGGGCGCTCTGGGTGTGCGCAGCCCGTGAGATGTGCCTCAGGGCACTAATGGCCTCCAAGTTGGGAGTCGGACACGATTCACTCCAATTACCTCCCTGGGTAACCTCGGTCGCCCCCGAGCCCTGGCTTTGTGTTTGGCTCGGCTCGGGGCTCCCCCTCGGTGGCTTCGAACCCGTGACCCGCGCTGCCCTCTGCAGAGATGTAGGAGGTTGCCTGAATGAATTAACTAACTATGACCTAAAACTACCCAAAAATTGACTAAGATTTTATAAGAGTGTTATGTGAATAAAACCTCCATTTCCCAAAACTGATATCACTCTCTGGCTTTCCTGTCCGAATTGGCGCATAATTTCAAATTGTGGTTAATTCGGTGGGAAAGCCGGTGCTGACCCCTGGACTCCACTCCCCACACTTAGAGGGACGCCTCGGCCCCGCCACTTGGGCACTCGGCCCGCTTCCCCCAACCTGTAACGTTTGCTTGACCACACCCACCCACCCTCTTTTCTAATAGGCTCGGCTCGGGGCTCCCCCTTGGTGGCTTCAAACCCGTGACCCGCGCTGCCCTCTGCAGAGATGTAGGAGGTTGCCTGAATGAATTAACTAACTATGACCTAAAACTACCCTAAAATTGACTAAGATTTTATAAGAGTGTTATGTGAATAAAACCTCCATTTCCCAAAACTGATATCGCTCTCTGGCTTTCCTGTCCGAATTGACAATGCATTGAGTTTGTTGCAGTTATTATTGTGGTTGTATCTCCACAATGGCCGCACTTCCGTTTAGCGTGACATCAGTGCATACCCTCTATACTGTATTCTCGTGGGTAATCGCCCATGTGTGGGTTAATGCCCACCCCCCTACTTGGCCGCCATTATTTCGTAAACACCCACCCCTTAAAGTTGCATAGTCCGATGGTTTAGAATTTCTGTATTTTTTCTAAGATAAATATATTAGATCGATCACTAGTATCTACTTTACATTAGTTCAAAGTTACTTTTATTTTAAATGGTAAACTTTTGAGATATTTTGAGTGCAAACATGGAAAATTAGTTTTGGCAAGCTTGCCAAAACTCTGACACCATAGACTTCTGCGGTAACAAGTTCTGTTAAATTGACCCAGTATTGCCTTCTACGCAGAAAGAAATGCTTAATAAGTGCATCAGTATCTAAGTTAGATACACAAAATAAAATCTAGATAATTGGTTTTGTTTTGAAAATTTGATATTTAATCGGACTATGCAGCTTTAAGCGCCCATGTGTAGGTAAACATCTCCAGCTTTAAATCTAGCTTGACCTAGTTCTACAAGAGTATTAAGTTATCTAAATGTACCCCCCCCCCCCCCCCCATTGGTGATCATCGGGATATGACATAGGCGTAATGCGTAACCAGATGCAATGGCCGAATGAGTTGGGCACATATCCGCCTCCTGTTCTGGTAGGTCGTGCGATTCGAACTCCTAGGTTCGAACCATGGCCAAGACAAACCAATAACTTAAAAATTGATACAGATGTTAAATATCTGCTAGCCTGACGCCGCCTTTTTAACACTTTAAAAAAAAACTTAATTAAAAAAAATCAGTCACGGACGGGGACGAGCACCAATTTGATTTTTTTTGGGCCTAATGCAAAGAATGTCAATTTTGTCAACAAATACTTGCTTCAGTGGCTTACATGAAGTGATTTTTGTTCCGGGGCAGAGTGTGTCACACATTTTCCCCAGTTAAAAATAACACATATACATTGCTAATACAATAAAAATATTAAACGTTAAAATTGAAAGTAGAAAGTATATTATCTTCTTTTTTTTTGGTGGTAAATATGCTTATTCTGCTGAATAAGCCTTTTGTCAGTGCTGGAGCACTGGTCTTCGAGCCATTTTTCAATTCAGGGTTATTTACCCAAAAGGTATAGATAAGGTATACAATAACTGTTGAATACACAATTTGCAGCATGTAACACAATGAAATTCTGTAACCCAAAAGTTCCATAGCAATATCGTAACAGTAGTGTCATATAACTAGATCAATATTAGTCAGATCAATGTGCTACGCCCGAGGGTACTCCGAGGCCTTCCGGGCTCGCTTCCCCAGCATCCATGAGTTGGAGGCGGTCAACCTCATGGTGGCGCTCCGTGCCCTCCTGCCGGTTGACGTCGCGGGGGCCAATGTGATCAACACCGACAACATGGCCTCCGCCGCCTCCCTCGACTCGGGGCGGGCCCGGGACCCCACCCTCGGGACGTGCGCCAGGGAGCTCTGGCTGTTGGCTGCCGAGGGTTGCTTTGAGCTTACCATCCTCCATAAGCCCGGGGCCGACCTCGTCCTCGCCGACGCCCTCAGCCGCGCCCATCTCCCCGGAAGATGGGCGGGTGTTGCCCGAGACGAGGTAGCCCGCCTCGGGCTGGCCTACACATATCCCGACGATGACGACTTCCCCTATCATCCTGGCCTGTAACTGCAGGTTACTCCGCCGCCGAAGTCGCCGCCGTCGATGGATTGCGCCTCGCCTCCCTCACCCCCTCCACCTGGCGGAACCGGCGCCGGCAGGCGCCGGGCTATGTGGAGTTCACCTCGGGCCATCGCTGTGACCCCCTCACCCTGACGCCCTTCGACATTGCTGCCTACACCGCCTCGCTCTACGCTCGCGCCATCGCGCCCGCCTCCGTGCGCAACGCCATCTCTGGCGCGCGCTCCTGGGTGGAGGCGGCTGGGGGCGATCCCACCGCCTTCGCCTCGCGCGAGATCTCTGCTGGGGGGGGCGAGCGGGCGTCCGGCCACGTCGCCTGGCCTGCCCCGCCCCTCACTCCGTCCTGCCTCGCGGCCGTTGCCGCCCATCTCGCCAGCGCGGGCCGCCCTCCTCCTCGGGTACTACGGGATGCTCCAGCAATCCAGCCTCCTCTCTCCCAGCCCCGAGGTGTGGGGTGGCCCGCACACCATCACCCAAGCCGATGTCGCGCCCACCCCTGGGGGCCTCCGAGTTACCCTCCGGACATCGAAGACCATCTCCCTTCCCTCGGGGGCGGTCGCCCTCTTCATCCCTGCCTCGCCAGGTCGATCCCTATGCCCTGTTCCCGCCTGGGATGCCTCCGTGGCCCTCGTCCCTGCCGCCGATGCCGACCCTGCCTTCATCCTGCCGTTGGGCCGCCCATTGGACCCTCGGACTCTGACAGCCGTCCTGCGAGGTTCTCTAAAGGCCCTCGGGGTTCTCGCCCCGGACGGTTACACCCTCCACAGCCTGCCAGAGGGCGGGAGTCCCCCTCGCGGACATAATGGCGCAGGGAACCTGGACCTCGGATGCAGTCCACGCCTACATCCCCCGACTCGGCGCCCCTTGAGCCCTCGCCTCCGTATTGGTGGAGGGCTCTTCGGGGCGCCTCCCTCCCCATGATAACTGACACTCGCTCACTAAGACTTTACCCACTGACATTTGTATATACCTATTATTACTTTACCCATTTATATCTTAACATTTACCTCTTATATCTTAACATATCACATCCATTGTTTAACTATTATATTTACTCTGACACCCTTTGTTCTCTCTTATCCTCATATGCATTGGACATATTGAATAAAGTGTTTATTCCAACTCCTGCCTTCCTCTCCTCCCTCACCACGTATCGGTCGTAATGCTTGCATTGCGTGTGATTCATGGTGGGTGGTTGGAGGACCCCCCCGCTCCCTCTCGCCTTCCTTCCCTGACCGTTGCACCATTACGTAACCCCCCCCCCTTCTCCCGGCCTTTATAGCCGGCCGCTTCCATGCTCCTAGCCACTCGCCTCCCTGCGCCCTCCCAGAACGCAGCCACTTTTCCCTAAAGGCCCGGTAAAGCTTAAAGATTTTCTTTTTATACATTCGTTGAAACATATATGTTCTTTGAACATTTAATATTATTATCAAGTGAAACTTTAAGGTGGTTCTTGCTATGTAACTGGCTTCATGGCAAAATCTGTCTATCCAGAATTTATAATCATTCTGATATGATAAGACTAACTACATATCTAAACCAAGTCTTAGGATAGCAAATGCTGAATACAAGTGATTCTGTTACATTATGAATAATACTCGGAATGACTATGAAAAGATAGTCAAATTTTAGAACATTCAAAGATTAAGAGCATAAATGTTAACTAGTGCCTTAAATTACACAAGGCCTACACATATATATGTAAAGACATTTTCTTAATGGCGAAGACAACTTGGCTATCATGGTTATACTATCAGAGTTCGAAATAAGAGCTTGTCCGCTTGTCCGGGACAAGTGAAAATTCAGACAGACAAGTGAAAATCACACCAGACTTGTCTGGTGGACAAGTGAAAAATGTTGCTTATTTCTATGACTATATATATAATGTATATATATAACATATATATAACATATATAATGCATATATAACATCCAGGTGGGATGGCCACATGAGGTACCACGTCCATCTCCCGTTTTTGTAGATCATGGGATCTTGGGTTCGAATACTGGTTGACTCAAACCAAAGACGTACAAATTTATACTTGTCGCTTCCTAGCCAGGCGCTCGGCATTATTAGGATAGGGCAAGGAGCAGTGGAATGAGGAAAACCAATCATCCGCGATTGAAATTTCCCATGCTTAAACAACTAATGTACCAACAAAAATATATAACACATATATATAAAACATATATAAAACATATATATAACATATACATAACTTATATATAACATATATATTTAACATATATATATATAACTTATATATAATATAACACAGCGTTCGAAATAAGAGCTTGTCCGCTTGTGCGGGACAAGTGAAAATTCAGACAGACAAGTGAAAAATCACACCAGACTTGTCTGGTGGACAAGTGAAAATCTTTACTTATTTCTATCACTGTACTAGTATGCACAAACTAATCATACCATGTTGTGAAGAATCAGCACAGTGTTGCGGAATAAGGCTTCAGATCAACTTGGAAAACTATACGATGGTTAGCACGGGCTGTGCCATGTTGAGTGGGGTTTGGCAATTTGTCAACACAAATTCCAAATGCTACATGTATCCGAAATGTTGTCCACATTTAGGAAGACAAATGTGAATGACTTATGTTCTTCCCGTCTCATGAATTTCACTTCAAAAGCACAGTGAATCAATTGCAAAAGTGATCCACTGTCCTGGTCCACGGTCTCCCACATCTACTTTGGTCGTAATGCTTGCATTGCATTTGATTTGCGGCGGAGGAGTACCCCTCCTCCTCCCTCCCGCGACCATTGACTTACGTAATCCCCCCCCCCCCCCCCCCCCCCCCCCCCAGTCCTGGCCTTATAACCCGGGCCCGCGGCTCCCTCTAGCCACTCCGCCTCCAGCCGCCTCCAGTAGCGCTCCCCTGCCATATTTCTTTTTTCATTTTTGGCCTACTTTACACTAGACTGCATGAATCGCCTATCACCGGCCTACATGCCTCCAGCATCACCTGCCTTCACTCCTCCAGAATGCCGTCAATTGCCCGCGGTCGAGGCCACCCAGCGCAGAACACAGAGATCTGTCCATCCCGGACTCCGCCACCTCCTCTGTCTCAGGATGCCCTTCCGAGGCGGCACAGTGGATCGCCTCGGCGGAGACGACCATGCAAGCTACGGCACGTTCTGTCGACCGCTTCGGCGGCATCGTGGAGGTGATGTCGCTCACCTCTGCCCCGCTGCCGCCAGCTGCCGTGCCAGACACCTCCATGGCCCTGGAACGCCTCGCCGGAATCGGTGAGGCGATTGCGCTCGCCTCTGCTGCCGCCCAGCAACCCCCGACCGCCGCAGCCGCGCCAGCATCCCCGCAGGCCACCTCACCCAGCAGCTGCCTGCCCCATACATCCTCTCTACCGACGACACGCCTGGCACTGGAGCCCGACGCCGCACCCGTCCGCCTCTGTGACTCCTACAGCCGCCTCCTCGGCACGCTGCCGCCGACCACACCCCTGCCTCTGCCGTGGAAGCCGTCCGGGAGATACTCAAGTCAGCCGAGGCGCAGAACACCGGACGCCAGAAAGGTATCCCGGCCAACTACATCTTCCCCCACGACCTGAGGGGAAGGCAGTCAAGAAAGGGGAAGCGACCATGGAGGAATACAACCTCGCCCTCCAGATGGTCGAGGCTCACCCCTCCTCCCCCCTGGATGCCAGGCCGGGCCTTACCCACCACACCCTAACTGTCCTCAGGGATAACATTACCCATCCATGGCCTACCATCCAGAGATACTCGGAAATGATCTTCACATGGATCGCGGACGGTAGGCTGCCCGCCGGGTGGTACGATCCGATAGCCATAGCCATCAACTCTATGCGGCTCAAGGTGATCACCACCCCTGGGATGGTCGCCTCCACCTCATCTTCCCATACTGCATCCTCCCGGGCTGCTGATGCCAGCCGCCCGAAACCCCAGGCCCGCTCCTCCCAGGCCGGCGGTCGCATGCCCTACACCTGGGAGGCCTACGGCGGCCTCTGCCCCACCTGGAACCGCGACCTCGCCCCGGCGGCAGGCGAGGCCCATGGCGAGCAGGGCGCCCAGAGGCGCCAAGCCTGAGCCAACGTGAGGCACATCCTCACAGCGCACAGTGAGGCGTTGTGCTACACCAAACGCACCCATGAGCGTGCCCTGGCGGCTGGCCCCATGGCGGATTTTTAGTCCACCGGCGCTGGGACGCCCACCGGGCCGGACGGATGCAGCCTGGCGGCCCCCCGAGACCGCAGCCCCATCCCTCCAGCATTGCCGGCCCCATGCCACTGCCACCCCCAGGGGGCCCCTTCAAACCCATGCAACGCCCCGCACCCTCACGCCGGGCTCCCGGTGACATAATCACAGATGTTACAACACACCCTCACATCCGGTGATGTCATCAGAGATGTCACTACACACCCCGCCACCCCTGTCACCCCAGATGCCACATCAACCACCGGGAGTCGCAGTTACACCGCCGGTAGTTGCCACCCCCTGACACCGCCGTGCCCTCAGATGCCCGGCCCTACCCCCCCTCAAGCGGCCGAACCCTCCTACCCCCCCTCCACCTCGTCAGATCTTGCCGCCCCGCCATGCGTCAGATTATGTAACATCCCTCACAGGAGTCTTTACCCACCACCATGGCCACTGCCTGCCTCACCCCAGCCCCCTCACCCCTTCCCTCACCCACCCACCGCCACCAACCCGCCGCAACCCCCCGCCTCTCCCTTCCCCTCCCGGCCCCCTTCCCCGCACGAGGGGGGGGGACCTCTCCCGGCTCGCTCCCGCCGCAGCCCGTCAGCTGATGACACCGCCTACATCGACCACCTCCCTGGCTTCCACCCCCCTCGCTCGCCATCCGTGCCCCGGCCAGCGCCGCCGAGTTCGCCGGGCCTCCTCCCCCCCAGCGACCTCGGTGAACCAGTCACCGACATCATCGATCCTGCCATCCAGGACGCCTTCCCCACCACCCCCTTTCTGCGGTCCCACCCTTCACCAATACCGCCCTACCCTCCTCTCTATCTGGCCACACACCTCTGGCGAGGCGTGAGCTCGCTACCCTACCTGCAGGCCTCCCTAACTTTTTGGCCGCCCGCATCCCCCTCCACTCAGGCCTACACATCCCCGCATGGCGAGACCGGCTCCAGGGATACCACGACCCTGACCTGGAGTTTGGTTTCCCAGCCAATTACTCCACCAACGCCCCTCATCGACCCACATACGCAAACCACCGGGAGCACGAGGTCCACCTCCAGGACTTTGTCCGGTGCGAGCTCGCCCAAGGCATGCTCGCCGGCCCCTTTCACATCCCCCCCATCACACCTTGGGCCCAGGTCTCCCCGATGATGACCCACCCCAAGTCCAACCCTGGAAAGAGGCGGGTCATCGTCAACCTCTCCTACCCTCCCAGACGCAGCGTCAATGCCGTCGGGAGTACCTCGAGAAGCCTCGCACTTACAGGCTCCCGTGCGATGCCGACGTGGGCCATGCCTCCTCCGGGAGGGGGCCGGGGCCTACACCTGGACGGCTGACATCTCCCGGGCCTCTCGCCAGCTCAGGGCCGACCCCCTCTCCTGCCCTCTCTACGGCATCACCCTGGATGGGGCGACCTAAGTCGACCTCGCCCTCCCCTTCGGTTGCCGCTCCTCGGGTGCTGCCTGCGTCGGGGTCACCGCAGCCGTTGCCTGGATCCTCAGGCGCGAGGGCTTCCATGCTCTTGTCTACGTCCACGACTATGTCGGGTGCGAACGCTCCTACCTGAGGGCCTGCCAGGCCTTCGACGGCTTCATGGCCCTCGTCGGCGCCCTCGGGCTGGAGGTCGCCGGCGGGAAGTGCCACCCTCAGGTGGTCCGCCTCTCCTGGCTCACTGGCGGCGGGGCCTACTCCCCGGCAGGCTGCTATGCCCGAGGGTACTCTAGGGAGTTCCTGGCGCGCTTCCCCACGATCCACGAACTGGAGGCCGTGAACCCAGTCGTGGCCCTCCGGACCCTCCTCCCCGACAACGTGGCGGGGACCACTGTTGTCCTTAACACCGACAACATAGCCTCTGCCGCCTCCCTAGAGTCTGGGCGTGCCCAAGACGCTACCCTCGGGATGTGCGGCCGCGAGCTCTGGCTCATGGCGGTCGAGGGCTCCTTCACCCTGTCCATCCTCCACAAGCCCGGGCTTGACCTCCTCCTCGCTGACGCACTGAGCCGCGCCCACCTCGCCGGACCCTGGGCGGCTCGGACAGAGGTCGCTCGCCTCGGGCTCTCCTACCTCAACCCCCGCCACGACAACTTCCCCTACAACCCGGGCCTCTGATTGTAGGCTACACCGCCCTGGAGGTTGCTGCGGTCGACGGCCTCCACGTCACCAAGTTTGTGTCGGCCCTCGGATTTCAATGTCGCCGCCTCCCTCTATGCCGGCACCATTGCGTCCGCATAGGTCAAGAACGCTCTCTCTGGCGCATGCTCAGGGGTCGAGGCCGCCAGTGGCGACACCTCGGGCTTCGGCTCCTGCCTCGCATGAGATGTCTGTCGCGGTGGCGAAGGGCCTCGGCATATGTCCCGCACCCCGCCCCCCCCCGCTCACGCCTGAGCACCTCGCAGCCGTGGCCGCCTACCTGGCTGCCGCCGGTGCCTCGGCCCTTGTTCATCGGGTCGCCCTCCTCGTCGGATACTACAGCATGCTGAGACAGTCCAGCCTCCTCTCCCCCAACCCCAAGGGGTGGGGCAGCCCGCACACCATCACACGCGCCGATGTTGCGGCCTTCGGGCGGCCTTCGGGCGACCCACCGAAGCTCCAAGACCATCTCGGACCCCTCTGGAGCGGTCACCCTCTTCATCCCGTCGCCAACTGGAATGCCTCGGTACCCCTCAGAGCCGACATTTCATCAGTTTACATTAAAAGCGAGGCCAACACGATCTATGAAAGCCTCTCCCGCCTAAATGAACATGATGCCAAGTCCCGGCTAACCGGGGCCATTGGCCCAAATTACATCTGCTGTAGTCAACTTATCGCTTAGTATGGGTCATGTCTTGCAGTGTTGGGTTCTCTGGAAGCTGCCTGTGCCCTGCTAATGGGGCAACACCTGGTCCCGTCACCGAGGACCTGCGCGAAATCGAGGTTGCGAGGTGACTGCCAGCCCATGCCCTGTAATGCCTGTCAGGTCTGCCTCTACATCACCTGGCTGTCAAAATCAATGAGATACACATCAATTCGCTCCTATCTGAGCTCCTTAAGCCTGCACCTTAAATCAGCAGACAGCCCTGGGCTAGACTATGATGATGTCAACATCCGTCAGTGCTTGGAGGGGGTGCGCCGCGCCCTGGGGGACACCCCTCGTCAGGCCAGGCCACTGCTTCCGGACAAGCTGGCGGCCATGCTGGCTCTCCTGTCGGACATGCCGGGCCACACCTCCTTCAAGGCGGTGATCCTAACATCCTTCAGGGGGCTGCTCAGGAAGGCGCACATCACAAAATCTGATGGCCCCCCTCCTTGGGGAGGACTTCTCATTCCACCCATGGGGCATGACGATCCGGGTTTGGAAGTCCAAGACAATCCAGTTTGCCGAGCGGACTCTGGAGATCCCGATATCCAGGGTGTCCCCCTCGCTCCTCTGCGCGGTATCAGCAGTCGAGCGCCACTTTGCACAACTGCCAGCAGCACCCCAGGATCAGGCATTCAGGACGCCAATCCCTTCAGGCTCAGCCCCGCTCGAGTACGCCAACTACTCGGCGGTGCTCAAATGTCTGTGCCACCGCTCGGGACTCAACCCCAACCTATTCTCGAGCTACTCTCTCAGGAGGGGTGGCGCCACCTACCTGCTCATGGTGGGCAGCTCGATTCAAGAAATCAAGACTCGGGGGGCCTGGGCGAGCGACTGCGTCTACCTCTACCTTAAAGTTCCCCTGCAGGAACAGATCACGGATGATCTGAGGGTAGCTAACCTGCTTGCTGCAGTCGGCTCCCCTGCCTGACATTCCCCTGCTCATGCCAGCCTTTTTCGTTTGACTTTGGGTTGGGTTCTTTCCTTGGGTCTTGTTTACTTCCAACTCATACTCGCACTACTTGTTCATTGTCTTAACACTACTTGTTCCTCTATCTAACGTAAACCGGGTGGTACGATCCGATAGCCATAGCCTTTATCGCGTGTAATAAGCTCTGTAGTGGTCTCCCCTCCCCCGGGGGTCGGTGGGGGGAGGGGCCTGCATGCCCCCCCTCCTTCATGGGGTGGGACTCTCCACTCGCGTGGTAGCATTTTTTTTTAAAAACAACGAGTTGGGGTCTTGTTTACTTCCAACTCATACTCACACTACTTGTTCATTGTCTTAACACTACTTGTTCCTCTATCTAACATAAGAATTCATCATCATCATCATCATCATGCTGTCGGTCACGATGCGACAAAGACTGCTTTCATTACTTGACTGCCGCTCTCCATTTAGCTCTCTGCTGTGAGAGTTGCGTCCATGAGTCGGTCTTAATGTCTCTCAGCTTCAGGTTTCTCTTGATGGTATCTTTGAACCGGAGACGGGGGCGCCCTCTCTTTCTGTAGCCAGAAGACAGTTGAGAATAGAGGATCTGCTTTGGTAGCCTGTCTGATGACATCCTCATGAGGTGTCCAGTCCACCGGAGATTCTTTTTGATCAGAAGATCTTCCATAGAGGGCAGCCCGATCCATTCGAGTATTTAACATAAGAATTATTATATATATATTACTGTATATTACTGTATGAGCTTCAAAGGAAGGACTGTGGCGTATATCTAACTGCATTACGTACAGATTATTATAATATTATTATTTATTGATCATGACTGATTTATTATTGATTTATTATTGACTATTTTTTATAGTATTAGTAATATATAGATTAGTTAGTCCAATCTTACCTTGGTATAGATGATGGATAACTGTTGTTTTACCGAGATATAAGCCTCGGATAGACGTGGGATAGGGAGAGGGAAGCACGTCCGGTCCAGCAATCTTTACCTACTTATTCAGGATAAATGATCCAAATAAAACTAAACAATATCTAAGAATGACAATGGTACTAAACTGTGAAGTTTCCTTGGTATAAGCAAACGAATAGACGTGGAAGGGTGTGGTGGGCGGGCCCTATCCCACGTCTATCCGAGGCTTATACCTCGGTAAAACAACAGTTATCCATCATCTATACCAAGGTAAGATTCGTCTAACTAATCTATTTTACCTTGGTATACAGCCTCAGGCTAGCCTCAGGCTAGGGAGACGTTTACGTAAAATCATTTATCCTGTATATCATGTTAACTATTCAATAACAATTTAAAGTACATTGGGAATCATTAATCGACAAGATTAGTGCCTTTGTTACCTCTGTAACGTTTTATAATGAAAATTTTATGTTCTTTGTATACAGTATCAATGAGAGTGAAAAAACTTTTGTTTCTCACCTATGTATTTTTGTCTTTGAGCAATCGCTGTGCGATTCTGCTTGACTTTTCTAGTCGTTTGTTGTAATGTTTTGCAAACGATCTAGTGGTCTTCCAGCCTGCATGTGCTAGGATTCGTTTTACGTAAATCCCTAGCAATCACGCTTTCGAGACCATGGCGCCTCTCATTGAATGGGACGCATATCGTTCCGTATTGACTCCTGCCTTGTGTAGTTTTAGTAAGCTACACTAAAAGTTGTCTTGAATAGATATATACCCTTATGGCAGACACCCGACAAAGTTGTCAGTCATGCAGGAACTATTTAAACGCACTGTGGATAATTGTTCCCCTGTGCGGTTTGATTTAAAAAATCTGTTTTATCAATCAAACATTGCTTTCTTGCGATCTATTCTTAAATCATTCAGGAACAATGCTATCAAAATTGACCCGTGTGTCCAGTAACTAACAGTATGATACTGCTAGTTTAAAACTAGCTGTTTTATCTAAAAGACTATTACCAGACCATTTCTTAAATAATCCGAATATCATTAACACAACCCAAAACCTATTACATTTTTGGTTTTGGGGAATTCATTTTGTAAACTGATTTCACAGCCAGTGAATAAGTTGGTGCCTACCAACTATCTGTCCATCTCCTCGCGGACGTGTCCCTGAAAACCACATCTTGCAGCGTTAATCGGTTCCAACCTAAAGCTTTATCAAGCATCCTTAGAAAATCTAATAAGATGTGCCACTGTAGGCCTCATAAGTTTTTCTTTCATAAGTAAACCATGGTAACCCCAGTTTTTCAAATAATTTGAATATAACTGAACTGTTCCTTTCCTCCAGGCATGCAAAGTTAATCTCAGCTGAGTAACTTTATGTAAATAAAACTGTCATAAACACGTGTTCCGAAAGGGAATGTCAGAAGGGGTGTTGTGAACACCTCTCCACGAAACATCAAAGAATTTTCCCCCTTCATGTAGGAAAATATATACAGTTTGTGTCTCCTAAGGGTAAAACTTCCAAGCATGGCTGCGTGTCACAACCGGGGACTATTAAAGCCCTCCTTGCTACTGTGCCAATTTAGGCTGTATGCTATAAATTGTCTTTTCCTCAAATTAAAGAGAAAAAATCAACTTTCCAAAAGGTAGGCTCTGGATGCCCTAAGACCAATTCTATAATATGTTATTATTTCGGGATGCCAACAAATTTGTATGTGGCTTTCCCAATTCCAAATTAACTTCGTTCTTTAATTATATGGGCTGGACATTGTCCCTCCCATGTTGCGAATGGAAGCCATTGCTGTAGTACTATCTGTCAACATTCTGACATAGCATCTGTGCATGCAGACTAAACCACATAACCCTAAATACACTATTCTCAAGTCTAGACCATTAATATGATCTAAACTTCTTAATGAAGGCCTCGGCCTTCACAAACCCTTTAGTCCTATGTTATGCTAAATTCTTAACTATTTCCAGCAAATTTAGTTTAGTAAATGTTGTAAATTAATCATTTACTTTAACTGCGCATCCAAACCAATTAATCATCAATAAACGGGAAACGAAAATGTCCTTCCCGCTCTATGAGCGAACACATTGTGTGTTCGGAGCTTAGTAGAAAATCATGAATTACAAGCTACACCAGTTGGTAAACATGTAAATTCATATAGTTGTTCATTCCAAACAAACCTTACCAAATTTTTGGTCTGTTTGATAAATTAGTTAGTAACTGCCTGTGAGCAGCTGAACTGTGACTAGGCCAAAATAAATGACTCATCTATGTAAGGAAACATCACATTTATTTTTACTTTTTGGAAAAACCTGTTTCCGTGGCCATGTGAGTTTGCTGTGCAACCTCTACTTGTTCCCTTTTGAGACTTTGCTGAGAGCATTTGCTCCAGCTTTCTGAGCCGCTTCTCTATCTCTGGATAGCCAGCATCTGGCCTGCTTACCTCCCGTAAACTCAAGTGTGCCAGGGAGGCTTAAGCCATCACCTCTGGTGATGAGTAGTTATCATCATAAATGGGATCTTCGGGCTTACTGGCCATCGTATCCAACAAACCCTTAATTCAAAGATCTGTAACGATCAATGAAAATTAGAGTTTTCACCCAACTGTTTGTTTGTTGTTGTTTTTCGTCTTGGAAAAAACCTATAATCATATCCAGACGGATACCGTTTATAACAGTATATACCCATGGCTAATAAATGCCAAAGTATCTCTCAGTTCCGTGCTGATCAGTGAGAATCAGAGTGTTCAACCAACTGTTTGTTTGTTGTTGGTTTTCATCCTGGAAGAATGTATAAACATATCCAGACGGGTACCGTTTGTAACAGAACATACTCATGGCTAATAAAAGCCAAAGTACCTCGCAGGTCCGAAAACCTGTAATCATCAACTGAAAGTTTGAGTGTACCCAAAAAATGGGATGTGGCTTCAGCCACCATCGCTCTTCGTTTCTAACGGGGTACCAAGCGTGATGTGGTTATAACCGTAATCGCTCTCCGCTCGGTCACGGGCGGGTTACTGAAATAAGGCTTTAGCCTATCTATCTCTTTGGTTTGGCCCGGACAGTATCCCGGGCGAGTTATTGTGATGAGGCTTCAGCCAACATCACTCTCCATTTTGCCACTAGCTTTAAAAAAGTAATACGGCCCCAGCAATCACCGCTCGCCGTTAGGCAAAGGCGGCTTAACGTGATGTGGCCTCTGGCAACCTCGCTCTCCGTTCGGTCACGGGCGGCAATACTGGTGTCGGAGAGCGTATTCACCCCATTCCCAAAACAGGCGTGTAGCTGAATGTAAAATCATAGGGTAACGGTATGGAAGCCAAATCCAAAACGATGTGTAGAGACCAGTATTTATATCAAGTAAGCGAGGAAAAAATGATATACCTGATGTGGCTTTAGCCAACCTCGGTCTCCGCTCGGATACGTGCGGGTTAAACGTATTGTGGCTTTAAACCACCACGCTCTCCATTTGCCAACGAGCATCACCACGTAATGTGGCTTCACCCAACATGTCTCTACGCTCGGCAATGGGCGGCTTAACGGTATGTGGCTTCAGCCATCACCGCCCTTCATTCACGAATGGGTGACAAAATAATGTGGCTTCAGCCAGCATCCCTCTCCGTGTAGTGACGGTCTTCAGCCAACATCGTCCTTTGTGGTAACATTTGCCTAAACTGGATGTGGCTTTAGCCAACCTCACTCTCCGTTGTCGAATGGGTGGCCTAAACGGGATGCGGCATAAGCCAATATGTCTTTCCGTTTTATCGGGCTACCACATAACATTGTTTTTAACCATCGGCTCTATCCGCTTGGTGACGGGCGGGCAACCGCGATGAGGCTTCAGCCAACATCGCGCACTTCAATGGCTTTCCCGTCCCGACGCAACCAAACCTAATGGTCGGTCTCCGCTTCCGGGTCGGAAAGGATTATGGCCTCGGGCTGAGGCGACGGCAAAGCCGTCAACCCCTGAAAGGAGTGACAGTCCTCCTCCGGGTGATCCGCAGCAGCTGACACAGCAGGCAGGACCTTGTTCCACTTCGTGGCCATCGGTAGTCTGTAACGACTGTGTTACTATAAACCGGTAGCAACTCAACGTGAACACATAATTGTGACGCCAGGTGGAACCTGGGTTGAGGATGTATTTGGTACTGAGTAACGTATTTACACCGTTCTCAGTACAGGCGTGGTAAGCTAAGTTTATGCCGTAGGTGTCTGGTATCGAAACCAACCATACGGGGGGTCGGCCTTGGGACCGCCCACTCTCTCTGTTCCGTACACTTCTCCCTCCCGCGGCTTCTGCGCCAGCAAGTTGGAGAAAATGCTACGAAACTCGGAGGTTCGCCTTAAAAAAGTTCTGGGGAGTCTATAAAAGAAACACAGGATAATCCCCAACGTGACTCTTTATGAGAGTCCGAGAGAAAATCCACTGGAGATGCGGTTTCACCCTGCAGCTTTCGCTTTCATCTCTACCCGCATTCCACGGGTGCAACAACCAATCAGTATCGGTTTTGTTTTGTATACCAAGGCTCTTTGGCCGATCACCATCATTTTATCCGTCTGTAAACATACCTATCTCAGCCAGACTTATGAAGTTCTAAACTTCCAAAAAGATGCCATAATGCATAACAAACTATATTCATACAGTTGGTATTAATACTTACAGTGAATACAATACTCCATGTTTCAATTATTCGATTCCTCCAGTGTTCTTGGGTTTAACCGAAATATAAATATAAATAAATAAATATAATGTTGTATGTAGCGAACTCCGGGTCGGCAAGGCACCCGGAAATTTCAGTGCTACAGAAGTGCACCAATGCAGCTGAAAACTCCCCAAAAACACAGGCGTCATGTCGACTTGAAAAAAGCGTACCGGAATCGGAACGGTTAAACACTAATAACTGCAAAAGTACAGTCACCACCTATCTAAAAATCACAAAAAGGACGTAATTGTCCTTAATTAAGGAACGTGTGGAACGGTTAAACCGTAATATACGTCCTTCCTTAGCGAAAGACGAATAAACTATAAGAAGTAATCGAGCAAAAATGGGGGATTTAAGCGAACGAACGAAACCAATGCACCAAGCGACTCGAAAACTAGCGACCCGGAATTTTGTTACGGTTAAACGCTAATAATTCCGAAAATACAGTCGTCACCTAGCTAAAACTCGCACAAAGGACGGTAATGTCCTTAATAAAGAAACGTGTGGAAAATAATCCGCGAATTCCAGGTATTTGTGGAGAAATTGTAGAAAAAACCGCTGAACAAACTTGCGTACATCCATCGCACGCGAGTTTCTTATGCTAATTGCTGGACCGGACGTGCTTCCCTCTCCCTAGCCTGAGGCTAGCCTGAGGCTGTATACCGAGGTAAAATATATATATATATGTGTTATTCTTATCTGTGGAAAGCACCTCATAAGTACTGTACTTCTGCTTTCTCCCTTTTCGTGTGAAACATTATTGATATAAATATCAACTTGTATACATGTACAATGATCACGTGGCAATAAATATTTTATAATTATTATTATTACAGGATTACTGGATTACTCACTGACTGGTGCGCTGCCTACTGTCCTAACATGATGACCTCTATAGCAGATTCCAGTCCCTGCTACCAGGACACAAGCTTACTTCATAGTAAGTCAACACTTACCCGGTGGTATTACATGTCCTGGTATGGATACATGTGCGAGAGAAACACAGAGAAAGTGAGCGAGAGTGTGTATGTGTGTGGATCTATTTGAGAGTCTGTCTATGTGTATGTGTGGGGTGGGGGTGGGGGGGGGGGTACTCCATAAGAACCAATTCACAGGCAATAGACTACATCACGGTTCCAGCGGCGCGGTGCATGGTGGGATGCATCAGAGCAAAACAAAGCCTCGAGAAGCACATGGCACATGCTAATACACTGGGTGCAGCTATGAAACGTGCTAGTTTCAGCTCATCTCAGCTCTTGTTTGAAACATAGAATACCAACTAAAAATATATATATAATAAATTAAGATATTAATCTTTTATCCAGCATTGCATTTACATCAATATAACCAGCACATCTTATGCCATGTGCATTTAGATTTAGACAAATCTAGGCACTCAGACTAGTGTTAGAGCCATAGCCAGAGTCAGTTTTATTTATTTTATTCATGTTTTTATTTATATTCTATGGTTTATGGAGAGTTGTGTCTTAAACATATTCATTATATTATTATATTGCATCCTTCTGTCCATGTTTATGCCAAATTGTTATGTATTTCTAGTTATTTTGAATAGAATGCCAGTTTTGCCCTACACGTATCGGCAGACTCAATGGGTGTACGCCTTTGCTTTGCTCCCAACGCCGTTTTCAGCGTATGCGCAGTCGGAACCGTGATGTAGTCTATACTGTCAAATCAGGAAGCAAGTTGAGTTTGGAATAAAATTCCCATTGTGTGTGTAAAGGTGACTGGTAAGTGGAGTGTAAATAGTTGGTTGCTTGTTGCGTCCTGGCAACATCTAAGGTCATACCAGCATGGGTATTGACTTGTGACAGTGTGCACTCATGGTGACTTTACAGTGCTGCACCACTGGGAAATCAGGCTGCTGGCATTATGACCCAATATCCCACTCAGTCACATTATCCTGACACTAAGCTAACCAGTCCTTGCCCTATCCTATTAATGCTGATCCATTGCTACCTGATGATAACAAGATTGCAGATCCAGAGTGCAAAACTACTCATTGCCCCCCAAACTCTCGAGCGACTCATCTATGCGGGGTAACTGGTAAGCATTTTTCCGTGTCACAGTATTGAGTTTTTTATAGTCAATACAGAAGCGGATTGAACCGTCATTCTTCTTGACTAAATGGACTGGTGAATTCCACGGGGAGTCACTGCTCCTAATCACCACACTATCTAACAGCTTATGCAGCTCTGTCTTAGAATGCACGAAGCGCCGATAGAGGATCCCAAAAGCGGCGGAATCGCCGACATCAATGCCATGCTTAACCACCTCAGTATATATATGTATGTAATAGACTACATCGCGGTTCCGACTGCGCATGCGCTGAAAACGGCCGTGGGAGCAAAGCAAAGGCATACGGCCATTGAGTTTGCCTATACGCGCATTGAAAAATGTCAGTTTTATTCAAAATTAATAGAAATCCAAAACCCTAACCTTATAAATTTAATATAATCTTTTTGTTAAACATGTTTTCTATATGTGTTCCAAGCGGTTTGTGCCTAGGTGGTGTGGTTTTATCAATATTTTACTTTTTCTGTATGGAGATTGCTCACTGCCATTGACAATGCATTGAGTACTCTGGCTATGGCTCTAACACTAGTCTGAGTGCCTAGATCTTAAACCCGCATATATATATAAATATATGTATATATATATATATATATATATATATATATATATGTGTGTGTATAAATATATATATGGAGGTAGGCCTACAATGAAACGCCGATTTGATGTACCCCAATTAAAACGCGAATTCTGATATAACGCAATGATTCATTGAACCTTTAATTATTTAATTAAAACGTAATTCAGTAAAACTTAACCCCGATTTAGTGCAATCCTACTTTTTTCGCCTTGATATTTTATTGACCCCAATGATCGATTATGCAATAAAATTGTACTAACAAATACTTTACATTGCACCAACTATCTTTCCTGCATTTAGTAGGCCTACTCTAAAAAAATGACATACCTAAGTTTTACTATCCCTTCTCCCCACTCATACCTCGCCATTTTCAAAACAGCAGCTGGGGTACCAGCCTCAACACTCTTCCCCATGTATGGGGCTCTATAAACATGAAAAGCAAGCAAAGTTGTACTGACCTCGGCACTGTCATATGA
Organism: Branchipolynoe longqiensis; assembly: GCA_030323885.1. Taxonomy (NCBI): domain Eukaryota; kingdom Metazoa; phylum Annelida; class Polychaeta; order Phyllodocida; family Polynoidae; genus Branchipolynoe; species Branchipolynoe longqiensis. The sequence goes on from CM059190.1 coordinate 2,266,648, forward strand.
CTAATCCAAATTACTCTACACCACCAAGTGGCAAGGTCTAGTACTAATCATGCGCTACCCGTGGCATACATTAGAACTATTCCGAGTTAGTTTGTGTTCCTCACGAGGTATAGAGGGAGTGCATGTGACGTCATCACTCAGTAGTCAGCGGTCAGCCATCTTGGATTACGAGCACCCTCCCTAGCCATGTTGTGAATGCATGCAAATGCAGTAAAACAGAGTTTTCTTGTGTTCTCAGAGGTTCTGGGCAGTTTACATCCAATGTGTTTACTTACAGCACTTTAGCAACAACTTCTGAGGCCAAACTGCTCAAAACAGTGACAAATAAACCAACAAATCAGTAAATAAGCAGAGTATAGGCAATTGCAAGCCTTCTGTATGTAATCCAATATGGCCACCGAAAGTACCCTCTATACCAGGCCACTTCAGCAGGTTTTACTATAGGTATGCTATAAAAATGTAATATTCCAGAATAAACTAATTGAATTGATTTATATAAATACTGCTAGTCGCCATCCTCGGTCTGTCTTTCCAAACTTCCCTTTTATTTTCTCTGGCAGTCTTTCTTTGCCCCCTCTTTCCCTGCTCGACCTTCTCCCCTTTGTCTCTCTGTCTGTCTCTGTATGTCTCTCTGTGTGTCTGTCTCTCTCTCTGTCTCTATCTCTCTAGTTTCGTCCCGGTGTCGCAGTTTCAGCTCCCTGTCAGTTTCAGCTGTGCGCATCGCTTCTGCGCATGCGTCAAAATCTAACAACATCATCACTAACTTTATAAATTTAATATAATGTTTTTGGTAAAGATGTTTTCTATATGTGTACCAAGCGATTTGTTTCTAGGTGGTGTGCTTTTAGAGATATTTCACTTTTCCTATATTTTCTGTATGAAGATTGCTCACGACCATTGACAATGCCTTGAGTTTGACGGTACATGCAGTGCAAAATATTAGTTTTATTCAAAATTAATAGAAATCAAGAACCCTAACCTTATACATTTAATATAATCTTTTTGGTAAAGATGTTTTCTATATGTGTACCAAGCGATTTGTTAATAGGTGGTGTGGTTTTAGAGATATTTCACTTTTTCTGTATTTTCTGTATGAAGATTGCTCACGACCATTGACAATGCCTTGAGTTTGAGTCTATGCGCACGGCTGAAACTGACAGGGAGCTGAAACTGTGACACCGGCTATATACTGTCATTTAGATTGCAATTTCTAACATTTCTTTCTCTATATGGTTGTCGAAAAGTGTCAGTGCTGCTGGACTAAATACAACACAAAAGAAGTGACAAATAAACCAACAAATCAGTAAATAAGCACAGTATAGGCAATTGCAAGCCTTCTGTATGTAATCCAATATGGCCACCGAAAGTTGTCTTGTGACGTCATTACACGTCACCATACGTCACCATACGTTGTCCTTTGAGAATCCCATTGAGTATCACATGGGTACATGGTAACAACAGTACGAAAAGCGCCATCCCTCTAAACAGCGTTCCCTACCAGAGCACTCCGGGAACCAGCTCCAGCCCTTCGGCTATCAAGCATCCAAGCATCAGGCGCACGCCAGCATGCGCCGTCCAATAAGGTACAGGCTTCAAATGGCTTCGGGGGTGGTCATGCTAAGCCAATCAGAGCTGTTCTTTCATCACTGTTTCGATTGCAAATGGCTGCTTGAACCTAATATTAGCCTAAATTGATGCTGTGGGTATGGATATTCACCATTCCTCGAATCAATAATCACCACATTTTTCACATCATCTCATAGAAAGGTAACTAATATTCCTAATATATTGTCATCTATAGATTAGTTTAACTGCATGCGCTGAAAACGGCATCAGGAGCGTCAGAAGAAAGGCGTACAACCATTTAATAATGATTTATTTTGCTGACACGCGCAGTGCAAAATGTCGATTTTATTCAAAATTAATAGAAATGTAGAACGCTAACCTCATAAATTTAATATAATCTTTTCGTTGAATATGTTTTCTGTATGTGTGCCAAGCGGATTGTTTCTAGGTGGTGTAGTTTTAGAGATATTTCACTTTTCTGTATCAGTGTATGAATATTGCAATAATAAATACAATAATACAAATTCAATAATAAAACAAAAGACACCACTGGAAAGAGCTTGAAAAGCCCTTTAACATGACACCAAGATTGTGGGAATAGGTGGAGTATTAAGGAAGTTATGGCATTTTCCAACTCTGAAATTGGTCATTATTTTCTTACATTAAATTAAGGTATAAACTATAACTTAGTATAAGCACTAGATTTCTGTGACCGAAATTGGTGACTTTTATGGGAAAGTGCATGTAATTTCTTTAATAATTGAGATATCTAGATGAAATTTGGACTGAAGCTAGATTGAGACATGTTCTACTGATGTAATTCAACAAGGGTTCTGCATTTCTATTAATTTTGAATAAAACTGACGTTTTGCACTATGCGTACCGGCAATCTCAATGCATTGTCAATGGGCCGAGTCGCGCGAGGCAGAGACGAGTCTCAGAAAAAGTGATTAACACAAGTCACACCAGTTGCATTCCTGATCATGCCAATTCTGATCTACTCGTCACAATTTCCCCAAACTCAACAGTATATAAGATTAATAATGGTTACACACTCCAGTATACTTCTTTTAAATTGCAGATTGATATAAAATGGTGAATTTGCAGGTTTAAATTGAGTGAAACTTTTGAAGTTATTATTGGAATAGCAAAACTTCACCAAATTGAAATATTTTAAAACTAAGCTGTAAAGGGATTCCCATACTACATAATAGACTAGGAATAATCAAGATTGACCAATCATAGAGGTGTTTTTCTAGACCCCTCAAAAAAAAAGGTGCGATTGGTTGGATCAGTTTTGTTGTAAGAAAATATCCGCCGCTAGTCGGCGTTTTGGCACATACCTACATTGACAATGCATTGAGTTTGCCGTTATGCGCAGTACAACACGTCGATTTTATTCAAAATTACTAGAAAGGCAGAACCCTAACCTTATAAATTTAATATAATCTTTTTGTTGAATATGTTTTCTGTATGTCTGCCAAGCAGTTTGTTTCTATGTGGTGTAGTTTTAGAGATATTTCACTTTTTCTGTATTAAGATTGCTCACGTCCATTGACAATGCATTGAGTTTGCCGATACGTGCAGTGCAATACGTTGATTTTATTCAAAAATAATAGAAATGCAGAACCCTAACCATATAAATTTAATATAATCTTTTTGTTGGATATGTTTTCTGTATGTGTGCGAAGCGGTTTGTTTCTAGGTGGTGTAGTTTTAGAGATATTTCACTTTTTCTGTATGAAGATTGCTCACGGCCATTGACAATGCATTGAGTTTGCCGATACGTGCAGTGCAACACGTCGATTTTATTCAAAAATAATAGAAATGCAGAACCCTAACCTTATAAATTTAATATAATCTTTTCATTGGATATCTTTTCTATATATGGACTATATGTGTTTCTAAGTGGTGTAGTTTTAGAGATATTTCACATTTTCTGTATGAAGAGTGCTCATAGTCGTTGAGTTTGCAGTGTGACTGTGTAGTCCTGCAGCCTAACTGCATACGCACTGACCTAAATACCCATGCTGACGTCATGAAATAGGTCTATATGCAATGAGGAGAAATTGGCATACCAAATGATATCAGGTAAGAAAATTAGCTAATCCCTTTGTATGAAATATTAAATACCAAAATATATTCATAATTTTCTAACACTTAATCTCAAACAAGGTGAAATACCTAGCTACCCACCTGAAATACTATAAATGCAACTGAACACTTATACTTGGTCAGGAAGTGGTTTCTATTATTTTCTTACTTCCACATAGATGCAATCACAAATATGCACAATATAACAATACACAATTACAATCTGCAAATAACAATGAGACTAGAATTTAACCAGAAAGTCGCATATTTTTACAAAGGGATAAGGAAAATGCAAGGTGATCATCACAAAGCAATAAGTACATACTGATTTTACTTTGGGAGATCACATGATTAATCATGCAATTAAACTGCTGGTTTTCATAGGCCTACAAAAATAAGTGTGTTTTCCAAAATAGCTGAGGCTGTAATTTCAGACAAATTCTATGGTGTCATCCAAAAAGCTGGGTATAGTAATCTGATTCCCTTAAATTTCAAGGAAATACAATAGGTGAGAACTTCCTTGTTCTATAACACTAGTTACATATTTTACCTGTGAGTATATGTTATTTATTTTTATACAGTTTTGACCAGGATTTGGACCATACAAAACGAAGAATTATATATTTTTTAAATCATATACATTTGTGACAGCTGTTTTAATTGCTGTTATAATTGGCATGTTCCAGCATAGACTGATAGATGAGAGGGTACAAGTAGTGTGATTATTATTTATAGGCTATTGATGACATTTGATTGTATTTGTAATCAACAATTCCTGTAAATACACACTCCTTTATGTTTATATTTTACAGATTTCTATGAATCCAAGCATATAAACAGACCTGGACAAGCTAACAGATAGAGAAGCAACTACTTGTAAATTCTAGCCATTTGTTATCAAAATGAGATTCAATGGCTTTAATTTGTGAATGGTGGCTAATCTCTTAGAACATCTCAAGGAGAATACTGACATTTTGAAGACCTGATGATGGACCAACCATTTTATACTATTTATAGTATTGATTGCATACAATAAAAAAATATAAATATTGTGCAGCTTGTGAATATTTGTTGCAAATAAAAAATGCAAATTATATGCTTGTTTTTCATTTTAGATAAAGGGGAGTGTGTGTGTGTTGTGGGGGGGGGGGGTAATGTGAAATATATTACTTACAGTCCTGGCCATAGCAATGTGTAGGGTGGGGTGGGGATAACCAGTGCAAAGTCAATGGCAAAATATCATATTATCACTCAGTGTGACAAACCAGCTCAAGGATTGCCTGTTCATATGATGATAAATACTTTAGAAATTAAAAGAGACACAGAATTCATATATATATTAGGTATGTGCGCAAACGGCGACTCGCGGCGGATATTTTCTTACAACAAAACTGATCCAGCCAATCGCACCATTTTTTGGTAGGGGTCTAGAAAAACGGCTCTATAATTGGTTTGCCTTGGTCAATCTTCATGATTTTTGTATATTATGTAGTATAGGAATCCCGTTACAGCTTAGTTTAACAATATTGCAATTTGGTTAAGTTTTGCTATTCCAATAATAACTTAAAAAGTTTCACTCATTTTCAACCTGAAAATTCACCCTTTTTTAGCAATCTGAAAGTTTAGAAAAGTTAACTGGACTGTGCAGCCATTATTAATCTTATATAGTGTTGAGTTTGGGGAAATTCTGACTAGACACTCAGAATTGGCGCGAGGCGGGATGCAACAGGTATGATTTGTGTTTATCTGCCTCGCGCGACTCGGCGTTCACACCCCTCTGCATTCATGCCACAGAGATGAGAGAGTGTGGTTTTATAGATCATATATCACTTTTGATGAAAACTCTCACCTCTCCTCTGCCTAGTGCGACTTGGCATTCACGCCTCGGCAGAACTATTTGTCATGTGTGGTATGAAGATGACCAACAAGTCATGTACAATGGAAAAATAGAGGAGCTACAATCTAAGGTGAAAAAGTATGTGGTGGCTTATTGGTCAGAGAATGAGTCTTATGACAATGCTACTGACTATCACGTATCATTCTTTGCCTTGGCAGCTGATCTCATATATGATGATCTTGTGCTTAACTGATATTTTGACTTTTGATCGTGATTTGTTGATTTACCTTCATGAAGTATGTTGTGAACAAACGATCATGGAGTTCATTAATTAACCACAAATGTTATTTTCATGTCACTTATTTTGTTTCAAATGTCATCTTATTGAATTGCATCTTATTTTGTTTCAAATGTCATCTTATTGAATTGCATCAATAGAACATGAATTAAACTAGCTTCACTGAAAATTTCATCAAGATATCTCAATTATTAAAGAAAGTACATGAATTTCACCAATTTCAGTCACAGAAATGTTTTGTTTCAGGTCACTTTACTTTTGTGTCAGGTCACTTAATTTTGTTTCAAATGTCACTTTATTGAATTATATCAATAGAACATGTCTTAATCTAGCTTCATTCCAAATTTCATCGAGATATCTCAATTATTAAAGAAATTACATGCATTTTCCCTTAAAAGTCACCAATTTTGGTCACAGAAATCTAGTGCTTATACCTTGATTTTATGTAAGAAAATAATGACCAATTTCAGAGTTGAAAAAGGCCATAACTTCCTTAATACTCCTCCTATTGCCATAATCTTGGTGTCATGTTAAATGGCGTTTCAAGCTCTTTCCAGTAGTGTTTTATTATTGAAGGAGTTTGACATTTTTTGGCACATACCTATATATATGCAAACTCCCTCCCATTGTGTAACTGAAATGTATTGTAAGATGCTTCTAAGTCCTTTAATTCCTCTCAAATGTGTCAGATATTCTATACTACAGCAATCTACCAAGGCAGTAGCCATTTTGAATTGTTTATCATATGAAACAAGCCCTCTGATTGGTTTAGCATGACCACCCCGAAGCCATTTTGAAATACTATACCTCATTGGAGGAGAGGCGCGTGCTGGCGTTCGCGTTGGGTCGGACATCCGGTTATGGACACCATATGGAGGTGTATCTAATAAACAACACTCTAGTTCATGTCCGTCCGTGATTCGGTGGATCCTCACCGTCTGTACTGCTTGAATTCACTATTTTGTGTGAAGAGAGGTGGAATTATAAAACTTTCTCCGGACGTGACCGCTATCACACGGCGTGTTCTGCCGCATGTGATTACCGTAAGGTGGCGCCACCTTACCGAGATATTTGGCATTCTCTGAGGGTAACAACAGAGAACGCGTATAGATTGTTTGTTGTTGTTTTACGTCCTAGCAACATCTAAGGTCATATCAGGACGGGTACCGACTTGTGACAGTGCGCACTCATGGCGACTTTATAGTGCTGTCCCACTGGGAAACCAGGCCGCCGGCACCATGACCTGGTATCCCACTCAGTCACATTATCCTGACACTGAGCACACCAGTCCTTGCCCTGTCCTAATAATGCCGAGCGCCTGGCTAGGAAGCGACAAGTATCAAATTTAAAGTCATTGGTTTGACTCGACCGGGACTCGAACCCACGAACCCACGATCTACCAGCACGGGAGACGGACGCTCCAACCCACTCGGCCACCCCGTCTGGTTACGCGTATAGAACTGCCACCTAATGGGCCTGTCACATTACGGCGTATGGCGACGGCGTATAGATAACGTACGGCAACAAAATGAAAACCGTTGCAGAACAACGTATGGTGACGTATGTTGACCTTTGTGCACTGATATGAGCATATGCGTAGCGTGTGAGTAGCAAATGAGTAGCGTGTGAGTATGTATCAGTTTTCGGCGCATACGCCGTCATACGCCGTATACGCCCGGTCCCTCCCTCCCCCTCTCTCCCTCCCTCCCTCGCGCCACCTTTATATACCGAGAGCATACGCCGGGCATACGCTGAATATATGCTTTGTACACACTAAGAATATGCTACAAATACGCTCAAATACGTTACATGCACGCCAGGCGTACGCTACATATGCTATAAATACGTCGAAGGAGCGGTTTTAGCATATGCGTAACACAAGACGGCGTACATATAGCATATGCGCAACATATGACGGCGTACGCTTAGCGAATGCATAGCGTATGAGGAGCGTATGAGCCTTACGTCGCCATACGCTGACATTTTTTAGCATGCACAACAAATTTTAGGATGGATGCGTGTATGATGGCCTATGAGGGATACGCAGGGCGTATACGACGTATGCACAGCGTATGACGGCATATGTGATGCAAGCCGATACGCCGGCATACGCTTACGCCATACGCCGTAATGTGACAGACCCATAACGGAATATGGCGCTGAAAACGGCATTGGCAGCAAAGCAAGGGCATATGGCCATTGAGTTTGCTGATACGCATAGGAATAAACTTCGATTTTTATTCAAAATTAATATAAAAAAATATATAACAATTTGGCACAAACATGGATGGATGCAATACAATAATATAATGAATGTGTTTAAGACACAACTCTCCATAATTAAGCATTTTGAGCTGAGAAACATACAATTTCAGTCACATTACAGGCTGATGTTTACATCGCCATTGATTAGACATAAGTAATTCTTGTCCTAAATCTTAAAATGTCAAATGTTTCAACAAAAACTTGTTTCAAAGTAATATATAACCAATGTCTGATTAAACCTACCCATTTCCTAACCCAACAAATTTCATTAAGCATAGGATATAAATAAAAACATGAATTAAATGAGTAAAACTGACTTTGGCTATGTCTCTAACACTAGTTGAGTGCCCAGATCTTCCTCAATCTAAATACAGATGGCATAAGATATGGTGATTAGATTGATCTAAATGCAATGCTAGATAAAAGATTAACATCTTAATTTATTATATATATTTTTTTAGTTGGTATTCTATGTTTGAAACAAGAGCTGAGATGAGCTAAAACTAGCACATTTCATAGCTGCACCAAGTGTCTTAGCATTAGCCATGTGCTTCGGGGGGTTTTGTTTATCTTCCACGCATCCCACAATGCACCCTTCTGGGCTTTCTGGCTGTCAAGGAACACCAAGAGCGAAAGCTCTTGGACTTTTCCTCCGATGGTGAGGTGCACTACAACTCCCCATTCAGTATGGGTGAGTTGAGGTGTTCTTTGGAAAGCTCGCATGACACAGCAGTTGGACCTGATGGAATTCATTATCAATTTTTAAAACATCTGCCTGAACCTGCGCTGAGACTGTTACTTCAACTCTTCAACAACATCTGGGAGTCGGGTGTCGTCCCCGCCTCTTGGTGGGAGGCGACAGTAATACCGATTCCCAAACCTGGTAAAGACCAGAGTGAAGCCAACAACTATCGTCCCATAGCCCTCACAAGCTGCATCTGTAAAACCATGGAGCGCATGGTAAACAACCACCTCGTCTGGCTACTGGAGTCAGGACACCACCTGTCCAACCTTCAATGTGGCTTCAGATGGGGCCGCAGCACCCTCGACCATTTGGTATGCATGGAGACCTTCATAAGAGATGCTTTCCTTAAGAAGGAGCATGTTGTGGCTGTCGTTTTCGACCTCGAAAAAGCCTATTATACAACGTGGCAGCATGGCATCATGGAAGATCTTCATGCGATTGGCCTTTGTGGCCACCTGCCAATTTTCATCAGCCTTTCTAGCCTTCAGGCATTTCCTCGTCCGTGTCAAGACTACCTATTCCAGCCTACACTCACAGGAACTAGGAGTACCTCAAGGCAGCATACTGGCCGTGACCCTTTTCGGGGTCAAGGTCAATGGTATTGCTGCTGCTGTAAAGTGGGGTGTCTCCTGTAGTCTTTTCATGGATGACTTTGTTTTATATTACAGCGGTCCTAACATGAATGTCATAGAGAGACAGCTACAACTAAGCATAAATGGGATCTATCGATGGTCAGTTCTGAACGGTTTCAAATTTTCCAAGACCAAAACAGTCTGCATGCACTTCTGCCTGCTGCGTAGAATGCATGCGGAACCGGAGCTGACCCTTGATGGGGATCCCATTAAAGTCGTTGAGAAAACCAAATTTCTGGGCCTCATTCTCGATGCAAAACTCTCTTTCGTGCCACATATAAAGTACTTGAAAACAAGATGCCTGAAAGTGCTAGATATTCTGAGGGTGCTGTCCAGCTCAGAGTGGGGAGTGGACAGAGATGTTCTGCTCTCTGTGTAGAGAACCTTGGTTCGGTCACGAGTGGATTACGGCAGCATAGTATACGGTTCCACAAGGAAATCATATATTCGGCTGCTAGACACGATCCACCACCAGGGACTGCGCCTGGCCCTTGGAGCCTTCCGCACCTCACCGGTTCAGAGCCTCTACGTCGAAGCCAATGAACCATCACTTAACAACAGGAGAATCAAACTGGCCATGCAATATGTAGTCAAGATAAAAACTAATGCATTGAATCCTGCACACAATTGTCTATACGAGCAACATGACAAATCCAGGTATGACGCCAGGCCGAATTACATCTGGCCACTGAGGCTCCGAATGAAAGCTCATTTGGAGGCCTTGGGCATGGATTTGGACGTGTTGGAGGATGCCAAAGTCCTAGAACATCCCCTGTGGTCGTTGAGGAAGCCATCGGTTGTCCTCCGACTCACGGAACTGAGGAAGTCTGGGACACATCCACTCGAGTACCAAGGACTGCATGCAGAGATTCAAGGCCAGTTTGCAGACCACCGCTCCATATACACTGATGGTTCAAAAGACCAAAGCCGGGTAGCTGCTGCGGCAGTCTGCCGACGGGACAAATTTGGTGTACGCTTGCCCGATCAGAGCTCGATTTTCACTGCGGAAGCCCAAGCACTCCTTCTCGCGTTGGAGTGTATCGAGGTATCCAATCACACTAACTATGTTATATACAGTGATTCGTTCTCTTGCCTCCTGGCTGTTGCTGGACGGAAAATAAATCACCCTATTCTAGCAACAGTCATTTATAAAATGAACCAACTGGCAACGGATGGGTATGACATCCATCTGTGCTGGGTGCCTGGCCATACCGGCATACAAGGAAACGAACGAGCTGATCGGGCTGCGAAGAAGGCCCTTAACTGTGATCTTGAACCGTGTCTGATCCCTCACTCTGATCTGAAACCATTAATAGCCACCCACATAAAATCCAAATGTCAACATGAGTGGGATGAAAACATTAATAAACTTAAAGAAATTGAACCATCTGTGGGAAAACTACCATAGGCTCATGCGGGAGGTCGGCGGGACCAAGTGGTCCTTAGCCACTGCCGTATTGGCCATTCGTGGCTTACACATGCTTTTCTGCTCAAGGGGGAACCTCCCCCTGAATGTATTGGGTGTCAGTCCCCGCTGACACTCAAACCCATTTTACTAAGTTGCGTTGATCTTTTGGCCCTGCGCCAACAATTCTACACTGCAGACAGTATGCATGACATTTTTACTAAAATAAAACAAGAAAACATTTTAGCCTTTTTGAGGGCAGTTGGACTGTACCACCTCATATAATTTACTAAATAGATTCTATCAATTATTAATAAAACTTTTCTTTTTCTATGGGAATTTGTTTCCCATGACCACAAATATATGATTGTGAGCTTTCTAATTTAATGAGTGTCTATTGGCACATAATTGATTGTCTGCTTTTACATGTAAAAGCGATGGTTTGAAGAAAAAAACAAACATTTCTCACCATGAATATTGTGATATATGCGTAATAGATGTCTAGACGTCTAGGCATCGCTGGCAAAGAAGCGCAAAAGGTTTTCGCCAATATGTCCATTGCACTCGCTGACCGAGACAGGATCGGACCACTCACAGAAGCATTCCAGACATATTGTGTAGGCAATGGTGCTTTTAGGCCCATTGCTTCAGGCTACCAACAAAGACAGTGTCGTGTAGCTGTGGTTCACCAGGCAGCAACTCCCTGGTAACCAAATGAAGCAGCATTAACAAGTTACTGTGAGTTTGCTCTACCACAGACAAGCAAGCAGAACGCCATATCTGAATGGACAGATTGGAGGACAGGGCCCGAAGTGATGGCCCACAAATGCACAGATGCCTGGAAAGATGGCACACGGATGCATGGATGCCTAGAGGCACAGCCACGACTGCACGGATGCCAAGAAGCACAGATGCACAGATCGTCGACAGAGACGAACGGCTGTAATGTGAAAACGGCCAGGATGAAGACACGCAGAACATCAGGCCAGCTAAGCAACAGGTGAGGTAGCAAGCAGTGAACACGGAGCACCGAGATGCAAGCATCGCATGCCAGGCCACTGATATTGATATATAATTCCATCATAATATTGCTATGGACTAGTTATTAGTGATGGTAATTGTTTTGTCAATGGAAAGAAAATACAACTGAATATGTATTTTTATTGTGTCATTATGGACAATGTGTTTTCTGGAGGCTAAGCAGCCGGACAGTTGAAAGGACTTCAGTGCCATAGTGTGCTCGGACACTCGCTAAACCTGTAGTTTAAGTTACTTACTTACTTACGCCTACTCGCTTAAGTTAAGTGCTTGTATATTTTATTGTATTACTGTATGATGAATGTGAATAAACCTGGTATGTTTTATGGGGATTTTGAAACATTTCATGTCTCAGAAATACTTTGAGGGAGGGATGTGATATATGTGTAATAGACGTCTAGACACGTCTGTAATATATGCAAATGAGATGATGACACATGACTAAGTGTGCCGGAGGTCTAGACCCCTGGACGGGGAATAAAGCATTCAGTATCCAGAAGTCAAAGTGTTCAGACGTTGTACTTTCACAGGTAGTGTGGTGATATGAGGGAGCCTAGGTGGGGTAATGGTTAGCACACTGGCCCGGAATGCATAGAGATGTGGGTTCGAGTCCCGCTCTAGGCGCAATGTATCCCATTTTCATCACCTCCACGAGCCCTATAAATCACCATGAGCGTGTACTGTCACAAGGTTCTTCCTGATATGACCTTAGATGTTGACTATATATGGTAACTACTTTCTTTACATTGGTCTCAATTGGTCAAATTGCATATTTGGATATATTGGAGCGAGTGGTACTGGCGTGAGGCAGAGCCAGGCTAGGAGGAAGACACCAGGTGGCAGCACCAGGCGGGGCAGAAGGCCTGACCAGTCGCTTGAGTAGATGAGTGTCATTAATTGTGTAGTGTCAGTTGGTGTGAACTGAGGACACAGTTCATGGGTAATTGGGCTACGGATAATTATACTCATATAATTGCTTATACAGCACATATATATCCCTTGATGCAGTGATGGGCTGCATGAGGAAATCTAGTGATGGCAACACAATGGGCTGTAAGTTGGGCCATCAATAGGAGGCCCCAACAAACTGTGTGCCAGCACCGAACTATGGAGAACTGCGGGGGGTCGGGGCAGTAAGGGTAAGAGGAATGAAATATGAATGAGACAAAAACAATAATAAATGTGACAGAGAAGACGGAAGTATAAACACTGGAAATTCAAGGAATAGAAGAGAAGGGATTGGAATGAGAGTGTAGTGGGGGTGATGGAAATGGGGATTATTGCACCTAGAGCAGGAATCGAACCCAGATCTGTTGCATTCCAGGCTAGTGTGCTAACTATTACACCATCTAGGCTCCATGATGTCACCACCCTATCCATGCCTACCTGTCTCCTTGAATGAGAGGTCAGTGTAGACTACGACAAGAATATAGCCCCTGGAAATTACTGTCAATGATATTCTACAAAAATGAATGTTCAGATCTTAACTAACTGACAAACAAGTAATATTGGAAAAAAATGAGTTCCTAAATATGCAGAGCAAAATAATAATTCATGAAGGGATTACTTGTCGGATTCATTGAAAAACATCAATTTAATTTTTTCGGTACAAGCTGTAAGAATATTTTCGATTTTACAGAATTCGATATGATAAACTAAGGTTAATCACATTTAGTGAATTTGGACGAGTGAATATACAAACCTTTGCTACTCGGCTGCATGCACTGGGCATGTTGATCGACCCAATGGTGGAGGTGTAGGGGTGTGTTGAGGATGTTGGTGTGTGGTGGGGTGTGTGGGGATTTAGGGGTGTGTGGTGGGGGTGTAAGGGTGTTTGGTGAGTGGGTATGGTTGGGTGGATGTGGTTGGGGTGTAGGTGTGTATGGTGGGTGTGTGGTGGTGGCGTATGTTTGTGCGGTGGGTGTGTTGTGGAGGTGTAGGGGTGTGGTGATGATTTTGGTGTGTGGTGGGGGTGAATGGGGATTTAGGGGTGTGTGGTGGGGGTGTATGGGTGTGTAGTGAGTGGGTATGGTGTGGTGGGGTGTAGGGGTGTGGTGGGGGCTTAGGGATGTGGTGGGGGTGTACGGGTGTGTGGTGGGGGTTGACGGTGCGTGTGCTGGGGGTGTAGGTGGTTTGTGGTGGAGGTGTAGGGGTGTCTTGCAGAGTGGCACCTCACAATCAGAATTCAGATACGTTTTCAGGCTTGCCATTCGACTTTGACGCATGCACATTGCGAAAAGCCCCGTTTTAAACCGAGTCATTTAAAAAATGCAACACAGGTGTGGCGTTTTCAGCGCCCGGTCATGCTCAGCGGCCTGTCGTGGCTTCTGCGCATGCGCGGATTTTAAGACATATGCAAAACACCCGTGGCCTCGCCGGCTACAAGCTCAGCTGGTGCCCGGCAGTGTTAGGGTCTGATCAGGCCGAAATCTATTGAATGTGATCATATTTAACAGAATTACATACTCAAATAATGAAATTTCATTAAATTAACCTTAAATTCCAAGCGATATTAACGTAGCAGCTAACAACGTAGCAGTAAACAAAACAAATAGCAGTGCTCGCCGCAACGTGCGAAGATCCGCGCATGCGCAGAAGCCACGACAGGCCGCTGAGCATGACCGGTGTAGGACGTTCAAAACACTACGCCGTTCAAAACACTACGGTAGTGTTTTGAACCTACGTTCAAAACACGACGGTAGTGTTTTGAACTTAGGTTCAAAACACTACTGTCAAGTTCAAAACACTACCACTACGTACGTTCAAAACACTACCCAAGTTCAAAACACTAGCTGACCCTGCTGCGGCGTTTGAAGCACGTATTAGTAGTATACGCTGATAGTGCTGCGGCGTTTGAAGCACGTATTAGTAGTATACGCTGATAGCGCTGCGGCGTGTGCACCATGTATTAGTATACGCTGATAGTGCTGCGGCGTTTGAAGCATGTATTAGTAGTATACGCTGATAGCGCTGCGGCGTGTGCACCACGAACGTCAAACGTCATCCCTCCCTCCCTCCCTGTGTGTGTCTCTGTGTCTATGTGTGTGTCTCTGTCTGTGTGTGTGTCTCTGTTGTGTCTCTGTGTGTGTCTCTGTGTCTCCGTGTGTGTCTCTGTGTGTGTCTGTGTGTGTGTCTCTGTGTATGTGTGTGTGTCTATGTGTATGTGTGTCTCTGTGTTTCTGTGTGTGTGTCTGTGTGTGTGTGTCTCTGTGTCTGTATGTGTGTCTCTGTGTCTATGTCTGTGTCTCTGTGTCTGCGTGTGTGTCTGCATGTGTTTCTGTGTGTGTCTCTGTGTCTCTGTGTGTGTCTCTGTGTCTGTGTGTGTGTCTCCATGTCTGTGTGTGTGTCTCTTTGTCTGTGTGTGTCTGTGTGTGTCTATGTGTGTGTGTCTCTGTGTGTGTCTGTGTGTCTCTGTGTCTGTGTGTCTCTGTGTCTTTGTGTGTGTCTGTGTGTGTGTGTCTCTGTGTATGTGTGTGTCTATGTGTGTGTGTCACTGTGTCTTTGTGTCTGTGTGTGTGTCTCTGTGTCTGTGTGTGTCTCTGTGTGTGTCTCTGTGTCTTTGTGTGTGTGTGTGTGTCTCTGTGTCTGTGTCACTGTGTCTTTGTGTCTCTGTCTCTTTGTCTGTGTGTGTGTGTCTCTGTGTGTCTCTGTGTGTCTGTCTGTGTCTCTGTGTCTGTGTGTGTGTTTCTGTGTGTGTCTCTGTGTCTGTGTGTGTGTCTCTGTTTCTCTGTGTGTGTCTCTGTGTCTGTGTGTGTGTCTCTCTCGGTGTCTCTGTGTCTCTGTGTGGGAGGGAGGGAGGCAGGGACGGAGGGAGGGAGAGTGTCTGCATGTGTGTCACGCTCTCAGAGACACACACACAGACACATACACACACAGAGACACAGAGTCAGACACACACACAGAGACACACAGAGACACACACACAGACACACACACAGACACACACAGACACACACAGACAAAGAGACACACACACAAGCACAGAGACACACACAGAGACACAGAGACACACACACAGACACACACACAGACACAGAGACAAAGTCCCATGAGTGTGCACTGTCACAAGTCGATACCCGTCCTGATATGACCTTAGATGATGCTAGGACGTTAAACAACATCCAGCAACCGGCTGACCCACATTACTACATACTGCTCCACCCTAAGAAAATAGAGTAGTGTTTTGAACTTAAAGGTAGTGTTTTGAACTTAAGGATAGTGTTTTGAGCGTGGCCACAGTAGTGTTTTGAACTTACCATCAACCAGGTTAAAAACACTACCGTAGTGTTTTGAACCTAGGTTGAAAACACTACCGTAGTGTTTTTGTGGGGTAGTGTTTTGAACTTACTACACCGGGCGCTGAAAACGCCACACCTGTGGATATCATGCAGAGGGGGAACTGGGACCCGACCGGAATCTAAGCCGCTCTAGTGGCGCCATCTTACGTTTATTTCTGCATGTTTTTATATTCTAAATCCGTTATGAATACAAATAATTCCTACTAGTTGAGCGCCTTCCTAGTTATACGTGGTATTTATGCACTTAAACAAAATCTAATTTACTTTATAACTATTCATGATCAATGAAGAAGTAACATGTGATGCGGGTTCCAGTGCCGATAGTGGCCGCTAGGGGCTGTGTCAGTGCATCCACACAGTCATAGAAAATAGCAGTCGAGTTCCAGTACCCATAGTTGCCGCTAGGTGGCGACCTCTGTTGAAAGGCCAGGGAACCAGGCTAATCTGCACAGACACAAAAGCCAGAGGACCAGGCTAGCAAATACCGCTCTAATAATACACGGGCCACCGAATTTCCTGAATTAAAAGCTGACAACTTACTGAAATTTCATAATTGCTATCTTTGAATAAGTTTTATAACTCTTCCAGCTGAAGAAAAGAGTCAATTAACTCTTATTGTGCTTGTCTACTGACTTTGTGTGGGTGTCACAGCCTCGTTGTGACGTGATTGAAGCTGCTGCTTAGCAACAGTCATAAGACGTGGCCCACCATTGGAAAAGGCAAGTTGAAAATCCACTGTCTAGCTAAAAACAAATAAAAATACTTACATATTTGTATTTGATTCGTTTCGTAACTAAGTAAGTGTGCAGAGATCGCGTACGCATCATTTGGCCGCAAACAGATGTTGTTTAGATGTGTTTTTTTTTAGCGAATACAACTTGTTTGCGGATGTTTCCAGCGATATAATAATAATATAAATCTTGACGCTAATTACCTTTCATGTGCAATTCATTTGTTGTTTTTAATGGTTCTTGTGAACAGTGAACCCCCCCCCCCCCCCATTCGCTTTGTCTACCTAAGAATACGATACTAGTTAATCAGAATTGGCGAGCTTAGATGAACAGTGACTCTAACGTGACTAGTTTAAGTCTAGTAGTTGACAGCATAGTAGCATTGGTTTGCTTAATCATTTGTTGCAATGTCTAGTATAAGCTTATGTTATGATAGTTTTCCAACTTTCCTGAATTTTGTGTGGTAATACCATTTCACGGCAAAATAACTTCATATCCGTGGTTTTATAGTTAATTAATAGCACCAGTTAGCATTTTGTAGCAACTTGCTTAATCCAGAGTAGGTAGATTTCGTGTGCGTTGCTCTTGTCGTCTTGACTTTGATTTCATATTTGGTTTGACTGCTTCTATTCGTCCTAATGTGTTACTGTATATACATGTACAATATCACTCATCTCTATTGACAACCTATACTATACTTTCAATAGACCTCTGTCTCTGATAAAGAAATCGCCGTCATTACACTGGCATCAGTCTAAATTGATATCCCGCTGTTAACTTTCTTGTTGCCATGTAATTTGTTGGACTCAGCCACGTGAAGGTCCGAATAGAAATTTCCCACCAAATCGACACTCATAGGTTTTTCTTTTGTAACAGTAAATATAACATCTTTAAGTTCTTTACCATTTCTGCTAAACTCTAAGACGTCCTGTTAATTTGACTGTAAAAGCAGCTATTGTACGTGATTTTGATCTTGCTTACCGCTCCCTGCAGATTCGCCGTTATGGAGTTGATGAAATATTGTTAAATTAAAGTAGGCTTAGATCAAATGTAGTGTATGTCGGTACAGCAGCACGATACAGCTGAATCACAAACACATATTTGCATGTGAAAATATTTGTCTTCATACGGTTAAGCATATCTTAATTATGTACAATGACATGTTGAGACTCAAAATGCTCATGCAGAAGTGACTAGGATTATGGAAAAGAAAAGTCTCCTTTTAATGTAAATAGCAAACGAGATCTTTTTACCAATGTAAAACATGGACAAGCTTTAGAGTTCCCGAGGGGATCTGTGCTGCATTGTCACTTGCAGTTTTACCTCATTGTCATTTCATACATATTTGGTCATTTTAGAATTACGTGTGGTTGTTTTTATGTTAATATTTAAATGTGATTGATAGCCTACACCCCTCCCTCTCCCATCCCAACATCCCAGAAAACTGAGGTATTAAGTAGGCCTAGCATAAAATCTTACTTGTTGCCTTTAATACAGCCTTTGCTCCGAACGAGGCGATAAATCACATTCGATCAGGCGTTTGCTTAGAGATTAAGAGACTATATAGTTCAGCAATGTTTTCATTCAAACACAACCTTCTCTTCCATGTGCTACTACAGACAAAATGAATTCCAAACTACGCAAACGAGGTGACAGCATGAACCGTGCACCTGGGTCCTCCAAGACCACCGATGAGGACCTGGATGACGTGACCCGCTTTGCTTTGCCCCAGGGCCATCGCCGGATGAGGCGAATGAAGCCCGGGCAGCAGGCATGGGGCTTTGAGATGGAGCGCCACCTCGGGACTAACACCAGGACCCCAAAAGCCCCCACTCTCCCAATCTCCAAGGGGGTCAACGACTTCGACGTCTCCGCCTGCGCCATGCGCGTGCAGGAGAGCCGGCGTCGCAACTACGCCACATTTGAACAGCTGTTCAAACGCCATGTGGTGCCCGAGAGGGCCCCGCCCCAGGATGGCAAAGTCTTGCCACACCAGGTGGCCCCTCGCCTCCTCAGCCGGGCCCGCCTCGATTGGGCGGCTGGGGAGATGATGAAGACCCTCGGCGTCGAGAGCTTCCTCTGCCGAGACAAGAAGAGCAGCCCCGTTGACATCGGTGAGAGTCTTGCCTTTTTTTCGTTCCTTCCCTAGAGTTTCTGTCTTTTTGCCTTTCACAGTTTCAGTCCATCTTAACTTGTTTGATGGGTGGGGTTTTTGTGTGCGTGCATGCCGTTTTAAACTGAATTTATGAATTATGGGACACTCTAGCAGCCCCTCCGACACCGGTGAAAGTCTGCCTTTCTTCCTTCCACTCCCTAGGGTTTCTGTCTTTTTGCCTTTCACTGTTTCAGTCCATTTTAAAGCTGCATAGTTCGATGGAGCATCAAATTTTCAAAACCAAAACAATGAGCTAGATTTTATTCTATATATCTGACTTAGATACTAATGCACTTATTAAGCAATTGTTGCCACATAGAAGGGGATACTGAGTCAATTTAATAGAACCTGTCAATGGTGAGGCGTATGGTGTCACAGTTTTGACGTGCTTGCCAAAACTAATTTCACATGTTTGCATTTCAAATATCTCAAAAGTTAGCCATTTAAAATAAAAGTTACTTCAAACTAAAGTAAGGTATATTATAACAATCAATTTAATATATTCATCTAAAAAAAATGATAGAAACTTAGAACCATCGGACTATGCAACTTTAACTTGTTTCATGGGTCGTTTTTTGTGTGTGTATGTACATGCTGTTTTAGTATGAATGTATTAATTTATGAATTATCGGATACTCTCTCACACTATATGTATATGGGTCATTCTCAGAAATTGTGTACCACATTTTTGCTTTCCACATTTCATTTTTTGATGATTTTACCTTCATTTTTGTGGGGGAGGGGGTAATTCAAATAGTTATTGTTGACTCTGTGTATTAAGTATGTTGGCAATGCTACATGTATTTAATATATCCCATCAAATGTATCCAAAATATGCTTACATGATATTTTTGCTAAAGTGAACATATAAAATATTCACACTAAGTGGGATAGATAGCATGATATAGAAATAATATTCCAGTTTATTCATATGCTGTACGAAAAATAAGCTTAGTTTTCGAAGCTTTCCGGATTTCAGAATTTCGGATTAATGGATTGTGGACCTGTTTTTTACTTCATCTTTTTTTTTTTTTTTTTTAAAGAGAACAAATAAGATCCACATAAATAATGCTGACTCTTTGTTTCACAGAGCTGCCCCACATTGCTGAAAGCTTGGAATCTCTCAGCTCGAGGGAAAGTCTGAAGTCCCAGGACTTCTCCTACTATGGAGTACGTCTGCCGGAGATTTCAGACTGCGCGGCCAAGTAGGTTCCATTAAATTATAAGCCATCACCTACTTCCTTGCCACAATGGCGCTTTATAGATAGTCACCTGATTTTATGTGTATTTCTTTAACATGACTATTCGCTATATCTGAGCGAACATATTAAAACAATTCTAGAAATATTAGCTGTGTCATTGAACTTAGAACGGCTCTAACATCTGAGAAGGGTTGGTTGTTGGAGTTTTACGTCCTGACAACATCTAAGGTCATACCGACCTGTGACAGGGCACACTCATGGTGATTGTATAGTGCTGCTCCACTGGGAATTGGCCACTGGCACCATGACCCAATATCCCACTCAGTCACATTATCCTGACACTGAGCTAACCAGTCCTTGCCCTATTCTATTAATGTCGAGCGCCAGGTTAGGAAGCGGAAAGTATCAATTATAAAGTCATTGGGTTGACTCGACCGGGAACATAACTCCCAACCTTCCACACGCGAAGTCCGCGCTTTACCGATTAGGCTACCGCGCCCGGTTCTGAGAAGGGTCAGTAGGGTTGAATGTTAGGATTAGGCAAGACCTGAATAGTGGTTGTTTGTTGTTTTGTTTGTTTGTTGGAGTTTCACGTCATAGCAACATTTACGGTCATATCAGATCAAGCCCCTGAATAAGGAGGCCGCCAGTCCTAATTAGACTCTAAATAACTCACAGCAAATGGGTTGTTTTACAGTTTTAAATATTAACCTGGAATAATCATATTCGGCTATATATTAATTCTGGTTAAGTAAAACTGTGGTGATCATGTTACTGTCTCTTTAAACTAGGGGTAGTAACTAACATGAGCAACTCAACATCACACATTAAAAAACTATGACTATAACTGATCGCTTCAACGGCTGGAAGACCACTGTCTCGGCGCTGACAAAATATGTGTTCAGATGAATAAAATATTTACCAAAAAAGAAAAGAAAAAAGGGGAAAAATCCGCGCTCTGCAGAATTCATAGGTTGCCCCTGCGGACAGTGGCGTAGGGCTACTTAGGACCTCAGCCCAGATAAGGGCTTAGAATTTTTTATTTTTTAAAAGAATTTTAAACAGTAAACAATTTATTGCAGTAAGCAATAAAAGCTATAAAATATAACTATTGATTTGGTCATCGTCGACATCATAGTCCCAATCATAGT
The DNA here is from genome assembly GCA_030323885.1 of Branchipolynoe longqiensis. NCBI lineage: Eukaryota > Metazoa > Annelida > Polychaeta > Phyllodocida > Polynoidae > Branchipolynoe > Branchipolynoe longqiensis. The sequence continues at coordinate 2,288,065 of CM059190.1, forward strand.
CCCAACCAATGTCATATTCACCGCCATTAAGACTCTTTTGTCAGAATTAATTTTTTTATGAACACACAGACAAACAAACACCCTCACATTCGCTTTTATTTATATTGATTATCTTGATTGAGTATGGCTATTCATCGTCTGTCCTGAAGCAACCAAATTCTCTCTCAGTTGCGCCCCCGGCTTAAAACACCTATAAAAAGCCAACCTTGTTCTAACGCAGGTAGTTCAGGCCAAAAACAAAAGAAAAATTGGTGATCGTTCCCGCCCGTGCCTGAAAAATCGGCCGTCTCTGAATTTGTTTTATTACAAAAATTTAAACTTTTTTAAAGCTGTTAGCAATGTGTCTGGCTAGTAGCAATTCAAGTTTCGTATAATTGTTAAGTCATTGGTTTGACTCCGCCAGGGTTCGAACCCAGGAGTTCGAATCCCACGACCTACCAGAACGGGAGGTGGATGCTCAACTAATTCAGCCATCGCATCTAATAACGTATTACGTCTGCGTAAAAAATAACAAATAAAAATAAAAAACCATCCGCCCGACCCTGATTTTTATTTCAAAAGGACGGGGACCAATTAAAAATAATAATTTGGCCCAATATAATTGCTGCCACCATCTTAGCTTTCCTGTTCTACATTTCAGACTCTTAGATTCCCTTTGCCAATCAGCCTTCAGGGTGGTATTTATTCACATGCGTTGCTCACACTGGGCAGTAGGTCAGTAGGTCAGTTTTCAGGGAGTGGACCTATCGCTGGACTAGGATAGGGTCACTCAGTTAACAATCGTTACGTCAGCTTTCAGTAACAATGTTTGTCCAGTTGGCAGTTACATTTCTAATTTAGTTGACCTGCGTTTCTTCATTTCCTGTTCTACATCGTTATTAATTATTACAACATTGTGATCTTGTTGTACTAAGTTTCACTGTTAAAGTTGCAAAGTCCCATGGTTTTGAATTTCCGTCATTTTTTCTGAGATAAATATATTGTATTGATTATTATAATCCATCTTACTTTAGTTTGAAATAACTTTAATTTTAAATAGCTAACTTCTGAGAGTTTTGATGTGCAAACATGACAAATTAATTTCAGCAAGTGCACCAAAACTCTAAGACCATTCAATTATGCAATAACAGGTTCTATTAAATTCACTCAGTGTGCCCTTCTATGTGGCAACAAATGCTTAATAAATGCACCTGTATCTAAGTTGAATATCAAGTCTAGCTGAGTATTTTGGTTTTGGAAATTTGATGCTTCTTTGGACCATGTAACTTTAACAAACATAATCAGGTCTTTAGTTATTTAATCCGTTATTTTAGTTACTTAAGCCAATCATTATATTGGCTTACAAAAAAAAAAGGTTTACAACAGCAAAGTAATAATATCACACTACTACTAATTGAAGGTGCATAATTAGGTGCTAGATCCTTTCCTGTAGGGTTTCTCTGTTTGCTCTCCGAACAGATTCAAGAAAGGCCAGAGGCTGCGCGGATGGGGGAAGAAGAAAGGGAAGATCAAGTAGGGGTCATCTTTATTTGTTAGCCTGGTAAGTGGCTTTTGTACTGATATGTGTAATATCAAGCAGTCTCAAGTGGGTGGGTGTGGTTTCTTTGGTACTAAATGGACATTCTTCTAAGTTCTAGCAGTACCAGCACTGTGCGCGTGTGTTTGCATCTACGAGAAATCGCCTAATTCGGTACAGTTGTTGTCAAGGGACAATGTTATCAAATTACCATCGCTTAAACTTGCATAGTCCGATGGTTTTGAGTTTCTCTCATTTTCTGAGATAAACATATTAGGTTGTTCATTATAATCTACCTTACTTTAGTTTGAAGTAACTTTTATTTTAAATCGCTAACTTTTGAGATATTTGAAATGGAAACATGCTAAATTAATTTTGGCAAGCTTGCCAAAACTCTATCACCATAGGATTCTGCAGGAACAGGTTCTATTAATTGACTCAGTATTCCCTTATATGTGATGACACATGATTAATAAGTTCACCAGCATCTAAGTTAGATATGTAGAATCAAATCTAGATAATTGTTTTGGTTTCGACAATTTTATGTTTTCATCGGACTATGCAGCTTTAAGTTTGTTGTAATGCAAGTCCTAGGCTTGTCATTTGTTATGGAGTATGTTCTCACATAGTCCCATACCCTGAAGCTTTTATATATACATGTCTGAATGGCAGCAAACATTATTTCAAATGGGATTTAACTGTGGATATAGTGGCTTAATGTTTATCTAGTGTGGCTTAAAGTTGAGAAAATTGTAGAGAATGCACAAAAAAAACACTCAATATGGCGATGACAGAATGCCATCTACTCGCGTTTTAAGTCCATTAATCTACATTATTTAATTAATCCTTCATTCAAAAGTAGCGGGTAAATATAAAAAGTTATGTGAAGAATATAATTTGCTTTTTATTGTCATGGATGGATGGATGTTAAACGGTTAATTTTAATTTCTAAAGATCAAAGTAAAAATGTGAAATTATCTTTTTTCAACTCTGACATATGCACATGTAAACCTTCATATGAAGATGGATTCTGCTATTCTTTGGAATGTTTTGACCTTGGTTTCCGTATCACAAATGTAGTATACAGTTTCTGAGAAAGACGTATTCTATATATTATATATATATGCTCTATAATCTGTTATGGGAATGTAAACAAGGACACTATCTATCTTCAGTTCCCTATTTTATAGAATACTCACTATCTAAGGACAGGGCTTGGGTGAAAGGATGCTGTAACAAATCAAAATGGGATGGGATCCTCTCCCGCAAGCCTGCATGACACCCAAGTAGATGTACATAGTAGGCTAAGGTATCATACTCAGACTAGACAAAACTCTGGAAAAATACAAAAAACTAACATAGGCTACAAACACCCAAAATCGCAAAAGGCTGGCCTGGGCAGAAACCGGTAAACACTCCTGGGCGAGGGACCAGACCAAGACAGCACCCCAGCTGTCCAGCGCTGAAAACAAGCACCATCGCGGGAGCTTATACGTTATGGGCAGAGTAAATACCTTGTCATAAAAAAACACTAAAAAAACAAAAACAAACTATCCTATCTAACTGGCTCTGTGTAGTTACAGTATTGGCCACACTGGCGCCACCTGTGAGGGGCCCTAAGCACTGTAGGCCAGCTGTGTCTGGCCGGTGTCGCCTATAGACCTGTTTGGACGGTCAAATATTTATATATGTATATATATATAAATATATATATATACATATATACATACATGCATATATAGATACACATACACACACAATCGTCTTGCCTAAATGCGACAACAAGGGGTCTGAGCTGGTTGAAAAGAAGTTTATATCTTCTGACAGGAGATATAATACATAGCCCACCAAGTCTAAAATCCGTCCCACTGTGACGGCATATACTAAAGTTTAGCCGCGTGCTGAGGGCGCCAGCGGCGATATAAGGAACTACACTGAGCCAACATGCATACCCTTCAGTGAGGGAATAATTGTGAGGTGGTCTGTCCTTTGTTTATACTCCCATAATTCATTATAGAGCCTATATAATAAAACATGGGCATATACCTAATTGATCTTGTAGCTCGTGTAATTGATGTCCTGACTTATCTTGTCCTCCTCCTGCATTGCAGGGCTGGTTGTCGAAGTTCCCTGCATGCAAACCGTCATCATAACGAACCAATTGCATGCTGGAAACTCAACGTGGCGCCACTGGGCTGGCAGATGAAGAGACCCTGCTTTCTTCCCCCATCCATTTTTTTTAAAACAAAATAAATCTCCGAAAATGTATGAAATGTATTCACTTATTTTGTTCTCCTATGAAAAGTCATATTAGCAAATCAGTGTCGTGTACAATCTACTAGAAACTAAATTGTTATCATTACCTCAGCTGTCTCGGTAAATGTATTATAATATTGGATCATACCGGACGCGGTGACCGAATCGGTAGAGCGCAGGCTTCTCGTGCGGAAGGTCGGGAGTTTGAATCCCAGCCGAGTCAAACCGATGACTTATAAAATTGCTACTTGTTGCTACTTCGCTAGGCACTATAAAGTCGCAATGAGTGCACACTGTCACAAGTCCGTCCCCATCCCTGATATGACCTTAGATGTTGCTAGGAAGTAAAACAACAAACATCATTTGTCGCTAATTCGGCCTGCCACAGAATGGCAGTAGCATTGGTACAGTTAAACTCATAACAAAAACATTTTTTTAAATAAAAAAATTCCAGTTTCAAATTATAAAGTTGCATAATTCGATGAGTGAAAGCAAAGAGACATATCTAGACTTGGATTATGTAGGTCGGCTTACTTAAATCTGCATAGAAAGGCTGCATGTTCGAAATAAAAATACTCATCTAGATTTGATTTGGCATATCTAATTTGGATAATGGTGCACTTATTAAACACTTGTTGCTATACAATAGGGAAATAGTAAATCAATTTAATAGAATATGTTACTGCTGAATCCCATGGTATCATAATTATTTTAAGTACGCCAAAATTAATTTGGCATGTTCTTACTTCAAATATCTCCCAAGTTAGTAATTTTTAATCAAAGTTATTTCAAACTAATGTAAGGTAGAGTATAGTGATCAACCTAATATATTTCTCTCGGTATACTGACAGAAACAAAACAATAGCACTATGAAACTTCAAGTAGCAGTTATACAGAAGATGCAGTTATTTATATATTCCACAGAATCCAATATTTACAACGACACAAATTACCCAAAGCATATTCCTCAGAATCGAATATTTAACACAATAAAAGGCACTTTAAGTCCTTCAGATGAATTAGTTTCAACAGCCCCCCCCCCCCCACCCACCCACAACCCTCCCATGATCCCATTAAAAATAGTATACAGACGCACTCAGTTTAGTGGGATGCCCGATAGTCACCATGGAGACACCTGTAACGCATACTATCAGCAAAGACACAGCCATACTAAAAATAGAACAGCTTTCCTCGGCTGAGTGGTTACTACTACCTACTGTTCTTACGTGCAGAAGTCCACCAGGTGGACTTTTGCTGTCCAAGTTGCGCTCAGCCTGGCCCCATAGCACATCAACAACAACTTCACCAAGTTTTACTCGCGTGTTTGTGCTCATCTATGTATTGTTCTACCTACCCTGCGATTCAAATGTTTTTAGATATTGATTTTGAGTCAAAATTCCAGATATTGGAATCCACAGACTTCTTTTTTAAAATATCGCCATCAATGTTTTCGGTGCACATAGGTGACCTGATCCACCCCCGCAGCTGCTCATTCCCCTACGTTATCGACAATAAACAGCAAAGTAAAATATTGGGTTCCTCTTCATCTGATTATTTTCCAGCCTGCCATACGATTCAATTATGTTTGGACAATAATAAAAATGAGAATAGAAGTGCTCATTGCCCAGTTTTGTGCAGTTAATTGTGTGTCGTGTCCTCTGCCATTTCGGGCCACTTAGGGCCGCCCTCATCTTAACAACAAAATGCCTCACCTAATTACTATAATCTATCCTTATCTGTCGACGTAGGATCGTCCTCTTCGGTTCAATATAAAAACAAGTCAGAACGAATCGGGGGCACCACACCAGTCCGGTGTTGCTTTATTCTCTCAACAGTTTTGCCGCCCGCTGTCTTTGTTTACATCTGCCAATATACTCTAGGTGGCGCCAGCCGTTGCCTCCCCTTTTGGTAACTTAACTCCTGCTTCCCCTACTAGGAGATGCCAGTGTAGTGCCGTAGTCCTGCTTAGCACGATAGCACTGCATATTTTATATATTAACTTACAGTCATGTGAATGAACAAGTGATTATTCTTTTGATTTAGCACGTGTAGACATAGCTTATCTTTAGTTTTTTTTTACAGAAGTTTTTATTTTGGGGGTGTTTATGTTTTGGGGTTGTTTATGCTGCCTATGGGTTATAGCTTGGATGAAACTTTTGGCAGCATATTCCTGTGGGCTTTTTTCGTGAGCTTGGATTTGGCTCCTGTTCTGACTTAGTGGAGATGCATTGTTTTGCTCTGATGTTCCTAAGTAGGTGGATTAGATGTTTCTTGTTTCGACTCTATCCATACGCTAATGGTGTTGTCACCAACCTACCAAAACAACAACCACCCAACAACGAACCAATGCAACCAGCAATCCACAACCAACAAAACAACCAACCAACAACCAATCCACAACCAAACAACAAATCAACAACCAGCCAACCAACAACAACCACCAAACAACAAACGAACCTATCAAAACAACAACCAACCAACAAACAACCAATCCACATCCAACCAACAACCAATCCACATCCAACCAACAACCAACCAACAACAACCAATCCACCAACAACCAATCCACAACCAACAACCAACCAATCCACAGACAACCAACCAACAACCAATCCACAACCAACCAACAAACCAACCAATCCAACCAACCAACAACAACCAGCAAACAACAAACCGACCTACCAAAACAACAACCAACCAACAACCAATCCACATCCAACCAACAACCAATAAACATCCAACCAACCAACCAAGAACCAATCCACAACCAACAGCCAACCAACCAACAACAACCAATCCACCAAAAACGAATCCACAACAACAACCAACCAATCCACAGACAACCAACCAACAACCAACCAACAACAACAATCAATCCACCAACAACCAATCCACAACCACAGCCAACAACCAACCAATCCACAGACAACCAACCAACCAACAACTAACCAACAATCAATCCACAACAAACCGAAACAACAACCAAAACAACAACCACCAAACAACAAACCAACCAATAACCAATCCACAACCAATACAAGAACCAATATAGGAACCAATCCACAACAACCAAACAACAACCAAACAACAAACCAACCAATCCACAACCAACCAACAACCAACAACAACACACAACAACAATCAAATGACAAACCAACCTACCAAAACAACAACCACCCAACAACAAACCAACCAATCCACAACCAATACAACAACCACTCCACAACCAACAACCGACCAACCAACAACCAACCAACCAACAACCAACTAAAAACCAACCAACCAACCAACAACTGATCCATAACCAACCGAAACAACAACCAATCCACAATCAACCAACAACCAACCAACAACCAACCAACAACAACCAACCGAACAACGACAAATCCACAATCAACCAACCAACCAACCTACCAACCAACCTACCAACCAACCAACCAACCAGTTTGTTTATAGGTTGTGTGGTTTTAGAGATATTTCTCCATTAATATAGAAACTAAAACACAAATGTACCCATCATGGACTCTAACGTCACCACAACGTCACCACAACGTATTTCGACGTCCTCGGGCTCACCTACCTCTGCCCAGACCACGACGCCTTCCCCTACAATCCCGGCCTCTGATTGTAGGATACTCCGCGTCTGAGGTCGGGGCCGTGGACGGACTCAGGATCGCCGCCCTCGCCCCCGCGACATGGAGGAATCGTCGTCGCCAGGCCGAGGGCTACGTCTCCTTCGCCTCAGCCCATGGCCGGGACCCTCTGGCCCCCACCGCCTTCGACGTCGCAGCCTACACGGCCGCCCTCTACGCACGCTCCATCGCCCCCACCTCCGTCCGCAACCCCCTATCCGGGGCTCGCTCATGGGTCGACGCGGCTGGGGGGCGACCCCTCGGCCTTCGGATCGTGTCTCACCCGGGACATCTGCCGAGGCAGGGAGCGCGCCTCCACCCACGTCCGGCGGCCTGCCCCGCCTCTGCTGCCTCGCCACCTCGCCGCCGTCGTCATCCACCTCGACGCCGCCGGACCCTCTGGCGTCGTCCCTCGGGCCGCCCTCCTCCTCGGGTACTATGGGATGCTGAGACAGTCCAGCCTCCTCTCTCCCAGCCCCGAGGGGTGGGGCGGCCCCCACACCATCACCCGCGCCGACGTTTCCCCCGCCCCCGGTAGGCTCCGCATCACCATCAGGAGCTCCAAGACCATCGCGCTGCCCTCGGGGGCGGTTGCACTCTTCGTCTCCGCTACACCAGGATGCCGCCTCTGCCCCGTCGCCGCATGGCACGCCGCTCTGACTCTCGTCCCTGCCGCACCGGATGCCCCCGCCTTCATCCTGCCCTCGGGCCGCCCCTTCGACCCTCGGACCCTCACGGCACTCCTTAGAGGTGCGCTCCTCACACTTGCCGTCCCCGCCCCCGACAGCTACATGCTCCATAGCTTGCGTCGGGGCGCGGCACAGGCCTGCCAGAGGGCGGGGGTCCCCCTCAAGGACATCATGTCCCAGGGCACCTGGACCTCGGGGGCGGTCCACGCATACCTCCCTCACCTCGCCGCCTCTGCTGCCCCTCAAGCCCTCTCCTCTCTTTTGGCTGAGGGCTCTTCGGGGCCCATCCCCTAACATGACATTATGACATTCACTTCTTGCACTTTATTATCCTTGTACATTTACCTCCCCACCATTGTACATTGCCCCCCCCCCCCCACTTTACATCATAAAGTGTGCTTTTTCCCACTCCTGCCTTGACTTCCTCCTTCGCTGCGCATCGGTCGTAATGTTTGCATTGCGCTTGCAGGCCGAGTGAAGGAGGAGTACCCCCCCCCTCGCTACGCCGCCCGCCATTGGGGTTGCATAACACCCCCCACCTCTCCTCTTCCCTCCCTATAAGCTGCCTCCCAGCCGTCCCTCTCCACTCCGCCTCCTACCCCTGCCAGATACACTACACGACCAATTTTCTGATCTCTTGAATTACGCTTGATACGATACACAATACCGATTCTGTTCTCCATAGATTAGATTATAGACTATATTTCTTCTTTTTTTTTTTTCCTTCTTTTTTTGTGATAGGTGTATTTTTGCTGCCCATACCGGTTAAGTCTAATGACTTGTTTTCGCCGCTAGACAGTAATAGTCTTGTGACTCCCCTTCTTTTTTATCACTTTCAGTTGTTGTGTAGCTAACTACTGAGTGCATTCTTTCTCTGTTGGTAAGCATTCTCCCACATCCCCCAAACATCTGTGAGTTCGTTCGGTCTACAATCGGATAATTGTTTGGTTACCAATAGTTAATTTCTCTGAAGGGCTTCACCTTGCTGTGTTAGTGGTCATTAGGTTTTGGTTTTAAATTTAAAGTTTACCTTTGTATGTAAAGCTTTGCTTTAATTATCAGTGTATTTTCTATTTATTTATTTATCTATCTTTCTTTTTCTTTTTTGATTAATTTTATTTGTTGTTGTCATTAGTCTAGCAGTGCATTTAGCTCTCTTTTGATTAATGTTTTATATGTTTCATTTGTGCCTGTACTTCTTTCTTCTACTCCCAGTGTATTCCATTCCCTTGCCTTCATGTACTCGGTACTCCTCTCATATGATCTGTTTTTGGCTCTGTTTCTTATCAGTCTGGGGCCATCTCAACCTCTTGTTGCCTTTTTTGTTACCTGCACCATCCAAGGCTTCATTGTCTCGCTGAATGCTGCTATTTTGAGATGTGCTTTTCTCCTGTCATTTAGTGTGTTGACTCTTGCTTTTCTATGGAGATCATCAGTTGGGTGTCTATGTTCCACCTTCAGACATATCTTAAGTGCTCTATTTTGTAGTCTTTATAGTTTATCCAATATATTTTTGTTACCCCCCATATATATTACATCACCATAGTCGAAGTATGGTAGTATCATACCTTTATAGATTTTAATAGCCATATTTGTAGTTATGTATTTTCTGGTATTCGCTAATATCCAGATTTTGTGGTTTCCCTTCTTGATAACTTCTTTAATGTTATCATTGTAGTTTAGTTTCCTATCTAGATTCATCCCTAGATATCTGTAGTTGGTCTGATAATCAAGGACTTTATTGTACGATATGTTCTCCAATACATTTTTGAAATCCATCTTCTCTCTTGTCTCTCTGTACGCATGAGAAAATTAGTGACGTCACCACCTGGCATGTCCGTCCTGCCCAAATCTCTAACCAACAATGGCGACTATTTTTAAATTTAGATTCTAGACAGTCTAAACGGACCAGAAGGGGAGCAGTTACTGCCGACAGTTTGTTATCAAGGAGGTGGGATATATCCTCCAGCGACACCCCCACAACATTATTCACAACAGGAGATGGACTGTACGAAGATCGTATACAAACATGTCCTTGTCTACTCGGCGACTCCAAATGAACAGAGCCTGAACTCCTCCAACAAATGTCACTTGATTCCAGCAACGCTTTAGAGAAACGTCCTGCCTCACAAACCGTAAACTTCACCTTCGGCATGTTAAGGGGCTGTCACATTAGGGTTTTTTGCGGGAGCGTATGGCGGCGTATGCGCGTTACACCATATACATTGGCATACGCCGTATACGCTACTCATACGCTACTCATACGCCGCCAGATGCCGGCTTATGAGGCATACGCCGCCATACGCTTTCATAAATCCGTCCGTCCCCATTTTTTTGTGCATGCTCAAAAATCTCGACCTACGGGGGCATATGGTTCTTACGCGACACATACGCTGAGCATATGCTGTCATACGCTCCTCATACGCTGGGGGTATGCCGGCGTATGCTAGGGGTATGCCGGCATATGTTACTCATACGCTCAACTTGCGTCACGGGCGTATCACGGGCGTATGCAGCGTACGCAGAACCTACCCGTTGCATATGAGAGCGTATGAAAAGCGTATGTGAAGCGTATGCGAAGCATATGGCGGCATATGCCCGACCTATGGTCTCGGTATATAAAGGCGACCCACGCCATTCCTTCGGTCATTCCTGCTCTGCTGCTCATACAGGATGGATGCCCAGGCACTGCAAGTACAGTTTCAGCTTTTCTACAGAGTTGCCCTTTATCACCATGAGCTTACTCTATTCCTCATGGTTCTTCTGGCGTCCCGTATCGAGAGACGAAGGAGGAGGGAGCGGCGGCGACGATCAGTGTGGGTCAGACCCTGGATTGGGAGGCGGCCACAGTTTGGCTTGTTCGACAAGCTGATGGTCGAGCTCCGCAGCGAGGACACCGCGTCGTTTCTGAACTTCATGCGGCTGCCTCCCCAGTTGTTTGACGAGATTGTGGCGCGAGTGGAACCCAGGATCGCCAAAAACTGGACCAGATTCAGGGTGCCGCTCGACTCGGCGCTGAAAATAGCACTTACTCTGCGGCACCTGGCATCTGGCACAAAATACTCCTCCATGAAGTTTGGGTGGAGGGTGCCCCACAACACACAGTCGCTGATAGTGCGTGAAGTCTGTAAGGCCATTGTCGACGAGTACATGGCCGAGGTCATGACGTGTCCGACGACTCCAGAAGGGTGGCGTGCCGTCGCGGACCTCTTTTCAGAGAGGTGGAACTTCCCCCATACCTGTGGCGCTCTGGATGGGAAGCACATCGCCTGCCGGTGCCCTCCAAAGAGTGGGTCGCTCTACTACAACTACAAGGGCTTTTTCTCCGTGGTCCTGTTGGCGCTTGTAGATGCGGATTACAAATTTATCTGGGCAGATATTGGCGGTATGGGCTCCGCGTCCGATGCCCAGATTTACAACGCCTCCGAGCTGAAGGCGTGCACAGAAGGTGGCACCATCGGCTTTCCGAACCCTGAACCGCTCGTCGACGGCCAGAAGGATGTGCCGTATTTTCTGATCGGTGACGACGCCTTTGCCCTGCGGCCGACCATGATGAAGCCATATGGCAAGAGGGGCTTGACCAATGACGAGCGACTCTTCAACTACCGGCTTTCCCGAGCTAGGAGAGTGGTGGAGAATGCCTTTGGCATTCTAGCCAACCGCTTCCAAGCGCTCGTCGACGGCCAGAAGGATGTGCCGTATTTTCTGATCGGTGACGACACCTTTGCCCTGCGGCCGACCATGATGAAGCCATACGGCAAGAGGGGCTTGACCAATGACGAGCGACTCTTCAACTACCGGCTTTCCCGAGCTAGGAGAGTGGTGGAGAATGCCTTTGGCATTCTAGCCAACCGCTTCCAAGTGCTCCTGATGACTATGCAGCACCACCCCTCCAACGTGAAGATCATCGTCAAGGCGTGCATGGTTCTGCACAACCTCATGAGGACAAGCTACCCAGCGCTACAGAACATGCAGCTGGATCGTCCTGAGACAGCCACCAACAACTTTGTGCCTGGAGGTTGGCGAGAGGGCCACAACCTTCCTGACATTAAAGTTGTACCTGTTAACCACAACACCGCATCCAAGCTAGGAAAGGAACAGCGCCATCTAATTAAAGACTGGGTCGTCTCACCCGCCGGAGCACTGGCATGGCAAGACAGGATGATCTGACAAAACATTTTATCAGTCTGTATGTGCTGTGTCTGTCTACTGTTTTTGCAAACATGTCTGTGATGTTGTGACATGTCTCCTGTTATATGAGATGCTAATATGTTTATATGTCTAGTATAAAATAAACGATATCATTTTATAGATATGAAAACACAATTTTACATGTCTGTTATGTTCTTTCGCTCCCTAATTTAAAGTCATCTAGTTAATGTAATTGTAATGAATCTCCTCTCTTTTTACATGAATTAATCTTTTACATACATACTAAGAACACAGGGAAAAATAGAGTGACACAGAGACAGAAAGGGGGAGACGAGTTAGAGGGAGGGAGGGAGGGAGGGGGGGAGAAGAGATAGAGGGAGGGAGGGAGGGAGGGGGAGAAGAGATAGGGAGGGGGGGGAGAGAGGGAGGGGGAGAAGAGATAGAGGGAGGGAGGGAAGAGATGGAGGGAGGGAGGAAGAGAGATAGAGAGAGGGAGGAAGAGAGATAGAGAGAGAGGGAGATAGATAGAGAGAGGAAGAGAAATAGAGAGAGGAAGAGAGAGAGAGGGAGGAAGAGAGATAGAGAGAGGGAGGAAGAGAGATAGATAGGGAGGAAGATAGATAGAGAGAGGGAGGAAGAGAGATAGAGAGGGAGGAAGAGAGATCGAGAGAGGCAGGAAGAGAGATAGAGAGGGAGGAAGAGATAGAGAGGGAGGAAGAGAGAGAGGGAGAGAGAGAGAAGGAGGAAAGGGAGAAAGGGGAAGGAGAAACATTATTATAAATATTTTAAATTTAAAGTTTTTATTTATGTTTTAATTTTAATGTTAATTGTACTTTAATATATAACAATTAAATGATGGCATGCCTTTACTGAACACGGACACAAAAATTAAAAGTGACAGTATATTTATTGAAACATCTTGACATATAAATGTACAAACAATATATATACATGTAGTAGGCTGCACTGACCTCTCAGGCAAGTAACCACATAGACAGGTAGGCGTGGGTAGTGTGTTGATCTCAGGGAGCCTAGGTGGTGTAATGGTTAGCACACTGGCCCGGAATGCAAAGAGATGTGGGTTCGAGTCCCGCTCTAGGCACAATATTTCCCATTTTCATCACCCCCACGACACTGGTGCCGTGATCAGGATCCTGTACAAGCTTTGCGCTGTATGGTTGTTGAACCTACCCTGTGTATGTATGTGTTAGTGCATTGCCTGTATGTATGTAATTGTAAGCATTAAAAGACTTATAATTCCAGGGGGACGAGTGTAGTAGGCTGCACTGACCTCTCAGGCAAGTAACCACATAGACAGGTAGGCATGGGTAGTGTGTTGATCTCAGGGAGCCTAGGTGGTGTAATGGTTAGCACACTGGCCCGGAATGCAAAGAGATGTGGGTTCGAGTCCCGCCCTAGGCACAATATTTCCCATTTTCATCACCCCCACGACATACATATATACATACAAATAAATAAATAAGATAAATAAGACTACATATATACATATATACACATACAATCACTTCTCTCCCTTCCCGTTGGCATCAGCTGGCGACTGTGAGGCTGAGGCGAATAAGTCCAAATTGGACCCTAATATGCCCGATATCCCGGATAACCCCGACAAGTCTAAGAGTCCCTCCGGGCTGGCCGACTCAGACAAGTTCACTTCGGGGTCGGCGCGTGTCGGAGTCACCATGTCTGTGGCAGTGCCAGTCCCTGGCCATGGCGGACCCACAGTGGGTGGAGCACCCCCACGCACCACAACTATAGGAGAGCCCCTCGTGTGCGCCACCATTCCTAAAGTCCGTACTTGTGCGGCGTGCGGTGGTGACGGCCGTACCACTGGCGGAGCTGGAGGCAGAGGCTGAGGCGGAAGACTTGGCAGAGGCGGGTGTGGCAGTGGCTGATGAAGACTGTGTGGCCCGCCCATATAGCGGTCCACGTACTCGTGTGTCTGCGCAGGCCACTGGTGGGGTTGAGGCTGGTATGCCTGACTTGCAGACACACGAGCAGGTGCAGGAGCCGGTGCAGGAGCAGGAGCAGGTGCAGGAGCAGCCCCACAAACCACCGGTGCCACGAATGTTCCTTCCTCCTCCTCCAGATGGTGCGACACCATGCGGTTGAGTGCACCGCAAATGGACACAAACCGCAAGGTGGAGAAGGAGGCGGCTGCATCACCTTGAGGATGTCGGCAGACTCATCGAACCTCTTGTGGATGGCAGCGAGGAGGTTGTTGTCGACTGGGGCAGATCGCTTCCCTCTCCCCTTTCCCCGCTCTTGGGATGTAGCGGGAGGAGTGGGTGGAAGATCCTTATCCATCGCCACCTCCACATCGGTCCCGACATTCTCCTCCATGCTCAGATCAAGCTGCGGAGCCACGACAGGAGTGGCCAACTGCAAGACAAAATCATAACATAACATAAGTAACATGAATGCAAATCGATATTTCGACAAAAGACATGACAAGTCAACAGTAAATCAAAAATATATAAAGCAAAAATAATTAACGTTAAATGCAAACATGGATTTATAACGATTATATCACGATACATCTATTGTCAATATCTCGATTTAAGAACAACTACACAACAACTCAACATTAAAGAACTAAATAACATTAACAAATTACTAGAATATTAGATGTTGCTAGGACGTAAAACAACAACAAACAAACAAACAAACATAAATACAACAAAAGCATAACATAACAAACTTAGAATACAAGCGGTTTTACGAGAATACTAACGGCTGCACTTGTCAGAACGATAAAAGATTATGTACTTACACTCCTGCAGGGCTCCGGTCGGTGACGGACGACGGACCGCAGGAACCCAAACTTGCGCAGGATCCACTGCTCCCGCTCAGTCAGGTCAGCGGCTCCGTCCCCGCTCTTTTTCTTGTGGAGCCGCGTGTTCGTGTCCCTGAGTGACTTGAACCATTTCTGGAGATGGACTGTTGTGGTCCCCAGAAGTGTCGCCAGGTCCTCCCACATCTTGGCCTTTCTGTCTGAGCGGCGGTAATCCGAGAGCTTCATATTCCACATGATGGGGTTCTCCTGGAGGAAGTCCAACATCTGATCCTCCTTGAAGACCGACAGAGAACAGTCGCTCTTCTTGGCCCTCCGTCTCTTTGATGTGCCGATGGCACCGGTGCTGGTGGAGGCGTTGGTGGCGGCGGAGGCAGCGGATGCCGCCCGTGAGCTGCCCCGAGAGGCAGGAGATGGCGAGCTGGAGCGGGGACGCCAGCATTGCGTCGTCGACCTCTCCACTTCCATCTCCAGCTCCTCCAGTGGAGAGTGGTGTTCTGGAGAGTAGTGTTCTGGAGAGTGGTGTTCTGGAGAGTGGTCTGGAGAGTGGCGAGGTGGCGAGGCAGGTGAGGAGGCTGGTGATGGAGAGCATTGTAACAAAGTCTGCCTCTTTCTGCCTCTCCCACGGCCTAGTCCTCCTCCTGTAGTTACAGCAGCTCTGGAGGCTGGTGTAGTAGCAGTAGTACTGGTAGTAGTAGTAGCAGTAGCAGAAGCAGCAGCATTAGCAGTGGTGTTCCTCTTAGCAGGCATGGTGGCAGAGTGAGGGGAGCCTGTTGCTGCAGGCTATATATACCCAGGAGCCACCAAGCGGCGGACCGCGGAGAGATAACATAGGTCGCGCATAGGTTTCCCATGCGCTCCTCATACGCTCCTCATACGCTCCTCATACGCTCCTAAAATGTTCATACGTTCCGCATACGCTCCTCATACGCTCCACTTGCCAATCAAAACCGTCAACAAAATGTCGCAGTACGCTCCCATACGCTCCTCATACGCTCCTCATAGGTCCCCCATACGCTCAAACCCACCCGAAAGTTCACTGAAGGTCATCATAGGCCGGCATCAGCATGGCTTACATAGGTTTTCAATACGCTCCCACCATACGCCGTAATATGACGGCCTTTAACACTACCGCAAAGCTTCCAGTTAAAATTGTAGATGTGAAAGAGATCTGATCTGTACTAATCAACCAGCAGGTGAGGAATGAATTAAATTTTGAATCAACCACAGGAAGTTAACTTCGGCCATGGTTACCGAATGCTCTACTGCACTTGGTATCAATGGTTAGCATTACTATGGGGCCAGTCGTCACAGCTTTGAATTATGCATGTTACCGGCAACATGGACAACGTATATAACGTTCACTAGCGTTCTGTGAACGTACCGTGAGCGTAATTCGAGCATTTTTCGGCAGGAGGTATGTTAGCCATACGTTGGTCATACGTTGGCCATACGCTGTGTATGCAGTATGTATACATCCAACTTTGCCTCCCACGCCGAAATGTTTGACGCTTCTCGACGTAAAAAAGTGATTTTACACATTGGTGGCAGAGATATTTCAGTTTTTCTGCATGAAGATCAACACGACCCATACGACCGTCACGGTGGACGTGCGCGAGTTGGTTTAGCAGGTTTTTTTTTACTAAATACACCATAAATCGAAGGAATATGTTTTGTTTATTTTGTTAAAGTTTTGTAATTGATAAATATATCAGTTAAATGTGTTAGAGTGATCATTAGTTAGAGTGCTTGAACCTAGTAGTGATCATTAGTTAGAGTGTATAGCCAACAGTACATCATTAGTTAGAGTGCTTGAACCTTGAACCTAAGTTTTGTAATTGATAAATATATCAATTAAATGTGATGTAGAATATCATTAGTTAGAGTGCTTGAACCTAGTATTAGCCAACATTACACAAATGCTAAGTTACATTCAATCCCTCCTTGTTTCAAGTTGCACAGCCACATAAAAACATTTATTCATGAATACTCAGCCTGGTTTGATGGAGCATATAAATTCTCCACGTCAATGGGGTACCATTTTGCTTATCAGCACCATTACATCTCCAGTGGATGCACGCTCTCATTCCCAATTTTAACTGTCAGAAGCTGACACGGTCCTTTCATTAAGTATTAATAAATAAAAGTGACGATACTGAATTCACCAACAAAACGTAACAAAAAACCTGGTTTGCCTCAAATGAATGGCGCAGGAGCATATGAAGTTTCGGCTCTGTCGGACGATGACCTCAGAGCTCAGTTGAAGGACCATGGAATCAACCCTGGACCCGTCTTAGAGTCGACACGCTGGGTCTACGAGAAGAAGCTGTGGCGCATACTGGAGGAACGTGTGCACAGCGAGGCGGTGCAGGTCGATTCACCAACACCTATACCGGAACCAGAACCACTGCCGCCCGCCGTGCCACCAGCACCACTGATAAAGCCGGTGTTCAGTGACCAAGATGATACCAATCTCCCCACCACTCCTATGACGGACCACACCTACTCCAGCTGTGCCACTCCACCAACCATTGGACCCAGCGGCGCGCCACCTGCTGCCAAGCCCATTCCGCGAGGCCCTCCCACACCACCTCGGAACATCGTCAATCACACTCCACACCCAGTTGCCATCACCTCTTCGTCCAGCCTCCCCACCACCACAATCACCTCCTTTTCCACGCACAAGAACAACAACACCATCACCAACAGGTCAGTCTCCCCACCCCGTGTGCCCACGCTCACCGAAACCGACAAGGACCCCAAGTCCAGCGACGATGAGTCCGTTGACACACGCCCAGTAGCCGCAGCCCAACCAACCCCCCACTCCAAATACCCTACCAAGGCTGACTCTTGGTCCAAGGTAGTTCGAAAGAACAAGCGCAAGACGCCCACAACCGCTACACCTCCACAAACCGAGTACCACGGTGATAGCCGCCCCCCCAAGAGGTTCCTTGCCCTCTTCCTCTTCAATGGCAAGTTAGAAGACACGCTGAAGGAACTCGACAAGTTCGATCGCACCCAAGGCACTACCCCTCTCTCCCTGGATAAATACCCTGACCACATCGTCATTGGTACCAAGACACAGGTTTCCCTCGACAGACTCCGAGCCTCAACAACTTTTACGGAGATGCGTGGATCAGCCAAGACGCACCACTATGTCATCTCTGGCCTCCACCCACGCATAAACCCCGCCGACCTGATAGGACGACATTCCATTGTCAGCGCTTCCCGGATAAATAAGGGAGACATTGCCACTTACTGTGCCAATGTCTTCACTGACCATCCAATAGACACCACTTGCCGGCTTGACTGTGGAGCCTACGGTCTCCTACGAATCGCCACTCCTCACCTCAGACCAACCTTTTGCACCACCTGCCAACAATACGGCCATTACAGGCACGAATGCAAAGCCACTGCCGCTGTCTGCGCACGCTGTGCCGCTCCGGGGCACATTGCCGCTAACTGTGAGGCACCCGTCAGGTGCTCTGCCTGCAAAGGTAATCACAAAGCCAAGAGTACACACTGCCCAGTGCGCATCCAGCTGTGGAAGCGGCTAAACCCACCCCTACTTCCCCCTCCTGCCTGCCCCACTCCCCCCACCCAACCTGAGGCCCCCCCTACTGCTGCCCTGCCTGTCCAACCTGATGCCCTCCCTTCCACTGCCCCTCCTTCTCCCTCTGCTTCCTCCTACCCACCCCTCACGACCACCAACGCATTGTCCCTCCACCCCAGCCCTGCCCCTCTGCCCCCCTCACTCCTCTCCCTCAACCTCACCGCCCCCAAACCCAAGATCTGCCACCCTACTCCTCCCACCCACAGACCAGATCCATCTCCACTCAAACTGTAGCCACTGCTGACTCCTTCACCCAAACCACCTTCCCCTCCACACCAAGCGACCCCCCCTGCCTCCGACCCAAATCCCACCCCTATATTCCTCCACATTCTGAATGCATCACTTTCCAGCATAACACCCAGAATCTCAGTTGAGGCCCTAGCCTTCGGCTTAATTAACTGGCTCCAAGTCGACTCCAACATCCAGCATCTCCTTCCGCATGTCCCAAAAGACCTGCCAGCTTCTTTTTGTGCCGCCCTGACAGCTCAAAATGGAGGTACACAATAATGCCCCGCACTCCCATCCCCGTTCCACTAACAACTCTTTAACCATTCTCTCCTGGAACTGTGCCGGACTGAAATCCAAGATGGCTCTTCTTGGCAACACCTTAAAAAGAGAGAAAATTGACGTCACACTTCTCCAAGAAACCTTCCTCATCGATCCACCCCATATCAAAGGCTACACCACATACCACGTCCCCGCAGTAAGACGCGCAGCAGCAGGCAGACCCTCAAGAGGAACCACCACATTCGTAAGCAACCACATCCACTCCACCAAGATCCCACCCAACAGATTCAACCCTCATGCTGACACCCTTCGTATACGTCTCCACCTAGCACACTCCGTCATGGATGTATACAACATTTACAACCCTGTCAACAGTACTTATACTCTAAACCACATCTTCCGGGCCCTCGGCAACGGCACAGATCACCAGGTTGTCATGGGAGACTTTAACACCCACCACTCCTCCTGGGGACGCAACAACATCGATTCCCCTCGAGGCTGTGTCCTCCTAGCAGAGATCCTCGACTCAACATCCTATTCTATCCTCAACGATGGCTCGCCTACCTACAGGGCAAGCACATCAATCGATCTCTGCATCACCGACTCCTGCCTTGCAGCCGCAGCTTCCTGGGAGCTCACAACACTATACTCAGACCACCACGCAGCTCTCCTCCAAAGTCACCCACCCCCCACCATCACCCAGATTCAACCTAAACCACGCGGACTGGGCAACCTTCAACCTTCGTCTAAAAAACTTAATAGATCTGAACCCACCGACCACATGTGATGAGTTCACAACACTCACTTACCAAGCAATGACAGACACCATAAAGCAAACCATCTCCTGTAATCACACTGGCCGCACCATCTCCAATGCAATGAGGAGAGCAAAAAGATTCTGCAACAAACTCCTCTACAAGCTACGCACGAACCCCAACCGAGGCACTGAGAATCTCGTTAAAATAGCCACCAGTTGGGCCAAAGATGTCGAGCTTGCCGAATCAGACAGGAAGTGGAAACTCTGATGTACCAAAATAAACTCTCACACCACCTCCAGACAACTCTGGCGCAAACTTAACAGCATCCAGGGGAGACTCACCACCCCCCCACTCTACCCACACCATGGCCAAATTGCAGCAGAACACAACAAAATGTTCACGGACAGAACAGACCCTGCAATCAACCTCCCTTATGCCCACCAACAAGCGCTCACCAGGAACTCCACCTGGAGAGCCGACCTCATAGACATTTCAACAGCCACACCATCCACCCATAATCTTGACACCCACCTGACCAGGGCTGAACTTGACCGAGCCCTAGGCAACACCACAAAGAAGACAACCCCGGGAGCCGACGGAGTCCCTAACACTGCATGGACAAAGTTATCTGCCACTAACAGGGAAACTCTCCTCCCCCTCCTCGACAATATCTTCTACAATGCGGACATACCCCAATCTTGGAAGGATGCTGTTATCATCCCCATCCCCAAGAAAACTCCGGGCGAAGTCAGACCCATCTCCCTTCTCCAATCCCTCGGGAAGGTTAGTGAAAGAATTGTCCTCGCCCGTCTCCAGATGGTCACAGAAGACCCCACCACTGGCCTACCTGAGGAGGTCATCGGCTACCGAGGAGGACGAGGCACTCAGCACACCGTCGCCACCCTCATTGAGAGCATTTCCTATGGCCTTGGTACTGGACATGACACTGCAATCATCTTCCTTGACCTCGAGAAAGCCTTTGAGCTCATCGACCACAACGTGGTACTGACATCAATGGCTGATCTTGGCATTGCCGGCCGGCCTCTTGCATATCTCCGAAATTACCTCCAGAACAGGCGAGCCAGAGTATGTGTCCAAGGGACCTCTTCTCCCTACCTCAAACTGAAAAATGGTGTCCCCCAGGGTGCAGTGCTCAGCCCCTCCTCTTCAATGCAGTGATGGCATCTCTCGTTAGGAGGCTTAAACAAGACCTAGCCTCCGGAGAGATCACAGACACAACCATAGTCTGCTACGCAGATGACATCGCCATCACCTGCTCCCATGCGATCAATGCACAGGATCTCGCTGAGCAGGTGCTCCACCTGGTAGGAAACGCCTGCCGGGACCTTGGACTAAAAATCTCCCCCACCAAGACCAAGATCATGCACATGTTCAGAGGTCAACCACTTCACCCCCTCTACCTAGATGGATCCCCTATCGAATGGGTCTCCACCTTCGACTACCTAGGTATCCGTTTAGACCGAGACCTGAACATGAGAGCCCTCTGCCGCCACTTGGCCACCAGAATGACCAACAGACTCCTCCTCATGAAGAGGATCTCCGGCTTCTCCTGGGGCGCCCCGGACAGTGTACTCGCCCTCTTCTACCGCCAGGCAGTCCGCTCCCTCTTCGACTACGCTGCGCCCACACTCGCTCTCACAGCCCTCGGGCTTGACAACCCCCAAACTCAACTACCCAAGAACAAGATCTTTTTGAACGAGTTCCGGAAACTTGAGAGCATCCAACACCGGGCTGCCAGGCTTGTCCTCCGTGTTCCCGGCACCACCAGGATCGAGATCCTCCTCCTTGAATCCGGCCTCCCTCCCCTCCACCTCCGAGGCAAACAACTTCTCACCACCCAACTCACAAGAACCCTTTCCTCAGGCCTTTCAACAACAATCCGCAGAGCCGCGGCCTACCTCCGAGATGGGACCCGCGGTCACCTTCACATCTCCTACCGTCTCAAGAACGCCATCACCTCCCTCAAGGACTCCCACGGACTCCACATTGCAGACTTCGCCCTGAGCCCTCTCAAGCCACCTTGGGTTTCCATCCCAGTGGAAACCCAAACCACCAACCTAGTTGCTGCCAAGGCGGCTTACACCACCCCAGAACTCCACTCCCTGGCTCTTGAGGCCATAACTCAGGCGAAGGTGGAATTTCCTCTCACAAAGACTGTCTACACCGATGGCTCCCTTAACCCAACATCAGGTAGAGCAGGAGCCGGAATCTTCATCCCCTTCTCCAACACAAAGAACACCACCAGGGTGTCAGACTTTGCTTCCACTCTCGATACCGAGCTCGCCGCCATTCACTTGGCCCTCGAAGACCTCCACAACTCAAGTGCCATCATCATTACCGACTCTCTGAATGCCATCAAAGAGATCGCCCACCCAAATGCCCGACACTCCCTTGCCGACGCAATCCAGATTAAAATCTTGACCAGACATCAGGCACACCTCAACACAGTCCTGCTATGGGTCCCCTCGCATATAGGACTGTATGGTAATGACCAGGCCGACTGTGCCGCTCTAGCCGGTGCCAACCGAGCAGACGTGGAGACAGCCATCCTTCCATCCATCACCAAACTGACCGCCGCCGCTTCTCGAGCCACCACCAAACTCTGGGATCGAGCCACACAGAAGGAACAAGTACGGAACCCTTATTCAATAAGCTGGCTCTGGTACACCCTGGTCAGAACGAACATCCCCCATCCAGTCGGCCTTCCTGCTTCTACACAAGTCGCCATCAACCGCTTCAGGACTGGCTACCGCCGTTGGATTGATGTCCCCAACCTCCAGTGCTGTCCCTGCGGAACTAATATCTTTAATGTGGCCCACATACTCGCCTCATGTGGCGCCGTCGACAGATCTGCCATCAGCGACTTCATGGAGGATGCTGACCGCCAACTCAGCGACAATAGGGCCGCTCTGGCTATCCTCTCCAGGATTTCCAAGTCATCCTGGAACGCACTTGCGCGCTTCTACCGGCAGAATGCAGACATCATCAACACTGTCGGTCGACCAGTTCATGACATCGGGGACTAGCAGACCCCACCTCATCGCCATCGCTGACTTGGTGCCACTACTAACTAACCACTAATTTTCACTGCAACAAACAGGTAACCCCACCCTCTGCTTAACTAATCCCATCCTCACTTCACTTCTTCCTCTGGCCTTGGCCGGACTTACGGTGCATACCGGTGAATCTGGAGGGACTGAACTTTGGATCCTGGTCGAGTCAAACCAATGACTTATAAAATGGGTACCTGTTGCTGCTAGGCGCTTGGCGTTATGAAATCAGGACAGGGACTGGGCGCACAGTGTCAGGATAATGTGACTGTGTGGGACATCGGGTCATGGCGCCGGCGGCCTGATTTCCCAGTGGGGCAGCACTATAAAGTCGCTATGAGTGCGCGCTGTTACAAGTCGGTGCACATCCTTGTATGGCCTAGGGTCTTACGGGGGTGTAAAACTACACCAACCACCCAGCCTCCCCCGGCCCTCTCAGAGGACTGTGGTTGGACTATTAGGCTGCCTTGTTCTTCCTCCGCCCCCTCCCCCCTGCCCCTCAATTCCTCTGATCACTACACACCGGAACCCAACTCCCGACCAGATGGGACTGCTTTCAGCGGTGCCCATTCAGTGCTGCAGATTTGCAGCCTTCAGCGCGCCAATGCGACTGAAAACTCCCCAAAACAACAACAACAACATTGGTGGCAGGCTGGTGAGATGAGTCGTAATGTGCAGTACGGTCACGACTCAGGACGTCGGATCCAATCAGATACTACCTTACAGGGCGTCCAATGAGAGGGCTTGTGTCTGGAAGCCATGGGACTACAAAATGGCAGCCCCCATACTGAGTTTGTGAATCTTAAAGAACTGGCATTGTACATTGGAATGTATTCCCATCTGCTCATTCAGAGCCATATTTTTAATTATTTGAGCAAACTAGTAGGTAGCTATAATGTATTTTCATTCCTACTATTTCAATTGAATAAGATGTGATCACGACAATACTGTAAAACAATAAATTTGTGTTGACTTTATTGTGTCACAAGTCACTCACTGCGACAACGTAATTCTATAGACTACAATACGTCAGTTCTATTCAAAATTAATAGAAATCCAAAACCCTAACCTTATGAATTTAATATAATCTTCTTGGTAAACATGTTTTCTATATGTGTTCCAAGCGGTTTGTGCCTAGGTGGTGTAGTTTTATCAATATTTTACTTTTTCTGTATGGAGATTGCTCACTGCCATTGACAATGCATTGAGTACTCTGGCTATGGCTCTAACACTAGTCTGAGTGCCTAGATCTCTCTAAATCTAAATGCACATGGCATAAGATGTGCTGATTATATTGATGTAAATGCAATGCTGGATAAAAGATTAATATCTTAATTTATTATATATATTTTTTTAGTTAGTATTCTATGTTTCAAACAAGAGCTGAGATGAGCTGAAACTAGCACATTTCATAGCTGCACCCAGTGTATTAGCATTTGCCATGTGCTTTTGGGGGGGTTGTTTTGCTCTGATGCATCCCACAATGCACCGCGCCGCTGGAACCGTGATGTAGTCTATTCAATACTTTATTTCAGATTCGGCATTATGGTAGTTACATAACTACAGCAAAGTATTTTATTATTGCAAAGTATTTTATTATTGCGCATGTATTTTTTTGCTCCACTCGCGGTGTTCGATTTGAAATTCTAGCAACTCGGGTGACCCGAAACGCGTGTGTGATAATGAAATACGGCCGTTGTTTCCGTGGAATAAACTATTAATATTGCATTTATTTCTGGATTTTGATTATTCTGTTATTCAACACGAGTTTACAAATGCTCAGGGAATTGAAACTTCCTACCCTTTCCTACAGAAGGAAAAGAAGTGACATAATTGAAGTATTAAAAATTATGAAGGGTTTTGATCAAATAGATATGAACAAATTTTTCACCTTGAATAAAAGAGAAGGCAGTCAGGGCCATACCCTCAAACTAGTAAAAACCAGTTTTCGCCGTCAAATGTCTTCGTCGTCGCCATCAAATGTCGCATGCGTTGTGAATATTGTGTATTGATCAATAATGAACACAAAACTACAAATTGGCAGGTAATTTTAACTTTTAGTAAGTTGTTCTATGATGATCTACTGTGAACCCCTATTGACAACTTTAGCAATTAAAGGCAACAGCACAACCAATCACTCAGTAGACAACAACACATAGCCAATCACTCAGAATATTTCAGCAATTAAAACAAATCCTAAATCTAAAGAGAACTTATTTTCCGTGTTTCAAAAACTTGATAAAATCATTCAAATTATATATTTATTCTTTGGTGGATATCACATATCTATCACCTGCATAGATTAGATTACTGTAATGTCCTGAACAGACAGAAACTTAAGATATCTCCTCTGCATTTGGATAGAACATAATATTTCAGTACATACCCTAAAATGAAGAAAGCTGGTTTCAAACGAGTTAGCAAATTATTCATCACGAGTGTCCAGAGTATCACATTCTTCACACCATTATTCAAAATGTCCAACTGATTACATTAAATAGATATTGTATGTCATGCGTACATCTTTGGGGGTCATTTCATACAGTTATATTTTACTTATTTTTCTGTTCGGTATGAAGAGAAAACAGTAGTCAGCACTTGTTCTTGTATGTTACTCCATCTCTTCAGGATTTTTGATGTTTCTAAGAGATTAGCCACCAACCGCAAATCAAAGCCATTAAATCTCATTTTGAATACAAATGGCAGGGATTTCCAAGTAGTTACTTCTCTGTATTGTACCCAGAAGAGTTTGTGGAGTATGATTTTCCAGTGGTCTTGCCTGAACTGACATCTTGTATATAACCATCCACTGCTTGAAGGGATTGACCTAGAAACTGGAATAATATTAGGAGAAAGAAGTCATAATGTAATATCTAATATATGTTTGGACTATTTAACAAAGCACGTTCCTCCCCTTTTATTGGAGGAGCAGTCACCATGGACAGAAACATATCCATTTTGTAACAGGGCCCTAGCAGTATGTTCTCTGTGTTTACTATATTTTGGTGAGTGTTTTTGGTAGAAATATTCCAAATATTTTATGACAAACCCAGAAAACATACCTTAAGCAGTATTCGTGCAAATGCTATACATTGTGAAATGCATAATACACCAAAATTGCCTATGGCTTTACCTATATTAATTTGGTCATTGCCTTTTAAATTACTAATCTTTATATTAATAATAATATATTCAGTTATAGCGGAAGAAATGTTTGAAATAAAGATATGTATTGCCAGTTACATTAAAAACGGTCTGATGAAAAATTAAATCAACAATTTGTGTCTGCAGTCGGACGTTTCAGTTAGGATTAGTCAATTTGGAAAATAAGATTTTAAAAAGCAATTGCCTTATCTAAACTTCACAATAAAGCCACCCATTGTGATTAATGTTGCTTCCAATATTTACACCACAAAGTCCTATATGTACAACTGTGACTTGTTCAATGCCATTGTTACACTTCCAATATTATTTACAACACATATTTCTCTAGACCAGTTTGTAATTCCAGCGGCATGGTGCATTGTAGGATGCGTACAAGCAAAACAAACCGACACAAAGCATATGGCTCATGTTGAAGCAGCGGTGTAGCTATGGAATCTGTTAGTTTCAGCACATTTCACCGTGGGCGGTGGCCAAATCGGTAGAGCATGGCCCTTATGTGCGGGAGATTGGGAGTTTGTTTCTCGGTCGAGTCAAACCAAAGACTTCTCAAATTGATACTTGTTACTTCTTACCCTGGCACTCTGCATTAATAGAATATGGCAAGGACTGGTTAGCTCATTGTCAGGATAATGTAACAGTGGGTCATGGTGCCAGTGGCCTGATTTCCCAGTGGGGCAGCAATATAAAGTTGCCATGAGTGCACTGTCACAAGTCTGTACCCATGACCTTACATGTTACCAGGATGTAAAACAACAACAACCAATCAATTCATCACATTTCAGCTACTGTTTGACAGGTAGAATACCAATTTAAAAAAAAAATATATATATATATATAATAAACTTGTTTTGCTTTAAAACGCCGTATTCAGCCCATATGCAGGTGGAATTACAAACTCGTCGACTACTTCTGTGCATGGATATTGTTAACAACCACATGATCACTTCCAATATTATATACAGTATGACAGTAATTCTATTACGTCACTTCATCCTCTTAACCTAATTGGCATTGGCACATGGTTATTAAAAATGACGCAACAGCAATCTACTTGGCACTCCAGAATTGATCTGTGGTTAGATATTAGAAGCAATCAAATCCCTAAAGTAAGTGGTGTATACATTCAACGCACAACCAACATGTTCAGTTGTTGCACATTGTTGTATTTAGGGTTACAGAACGGTATATTCACCCGAACTGGCCCTATTCCACCACTTCTAGCTACATAAAACTCCTGATTACTGTGGTTTTATTGTAGAGGCAATGAGTAGCAATGGCAGATTAACCATTAACCTGAGTATGCTTGGTGACTGCAAGGGAGGGGAGGCCTAGAGCATATGAGAAAATGGTTTCATTGAGACTACTAAAGCTCATCCTAGGGGCCTGGGTGACTCAGCCTAAAGGCCCAGGTGGTAGTTAATCTGCCACTGAATGAGATAGTTAAAGTGGTAAGTGGTGTACACACTCAATACACAACAAAAACTTGCATTTGTTGCACATTGTTGTATTTAGGGTTACAGAACGGTATATTCACCCGAACTGGCCCTATTCCACCACTTCTAGCTACATAAAACTCCTGATTACTTACTCTTGAAGAGAATTATCTGAACCTTAAGCTACACACTATTGATTTCTGCTGATCTGAAGCTGGATCAATACATTTCCAAAATGAACGTTTTGCATCAGTCAAAAAGGACCAAAACAGGGATCAAACCATGAGTTTTGCGTGCTCGCCGAAGACACCACCATTTCATTTTCCTACACGGGAACTGCACTGAATGTGCCCCACTATTGGTTTCTTACTGTAGTGCGACCAGACGCGGTGTTCTCCCACTACTTATCCATGCTTCCCGAAAGTCTCTCTGCTGCTCTACCCGTGCTCCCATTATCAATAATGTCAATGTGCGCTTATAGTCTAATTTTCTAGTCCATTCTGTTACACTAATTTTTGCTCCCTCTGCTTTGATTTCAAATGGATTTGTTAGCAGCATTATTCTCTCTGCTCTCTGCCAATCACCTGAATCTACAGCCTTTATGTGCTGATATGCTTGCTCGCCACAGTTAAATATTATTCCATAGATAACTACCTTCGATGCATAAAAATTAGAATAAACAGATTCTGGCCCATGCACCAATATTGGTTCACTACCTACCGCATGGTCCACCCATACATGCCCACCTGGGCGGTGCCCTCCCGCATCTAATGATGAACTAATCTGTCTAATATATTTTAGAATTATACGTGCTGCTCATGAGTTGATATGAACTCCATCTTCTAATGCCCAATCTACTGTTGACTCTCTATTTCTATTTCCATCTATTATTACCTCCCGTGAAAGCTTTCGATGAATGTTACAAACATGAACATTGGAGTATTCCAAGTCTACAGCTATGCTATTGATCACCCCGTTCAATACTTTGATATTTGTACCCTTGTTTCCCCTTCTTGGACTGGCAGACAGTAGCATTACTGGTAACCCTGTTCTTTCAGTAATAAGCATTACTACATCAGCTAAACTATCCTCTACTGATTCAGGAGTAAACTTGCTCTTTGACTTCCAGTAGGTTTCATCTGCATTATTACCCCCAACCCACAATGCTACTTTATTAAAACAGCCTTTTCAAATATCAATTGCTTTAATCCCTCTACTCTTAACCCACCTTTCCCAATAAAAATAAATTGCCTGGCTTGTACCTCTGTTGCTGCACGCTCCAACCTTGTGACCTGGCTGTCACCTACCAACAGAACCTACAATATAAACATAGACAATCTGATAAATAGAATGGAATCAATGTCAGGAGAACTCAATTTTAGAATGCAATAAAAAGTGATGTCAAAATGTCATCAAGGAAATGTCATCCCTAATTTTGAGTACAGCCGTTGCATGGCAGATGGACTATTCAGAGACAAAGAACAAATATAGCAGGACATGCTTGTGACCACTTCTTCATGCAATGCACTACTAGCGCAGAATGATATACATTCAGTTTAATATTTACTAATATAATATTACAGATCACACTCGGCAGCTTTGTCTTTCTTTGTTTCAAACCTTTTGGTACATTTTTTATTGTATTTATATATTGTGTATTGTAATAAAAACATGAACTTTTCTTGTGAGAGGTGAGATGTGGTGTTTTTTATACTTTGTATGTGTGAATTAAGCTGTTCACAAATCTCTGTGTTGTTTGCTCTCAATCCCTTAACCCGCTCTGACTTAAATGCATCCCCACAAACATGTGTTAAGCTATGAAATATATCATGCCAGAAGCGTACATTCCTGAAATAAGATGGCTCTCTGTTCAAACAGTACTCCGATAAGCCACAGGCAAAGTCATAGAAAATATGAGTCAGGGCATTAGGAAGGAACTTGAGAACTGATGCAAAAGGATCTTTTCTTCCCTCAGATCCTGGCCTCAAATGAAAACCGTAGCAATGCCCATGGAGTGGGCAA